>CM067219.1:42967040-44192144 GCA_034190945.1 Octodonta nipae | reverse complement strand
CCAAGTCTTTCTTGAACGCGGGCCACAGCCCATAAGAGGGTGCCCGGCCCTTAGGACCATTGCCGGCCTCGTGAGGATCTCTCCTAAAAGTCTGGTTGCTTGAGAGTGCAGCCCTAAGTGGGTGGTAAACTCCGTCTAAGGCTAAATATTACCACGAGACCGATAGCGAACAAGTACCATGATTGAAAGTTGAAAAGCACTTTGAAGAGAGAGTTCAAGAATACTTGAAACCGTTTAGGGGTAAGCCTGAGATACCCGAAAGGTCGAATGCGTTTCGATTGTCGGCGTTAAGGGGTTGCGTGGCGGACGGAATACCTTCAGTTTTTCGAACCGACTTCGAATGCATGCCCTTTCCCCTAGTAGGACATCGCGATCCATTGGGTGTCGATCTAAGGCCTGTTGTGGAGTTCGCGTGGACGTTTCAGCGTCTACACGATTGATTCGCTTGACGGTGTAATGATGGCGCAGGCAGCTAATCAGTTAGCATTCGACCTACTACAAGTACGTGCGGTGTCGACGGCGATCCTGGTCGGATCCCGTCCCCGGACGACTGTTGGCATGTTGTGTTCTAGAACAGAGCTCGTCAAAACGCCACTCAGCGACACGGACCAAGGAGGTATCTCTACCTGGCATTACATCCATACTTTATAATAATACTGATAAATAGAATAGGTATTGACTGCATAAACGATAAAGTAATTCTAGAATTCATCTTTGTATCAGATGATACCAAAATTGAAAGTAAACGTACATAACACTAACATACTTATAAAATGGTATACGTTGCAAAATGTAACCGAAAGTTAGATCCCATAATCTTTAAGTAGAATTCACCAACTCAAACGTTGAAATTCTAAATAAAACTCCATCATTGGAACTCTACTACTGAGCACTATACAATTTTACATATTTACATTAATCAATTTAACATGGTTCAACTTCATCTATATATAAATAGGCAAAGACAAAACGGTTAGGTAACATTTTCTCCTCTGTCCCTCAACCGATTTATTTGATTTTTGTTTTGTTTAGTGGCTATTGAAGACCTTCAGTGCAGAATGCTAAAATATATTTATAATATTGATTCATTCATTAAATAAAGTAAAATAAAAAATTCATAATTTACGTCCACAGTGCCGCCAGATTGCGTGGAGAGAAAATCGTTAGACGGATTGACTCGAATGAGAAAAACAAACTAACAAATTTTGTTTGGTTCTGAAAGTTATTCTACATTATCATGCTATTGAGAACTAACTCACAAAAATTTATATTATATGTTAATGACAATTCATTGGGTACTCGCAAGTTTTTCTAAATATAGTTTGTCAACTAAAATCAGAAATTTGTAATGCGTGGCAACTGAACAATGTTTTTCCCATAATATTTATTATTTTAACATATACATATACTATTAATTATATTGTTTCTATTTTAAAGGCTAATAGTTTCATATAATTTAACTAAGATTACAAAGCCTTTGATATAAATACAAATAGTGAAATTGAAGATAAATAGCTAGATCTGACATCATGGCAATGGTTCTAATTTCTTGACCAGTCACGGCCAACCACATTGTAGCAGTTTGAATTTCAATTTGACATTTCTTAACAGTTAACCGCTAGGTTAAGGTACCTTCTCAATGCAATCAGAAAATTATTAATGAAAATTTTCAAATTTCAATTTCAATGAACTTACAAAAGTTGTCAACAAATAAAGGTATTATTTAACATAAATTAACAGGTGCATTGTATTTCTTAAATGTTTTGATATAATCCCCCGATGAAAACTTTTACGTAAGTAAACTAACTATTGAGAGATTATAAAGCTAATTGATTGATACATTTGATTTCAGATCCACTCAAGTTGAATATGTTTTTTTTATTTTATGACATGTGCAAATGAAAATTGAATAATCATTAGTAATATATTGCTGTTTTATTCGATATAAGGTAATATTTTAAATTAATTTTAACATGTCTAAAATATTAGCAGCCAGTCAAAAATTGTTAAATGTTCTTTTAACGAGATGTGATATGCTGCAAATATATTTTTACTTATTTATCTAACAATATAATACATATAATGTTTGTTTATTTACATATATCTTATTATATGTAATTATGTTATGTTATGTTATGTTATGTTATATTATGTTTTGGCGTCTACAAATTGGTGCTCGGGAAAAATCGTATTACCGAGAAAGAACGAAATTGTGACAATAATTATGACAGCTGAGTTTTGAAATTACAAAAGTTTCAGTACAGAATGATTTGGTAACATACTTGAAAAAAATTCCAATACAAATTGATGTGTAGAATCTTATAAGAATTTTATCGCTATTTAATATTTTTTACAGTAAAAATTGCTGCTTAGGCGATTATTGGATGGGTAAAAAGTTATGTGTTCTCATGTTCTAAATTGACTGAGATATAAGGCTTTGTATATTATAATTATACGGGCGATTCCAGATATGTTAGAAATCGTTTTTTTCGTGGGTGGCACACAAGCAGTTGCATATATAGGGTGTTTAAAATTAGCGGTTGAATTTACAGGGTTCTTGGAATAGAGGGAGCAATAGAATTACAGTTATACAGGATGGTGCAAAAAATATACAGAGATGCATATAGAGGCTGGCGGAAATGGAAATGCAACATTTCGTAACCCATAAGCAGTAGTATATATAGGGTAGATGAAATATAGGAATTATAGATATACAGGATGATTATAAAAAAATGTTAGAAAAGAAAAGATTTATAGAGTAGTCCACGATGAGTTCCATTAATATGCTGATTGAAATATAGATCGGAATAGAACTATAGTTACAGAAGATAGTTTTCATAAACAAAAAGAGTAAATACGGTGACTTATAGGCAGTCGCATATACAGAATGGTTTACCGGATGGTCCAAAAATGTTATTAAATATTATGCGTGGTCCATGAGCAGTTACATATACAGGGTGGTGGAAGTATATAATGAGATGGAATTACTATAATGAGTATTTATATATAAATTATATATAAATGTTATAGAATTGAGTGCAATTATAGTTATACAGGGTGGTTAGAAAAAACAATTATGTAGGATAGCCCATTAGCGGTTGAATTGTTGTCATATTAAATTAGAATTACGAATTTGAATAAATAGTTCTATTAATTATATCTAAAAAAGAACATGAATTTCGTTACTTATTTGTAACAGCGAGATGTAAGACCGATATCTAGCATTTTCGAGGAAACTATCACACAGAGGTTCCGAATCTGGATTCCGTGTAATTGCTGTTCTCCGTTAAGTCCTAGGATAGAATGTCACGATAAAATTTTCGGGGTACTTCACCTGTCAGAGATATTGACACAATTGGTCGAATTTCGACCAGTGGGCGACAGCTAGTATTATTAATCAAAGGATTGTACCAAAATCCCTCAAAACGTAATCATAGCTCTTTCTACGATGATCATCAAACCAGAAAATAAATCACACTAAATTCGATATTTCAGAAAAGTCTTCTCTTTTTTTAAGTGCACAGGGTTAACGATTTTATCAGTATAAGATAATTTTCTTCCCTTTATAGCACATCTGAAACTTGTTACATATTACTAGTCTGATTGGTACCAACCTAAATACCGAGGAGAGAATAAGTAAAAATCACAGTTTTTTTGTTAATATTTTACCTTAAAAGAAAGGCTTGAAATATCTATTGCAAATGTTTTGTTATAAACTTGATATTCAGAAAAAATATCTTGAGTTTGCTATCGCTTCAACTGAGAAAGAAGCAGTCCTAACCAATAAAATTTTCCTCGGTGTCTTTATTTGAATGGGAAAGAAGCTATTAAATATTAATGACCAAAGAGTGAAAATTTTGAAGTTATATCTACTAATTTCTAGGTTAGTGACATAGTTTACTCCAGAAAACTCAATACGTCAAATTATATATAAAAAAGTTCTGTTGAGGAGAACATTCAGCTCAAACACTAAACGACAGATTTGTCAGTTAACTTTTTATTGTGAATTTTGATTTTGTTATCGTTATTGAGTAAAGTTTCACTAAATAAAGAACAAGTCTAATTTAAACACTAATTTCTAACAATATGCAGTGTGGGCCAATAGTGCGTGGACGGAAGAATGTTACTCGAAAGCAGAAGGCTACGAGAATTATGCCAACCGACCTGAAGAGGGAAGATGTGACTCTGCCGAGACGTCGTCATTTTACCATCGATCCCGGCAGGGATCAGTCAACTACGCGGATGAACTCTCGGAAACCATCTAATACATTTAGTGCCCGCGAAAACTTAAAAACAAATATATATATATATATATATATATATATATATATTATATATATAATTGATTTCGGTAATAACGGCTGATAACTTTCAAATATTAAATGAAAATATCGGGACGCAACCAAACTTCTTGGGTTACAAGGAATACTCTTTTAACTTATTTTGAGAGCTTTCGAAATTATTTTATTTCTTCGTAAGTAAATATACTAGAAACAACACAAAATATTAATAATTTAGAATTAATAAACTAAACACTTACATTAGTTGAGGTTGTATAAGCAGAAAAACATCTATAAAACTTTAGAATATTCTTAAAATTTTTTTGGCAATTCAACTAACAAAATTGTCACGTTGGCATATTTGATTTGAAGACATGTGATATATATTTTTTAAAAAGTACGGGTAAACTATTTTTATTATTTGTAATTTATTGATGAATTGAAACATTATTTAGGAAACAAAAATTCATAGGGTAGCAAAAATTTTGACTTTTTTTAATCAATCTGAGAAATTTTTATTATATTCAGATTGATTATAATAAGTGGTTGAAAACTTATTCTCCATTTCCAGTAAGTTACAATAAATTATATTAAGTTTTGTAAATCTGTCTTTTTATAAATGGTATTAGACTGACCGTTAATGAAGACCATCTCCAAGAAACTATGTTTAAAACTGTTACAGGCAGGAGAATGGTTATTTTCTAAACAGTGGGTGGCTAAAGCACAACTTTCCTTTTTCAATTTTATATCACTCTTGTGTAAGGTCAGATGTCAAGAAATCGGAAACACCGAATGATCTTACACAAGAGTGATATAAAATTGAAAAAGGAAAGTTGTGCTTTAGCCACCCATTATTTAGAACATAACCATTCTCCTGCCTTTGAAAATCCGTTCAGGCCATCGAACGTAACAGTTCATTTGAGACCTAAAAGGGGGGTCTCTGGAAGTTTTGTGGGCGAAACTGTTGTCCTTGTTGAGTGGGGGATTATTTGAGGGGAAGTTTGGCCTCGTTTGTTGGTTAGGTCCAATAGGATTTGGCCTATGGTTTTGATTGAATGGTTGAGAATTATTTTGTGCTTTCAATCGGCAGTTTACGGCTATGTGGCCTAATCGACCACAATGGAGACACTTAGTTGGTTGTGTCGGCTTTCGGACTTGGAAGTTTGGTTTCAGAGGAACAGATTTGTTAGTTTTCTGAAAGTTGACGCTCTCTTCTAATCCGGGTGTGTGCCTCTAGAAGGTCTTTAGGATTACTGGCGTGTATAACTTGACCTAAACGGGGTTCTAATCCCATAAGAAGGGTGTTCATAACCATTGTATCCACTAGAGTGGTCTGGGCTTCTTTTTGTTCTGGACTAAGCCCAGCAGTTTTGTGGATACAGGAGTGCATTTTCGCACTCAAAACTTGGAGTCGATTACAAAATGTTAGTGGGGACTCCTTTGAAACGTGTTTCAGACGTTGTAGGTCATTAATCAGGGAAGAGAGATCACGAGAATCTCCAAGGTGTAATGTCAAGAGTTGTTTGATTTCAAGGTACGATCCGGGGTTCCTTCAATTAAATAACTGCGCCGCTTTCCCTTTAAGTTAGCTCTTTATATGGATCAGTTATAGATACGTTTGATCCGCGGTCTACATATTATATGCGCAATTACACGCGTCTATAAAAGTTCCCAAGGAAATTTGGTCGCCTTCAAATTCAGGTATTACGGAAAATATTTCCCTTAACCGGTATCTCTCGGTTTCGGTGGTAACCAGAGTTGATGAAGCTTGTGCCATTTTTATATGTATCAATATAAAAGAATTGGAACAAGAGAATAAAGAAAAAATAAAATATTAAAGGGTATAGAAAATTAATATACTGTAGAATAGGTTAATTGGGATAAACGTTTGTTTGAACGATAGAACAGTACGGTATAAAATGTAAAGTAATTAAAATCAATAGATCAAAATATCAACTCAAATAAATCAAGTATTCAGGTAGATAAATAAACCAATAAAATAAGTAAATCGAATATATAAAATGTCAATAAAAGAAATAAAATAAATATATGAAATAAATCAAATAATGAAATAAATCAATATTTCATTCAAATCAACTAAAAATCAAATAATAAAATAGATCAGATTCAATAAAATAAAATCAAATTATTTTAAATCACTGTATTAATAAATCAAATCAAATATTTACTTAAAACGAATGACCACCATTATTTACATCAAAAGGAACATTGAAAGCGCCGTGTTCTACATTTGATTGCAGTGAGGACTTCTTCCAGGTTCGTTGTTCCGTTGAGACATAGGAATCCGCCGCTACCAGTTAGAGTACTCCTGTTGTAGTAACGTTAAACGGATCCTACTGACTTCGCCAATTTGTTATATCATATATATCTAAGTAGAACCTCTATATAAGAGCTAGACTTTCAAAACAGAATTAATTTTTGCAGTGTGTAGATGGACAACTGATTGAAAATTTGAATTTTTCGAATAAAATTTTATTTACCACCTGAAGTGGTCATCACAACGGGTTTGTAAACAAACACAATTTTCATTATTACTCGAACCAGAACCCACACATTTTCTACATACATGGTCAGGAACGATGGCCACTTAATGATTCGGTAGGAATATTATTGTTGTTCAATTTCTCTTTGACGGTATTTTGAATACAACATGTACATAATTCTTTTAGGAACATTGTAAACTCCTAGAAGATTCCGCTTGCCGAATTAAGAGATATTTATTTTCAACCAGATGACTCACCTCCTCACAACAACAAAGAACAGCTGAAGATATGAAATCCCAATAAATACATTAAAAAAACGACTTCAAAAGAAAATTATCTAAAAAGCATCAAATAATATTTTGCTACCATTAAATACTTTTTATGAAGTCGGTGCCAAGCGAAGGTGAAAATATTTTGTGAGGTACATTGATGAGTTATACTTCGCAACTTCGCTGTTCAAATTGGCACCGACTTCATAAAAAGTGTTTAATTCTACCAAAATATTATTTAATGCTTTTTAGTTAATTTTCTTTTGAAGTCGTTTTTTTAATGTATTTATTTTACAATTTTCAGTGATGAAATGGCTGTAGTAACCATCCTTCATAACAATATTTGTACTCCGCCCTGTATGTTAGCTATCATTAATTTCCAACTGTTATGAGCTATCTTATATAATTATTTTTTCTTGCTTTTTACTAACCATCCTGTATGCTATAATTACATTCGACGTTATATTTTCACCATCTTGCATAGCAAATATTATGGATCACCTAACATTTTAATAACTACCCCATATACTTTAATTTTTACACCACAAATTTATATTTATATGTGCGAAATTAATATGCAAATTCATAAGATTTTACTCATCCAAAAATCGCCTGCTTTGGCAATTTTATCACTTTGAAAACTTGAAATCTCCAGGTGTAAAAATATAATGCTAGGAAAACATGAGGTAGGCATTAAATAGTTACTTGTTCGGAACATACAAATACAAATTGTATTGAAAAAATGATTACAAGAGCAGTTTCATCCTCAAATCACCCTGTATTGAAAGAATTTTTACAAGGCGAATCTCACTCTTACGTAGGTTACCAAATCACCCTGTATTGAACAACTTTAAATTACAAATCAGATACTTTAATTTGTAATCAAAAGTCCTCTTTGAAGACAAACCTTGTATACAGTTAATAAAAATTGACATGGTATGATTACTGTTTATGTTTTAGACAATGTAAAAAATCTGTTTGTGAAGAATAACTTTTTTCTCTTAATTTTATGAATAAAAAGAAATCGTTTGATTTATGAATACACACTGTATATTCATATTAACCGACATTACTTATTAATCATTCATCTTATTTACCCCAAGTTCCTAATAGTTAATACCAGTAACTCCATCAAATCTTATAATACCGATGACTTCACCAAGACATAGAATATAAGCAAATAGGTAAAAAGTTTTTCCCCATTCTATAAGAAACGATACAAGCTATGTTATTTAAAAAAAAAATTGACCACTTTGAGATATCACAAATCCACTAACTAATCCAATCTCTTTTCAATTTGTCCCATGTTTCGAATAGAACTGTTCAAATTTTATAATAATACCGGCTCCTCCACCAAGGAATAGAGTATATGAGAATAGGTAAAAATAGTTTTTCCCCATTTTCTAAGAAACTGTAAAAGCTATTTTAATGAAAAAAATATGGGACCACTTCGCTATCCCTCAAACCGGATCCAGTAAAATGGTCGAAATTCCTCGAGCCGTTTCCGCTTAATCGGTGAAGAAACATAAAAAAAACAGATTCAGACGAATTGAGAACCTCCTTCTTTTTGAAGTCGGTTAATAAAAATTGGTTTTCCCCATTTTCTAAGAAACTGTGAAAGCTATTTTAATGAAAACAATATGTGACCACTTCGCTATCCCCCCAAACAGGATCCAGTAAAATGGTCGAAATTCCTCGAGCCGTTTCCGAGTAATCGGTGAACAAACATAAAAAAAACAGAGATACAGACGAATTGAGAACCTCTTTCTTTTTGAAGTCGGTTAAAAATTCTTTTCACCGAAGAATTCAGATTTTTGATTAACAAGGTGGTCAGCAATTGCACGTTTACTTTGAAGTTTTGTTGTTATGTATTATTTATTTACCGATCCATTTTGTTACTAGCTAGGTTATTGGTAATTCTTGTTAATTTATTTGACTTATAGTGTTTATGTTTATTTTCTACCGCCAATTTTACTTGTGAGTGTTAGAAAAAACATAGTAATATGGAGTTGAGGATTAAAAGGAATGCATTAGAAATACGTATTATAACGTTGGAAATGTAATTACATTTCACATTAGATAGCATAGTAATTAAAGGCCACTGCCTTCTAGGATGAAAAATATTTCATGAATAATGTTCGAAACAGACACACATAACCTGATATTGGACGAAAGTAAATTAAATGAGTTATCAGATAATGTGAAACAAATTGGGGTTTATTTAAACAATCAAGTTATCCATGGTTACACTTTTCTCAATTGGTGTGACGATATCTGGCACAATAAAAGGAGATCATCGTTGTCATTCTAGTTCTTGCGAATATAGAGGGTGGTCAATACTTTCCTAAATTAAAGACAGCTATGCTACTGGACAGCTCTAATGTTCACCTATTTCTAGAGAACATGTATGAAGAATAAAGTCTTAGTAAAATTCACTGAGGAACCCAAATCTGTAATAATATACTAATTTCGTTTAAAAATAAGTACATTCAAAATGAATCGCCTAGTATGTAGCTCGGAATTCCAGTGGAAGTATTTTAGTTTGTATCTCTCACTACCCGTCATCCTCCTCGGGCAGCAGTTTAGCCACAATCTCCTCTCCACAGAGTTTTTTATTTAATATATTTATTTAAATGGCCGTCTCCTGGTATCGTGCTGAGTTAATCTGTGTTAGAAAATTCTTAACTGAGACGTAATATTGTTTTATTGTATTTTATATTATGATTATTTATTTGAGGAATCCGACACATTATTAGTAAATACTCATATACAAAACTAAATTATAAAGTCTACATTTGTATAGCTGATAAGAAAGGTCTACTTACAGAAATGTCTTAATCTTTACTAGGGCCCCATAACTGCAACAAATAAGGAATAAGTAAGTCACGAGTGCGGTTATAAAATACAAACAAAATAGTTATCTACTAAATAACTAATTTGAAAGAAACATAAACTTCATTGGACTTCAGCAATATAAATCGGCAGAATGTTGCTGAGAAAAATATATGTCAAAATTGATAGAGTTATTTACATAGAAGTAGTATCTAAAAATAGAATGTGTAAGGTATGGGCGAATGTATAAGTAGAATGGCAACGCTCGTTGATAGAGAAAGGAGCCTGACGTAATTTATTTTTAAGAAATATCTCTACGCTTATTTTAATTTGTCCTTTTTCAATCAGTAATTTCTATTCAATCGTGCTTACTTCATATTTTCCTTCTAATGTTTAATTAAATTCAAAATATTTTGCTCTAGTAAACATATTAATAATGAGCGACCTGGTGTATTAGAAAATCAGTGTACTATTAGCTCAGATCATTTACGGAGAAAAACACGTTTTGGTGACAAAATTAATAGTAGTGCAAAACCAACATCAATGTGTTCCAATGATAAAACATCACTAATTGACATAAAATTCAACATTTTTTATTGATGCGTTTTTGTTTTATAACAAAAAAAAACACGAAAAATCGGTAACAATTTTACACAAAATCCACCATGAAATCGCGTTTGTTACTATGGGCAATGTTGAAGAGAATCGAAAAACCTACAAAATGAGCTACTATATGCTCAGTTTCGTTAATTGGTTGCTCAGATAATAGAATCTTTACCCGAAATTCCAAAAATAGTCCATTCGAAAAATTGCTTAGGGTGGTACCTGTGTCACTATATCCTTATAATAAATAAGATATAATAATTAATGCAAATTTTGATTTTAAGCAGACACATTTAAAGGAACCTACTATTCCTTTGTTTACACTTTCAGTACATTTTATATTTTATAGAAATGAAACGATGATACAAATTTATAATAGTTAATAATAGAAAAAAAGTTATTCTTCAATTAGTTATGTTGTTTAATTCAAATTCCTGTTAAGAAATTTTTTCATTAATAAATACTAATTAATGACAAACCAAATTTCTTTTGCATATTATGATTGCTCCGTCAATATCATTTGTGGCTAAATGGAGTTTAGGTATTCTTTTTCGATAAATTTATTACATAAGTCCATATTATTCAAGAAATATAAATATGTGTCTGCTTAAAATTAAAATTTACATTAAGATTATTTATTATAAGGATATAGTTACACAGGTACCCCCTACGCAATTTGTCTAATGGACTCGTCAGAAAAATTGATACGGAATGGCCAAATGTTTTCAATACTTAAATGTATTTATACTTTAAAATTTGAAAAAGTGAGATGAGGAGTCTCGAGATCAACTCCTTTACTTTACAACGGTGGTTTATTCATAATGATAGGGTGATCCGGTGAGGTAATATGACCTTTCAAAAAGATATGTCTTACATAGGATTGACTGAAATTTTGCAAAAACTACAGGGGCTACATTATTTAGTTTTAGATTATTAATTGGGTATGAGAGGATTTATCGAATGTTTTAGCTATAAAATTATATATATATAAGGGCTAATTTATTTTTTTGGAATTTCAGGTAAAGATTATCTAAGAATCTAGTTAACGAAGTTCAGCTAATAGTAGCTTATTTTGTAGGTTTTTCATTACTCTTTAACATTGCCCACAGTAGCAAATAATGTTTCATAGGTGGATTTTGTAACTAAATTGTTACCGATTTTTCGCGGTTTATTTGTTATAAAACAAAAACGAATCGGTAAAAAATGTTGAATTTTATGTCAATTAGTCATGTTTTATTATCATTAGAACAAGTATATGTCGATTTTGTTCTACTATGAATTTTGTCACGTATTTTCGTAAATGACCTGGGCATATACCTAGGTTGCTTTTAAATATCTTAGTTCTTGACATTCTGTATTTGGTGACAGAATATTCGTATCACAAGTAATCTTTGTTAAACAGTTCAAATTTAAACGAATTTGACTGCAGACAATGTTAGATGTAAGCGACGTGACAAATCAAATTATCCTTTATTTCTTGACTATTGGAATGTCCGAGATGTTTATTTGTTAGCAGTTGTTATGCAGTTAGTTAAGTTTATAATCAACAATTGTGCTGACATTTGATAATATTTAGTATTCGCCTTAATGAAAAAATAGAGTTGATTTCTTGATGGTCTGCCAATACTAACTTTATTTGTCAACCAAAAATAATTACGTCTCTGTACTAGAATAAAATCTAACGAAAGAAAATGTCGATAACAACATTAAAACAACATTCAGGAGTGACGTAAAATTTCCTTAAACATTATTCTAATATATACTCACATACGGGTTGTGATTCCACAAATTCGAAACATAGATTGATATCTGTGCGATGAGGCGGAAGCATTATCATAATAAAACTCAGTTTCTGATACCCATTTCCGAACTATCTTATAGGGACTCCTTCCTTTTGATAACTTTTCCACTTGGAATGCATATCGATTTTAAATTATATTATAATCCTTCGTCCTAAACGACTTGATCGATCTCAACTAGTTGCTCTGAAATAGCGCAAAGCTTTTATCACTGAGCCGTTCCCGGATTTATTTTACATTTATCGGTGTAAAGCCGATAAAAGTCGCATTTATCCAGACGGGAAGGTTGATAAATTATTTATTTTTATGCTTAAATGTTTTCAGTTCTGTTTAGACAGTAAAACGGGATTTACTCCTAGTTTTGGGAAAGCATGGAACCTTTTGTTTACAACCAAAACATATCAGCAAAAGCTCTCCCAGCCTTCAAAGTAGCTAAAGCTGTAACACGACAAAATATTTATGTTGACACTTTTTAATACAACACATGGGGCACGCACGAAGGTTTAGTGTTGACAAAAATTATCATAGTGAATTTCTGGTAAAGGTGATGTCTTTCTGGAAGCTTATAAATAGGGAGCCAAAAATATATTTGGATTTTTTAATTTCATTCCGTAAATTGACCAACTAATAAAATTATTAGGGTTTTTTTCATTATATTGTTATATAGTCCATGGGTTCAATTTAAAATTATAGAACTAATATTCACTTTCACTTTTCTAGAACTTTTATTTACATCAAATTTAAACAGAGCTGATTCACAATAACATTACAATATACGGTAGTCGTCGCGGTATAACTAACTTGCGATCGAGGCTGCTTCCTTTTTAAAGCCAGCATCGAAAACTCTGGTAAAATCAGTCATAAATCCTACAGCTGCCGAGCCATTTCGAGAACATTTTTTATCTCAGAGCGATCGTTGTCGTACTGAAATGAAACAGGGTCGGCTATGGTAAATTTCATAACACTGTCCCCACTTTAATTCTGATTGTCCCGATCAGAAACATCCTCTCCATGGGAGGGAGCGAGTCGATTTAAATGGACCACCTTCAACTTAGCCTTGGGGTTTCGACGGATCCGGTAGACGACGTCATTAAGCCTCTTGACCACCTCGTCTGGACCATCCCAGGCTGGTGTAAGCTTTGGGGATTTAGCCTTGCTCCGTTGGAGGTTGTACAGCCAGACTTTGTCCCTCTCCTGGAACCCGACTGAATTGGCCTTGAGGTCGTATCGCGTCTTCATCCGGTCACTGGTGGCCAACATCTGCGTTAGGGCTAATTCGGGTATTGCCAGCATGTTATGTCGGAGCTGGTCGGCATAATCCTCGATTTCTTTGGAAGGTTCTTCGGGGGAGCCAAATGCCAAATCGTAGGGTAATCGCAGCTCCTTTCCGAATAGGACCCTGGCTGGGGTCAGGCCTGTACTATTATGTATGGCAGAGCGATATGCCAACAAGAATAGAGGAATATGCTCAACCCAATCACGCTGGTTATTGTTAATGAACATCGATAGGTGTTGTTCCAAGGTCCTGTTGAATCTTTCCACCATTCCGTCTGACTGTGGGTGTAATGGTGTTGTTCTCGTTTTCCTGATCCCTAATATCGTGCAGACCTTCTGGAATACATTCGATTCGAAGTTACGCCCCTGATCTGAATGTAGTTTCATCGGGACGCCAAACCTGCTAAATAGTTGTTCTACTAGCACCGTCGCTACCGTGGTTGCCTCTTGGTTGGGTATCGCATATGCTTCAGGCCATTTGCTGAATTAATCCATTGCGACCAAAATATATTTGTTCCCCCTCTCAGACTCGGAAAAAGGACCGGCGACATCAATGGCAAGTCTCTCAAATGGGACGCCCGTATTGTACTGCTGCATTCTGCCCTTGGTCCGGGTTCTTACTGGTTGCACAGGTCGCACATTTGCGGCACCAAGCTCTGACGTCTTTGAAGTAATTCACCCAGTAGTACCGCTGGCGAACTTTGTCTAGGGTTTTATTCATGCCCAGGTGACCTCCGGTAATCCCATCATGTACTTCGGTCAGGATGGCTGGTACTTTTTTCTTCGGAACTACCAGTTGGGACTTGGTTTCTCGTCCATCAGCGCTTTTCCAAACTCGCTTGAGCATTCCATTGTCTACTCTTAGAGAGTCCCATTCAGCACGCCGGAGTATCTTGCTACCTCGTCCCATCGTGGCCTGGGTGCCCCTATCGTTTTGAGTGACAAGATTGGTTCGATGTCTGGATCAGCCATTTAGTTCTGGATGCACTGTTCTGTTGTCCAGTCTTCATTGGCCTGCACTCGGATCTGCCTGATGGAGATACCCTCTCGCTGTTCCGTCTTCAGACAATTTCCGCATTCTGCTATACATCGTCTTCTGTATAGGGCATCGGCATTATTGTGCAAACGGCCGACACGGTGTTCCACCTTGAAATCGCATTGCTGTAGTTTCTCTATCCACCTGGCCAGTTTTCCTTCCGGTGTCTTCATGTCCAGCAGTCATTTGACGGCGGCATGATCTGTCCGGATTAAGAAATGACGACCATAAAGGTATTTGTGGAAATGGTCTACAGCCCTTATTATTGCCAGGAGTTCTTTTCTGTTGACGCAATAATTTCTTTTCGGCTTCGAGAATCCACGGCTGTAGTACTCGATCACCTTCTCTTCACCATCTTGCACCTGTGTTGCTGGCGTCGGTGTTTAAGATGAACTGTGTAGGAAAGGCTAGGATTGGGCTGGAACATAGTGCTGCCTTCAGTCGCCTGAATGATGTTTCGCAATCCTGATTCCAACGTAAGGTCTCTTTCTCAGTGGTCTGCCGATGGAGAGGCGCGGCAATGGTGGCAAATCAATAGCTTGTAGTAGGAACAGAGGCCCAAGAAGCTTCGCAGTTTATGCTTTTCTCTCTGGACTGGCCACTCACGGATCGCTTCTATCTTGTCCTCGTTAGTGCGGATTCCTAACTCCGAACCGACGTGGCCCTAAAACTCTACTTCTTTTTGGAACAAAGAACACTTTTTCGGGTTGAGTCTCAGGTTGGCGTTATTAATTCTGGAGAATACTTCGCCCAGGTCTTTCAGATGGTCGTCGAATGTCTGACCCGTGACTAGAATGTCGTCGAGGTATACTAAGCATATCATTCATGTTAACCCGCTCAGTACCTACTCCATTAGCCTCTCAAATGTAGCTGGTGCATTACATATCCAAGGGGCATGACAGTGAACTGAAACAGCTCTTTTTTACTGGTGGAGAACGCTGTCTTCTCTCTGTCGTTTGCGTGTAAACCATCCTGCCAATATCCACATTTTAGGTTTAGTGTGGAGAACCAACGGGAGCCTGCTAGTGTGGTCAAAGTGTCATCGATTCGGGGTAGTGGATAGCTGTATTTCTTCGTGACGTCATTCAGCTTTCTGTAATCCACGCAAAATCGGGTGGTTCCATCCTTCTTTTTACTAGCACGACGGGAGCAGACCATGGGCTGATGGATGGCTCAATAACTCCATTTTGCAACATGGACTCGATGTTTTCCTCGACTGCCTGTTGTTGCCTCAATGGTAGTCGTCTAGGTGCTATTCTGATGGGTTGAGCCTTTCCGGTATCTATTCGATGCTGTATGATGTTGGTGCGACCGATGGTTCCAGCTTGACTGTTAAAAATTTTCCTGTGCTTTGTGATAAATTGCTTGGCTTTCTTCTGGTTCTCTGGTGTCAGGTGTGTCAAATGGTCAGCAAACTGTTGTAGGAACTCTTTACTGGGCCCTGTCTCTTCACCGACGTCTGGTACTCTTCTTCGCAATTGATGACAGTCTCTACTGGCTCGAAACAAGCTATCTCTTGACCATTGGCAATTCTGATGTCGTTGTTGGACAAATTCAGAACTCTGATTGGTATATCTCGTCCGGTTTTAACTATAGCCCGTCCAACTAAGTAGTCATGAGCTGAGTGTACGAATTCTAGCTGAAGACTTTGCCACAATTTTTATGGAGGTGACTGAACTGTTGACGGGCCGTGTCAATACAAATTCCTCATTTAGGAACCGAAGAACATCATATCTCGGGTCGAACATAAATCCATGCTGGCTAATTAGGTCCATTTCCAGTATAATATCGTCCTCAATATTCGCTACCAGGACCCTATGCCGGATCATGTTGTCCCCTAACTGCCTCACCCCGTATTGACATAGACTCGCCGGTGACTGTTCTGAGCTAGATGTTATTGGTAACTGGCCGACTTTCTGATGCTCTCAAAACCCTGGACTGGACACAGCGGCGCCGGTGTTGATGGTGATGGTAACTGCTCGCCCATTGATGGTGCCTCTGATGACCAGGCTGCCGCTATCTCGGCAAAGTCCCCGGATGGATAACGTTTTGGGGGCTGGTGGAGGGTGAGTCAGCATTCGCCCCCTTATGCTGACTGGTTGGAGTTTACCTGGTTGGTAAGGTCGGTTTGTTGGCTACCCCTGATTGGTGATCGTTCCGGTAGCCTTACTCGGCAGTCACGTTGGAAGTGTCCTGTCCGTCCGCAGCGGTAACATGCCCCTCTGGTGCTGGTTCTTTGTGACCGTTCTAATATTTTGTTCAGACCAGCCAGCAGCGCTTGAAATGGTGATTCTGAATCTTCCTGGTTAAAGGAAACTACTCGGACCCTCGGCTTGGACATGCCTATACTTCCAAAGCCCGAAGTGGAGCTTCATTACTCTTCTTGACGCCACTCAGTCTTAAATTTCTTTGTACTTCCACACCTCTGATGCCGTTAATGAAACTCTGTATGGCCAACTGGTCTTTCGTTTCCTCTGGCAGGTCTGGGTAGGACAAGTGAACTAACCGTCTAATCCCTGCTTCGAATTCTTGGAGGCTTTCACCGGATTTGCGTTTTTCCACTCAGTTGGACTTGGTATACCTGGCTCAAGGATTGATTATCGTATCGTTTGTCTAGGATGACGATAATCTTGTCGAAATTGCCTTGTTCATCGACTGGAATGCTTTGGAGAAGTTCTAGGGCCAGACCTCTTAACGAAATTACCAGAGATGTGGATTTTTCTTGCTTATCCCATCCATTAGCTGTAGCCACAGCTTCAAATTGTCGTTTATACATGGGCCAAGATGAGCTGCCATCAAATGTGGGTGGTTGCTAACGGAACCTTTGGTACTCACGGTGTTCTGGTATTTTCCTCGCTGTAAGTCCTATTGCATTTTTTAAATTTCGGTTTCTACTTTATTTTGAATAGCACTGATTTCAAATTTCACCTGAGTCTGAATGGAATCGATGTCATCTACTTTGGTTTCAAGGGCCTCCACATTATTTTTTAGGATCCTTTTGTCGTCGTTTATCTCTTTTATATCTGATTCTACTATTTGCATTCTTTCATTAACTTGTGATACTATTTGCATTAATTGCTCAAATTGTATGTGCCTTTTTTCTTCAGTTTGGCCTTGTTTTTCTGCAAATTTCGAGAATAATCCTTCCATTAAATTTTGTCCTTTTTCTTCCATGGCACTGAGAAGATTTTGTTGTTTTTATTCCATGGCAGTGACAAGATTTTCTAATTCTATTTTACGTTTTTCATCAAAAGATTTCACTAACCTTTGTTGAATTTCTTACTGATGTTGTTTCTCTTTCTTGTCATGTTTTTCCAGAATCTGTGCTATTTTTTGGTCTAGTCCCTCCGTAACCTGCTTGACTATTTTTTTGGTAGTTTCGTCCATTTTTTCCATGCTACGGGTTTCCAGAAATCAAATTACGATTTTAACTGCACTTAATCCTCTACTTCTGATCACCAAATTTTGTTATATAGTCCGTGGGTTCAATTATAAAACTAACATTACGATATACGCTCGTCCTCGCTGCTAACTAACTTGCGATCGTGGCTGCTTCCTTTTTAAAGCCAGCATCGAAAACTCTCGTATAATCAGTCATCAATCCTACAGCTGCCGAGCCATTTCGAGAACATTTTTTATCTCAAAGCGATCGTTGTTGTACTGAAATGTAACAGGATCGGCTTTGGTAAATTTCGTAACAATATCTAAAGAATAAAAATATGTAAAGAGAAATTGTAAACCAGCAATAGGATAGTTGTCACATTTGAGATTAGAAACAAGTGAATAAGATTGTAAGCTAGGGGACAACATTGCACAATTACCATATATACAGTGTATCCCAAGAAATTGTCTACATATATTTATATATACTTTTTTATTATTAATTTTACCAAAAATAGTTATAGTTTATAAAATGTTCTGAGTGATCTAAAACTTAAATTGCGACCATCGAAAATCAAAATTTTTAAGTTGAATACGGGGAAACAAAAAAATATAAAGTAAAGTACCCTTATTTTTTACACAATCGAAAATTATTATTAAGAAAAAATGATTTTAGTGGAATAAAACGATGAAATATCCAGTTACACCTATCTACGATGAAAATCATGTTTAATTGTTTTTACAATTTTTATTAGTTAGATTCACATGGAATAGATTTTTAATATTGAGTTTACAAAAAAAAATTATTTTTCATAAAAAGTTCTGCAAGACTTGTAGAATCATATTCAAGTACAGAATTTTTAAACCATAGCTGGAATTCTGGAAAAATCAAAATTATCAGGTGGAATCAGAGTAAAATCGTTCAAACTGAGATTATTGATCTTGTCACATAAATATGAAAAACATATCATATCACGTCATCTATTCTTAGATTAATATATGTTTCTGTAAAAATCTTGAAAAAATCTAGAGGGTTAATGAGTGGAGACCTTGAAGACTAAAGGAACTCCATATACCTACCGATCACTTTGCCGTTAATAGTGTAGACGAGAAAATCCCGAATATTTCTGGTGCAGTGACATGGTACTGTTGGTACCATACTTTTCTCGTTATTTTAACGGCAGTTCATTCAGATATTCAACTAATTATTTAAAAGTTGATCTATGTTTCTTCATTCATGGTATTTGGTAAAAACTGTATTTTTGTAAATCCCACATCATACATTAGATTTAAGAAAACATTGATCTCTGATTTCGATCTGAAAAAGGGGATAAACATCTCTCCACCATTGACAATTTTGAGAACTTACTGCACCATTTATCGTAGGCGTTGCTTCGTCAGGGGAAACTAGTTGTCGATGAAAACTCGTTCTCTGAAAATGAATCTAAATGATTTTGTGTCAAGTGAACCAAATGTAGAATTAAAGTCTTAACAAGTGTGGCTCCACAATAACTTACGCTGTACTTTTAACTCTTTCAGGTACAGAAATTCCGCTCTCATAAAGGCCGATGTAGTACTGGAAAAAAAATGTGAAAACTTGAAGTTTATTTCATTTTTGTAAGTCAGTTCAAATGTACATTTGTATATAAATAAAAAATTAAAAAACACAAAACAACATATATTGGGTGGTTCATTTTGTGACCCACCGTACTTTAATATCAACTTAAAACAATTAACTTTTAGCATGAAAAGATTTAAAACATACTTTGGTTTTTTCCAAGCATAATGGCACTTGGCACTAATTACATTATCAGTTTGTACGGTAATATTTTTTTTGAGCTACAGTAAGCACATCTTATTTGTTCTGCATAGAAATTTGTTTAAAAAACAATGTACTGCAAAATATCATCGGTAAAAAGAAGACTAAAGGCTTCATAGGGAGTTAAGTTTGCACGACTTGGCACGACTTTTAATAAACTTTGGTAGACCAAATTCTGCAGTAAATATGTCAGGCTTCTTAATTTTAGAAATACATTTATCTGAGGTTGTTCATAAATTCATTTGCAAACTGTTTGCTATAGTAAATAGTAGCATTGTATTTTCTGCATTCCATTTGCCTGAACCTCGTCTTCGTAATCAGACAACACAATTTCTCCAACGTCAGGATTGTCGAACATAGAATCGCCTATAAACTCGACCTCACTATCATTGTCTGAGTCCCGATCAGAAGGAATTGGATCACCATTATTCTCGATCATATCTATTTCAGCATACAATTCATCTTCTGTCATGTCTATCAAATCGAAACCGTGTGGTGTTTCTACCAGAACGGTGATACAATTTTTAAACACTAAAAAAATACTAAAACTTTATAATTAAAGTTCATTTAAAATGTATAATGGCTTACCTTTCTTGTTTGTTATTATTCAAAATTTACACAATATCAACACTTATAAATACGAAATAATAGTCTTATTTTTAAAAACAAAAACTTTATATAACACCAGGCTGTACAACGAATAAACAACTATCCCGAACCTTGAACGAAACCGCGATCGCCTGACATGTTTGTGTCAACAGTATGCGAATGCACCAATGAGATACTTCGGTGAAGTGGTGTACGTTTTATACCCTTGTACCCAACAAAAAGAATTTGAATTTGTGTGGTACGTATGCTACACCACCCTAACAAAACGGTGGAAAAAAAAGTGGTTTAATTTGTAATCCAGTATACCTGAAAGAGTTAACAGTTTTAGAACAAATTTGAAAAGAATCAAAAACATGACGGAAACGTCATCAATAAAACATGTAAAATATACACGATTTACCGTACGTAGCCCATTATAGGGGGAACCCCAGAGCTCTATCGCCACCACGGTCTCTATCCAGAAACATGCAAGTACGCAGATAGGAATCTGAAACGATAGCCACATCGTATTCGATATTGTTTGTGCTTTATCCATTACCAGTCAATTATCTACGACCTTCAACTGGTGAACATTACCTAAGTATAAATCCCAGTAGAATGTATAAAGTGCCTGACTTTGAACTGGGTATGATATGAATTACTGCTAGAAAGCTTTTGAAGGACTGCTTTTAAAGAGACTGCCGATATTTGCTTTTATTTGTTAACTAAAATATCAGATTTTTTTAATATTATTATTATAAAAACATAAATATTTTTAGGGAAGTTTGTTAAAGGTACATATAATTTTGGACTTCAAGTCAATCGCAGAAAGGGATATATTAAATGCAGTGGAATCAGAACTTTCAACAATTATCCGGAAAGTGTCTGTCCAATCTAATTGCCACAATCAACAAGCAACATTACAGCTATATCATCTACACAGAGACGATGCACTTAAACCAATAGGGAATTACATATGCATAAAATCATTTCGCTACAGATGAAGTTGGATTTTCCTAAAAGGAAACTGTAGACTACCATAATTTGTATTTCTGGACAGACATTATCCTAAGGCGGGAATCATCAAGCAACATTTAACTGAACCACTTGTGTTTCTAAGAACGTCCATTTTAGAGTAGCTGTTCAAGAACACTTCAAAATTCACTGGATAAGATGATGAAGACTAGTGGCTTGACCTCCCGATAAGAGATTTCATTCATAAGATCCATTTTGTACCAGTGGCTCTCATGGATATTTCATTTGCATATGTGCAACGCATGTCAGTCTCTCATCAAACGTTATTTCAACGTATTTGACTGTAGAGGTCCACAGTATAGGTTCTGTGTGTGTTTGTACCATGAATTAAAAGTTTCTGTGATTTCTTGAGAAATGTAGGGCTTGAATCTTGTTGTGGTTGCACTTCATCCTCCATTTATGAAACCAGATCGACAGTTCGTCACTTGCTAGTTGTATGTATATGACACTTTGTTTTTGGCATGTTGAGCTAGCTAGTAAGGCCATGTCGTTTGCGAATATCATGTGTTCGTTATGTCCTTACATTTTTAGAATATCTGCTCTATATGTTAAATAAATTACTGGTGATAAAAGGGCTCCTTGTAAGACCCCACAGTTCACAAAATTGTTTACTAGTCTTAACGTTAGCCCCATGATAAAGTTGTGGAGAAATTTAATTATTTCCAATCTATTGCCAGATAATTCATTTTTCAAAATGATTGCCTTACTTATGCCAGACTATCAAATGCTTGGGTGATATCAAACAATAGGGCGTTGCAATGGCTGTTCATGCGCTTTTTCCTTAAAAGGTTTTTAGTTAGCCAGAGTGTCTATTGAGCAGTGTTATAATTTTGCCTAAACACGTATTGTTCGTCTGGAATGATGTGCTTCTCTTCATCTCACTGTTAAGTCGGGAAATCAACAATAGCTAAACTGGAGAGGTTCGAAACGCTTACCACCGACAGCCCAATCTCCGTACAACCTCACCATCACGTGACACCCCCTCCTCCTGTAGTGGTAACTATAGATACATAAAGCAATTCGGATTCATACTCAGTTACGTCTCAAGTTTTTGAGGAGGAGGCAGGTAAAGGCCCCGAGTTCGATCTAATTTCTGTTGATATCTAAATTTAGTATTTTTTGTTTTCTGAAAATGGGTCTAAACCAGCAGCCGATAGGTCGAGAATTTAATAAATGCAGATCCGATTTTCAACCGGAAACTAGCTTTGATTAACATACCATTAGCAGTTGACCAAAGGCAAGGTACATTTCTGGCGATCCCATCACCCAAATCACCAACCTTCAAGGAGAATTCATACTAGGTGCAATCTTAATCATTAAATATTTTTTATATTTACGTATTTATGACCAGGACTGTAAGTTACATAATATAATTATTTTTACTTACCAATAGTCAGTTATAATTTAACTAAACTAAACTAAACAAATAAATGTATTTTAAAATCAAATGTTATCAATGTTGGCCATAAATGGAATTCTAATAAAAAATTTAGAGTAAACCTTCATCCATTCTTATTTATAAGAAAATAAGGGTCTACAAACACCAACGTAATGTTACCTCATACATATTTTCGATGCCTTTAATGGAAAAGGGCTATAAAATAACAATTTATTGCTAAAAAAATCTTTTCCGTGCAGAAGATACTGTGCGGAATGAACTCTTTTATATTATTAACTGACAAGAGAGTCACATATTTTTGTTATTCGTATTTTAGCCAAGTGGGTAATATCCAGTTATTAAGTAGATAAATTAAAGTGGAAATTTTTTATTAATAAGAAAACAAAAAAAGAATTGAAAATAATTTATCACACCCTGAATACCATCTACGATTACATGCACAGATACAGTGTTACACATTGAAAAAAGTGCCACCCTGTAAAATCTTTATTAATTGACCGATTGTGACTTTTTTAAAATAGGAAAGGCCTACTACATTAAATTCCCCCACCTAAAATTTGATAGGGTTTATTTTGGTTAAAATTTGAATGACCGTTTTATTCTTAATAATTTATTTTTTTTTGTACAAAATTCTGGCATTCTTCTAGTGCTGTCCCTTAATGGCGGTTATTGATTAATTCTTAATTTCCACCGGTTCTAATCAGTTCCTCGAAATTTAAGCTGGTCCAGTTCCTTATGTTCCTCAGCCAAGATAGCTTGGCTATATAGAGGGATCATCTGTCTTCAAAATGTATACTGTGCGGAAACAATTTTCAAAAGACGTTCATCAAATTTAATGAAACATTTAATAAATTATATTTAAGAAAGAACCGACTTCAACTGGCTGAAATATAAACGGTCTAGAAACCGTGAGCAATCAATCACTTTTCTGGGATATATTCTTTTTTATCTGATTTAAGGTACAATTCTATTGATATTTTTAGCGTATTCTTATCTCTCTCTCTCCTATCTCTCTCTCTTTCTCTCTCTCTCTCTCTCTCTCTCTCTCTCTTTCTCACTCTCTCTAATTTTTAATTTTTGTATATTTTCCACATATTAGTTAACTTTTTATTGGTTTTATTATTTGGACCACTTTGAGTGTAACTCTAATTCACCCTATATTGCAACCACCCGATATGTTTGTGTGTTTTGATGACCCAATATAAATTATTTATCAACTTAAAACGATATTACAACCGCCCTGTACACGTATTAATCCTCTCCACTCTATTGACTGTTTCTATTTTTTAACCGATGGAGGTTCTCAATTCGTCTGTATCTATGTTGTTGTTTGTTTGTTTAGTGATTACTCGCAAACGGCTCAAGGAATTTAGAATTTTTATAAAGGATCCTGTTCCGAAGAATCGCGAAGTGATCCCATATTTTTAGGGTTTCATATATTCAATATACGGATACTCATAAAACCACTCCGGATTTCTCCTTCTCTCACATCACAGCAGTTTTCTCCTAAACTACTGGACGGAAAAGGAAAAGTGTATAGTTTCGTGACCCGATGAGGAGTACATATCGAAAATGAAGAAATTTTGATTTTAGGGGTAGGTACTTCAGGTGTGAAAAACTAAAGAAATCGACATATTTTACCGGAAAAATAAGGAGAAACCTCTACTATTAATTTTTGGGAGCAAATTACAGAATTAAATGGAAAATATAAAATTAAAATTACAGATCATGTAATATATCAAATGAAAGGGCTCATTATGGCGAAAACAAATATATTTTTAAAACAAATTATTAGATATTAACAAAAATATAAATTTTTTTACCCATTCCCCCTACCTTATTTCCGAAACTATAGGCAGTAAAATTAAGGATATAGAACTTCACCAGAACTTTTCTGGAAAAAATAAGGAGAAACCCCTTATACTAACTTTAGGGGTAAATTACGGCATTAAACGAAAAACCTAAAATTAAATTATATCTAACGCATCATGTAATATATGTTTCAACGGGCTTTTTTCATATTTTTAAAATAAATACTTTAGAATAAATATATTAACAAAAATTAAAAAAGCAATAAACCTACAATTGTTTGTTTGCAGGAAAAATACGAAGAAATTGCTAATATTAATTTTGGGGAACAAATTATAGAATTAAACGGAAAATAAAAAATAATTAACTCATGCAATCATGCATCAAATGAAAGGGCTCATTATGTGGAATACAAATATGTATTTTTAATATTTTTAAAATTAATTGTTTACCAGATATTAACAACTATATATATATATATATATATATATATATATATATATATATATATATACAGGGTGTAAACGGTTTGAGTGCAAAGATTTTGAAGAACAATACTTCAGGCAAAAACAAAAAGCTTTATAACATTTTCTAAAATAAACTATAGTTTTGCCAAAAAGAACACATAAAGTTAGATTTTATGTAGCCCTTGCTACAGTGAATAATACAATAATTTCGATTTCAAAATGTCGGTAAATATAAAGATGTAAATACTCAATAGCTTATACATCTTTAATAGCCACATTAAAAATGAAAATTGATTATTTAAACTCGAAATATGCTTTTATAATTTAGTGTAACTTTCTCCGAATAGATCTGGCAACGTGGCATACAGACCAACTTATTAACTACATTTTTTACTTTAACGACGACTGAGAGTTACGATTGTTTTTGTGATTTCGATTCTTGTAAATAATAATACATAAACGGTAAAGTGATTTGAATGATATCTATTTGATGTAGACTTCATGGTTTGCTTTCCATTTAATATATTTTTTAAATAAATAAAATCGGTTGTGATTAGTGTGTAAGTTCGAAAATTGTGATAAATAATGGCCGATTATACAATTAGGGAAAGACATGACATGCTCTTAATTTATGGGGAAAGCAGACGTAATTGCAGAATAGCAAGAATGTTATATAGGGAAAGGTTTCCAAACAGACGCCTGCCCAATGCTAGGACATTCGTAGCTGTTTCGCAGAGGCTTCTGGAAACAGGTAGTGTAATACCACAAATAAACAATCGCGGACCACAGCGACATAATCGTATCTTAGCTGCTGAGGATCAAATACTAGACCTTATCGACATCAACCCATATCGTAGCACACGGAGTATTGGAAGTGAGCTGCAAATTTCTCACACTGTTGTTCATAGAACATTACGGGAACAATTGCTCTATCCATATCACATGCAGCGGGTTCAAGGGCTTTCAATTGATGATTTTCAACCAAGACTCAATTTCTGTCGTTGGTTCCTCAGAAAACATCGACAATTTCCTAATTTTGTGAACAATATTTTAACAACAGATAAAGCAAGTTTTAATAGGAATGGTATAATAAATTTTCATAATACGCATTCGTGGTCTGAGTTAAATTCGCACGAAATACGCCAGTCAGTATTTCAACACCAATTCTCAGTTAACGTGTGGGCTGGAATAGTTGGTGAATACTTGGTTGGGCCATTTATACTGCCTGCACGTTTGGCAGGTGAGAATTACCTTTATATTTAGAACAACACGCTACCAGATTTGTTAGATGAAGGGAACCTACAAACACGTTCCAATATGTGGTACTTACATGACGGAGCACCTGCCCACGCAAGTCATCTAGTTGTCGACTTCTTAAATAGAACATTTCCCCGTCGTTGGATTGGTCGAAACGGACATATACGTTGGCCAGCAAGATCTCCTGATCTCAATCCTTTAGATTTCTACTTATGGGGACACATGAAAAGTAAGGTTTACACGACTCCAATTATTGACGAGAATGACCTTAGACAACGCATTTTTGACGCTGCTGACGAAATCCGAAATATTCCAGGAATTTTTTCTCGCATACGTGAAAATTGGATTAAACGGTGTCGTGCTTGTGTCGATAGTAATGGTGGGCATTTTGAACATTTGCTGTGAATAATCCGTTGTTTCAACTCAGTTCTATCATTATAATAAATTCGGTAAGTAGGATTACATATTTACTTGTCTTGAATATCATATTTACCCAACTTTGTATAATTGCATAAAAGAAACCGCCAAATACAAATTCTAATTGCAATACCTTGTATTAAAAACGTAAATATTTTCAACAAGATATTTCATACATTTTTATTTAATTCTAAGGTCAATATCATCAGTCAATACAAAAACACAGGTTTTTTGTCGGCGTAGTCATTCCTTTATTATTCGCGCTAAGAGTGAATCTGCTTCGAACGCGAGCGACGTTGTCGGAATTGACAATAATTTACTTAATATGTTTTAGTGATTTTCTTGGTTATTAAGGCCTACTGACCATAGTGGTATAAGAGTTTTTTGTTTAATTTGGTGTATACTACCTCCACCTAAAATATATGCACTCAAACTATTTACACCCTGTATATATATATATATATATATATATATATATATATAAATTCTCATCTCCCGCTTTAATTTAATTAATTGTTTGGAAGATATTAACAAAAATATATAAAAAATATTATTTCCCGTAATAACGCACTACCTAAAATTTTGAAAATATTTAGGGGTACTGAGGCTCACTTGAAATTTATAATAAAAGATAGACGAAATCCCCAATCTTAATTTTGGGGACAAATTATAGAATTAATAGAATATAAAAATTTAATTTTCAAAGGCATCATGTAATTTACCAAATAAAAGGCTCATTATGTGAATTACAAATATATCATATGTTCAAATCATTAGTTTAAAATATATTAACAAAAATATCAAACTTGGAAGTTTAAGTCTTAATTCCCAATTTAGAAACTACACTATCTAAAATTCTGAGAAATATATTTTATTTGTATTTTTAAATAATTTTTCTAAAATATTTTATCATTTATTATTTAAAACTTGTCCTATTTTCCCCTTTATCTTTCAATCTGAACATCCTAAAATTCAAACACTAGGTTATAAAATGCTAATCTAATATTCGAATTTTGACAGTCAACAGTAAAAATCCAATTGAATAAAAAATATTAGTAAATTAATGGACTTTTATGCTGTGAAAGCCTGCTTTTCTATTCATTTATGACGTTAATTTTTTACAAAAACGATGACAGCTATTACTGAAGTGACCTAAAGGTATACGAATTTTGCGCATTTACAGAAGAATCCAAATGAAAAGTTTTATGTAAGTACACAATTTAGAGATTCTAAAGCTAATTGATACATTTTATTTCCGAACCTGAAGAGTAGAGTATGTACATTCTTTTAATCATGAATGTCTCACATCTAATAACAATTTGCATATGCATTATCAAAAGCTACGAAAACACAGGAGATGTGATATGCAAATATATTTTTAATTATTTATATTTATGTCATGTGCAAATAAAACTTGAATAAGTATTACAGTATTAGCAATAAAATAAGACGAATCAATTTGCAGTTCCATTTGATATAAGGTAATCTTACAAATTAATTTTAACATCTCATCTAAAAATTAGCAGTCAGTCAAATATTGTTTAATGTTCTTTTTTTTCTCTGACAGGTGAAGTAGCCTGAAAAATTTTATCCTGACATTCTGTCCTAGGAGTTAAGGGAGAACAGTAATTACACGGAACGGCTCCAGATTCGGAACCTCTGTGTACTGATTCTCCTGAAAATCCTAGATGTCGGTCTTACATCTCGCGTCTTCAAATTTAATGAAATGCATCAAATACATAAAGAAGTGTTCGAGAGGACATTCAATTGTGGGAAGCGCAACTGATGAAGGTTCCCGACCAGAAACAATATATATTATATTTATATATAATATATATTATATATATTGTCTTGCGTACAAAGGAATGACACCTCGAAGAGAGTATTCTTTTAACAAGATGTGATATGCTGCAAATATATTTTCTCTTATTTATCTAATAATATAATTCTCTATAATGTTTGTTTATTTACATGCATCTTATTTATATGTAATTTTCGCAAACGGCACCACGATTTTGTCGAAATTCCTTTTCGGGGTTTTGGCATGTACAAATCGGGATCAATCGTATTACCCAGAAAAAACGAGATTATGACTGAACTGCTCTAGAAAAATTCATTGAATACAAATTGATGTGCAGGATCTTATAAGAATTTTATCACTACTTGATATTTTTCTAACATTACATTTTTACAGTTTATACAGTTTTGATGGGTAAAAAGTTATGTGTTCTTATGTTAATTTGTGGCCCTCAATGAAGTTGCCATGAGCAGTTACATATGCATATAGAAGCTGACTTAGATATAAGGCGCTGTAGGTTATAATTATACAGGGTGATTCCAGAAATTTTAGAAACCAAATGTTTTATTGGATGGTCCATAAAGAGTTGCATACACACATATATTAGGTAGTCCATAGACAGTTACATATACAGGGTGGTGGAAATATATTATAAAGTGGAATTACCCTAATGAGTATTTTAATTTTAGAGAGTTGAAATTTAACTGAATCATTTCATCTTGAGAAAAGATAGACCAAAGATCCAATTATATGTATATATGTATGTACCTACCAACATTTTTGATGAACCTTTACATTTACTATTAATTAACCATACGAATGGAAATTGAATAACTATTAGTAGTAAAATGAAACAGATTATTTTGAAATTTCGATTCGAATAGAATTGTCATTTACGTTTATTTGTTGTATTATCATACCGGTTAACAGCTGAATTATCTAATTTTAAGAAATTTCATGTTAACTAAATTTTTGTCTTCAATTTCCCCTTACTTCCTCTTTGCCATACGTTATATCATTAAGCCTATGCATTAAAAATGTGCTCACAAATTAAGTCCTATTAATTACATATGAAAAACAAGTTGAATTTTGTTAGGACGACACAATTGGTCGAATTTAGACCACTGGGCGATCGCTAGTATTTTATAAATTTAAAACGCTTCTTTAAAAGATATTAGTGTAAATATAAGAAAATGCACTCATTCCCTGCTTGTCTGAAACTGGAATATTAGAAAAATATATAGCTTGTTTCATATACATTGTACGGAACCCTTAGTATGCGTGTCCAACTCGCACTTGACCAAATTATTTTCATTAGCTTAGCTTGTACCGTTTCTTAAAAAATGGGGAAAAGCTTTTTTCCGATTTTCTTATACACAATGCTTTGGTGGAGTCGCCGATATTAAAAATATGAAAAATATTTATTCGGCAAATGGGATAAATTGAAATGAAATTAGATTAGTTCCAAGATATCCCGAAGTGGTCCAATATTTTTTCAATAATATAGCTTGTACCGTTTCTTAGAAAATCGGGGAAATGTTTTTAAAGAATTTCTTATACCATAAAATTTGGTGGAGTCTCAGGTTAAAATTTAACTGTTCGGAACTTGGGGTAAATTATAAATAAATTAAACTACTCAAAATAAATGTCAGTTAATATGTATATACAGTGTATTCATAAATTAAACGATTTCTTTTTATTATTAATTTTAATAGAAAAAGCTATTCTCCATAAACCGATTTGCATGGTCTAAAATGTAAACAATAATTATTCCATGCCACTTTTTTAACTGTAGACGAGTTGTGTAATCAAAGAGGAATTTATATTAGAAATTAGAGTATCTTCATTTTTGTTAAGATTTAAAAGTGTTATCAAATAATTAATTAGAATTAAAAACTGCATGTACTTATTCCAGTGCACTAAAAATTCTATAATAAGTTTTTCTGTAACTTTTCCAAATATATACCAGGTTTCAAAAAATTAATCAATTTTGTTTAAAAGTTAGGTAAGTTTATTTTTTTATAATATCTCAAATTGTAATCAAAGAAAGTTTATTAAAATTGAAATTTGATTGGAAAGAAACCGAAATAAATGTCAGTTAATCAACTTCAAGGTGGAGATTCTCAGTTGATTTCTATATACAGTGTGTCTTCATAAGTTGAATTCAAACGAAAAACGTTCTTATGAATATTAGTTAGAGAAAAACTTATTCTTCATAAAAATATTTGCATGGTTTTTGCTTGAAAGTAAACTACCTTTATTTTTCATAATACATAAAATTCTTATCAAACAGGAATAATAAGAATTATAAAATACATCTAATTATGCCACATCACTAAAAATTGTATGTATAATAAATCTTCATTTCACCTTTCCAGATTGTGTACTAGGTATGATAAAGAATATAAATTTCGTTTAAGTTAAGTACCTTTGTTTTTAATAATAACTCAATTGTTATTTGAAAAAGTTAATTCAAATTGAAAATTACGTTATGCTATCTCAATTAAAACTGTAGAACGATTTATTATAAGATTCCAATATTAAATGAATGTCAGTATAATTAACATACCTAAAGAAGATATTCAGATCGTTTGCAAAATAGTGAATCTACCTAAGTTAGGATAATATACAAAATTTTCTTAATACATGACTAGAAAACAAGTTATTCTATTCAACAGTAAACGAGGGTGGGCAAGCTAATAAACGAAAGTAAAATACCTTAATTACTTTTATGTTTTTTTGGGCAATAACACCACAATAGAAATAAAACGACGTATATTGCAGGAATACCAAACGTTTCAAAGTCTATTCTGACTTCGTTGTCAATGGCTTTATATTTATTGATGTAGATTGCAAAATGAAAATTTGATTTATTTTTGCATCTACATCAATAAATATATAGCCATTGACAAAGAAGTCAGAATAGACTTTGAAACGTTTGGTATTCCTGCAATATACGTCGTTTTATTTCTATTGTGGTGTTATTGCCCAAAAAAACATAAATGTAATCAAAAATATGCCACAAACAACGTTTAGAAAACAATTAAAATACCTTATTTCAGGCAATGTCGAAAAAGTTAATTAGATTTGAAAACTCTGCAATTAAGCCATAGCATCACCAAAAAAATGTAAAAAAATACATTAAAAACAAAACAAAAACAAATTAAAAAAAACTAAAAAGCATTAAATAATTTTTTGGTACAACAATTAATACTTTTTCTGAAGTCGGTGCCAATTTGAACAGCGAAGTTTCGAAGTACAACTTATAAATATACTTCCCAAAATAGTTTCACTTAAGCTTCGCACCGACTTCATAAAAATTATTTAATTGTAGTACCAAAAAATTATTTCTTCTTATTATTTCTTATTTAGTTAACTTTTTTTGAAGTCGGTTTTTGTTTTTTTTTAATGTATATATCTATTGTTTATATCACACTGTATACCTATAAATTTACTTCGCTCCATATGTCAAGAATAAGAAATTAGCTATGTTCCACACTATATATTTTTTTAACCAACTGTATAATTATAATTCCACTCCACCTAATATTTCAGTAATCCTGTATATGCAACTGCAACCTGTATAACTACACTTTTATTTAACTCTTATTTCAACCACCTAGTATAGGTAACTACTTGTGTGCCACCGAATACAACATTTTTCGAACCACTTTATATAACTTTAATTCTATTCCACCGGATGTTTCAACCATCCTATATATGCAACTGCTTATGTACCACTTTAAGCCCCTGCAGCCGTATTCTGTAAGTCGTTAACGTTATAAAATAACGATAGAACGCCAAATTATTGAATGTTTTGTGACTCCGAATGGATCTTTGCCTTATAATGACATATGGTTTGTTCGAAAAAAACATTTCAGCAAATCAACGATCTCGACAGTTGGTTGTGCCAACAATCAATTGGTGGAAAATTTTTCTAACTATTAGAATTATTGGCAACTGGTCTGTATGAACAAACCTATTATGTTCCGTTTTGTTTCGAACATAACGAGTTATAAAATACGGCTACTGAGCGATATACTTGCATGGCATATCTTTCATTTTAATTTAAGCTAGATATTTATGATGAAAAATTGACATTTACATTGGTTTTTACCATATTTGCACATACTTTTCTCATTTTCAGAAAAATTAAAATTTGATTTATGACATAATCAAATTTTCATTTTGCAATTTAGACTATTTGGCATAGACTTTGAAACGTTTGGTTTTCCTTCAATATACGTCGTAATATTTCGATTGTGGTGTTATTGCCTCAAAAAAAAAACATAAAAGTAATCAAAACTTTATGTCACAAACGCAATAATAGATAAAACATCAACAGCTATCAAAGATTTCAGCCTTGCTCTTGAATTAAAACCAATTGTTAAATATTAAGGGAGTACGAAAGTAATTTGTTTTTTTTAAATTTGTCATTTTTAACAAACAAATACAGTTGAGATTGAATTACAAAGAGGTAGTAGCAAATATTTCAGTTTATGTTAGCTTTTTGTTCATATATCTATAAGAACTTTGCAGATTGAAGGGCGTCAGTTCGAGTCTGAGCTATGACAATTTTATATCTAATTCTTTTAAATATGTTGCTGAAATTGGCCCATACATCATTTGTAAGTAATTTCGAAATGATTGTTGAATTATTTTACCTGTTCATCGGGTTTTCTCTCCTCAAATTTTTTTCCTGAAACAGATAATTATTTGTAAATTGTGTATGTAGAACAAAGTGTAGTAAGGCAATTTCGTAAAATTGCTCGGATTACTGGCCGTCTGTACAGAGATTCTTCCTCAAAGTTATTCTAAGAGAAAAAGATGTCTACAAAATAATCAAACAGAATTTCTCTGTAAAAGTAGGTAATGTATTGTATACTGTGTTATACTTATCTGTGTTTGGAGACGTTTCAACTCCGAGTATGGAGTCGTTGTTAATCGTTTAGTGTAGTATTCGAGGTTTTTTCTTAAAAATGTTAGCTTTGATGTTGAATTTGTTGTTTGTCAAAAAATTAATCGTTGTCAAATTTACCTCGAATACAACACTAAACGATTGAAATAAAATTCAACATTTTTTATAGATGGGTTTTTGTTTTTTAACAATAAAAACAGTGAAAAATCGGTAACAATTTAGTTTTTTACCGTTTACACAAAATTCACCGATAAAACCGTGTTTGCTACTATGGGCAATGTTAATGTACGCTCAACTTTGTTAATTGGTTTCTTAGATAATGGAATATTTACCCAAAATTCCAAAAAAATAAAAATATTATATATATATATATATATATATATATATATATATATATATATATATATATATATATATATATATATATATATATATATATATATATATATATGGCTAAAACATTCTTATTAACTGAAGCGATAGATATTCTCATACCCAATTTTTGTTCTAAAAATACATACTGCAGCCCGGGTAGTTTTTACAAAATTTCAGTCAATCCTATGGAAGACATATTTTTTTGAAATGTCATATTATCTCACCAGATAACCCTATCATTATGAATAAACTACCGTTGAAAAGTATAAGAGTTGATCTAGAGATCCCTCATCTCACTTTTTCAACATTTAAAGTATTAATATTTATAAGTATTGAAAAAATTTGGCCATTCCGTAAAAAAATATTTGGACAAGTCCAATCGAAAAATTGCTAAGGGGTGGTTCTATATTCTTATAACTAATAATCTTAATGCAAATTTTAATTTTAAGCAGACACATTTTTATATTTCTTGCATAATATGGATTTATGTAATAAATTTAGCAAAATGGAATACCTATACTCCATTTAGCCACAGATCATAATATTATGATAAATGCGAAGGCTATTATTGCAAGCGATTTTTACATTTGTAAATGTTCAACACATACCTATATATCTAAAGAAATTTAGGTGGTAGACGCCAGATGTAAGACCGACATCTAAGATTTTCGAGATATTTGGCTTGCCATTAATTAGTATTTATTAACTAAAAATTAACAGGAATCTGATTTGAACAACATAAAAATTGCATTGTTAACTAATTGAGGAATAACATATTTTGTTTTCTATTATTAACAGTTATCAATTTGTATCAGCGTTTCAGTTTTATATAATATTAAAATATGAAATGTATTGAAAGTGTAAACAAAGGAAACTAGTATTATTTACTTATGTTTTAAAAAATCAGTGAATAGAGAAAGCATATTTTCGTTTTTCATTTAAATTTAAAATAAGTACGTCTTTTGCATATTAAAAATGATTGCTCCATCATTATCATTAGTCTTTCTCTAAATGGAGTTTCCATTTGGCTAAATTTATTACATAAATCCATATTATGCAAGAAATATAAATGTGTCTCCTTAAAATTTAAATTTGCATTAAGATTATTAGTTATAAGGACATAATACCACCCCTTAGCAATTTTTCGGATGTACTTGTCCAAATTTTTTACGGAATGGCCAAATATTTTCATTACTTATATTTATTTGTACTTTAAATTTTGGAAAAGTGAGATGAGGGATCTCTAGATCAACTCTTCTGCTTTCCAACGGTGGTTTACTCATAATGATAGGGTCATCCGATGAGGTAATATGGCCCTTCAAAAAAATATGTCTCCCATAGGATTGACTGAAATTTTGCAAAAACTACCAGGGCTACAGTATTTTTTTTTCATGACATAAATTGTGTATGAGACGATCTATCGCTATAGTTAATAAGAATGTTTTAGCTATAAAATGAAAAAATATATTAACAATTATTTATTTTTTTGGAAATTTGGGTAAATGTTCCATTATTTAAGAAACCAATTAACAAAGTTGGGCGTATAGTAGCTCATTTTGTAGGTTTTTCAGTTCTCTTCAACATTGTCAATAGTAGCAAACACGGTTTTATCGGTGGATTTTGTGTAAAAGGTAAAAAACTAAATTGTTACCGATTTTTCGCTGTTTTTTTGTTAAAAAACAAAAACGCATCGATAAAAAATGTTGAATTTTATGTCATTTAGTCAAGATTTATCATTAGAACACGTTGATGTCGGTTTTGTTCTAGTATTAATTTTGTCACCAAATGGTCTTTGTCTCCGTAAATGACCTGAGCCCAGAGAAATGATCATTTTCTGGAAATACTGTGCCTTTGCAATCTGTTCCAATACAGTGTAATTCAAATACGACCCTCTAGATTGGGATTTATGAAATTACAGGAGATAAGAAGAAATTTTAATGTTTAAATAGACAAAATTGGGTAATTTAGTGCATTAGGAAAATCATTATTAATATTCAAATATTCCGAATACTTCCGAAGATATACGAAAAAAAAAGGAAAATATGAGGTTTCTTTTTTTTTGTAGCCTTATTTGATGAGATAACGCAAAACATATTTTTGGTGCCACTCTTTCATCTATACGATCGCCTTTTCAGATTTACCCTGTTGGATACAGATACTAACAAATATATACTTCTTCATTTTCTCATTCTTGAAAGTTTATTACATACTAAATTATCGATATAGCAGTTCCTTCGTTTTCATGTTTTCAATAAATAATAGATCAAAAGAAATTCTGACACAATTATTATCAATTAGATTTCAACTCATAAAACTAATAATTACTTACTAATCGTGCAGGTTTACCTGACTGGTAAAATAGTAGTCCTTTGTCTTAGGTTATTTAATTTTTCATCAAGCATTTATATGGCATAACACATAAAAGTGTTGTTACAATTTTTTTATTTCTTAATTATTTAGACGGGGTGGTTAAACATGCAAAAATCTCATTTTTGACAGTTTTTGTAATTTTCAGCAACAAAGAAAAGTTTTAGGGTCATAAGTAAGTTTGTTTTATATGCATTTTTAAAAGTTACTAACTAATCGGCTGATCTAGCCAATTATTGAGTTATTTGCAAAAAAACTGTGTAAAATGCTCAATTTTCAATCGCTTATATGTATTCTTTAAAAAATGTTAGAATTCTGAAACTTGGCAAAAAGTTTAAATTTTATGAGGTTAATAATTGACCAGAATCACAACTTCATGGCTTTGAAGGATTTCTCGCAATTATAATTTTTTTCGATTGCGATTTATTTTACATGAAGTTTAAAATGCTCCCATTTTGCAAATTTATTTTGCAACCATCTGAAAGGAACATAATAATTAGCAAATCTTCTTTTGAATTATTACTATATTAAAATTTCATGTTATAAATAATATAAATTGTACTTAGGATATATATATATATATATATATATATATATATATATATATATATATATATACAAATTTAAAAAGTTTTCTTGTCTACATAATTCATAAAATAATCTCATAAGAATAAAACTATAAAAGTACAAAAACAAAAAAAGATCAGGTGATGAAATTCAAATTTGGGTCAACACGTTAACCTATTATGATAGCCATCACATCTAGTCCGTGCGCTGTCACCCTTACATAATTCTAAATTAATTATTAATATCAGTTCTTTGTTCCAATAATCTAATTAAAAATAATGTGTGCATTAAAATCTGTAAGACACAAAAATATATTTTCCAATCTGAAAATATTTAAAAATGACAGTTTGATACGTGGGAAGCGATTTCTCCCCACCACTAAATTTTGCCTCATTCTGATTAGGGAAATTGAAGTTTCGAAACTGAATTTATATTCAATTAAAAACCCAAAAGAAAATGATATTTGATTATTAATACTAGGACCGTATTAATCCTTTCGTTGAAATATTAATTTATTGCATAATAGAAGCATGGTAAACTTCAGGTAAAATAAAACGCCTCCATAAAAATCACAATTGCGAGTTATTTACCTTTAAAAATGAAACGTTGTGCTCAGTTGCAGAGTTTAAACGTTTTTTTTTAACATTAATTGTCAACAAATAGAATATGTTCAGTTTTATAGTTTTTCCCAAACAACTTACTAATTAATTATCCAATCAAATAGAACAGCCTCTCATGTAGCAGCTATTGAAAATACAAATTAAACAAACTTACTTTTAGCACTAAAGTTTGTCAATCTGTGGCTGAGAAGTTACGGATGGAGTAGATAAAAAAATAAATCAGGTCCTGGAAAAACGTGACAAGAAGGAGAAACATCAAGAAGAAACCCAGTAAATGGTAGTGAAATCTTTTGATTTGTACTTGTGTCTACGATGAAACGTGACCAGCAGAATTTAGTGGAAGGACTATTTCTTTAAAAGGTTCGACATTAGCAAAGCATTCCATGTCGATGAACAAGGTAATTTCGACAATATCATCGCCAACTTAGACAAAAGCTACGACAGTCAATCCTTGAGCCTTCAAGAATTTAAAGCAGAGATAAGACGGTTAGTACACTTGTCCTACCCCGACCTGCCAGAGGAAACGAAAAACCAATTGGCCACACAGAGTTTCATAAACGGTATCAGAGAAATCTAACACATGGATTCAAGAATAGTAATGAAGCTTTACTTCGGGCCTTGGAGGTAGAGGCAATCATGAACATGTCCAAATAGAGGGTGCGAGCAGTTTCCTACAGCCAGGAAGAACCAGAACCATCCCTCCAAGCAGTGTTGTCGGGAATCCATAAACTACTAGAACGATCACAAAGAACTGACCACAGAGGAACATGTTACCGGTGTGGACGGACATGACACTTTCAAAGTGACTGCAGAGTGAGGCTGACTAACCCTCCACCAGCCCTTAGGAGAATATCCATCCGGGGATTTTGAAGAGATAGTACCGGCCTAGTCATCAGGGATACCATTAATGGCCGCGCAATAACCATCACTTTTGATACCGGCGCTTCCAAGTCCAGGGTTTTGAGGTTTTCGGAAATCCGGCCAGTTAACAACAACATCCAGCTTAGAACAGTCACCGGCGAGTCCATGTCAATACAGGGTGAGGCAGATGTCGTGCTACAGATAGGGGACAACATGATCCGACATAGGGTCACGGCCCGTCAACAGCTCAGCGACCTCCATAAAAATTGTTGCAAAATCCTGAGCCAGAATTCGCGGTCGAACGGAACAGATTATTCATGAGCAACTAGAAAGCAATCCTGAGAGCTGCGTTGGAATGGTGAAGTCCGTACATCTCGATCTTGACTACTTAGTTGGACGGGCTGCAGTTAAAACCGGACGAGATATACCAATTAGAGTCCAACAACGACATCATAATTGCCAATGATCAAGAGATAGCTTGTTTCGAAGCAGTAGAGACCATCATCAATTGCGAAGAAGTGTACGAGTCATTAGTGAAGGGTACCGGCCCAATTTTCTACAACAGTTTGCTTACCAATTGACACACATTACACCAGAGGAACAGAAGAAAACCAAGCAATTTATCGCATATCACTGGCAAATTTTTAACAGTCAAGATGGAACCACCGGTCGTACAAACATCATCCAGCACCGAATAGATACCGGGAAAGCACAACCCGTCAGAATACCACCTAGGCGACTACCATTGGGACAACAACAGGCAGTCGAGGAAAACATCGAGTCCATTTTACAAAATAATGGAGTTATTAAGCAATCAATCAGCCCATGACCTGCTGCCGTTTTGCTACTTTAAAAAAAAGGTTGACATGAAGGACGTGCTTATTATACCTCGACGACATTCTGGTAATAGGTCAGATATTCGCGTCCGAGTCAGGTATCCGCAGGGAGATAAGATAGCAGTCATTCGTGATTGGCCGGTCCCGAAAGACATGCATGAACTAGGTAGCTCTTTGGGGCTCTGTTCCTACTACAGACGATTCTTTAAGGGATTTGCCATCAACGCCGCGCCGCTACATCGGCAGACCACTGAGAACGAGACCTTCCGTTGGAATCAGGATTGCGGAAGACCATTCAGACGACTGAAAGCGGCATTATGTTCCAGCCTAAACCTAGAATTTCCTACACAGTCCGGAAAGTTCATCTTAGACACCGACGCCAGCAATACAGGTTTGAGGACCGTCCTATCCCAGGTGCAAGATGGTGAAGAGAGCGTGATCGAGTACTACAGCCGCGGATTCTCCAAAACGGAAAGAAATTATTGTGTCACCAGAAAAGAACTCCTTGCAATAATAAGGACTGTAGACCATTTCCACGAATACCTCTATGGTCGTCATATCCTAATTCGAACAGATTATGCTGCCCTCAAATGGCTGCTGGACATGAAGACACCAGAATGGCAACTGGTCAGGTAGATGGAGAAATTACATCAATACGATTTCAAGGTGGAAGAAAACCCTGTAGAGTAGAATGCGGACATTGTGTGAGGACGGAACAGGGAGAGGGTATCTCCATCAGACAGATCCGAGTATAGCCCCATGAAGACTGGACAAGGGAACAGTGCATCCAAGACCAAATGACTGATCCAGACATCGAACCAATCCTGTCACTTAAAAAGAGAGGGCCACCCAGGCCATAATTGGATACTTGGAGAATTTGGAAAAGCACTGATGACCGAGAAACCAGGTCCCAACTGGTAGTCCCAATGAAGAAGTTACCAGCCATCCGGACCGAAGAACATTATGGGATAACCGGAGGTCATCTGGGCATGATTAAAACCTTAGATAACATTCACCAGCGGTACTACTGGGTAAATTACTTCTAAGATATCTGAGCTTGGTGCCGGAATTGTGACACCTGTGCAGCCAGTAAGGGCCTGAAGACCCGACCAAGGGCAGATTGCAGCAGTACAATGTTGGCGTCCCATTTGAGAGAATTGACATCTATGTCGCCGGTCCATATCCCGAGTCTGAGAAGGGGGACAAATACATTTTTGTCACAATGGATTACTTCAGCAAATGGCCTGAGGCATATGCGATACCCATTCGAGAGGCAACCACAGTAGCGACGGTGCTGGTAGAACAGCTATACAGCAGGTTTGGCGTCCCGTTAGATCTACATTCAGACCATTCCATTCCAGAAGGTCTGTAAGCTGTTGGGAATCAGCAAAACGAGAACAACACCATTGCATCCACAGGCAGACCAAATGGTGGAAAGATTCAACAGGACCTTGGAACAACACCTATCCAAGGTCGTCAGCAATAACCAGCGTGATTGGGATGAGCATATTCCCCTATTCCTGTTGGCCCATCGCTCAGCCATACATAACAGTACAGGTCTGACTCCAGCCAGGGTCCTATTCGGAAAAGAGCTAAGATTACCCTGCGATCTGGCCTTTGGCTCCCCTGGAGAACCGTCCCAAGAAATCAACGATTATGCCGACTAACTCCGTTATAACATGTTGACAATACCCGAACTAGCCCGAACGCAGATATTGGCCACCAGCGACCGGATGAAGACACGATATGACCTTAAGGCCAATTCAGTCGGGTTCCAATAGAGGGACAAGGTCTGGCTGTACAACCCCCGGAGGAGCAAGGGAACTCTCCAAAGCTTACACCGCCTGGAATGGTGTATACGAGGTGGTCAAGAGTATCGACGTTGTCTACCGTATCCGTCGAAACCCAAGAGCTAAGTTAAAGGTGGTCCATTTGGATCGACTCGCTCCCTACCATGAAGAGAATGTTTCTGATCTGGACTATCAGAATTAAAGGGGGGGGGCAGTGTTATAATATTTATATTCGCCGCCACTGGAGATATTTAATTTAGTTTGGGAGTAAAAACCACGATCGGGAAACTTCTAGTATAGCAAAGAGCTGTTAGCATTGTAAATGAAATTTGCTAGAAAAATCGATGTGATATATAAATGAAACGTTCGTACATTTTATCTGTAATATAGAGTAGATAGTGTTATTAATTTGATGTAATTCGTTTGCAAGATCAGCTGTTTGATTGGATTTTTTTAAGTATAAACAAGTCGGAGTTTATTGCAATATTATGTAACATCTTCAAGAAAAAACAATAAAACAGCTGTGGATTTATTCTAAAATTGAAACTATCAAAATTGATAGAGAGTAATATTAGTATGTGGCTTATTGTATAGTTATTCATGAAATTCAGCCAAACTTTCATTATTTTATCAGCATTCAAGGTTTTTAGTGAATAATTTTGGTCACATTTGGTTTACCAATAACTGACATGCAAGATTCTTTACATTTTCTTGATTTCCCTATATATATATATATATATATATATATATATATATATATATATATATATATGTAACTCTAATACATTCATTTTCCACACGCGTAAAAGAAATAGCTCTAAAATGACACGAAAGAACCATAAAAATATGTTTGCTATTAAAGCTCTAAATCCGCAGCGATACTCAGCAACAAATTTGTTACAGTGAATAGTATCTCTGCCAGAGTTTTTTTTGTCACAGAAACCCCTAAGATCGCACGAACCTAATCGGTCAATTTACTGAGTAATAAATTCAGTTTTTTCAAGAAACACGATAATTCAAGAAGGAGAAAAAAAGCTGACACGGATTCCATTCTGTCATCATCAATCAATACTTCGAATTACCCACATCTCATTTGACACAAAACATGAATGAAAAACATAATACGCTGAGCTAACGCTCTCTTTTGACGGAGTTTTCGCTTTTCTATATTTAGTGCTTCGCCTTGAGCTATTCGATCGAAAGTTCGAAACTGAGGGGAGAAATATTTGATTGCTTGCTAGAATTTAGGTGACAATTTTAGAATCAATCAAAATTAGGCTAAGCGGAAAGAAAGCAAAGAAATGAGAAATTAATGAAAGTTTTAATTTTATTTGTGACCCCACAGCCTTCTACGAGTTAAATATTAAACGGCGTTAATAAATATTAATGTCCAGAGAAAGACGATAAAATCACAAAGTGAATTATATTACTGTACATAAATGTTATAGTGACAAAATGCATTAGTTCCTTTGAACGGAATGGAGATGCCATGAATCGATGTTAATACATTTGTAAAGTGTGACATACATTAATATAATAAGGGCACCTGCTCTCTTCTTTACAATGACTGAAGTCGTTCTACCAACTGCTAGTCCATTGAAATTTTGCCTGAATCTGCAAAATGAGGTGGCAAATAGTTAACACAGAGCATTTATGTTTTCAATGGCGAATATTACGAATCACCAACTACTGTTTACCTAAAGCTTGCAGTAAGGGGTGAAATGCCCAAAAAAAAGTTTTTGTTGCATTATTCCCGAATACTACAATGAATCGGCAAAAAATAAGTAGACCATCGTGTTCCTTGTTAAATTTCACATCGAAAATATGTAATAAGTTATACAAAATGAACGAATTGTTGTGTAATTATTTAAATTTTCCTTTTAGTTCATTAGTTTCGTAATACAGATCACATGGACGCAGACATTCCAACAGATCATAAAGCTTTGCCAATCGGAATTACTGATAATCAGAATACTAAGAGATCGCTTATATATATGACATGTTTGTGGTGTTGGATTATGAAGTTATTATTATTTGAATATTTCACCAACGATAATTTTTTTACATTCATTTGTTATTGAAGATAGTCGACGAAATTGTAACTTTACGGACCAAAACAAAACACGTATTTTATTTTAATGAATTACCATTTATTTGAAGATTACTCACAAGGAGAATTATTACTATAGAAAAAAATTATCAATATTGGTGTTTGAGTTTGAAATAATGTTTTAAATAGAATGATATTAAAGAGGTAGAACATAATTAACTCAATTATTTCAGAAGTAATCTGATAGTAAATAGATATATTTCAACGATAATATGAACTATCTTTCTATATTCCGTTTTTTTTAATTACAATCATCTGCCACCTCATTTTGCAGATTTAGGCAAAATTTCAATCAATTATATCTAGCTAGTAATGACAAACAAATCAAACTATTTAACAAACTTTAATCAAAAAAACAATATATAGTTTAATCTAAATGCATATCAGCAACTGCTTACCTGATATTTATAAATTTATAATTTATAAATATTTGTGTCATTGTGTCTCATCTAAAAAACATTTTCAATTTTAGGTATATACAGGATGCTCCGAAAGTAACGCCCAAAATTGAATTATATATCGAACATCAAATTATGGTTATATTTTCAAATTCCACATAATTCACTAGAAAGACTTTGTGTTGAATACCCTATAACTAAAACGTATACTTTTTTAGATAGGTTGTTTTAAATCCACAGATACAAGTAACTATAATTAAAATTCTGCAGAAATAAAATACCCTACGGTGATGTATAGAAGGGTCGAAAACCCTTTAATATATATAAAGGGTGAAAATTTTAACTTTAAAAATGTTGAACAATTTCATGTCTTTAAATGAAACTACCTATTTGTCCAATATTACTGTAGTCTATGACAGAGTGTATTAGGAGTTAATATTCATATACCTAAGCGTACCTAATTGTTTTCGAGGTAGTATTTTTGAAAAAAACAATTACTTCTTGCTCATTATTATAAGTTGGTATAATAATTATTTTATTTTTCTATGTCGATGACTTAATTAAAATTTAACTACGATTATTGACACCAGTAAAAAAATCGCTCTTTTATAATTAAAAAACGGAAATTATAATACGAGCAAACACTGTCTCCCTGACTAAACATTACACTTCTTTCACAGCAACTGGACTTTCTGTGTTTGGTATTGTAAAGCTAGCTTTGCTCTACTAATATGGTCTATTCTTTTTTAGTTATCTGAGTAGATCCATATATCTGAAATTAAAACGAAGAACTGCCACAGAATTTCTGGCAAAAGAAGGTTGTACACCTATATAAATCCATAATCGCTTGAAGAATGTGTACGGGGGACGCTCTTATGGGCATAATAAATGTGCATTCCCAAGCAATTGACTAATGAGAATACAAGAAGGTGATTGGAAGTTTGTTAAAAGCACCTGGATGTAGAGGAAAATGCAATCTAATGAATGACGCCACAGTGGCTCTCCACGTTCCAAACTAATTTTAAAGTTAATCAAGTCAGCACAGAACGCTAAGGCAGCAGTGTATTGGGACACACTGGATGTTCTAATGGTTGATTTTATAAATCCTTGTGAGAAAATTAACAGCGATACCTATGTATCCATGCTTTAGAAACTTAAGAATGTAATAAGAAAGAAGATACCATTAACAAAATTTCACTCCATCACGTTTCATCATGAAAATGGTGCAAATGTGTGCTAATTAATGGTGAGAATATTGACCTGTAGTTATGTATAGAGGAGAGTGTGCGCTATAATCTGTAATAACCTATGCTGTGATGTGTTAATAAATAAAGTTTTTATGACCAAGGAGGCATTACTTTTTGATCCATCGTAATACATAATATACTTACCGGACTGAGTGCGGCAGGTAGTGCGCAAATATTTGCCAACAGAGTTCTTGAATCAGAAGCCAACATAAACTATTCGATATTTCAGTTAGCTTAGGAGAAGAGATTATTTTGGGTAAGTTGCAATAATTATAATTTCAGAGGCCGTCCGACATAACAGATAAAAGGCGCTGTAGTCGCGTTATATCGAATGTGTTGGTGATCTCTTACCGAAGCTATTGTTCATAGTTATGCCTTGGAAAGGTCAGATAGATGTTACTGATGTTATGGTTTTTGAACGTCTTTAGCGACTGACTTCATATTCACATTATATTGTTGTAAAGTCCGTGGGTTCAATTTAAAATTATAAAACTAGTATGCACTTTCACTTTTCAATAACTTTATTTACATTAAAACAGCTGATTCAAATACAATAACAATCCCATATACGCTAGTCGTCGCGGTATAAGTGCACTGCGATCGTGTCGTGCTTCCTTTATAATCCCAACGTCGAATTCTCCAGTAAAAATCATCATCACTCCTTCCGCTGCCGAGTCTTTTCGGGAACAGTTTTTTTTATCTCAAAGCGTTTGCTGTCGTAGTGAGATGAAACAGGGTCGGCTTTGGGTAAATTTCGTAACACTGCCCCCCCTTTAATTCTGATCGTCCCGATCAGAAACATCCTCTCCATGGTAGGGAGCGAGTCGATCTAAATGAACCACCTTCAATTTAGCCTTGGGGTTTCGACGGATCCGGTAGACGACGTCATTCAGCCTCTTGACCACCTCGTATGGACCATCCCAGGCGGGTGTAAGCTTTGGGGATTGACCCTTGCTCCGTTGGGGGTTGTACAGCCAGACTTTGTCCCTCTCCTGGAACCCGACTGAATTGGCCTTGAGGTCGTATCGCGTCTTCATCCGGTCACTGGTGGACAACATCTGCGTTCGGGCTAATTCGTGTATTGCTAGCAGGTTATGTCGGAGTTAGTCGGCATAATCGTCGATGTCTTGGGGAGGTTCTTCGGGGGAGCCAAATGCCAAATCGCAGGGTAATCGCAGCTCCTTTCCGAATAGGACCCTGGCTGGGGGCAGGCCTGTACTATTATGTACGGCAGAGCGATATGCCAACAGGAATAGGGGAATATGCTCATCCCAATCACGCTGGTTATTGCTGACGACCTTGGATAGGTGTTGTTCCAAGGTCGTGTTGAATCTTTCCACCATTCCGTCTGACTGTGGGTGTAATGGTGTTGTTCTCGTTTTCCTGATCCCCAACATCGTGCAGACCTTCTGGAATACATTCGATTCGAAGTTACGCCCTTGGTCTGAATGTAGTTCCATCGGGACGCCAAACCTGCTAAATAGTTGTTCTACTAGCACCGTCGCTACCGTGGTTGACTTTTGGTTCGGTATCGCATATGCCTCAGGCCATTCGCTGAGGTAATCCATTGCGACCAGAATGTATTTGTTCCCCCTCTCAGACTCGGGAAACGGACCGGCGACATCGATGGCAATTCTCTCAAATCGGACGCCCACATTGTACTGCTGCATTCTGCCCTTGGTCCGGGTTTTCGGGCCCTTACTGGCTGCACAGGTGGCACATTTGCGGCACCAAGCTCTGACGTCTTCGAAGTAGTTCACCCAGTAGTACCGCTGGCGAACTTTGTCTAGGGTTTTATTCATGCCCAGGTGGCCTCCGGTAATCCCATCATGTGCTTCGGTCAGGATGGCTGGTACCTTACTCTTAGGAACTACCAGTTGGGACTTGGTTTCTTGTCCATCAGCGCTTTCCCAGACTCACTTGAGTATTCCATTGTCTACTCTTAGGGAGTCCCATTGAGCCCATAACGATTTCAGAACGCCTGAGTATTTAGCTACCTCGTCCCATCGTGGCCTGGGTGCCCCTCTCATTTTGAGTGACAAGATTGGTTCTATGTCTGGATCAGCCATTTGGTCCTGGATGCACTGTTCCGTTGTCCAGTCTTCATTGGCCTGCACTCGGATATGCCTGATGGAGATACCCTCTCGCTGTTCCGTCTTCAGACAATGTCCGCATTCCGCTCTACAGGCTCTTCTGGATAATGCATCGGCATTATTGTGCAAACGGCCGGCACGGTGTTCCACCTTGAAGTCGTTTTGCTGTAATTTCTCCATCCATCTGGCCAGTTGTCCTTCCGGTGTCTTCATGTCCAGCAGCCATTTGAGTGCGGCATGATCTGTTCGGATTAAGAAATGACGACCATAGAAATATTTGTGGAAATGGTCTACAGCCCTTATTATTGCAAGAAGTTCTTTTCTGGTGACGCAATAATTTCTTTCCGGTTTCGAGAATCCACGGCTGTAGTACTCGATCACCCTTTCTTCACCATCTTGCACCTGGGATAGGACGGCCCCCAAACCAGTGTTGCTGGTGTCGGTGTCTAAGATGAACTTGCCGGACTGTGTAGGAAAGGCTCGGATTGGGCTGGAACAGTGCTGCTTTCAGTCGCCTGAATGATGTTTCGCAATTTGATTCCAATGGAAGGTCTCTTTCTCAGTGGTCTGCCGATGTAGAGGGGCGTCAATGGTGGCGAATCCCTCAACAAAACGCCGGTAGTATGAACAGAGGTCCAAGAAGCTTCGGAGTTCATGCTTGTCTCTGGGGACTGGCCAATCACGGATGGCTTCTATCTTGTCTTCGTTGGTGCGGATTCCTGACTCGGACACGACGTGGCCCAAAAACTCTACTTCGTTTTGGAACAAGGAGCACTTCTTCGGGTTGAGTCTCAGGTTGGCATTATTAATTCTGGAGAATACTTCGTCCAGGTTCTTCAGATGGTCGTCGAACGTCTGACCCATGACTAGAATGTCGTGGAGGTATACTAAGCACGTCCTTCATGTTAACCCGCTCAGTACATACTCCATTAGCCTCTCAAATGTAGCGGGTGCATTACATAACCCAAAGGGCATGACCGTGAACTGAAACAGCCATTTACTGGTGGAGAACGCTGTCTTCTCTCTGTCGTTTTCGTGTAGACCAACCTGCCAATATCCACTTTTTAGGTCTAGTGTGGAGAACCAACGGGAGCCTGCTAGTGTGGTCAAAGTGTCATCGATTCGGGGTAGTGGATAGCTGTCTTTCTTCGTGACATCATCCAGCTTTCTGTAATCCACGCAAAATCGGTTGGTTCCATCCTTCTTTTGGATGGACTGATGGATGGCTCAATAACTCCACTCTGTAACATGGACTCGATGTTCTCCTCGACTGCCTGTTGTTGTCCCAATGGTAGTCGTCTAGGTGGTATTCTGATGGGTTGAGCCTTTCCGGTATCTATTCGATGCTGTATGATGTTGGTGCGACCAGTGGTTCCATCTTGCCTGTTAAAAATTTTCCTGTGCTTTGTGATAAATTGCTTGGCTTTCTTCTGGTTCTCTGGTGTCAGGTGTGTCAAATGGTCAGCAAACTGCTGTAGGAACTCTTTATCGGGCCCTGGTTCCGACGTCTGGTACTCTTCTTCGCAACTGATGATGGTCTCTACTGGCTCGAAACAAGCTATCTCTTGACCATTGGTAATTCGGATGTCGTTGTTGGACAGATTTAGGACTCTGATTGGTATATCTCGTCCGGTTTTAACTATAGCCCGTCCAACCAAGTAGTCATGAGCTGAGTGTAAAAGCTCCACCATTCCAACGCAGCTCCCAGGATTGCTGTCTAGCTGCCCATGAATAATCTGTTCGACCGGGAATTCTAGCTGAAGACTTTGCCACAATTTTTATGGGCGTGACTGATGTGTTGACGGGCCGTGTCAATACAAATTTCTCATTCAGGAACCGAAGAACATCATATCTCGAGTCGAACATAAATCCATGGTGGCTAATTAGGTCCATTCCCAGTATAAAATCGTCCTCAATATTCGCTACCAGGACCCTATGCCGGATCATGTTGTCCCCTATCTGTAGCACGACATCTGCCTCACCCTATATTGACATGGACTCGCCGGTGACTGTTCTGAGCTGGATGTTATTGGTAACTGGCCGAATTTCTGATGCTCTCAAAACTTTGGATTTGGCAATGGACACAGCGGCGCCGGTATCGATGGTTATGGTATCTGCTCGCCCATTGATGGTGCCCGGATGGATAACGTTTTGGGGGCTGGTGGAGGGACAGTCAGCATTCGCCCCCCTATGCTGACTGACTGACGGTCCCTGGACATGTGGCTGTTTTGTTGGTTACCCCTGGTCGGTGATCGTTCAGGTGACATCACTCGACAATCACGTTGGAAGTGTCCGCAGCGGTAACATGCCCCCCTGGTGCGAGTTCTTTGTGACCGTTCTAATATTTTATCAGACCAGTCAGCAGCGCTTGAAAGCGTGACTCTGATTCTTCCTGGTTAAAGGAAACTGCTCGGACCCTCGGCTTGGACATGTTCATGACGGCCTCTACTTAGAGCTTCATTGCTCTTCTTGACGCCACTTAGTCTTAGATTTCGTTGTACTTCCACATCTATGATGCCGTTTATGAAACTCTGTGTGGCCAACTGGTCTTTCGTTTCCTCGGTCAGGTCTGGGTAGGACAAGTGAACTAACTGTCTAATCTCTGCTTCGAATTCTTGGAGGCTTTCACCGGATTTTTGCGTTTTTCCACTCAGTGGGACTTGGTATACCTGACTCATGGATTGACTGTCGTATCGCTTGTCCAGGATGGCGATGACCTTGTCGAAATTGCCTTGTTCCTCGACTGGAATGCTTTGGAGGAGTTCTAGGACCGGGCCTCTTAACGAAATTTCCAGAGAAGTGGATTTTTTTTGATTATCCCATCCGTTAGCTGTAGCCACGGCCTTAAATTGCCGTTTATACATGGGCCAAGATGAACTGCCGTCGAATGTGGGTGGTTTACTAAAGGAACCTTTGGTACTCACGGTGTCCTGGTATTTTCCTCGCTGTAAGTCCTGTTGCATTTTTTTATTTCTGTTTCTACTTTACTTTGAATAGCACTGATTTCAAATTTCACCTGGCTCTGTATGGAATCGATGTCATCTACTTTGGTTTCAAGGGCCTCCACATTATTTTTTAGGATCTTTATGTCGTCGTTTATCTCTTTTATATCTGATTCTACTATTTGCATTCTTTCATTAACTGTTTCATTAACTTGTGATACTATTTGCATTAGTTGTTCCAATTACATTTATCTTTTTTCTTCTGTTATTTTAAAATCATTTTGTCGCTTTAATTCAGTTTGATCTTGTTTTTCTACAAATTTCGAGAATAATCCTTCAATTAAATTATGTTGTTTTTCTTCCATTGTAGTGACAAGATTTTCTAATTCTATTTTACGTTTTTCATCAAAAGATTTTACTAACCTTTTGTTGAATTTCTTTTTGATGTTGTTTTTCCTTCTTGTCACGTTTTTCTAGAATCTGTGCAATTTTTTTGTCCAGTTCCTCTGTAACCTGCTTGACTATTTTTTTGGTAGTTTCGTCCATACTACGGGTTTCCATAAATCAAATTAGGATTTTAACTGCACGTAATCCTTTACTTCTGATCACCAAATGTTGTAAAGTCCGTGGGTTCAATTTCAAATTATAAAACTAGTATGCACTTTCACTTTTATACGCTAGTCATCGCAGTATAACTGCACTGCGATCGTGTCGTGCTTCCTTTATAATCCCAACGTCGAATTCTCAAGTAAAAATCATTTCATCTCAAAGCGTTTTTTGTCGTATTGAGATGAGACAGGGTCGGCTTTGGGTAAATTTCGTAACAATATTTTGTGAAGACGGGCTTTATACTAGCATCTGATAGGTGCAGCTATAGGGTTATAAGCGATGATGGAAGTTTTGAACCGCATGACTGATTGTGATTATGCGCAAACAATTTATTTGTTCAGAGTTATTCTATTGTTACGAGAATTCATCCGACAGCTGGTGCAATCGGCCATCAATGAAATCGTGGAAGGGACGTTATTCCGACACATCTGGGAATGCGAAATGTTTCGTCTCTCAACAAGCCGACCGCTGCCGTTACTGGGAATTCCCTTAAGACTTCCAGAACATGAAAGAGTTTCCCGATGGTTCGTGGACTTACCAGACAATTCTAAGAGAAATATATAAATATGAACAGCTGGCGATAGGAGGCCTTCAGTTTTCGGCGGTCGGATTGTATAGTTAAGATAAAATGTAAATAGTTTCTTGTGAATATAAATTGTGTTAAACTAGTGGAAATAAATTAGAGTGAGTTGGACTGTGTTTTTAAATAAATCCAAGAACTGAACAGAACCCGTGAGTGAAAATAAAACATTACACTATCATCCAAGTGGTGGCGTCATAGTCAGGTTTTTGCCGAGTCAGGATTGAACAATATCTGCCGGCCAAAGACAAGAACAGTTTCAAAAGATTCAAAGGTGGAACAACGTTTTCCAGGAGGAAGGGATCAAAAAAGTCTTTCTGCCCTGTATATTTTTTTCTTATTGTTATTCCATTATATTAGGAACAATTAAAAGAATTAGTTTATCAGAGCTTATTATGCGGTGGAACTTTTAGTGTGTCACAAATACCTAAAACACAGTTTTGCACCCTAACACCAAAATTGTATTTAAAAGCCCTTTCAAAATATCTAAGCTGTTATGTTCACGAAGTAAACCAAACTAAATCTATTTACAATTTTTGCTAATCTTAATCAATACAAAGTGCAAATCTTAAGTAGCTGAATTCTAAATACCAGGGTTGCTAGAAACTTTAGAGACATTAATAAGGTTTAGTGTTACGAAATTATGTAAATTGCGATAATCCTTATTATCTCCTACTTGAATGTGACAATATAAAGTAATGACTTATTTTAATACATTTTTTATGGGTTCTTAAAACGAAAACTAAATGAGCTGTATGGGATAACTCTCCTGTCCGAAATCACTAATTTATTTTTTTATAAATTATTAAGCTTTCTTTCCTAAGTGTCCAGTTCCCTAAATTATTTACTTGTTTTACTAATTCTAAAAAATTGAGTACACGGAGTGGTTATATTCTATTTGTGCAACACATATTTATCAGCTGTTTTGTATTTAAAATGGGCAATATGCTCCTTAATATGGGTGCTGATACATCTGTATGTCTGTCCATAATACTTTGGATCACAATAGTTACATTTGTTATCATAGATTTCCCGACTTCTCGAAATCAGTAAGCTTAACATTAAGATACCGAACAATCTTTGCAATGTTATAGTTGTTCCATACAGCGTCGTCATACCAAGTTCCTGAAAAATCATCTCAAAGCCCCTAGTATAAAGACTGTACGAACCACACTAATTTCATTAATTCGTAACCGAAGTTGTTTCTTCTTAATTAATTAATATATAATAACTGTGGATAACTATTGGATACAGTTACGTCTCTAATTGTCTTATTTTCTCTTTCAAACCTCTCTTTGTTAAGAGGGAATTTCAACAACCGATGCAAAAGAAAATTAATCACTATTTTATATTGTTGACAGTGAAAATGAGTATTATGTAAATGTCTATATTTGCTAGTGTCCTTCTTATTTACACCAAACCCTAACTTATTATTATCATTTCTTAAAACTAATACATGCAAAAATGAAATAGTACCCTTATATTCCTGTTCATATATAAATTTATTAGAAGCAAATTTACTGTTAAGATATATGACAATACCATTATCATTCAACTCATTGGTATCAAATATAGCAATTATGGACTCACCCTACCATCTCCATACCCTAGGAAAATACCAGGATTCATTCTTTGCCTCAACTTCCAACCAGCCGATGAACAATTTCTGGGAATTCTGTTGTTATTTAGACTTCAGGTACTTATGAGTTACACTTGGTATTGATTACTGTAATTTGCATAGTAGCTTCACTGGTAGGTATAAATTTAGTTTGGTTTATTCCGTGAAGATGATATCTTACAGTTGTAGAAATGGCGTTGGGTGTTTCAAAGAAAGGATTGCTGTTAGGGTGCAAAACTGTTGTATTATGTTACCCGTAAGAATACTTGAGGTTCAATTGGTAATAACTCTATGTTAGAAAGTCTAGGGGTTCATAAAGAAAATATATAAGTCGACAGATAATCTGCACGACAGAAAATTTGAAGGCAACTGGCTAACATCAGATTATGTAACACATGTTGATTTTTACTTTTATCTGATAAAATAAGTAATAGTTATAATAGTTCCTTAACGAAATCAAACAGGCCTGAATTTGAAAACAATCTTTGTCTCTGTCTCTCCTTTATATAAAAGCTACCCGTGGTTTCTAATTGTTGGTACCACAAAACCGAAAAATTTTCCTTATCAATATCTACATACATATAACTACAATTATATTGAATTGCCTTATTTAGATATTTAAATTAATAAAATTCACTCAAAAATAATCAATATTTCAAAACACTAATACTATAAGCACCCGATAACGAAATAAAAATACCCTCTCGAAGTTTTCATGACTACAAATTCAATCTGTATTATTCACTCTATAATTCTATCCGAAATACGTTGTAATTACAGTAATGCAAAAGTTAATTCAATAACTGCTAATCCAAATTTCATTCTTTAAATTTCATAGAAAATCCGTGATCTGTTGATGCCAGCAACACTTGAAGTTATAATTGGAAAAACTTTTCTCCTGAGCAGAATCCAAGGATAAGACTCAATACAGATGACTGACGTTGGGTATAAGTAATAAGAAACGAACTGTAACAATTTATGCCAAAGAACAAGGAGAAGTTTGAAACTTTTGCTTGGTTAATGACCTCAAAGTGAATTTAAGTTACCTCGTATTTCTACCAAAGTAGTCTTGAAAGTCGCGGAAGGCTGTAGACGGCGAGCATAATGGATTAGGTAAAACTCTAGAAAGACTTTAATAATATGGTGACACTAAAAATTCTCTAAGAAAAGATTTAGGTCAATGGATGAACTAGAAAGTTGGAATTCTTTTCTAATTAACGAAAAGAACAAACCATTTGAGGAATTTCATGAAAGCAAAAAAATGTGAATACTTATTACTAAAATATGTTCAGAATTTAAAGGGAATTAGACATATTTGTTAATGTGGACAAAGCTCTAAACTAAAGTTTAGAATATACTATAATATTATAGTTCAGTCTACAAGAGCCATTTTGGTGAAATCCTGATTGAGTTCACTAAAAATTATAATTCCAATTCGGATCGACGTCTAGAAACTTTTTGAAAAAGTTGCAATGGCCCCGATAAAAATTGCAATAGTTGTAAACAATATAGTGAGAAAAAAAAGAGTGCTTCCGTTTTTTTGAAAAATGTCAAAGACGATAAAAAAAATTGGAAAAAAGATCTGAAAAGAGTAGGAAATTTTATAACAGCAAGTCTGAACTTCCGAAACTGTATATCCAATAGTCGGTGTTCACGTGTACCGCGTCGTTCAGACAGGATTCGCATACTAAGGATTCCGTACCACCTTCAAGATTCTAATATTCCAGTTTCAGACAACCAGGGAATGAGTTCATTTTCTTATATTTACCCTAATATCTTTTAAATGAAGCGTTTAAAATTTATAAAAAATATACACTTTGATTTTCAACACATAGACTTTTTATTTTATCTGCTTCAGGTTTCGCTTGATTTTTATCAGAATACATATGTATTTAATTTTCTAATTTGGCCCCCAAAAATTAACATTACAGTTTTATTTTACAAATAAACTTTCAGAGAAGCCTTTCATAATCTACTGTCTGAGTTTTGAGGCTCTGTAGATTGGAAGATAAAGGGCAAAATAGGTCAAGTTTTAAATTATAAATCTGTTATTCAAATTATTTAAAAATACAAATAAAATATATTTTTCAAAATTTAAATAGTATAGTTTCTAAAGTGGGAATTAAGTCGATGTTTAATATTTTTGTTAATATCTTTAAACAAATTCACATAATGAGCCTTTTATCTGATATATTACATGATGCATTTGAAAATTGAATTTTTATTTTCCATTTAATTGTATAAATTTGTCCCTAAAATTACTATAGGGGTTTTCTAATAATTTTTCTTATAAATTTCAAGTAAATCTCAGTATCCCAAATTATTTCCAAAATTTTAGGTAGTATGGTTTCGGAAATAAAGCGAGAAATTAATTTTTTTATTGATGATAGTTTCAGTCTTTACTTGATGAAAATTCATTTTAATATTATATTAAAATAAATACACTGATGTAATTTTCACTTAAATTTATTTACTGTTGACAATTGTTTCACCAGGTTACTGGCTTCTTCAGAATACAACGTAAGACTAACATTTAAATGCCTTAAACTATTACAAGAAACTATGGTGATGCAATTACAGAGGTATTTAGATGATTATTGAAGCAGGTAGGAGGGGATTATCACAATTAAGAAAGTACAATATCATAATTTTTTAAAAATGGATAAATTATGGCTGTAATGAGTTTATATAATTCTATTGAAAAGATTAAGTAATGGGGATGAATTGGTTTCCGTTTGATCAATCAAGAGGTATGGTGAATTTTTGTTTTTGTTAATTTCTAATGACCTTAGATAAAACTAACTACATTAACAAAACCAACAAATTTTTAAACCCTTCCAAATATCCTATTATTACCAAAGATCCCACCTCCAAATTTCAACTTCAAGTTAAAAATACCCTTAAAGAAATCAATTTTTTATAATGAATTTATATGAAATAATAATGAATTTCAAAAAAGAACCTTAACAGTAATGAATCCATATCCCCCTCGTTTATATTCACTAATTAAACTTCATAAAGATAATCACCCTATCAGACCTATTATTTCGTATTTCTCAGCTCCTTCTTCGAAAATTTCCAAAGCACTCCTTGACATGTTAAAGCAATACTCCAAATTCACTCCCACACATGGCAGAAAAAATTCCCTTGACTTAGTGACAAGAATTCAAACACTAACTCTACCTAATAACTGCATCATACTATTATCATTCGATGTAGTCAATCTTTTTCCCAGCATTCCACCAGAAGAATGTACTACCCTTATCATAAACTTATTAGAAACAAACAATACCAACCCACTTATAAAAAACGAAATAATCAATCTCTTACAACTTTGCCTTAACCAAAATAATTTTCAATTCAACAATAACATTCACACTTGTAAACAAGGTTTAATTATGGGTAACCCATTAAGCCCTCTTTTGGCCGAAATATTTATGAACAATATAGAATCAGTCATTTTCAAACACAATCTGAACAGTAAAATCCTATATTGGTATCAATATGTTGACGACATTTTTGCGTGTTTTACTGGTACTTACACACAATTACAGTTACTCCATAACTATATAAATCAAATCCATCCTAAAATAATATTCACCCTAGAAACTGAGACAGACAATACATTAAATTTCCTTGACTTAACCATCAATAGACATAATAACAAACATACCTTTTCCATTTATCATAAACCTTCACACACGGACCTTACAATCCACAATAGTTCACACCATCCTTACCAACTTGCAGCATACCATAGTATGTTGCACAGATTGGTTACCATCCCACTACACAGAATAAAATGTATTGCTGTCAATAACGGTTATAACCCACAAATTATCGACAATATGTTGACTAAAAAATTAAATAAAAAGGCTTTAAATGAAGTATATCCTACTATCCCTAATATCGACCCCAAACTATATAAAAGTATCACATTCATCGGCTCCCCTTCTCAAAAAATATCCCAAATTTTATTAAATAGAAACATTCATACAGCTTTTAAAACAGATAACAACTTAGGAAAACATATAAGAAACAATAAAGATAAAATGAACAAAAATAACAACTCGGGTGTCTATAAGTTGACATGTGGTAGTTGCCCTAGTTTCTACCTCGGTCATACGGGAAGATCATTCAAGACAAGATGGGACGAACATACCAAAGCTTTTGAGTGCCACAATTATAATAAGTCAACTTTTGCCGACCATTTATTGAATGACAATCATGTACCTCAGAATACGTTCGAAGTATTACATTTACAACATAAAAGTAAAAAATTATATCTTTTAGAGTTCTTAGAAATTAACAAAAACAAAAATTCACCATACCTATAGAATGATCAAACCGAAACCAATTCATCCCCATTACTTAATCTGTTCAATAGAATTATATAAACTCATTACAGCCATAATTTATTTATTTTTAAAAACCCAATTATAATATTGTACTTTCTTAACTGTGATAATCCCCTCCTACCTGCTTCAATAATCCTCTAAATACCTCTGTAATTGCATCACCATAGTTTTTTGCAATAGTTTAAGGCATTTAAATGTTAGTCTTACGTTGTAAGTAACCTGGTGAAACAGTTGTCAATAGTAAATAAATTTAAGTGAAAATTACATCAGTGTATTTATTTTAATATAGAATTTTTTTATATCTTTTTGTTAATATCTTGTAAACAATTAATATTAAAAATATGAAAAATATATATTTGTATTCCTCATAATGAGCTCTTTTATTTGATTTATTTTAGATTTTCTTGGGAATAATACCACATCAGAGTTCAAACTTGTGTATATTTTAAAACCAAACGTTTCAAAATCCTGTCGGATTTCGTTTTCAATGGATATAAATTTATAAAGTAAAATTGAAATATATGAAATATATATATATATAAACGAAATCCGACAGGATTTTGAAACGTTTGGTTTTAAAATATACACAAGTTTGAACTCTGATGTGGTATTATTCCCAAGAAAATCTAAAATAAACTAGAGGATGCCACAAATAACATTCAGAAAACAATCTTTTATTTGATGTATTGCATGATGCGTTAAAAAATGTTTTTTTTTATTTTCCATTTAATTCTATAATTTGGCCCCCAATATTAACATTAGGGATTTCTTCATATTTTTCCTGTAAACAAAAAAATGTAGGTCTTATAGTTGGTGCATAATGCGGGGAATGGGTAATTTTTTAAAATATTTTTTTAATGTATTTTAAAATATTTTAAATATATATATATATATATATATATATATATATATATATATTTGTATTCGTCATAATAAGCCCCGTAATATGATATATTACATGATCCGTTAGAAACAATTATATTTTTTTATTTTCCATTTAATTGTATAATTTGCCCCCCAAAATGATTATTAAGGTTTTTTCTTATTTCTCCTGTAAAGTTCCATTTTTTACAAAATTTTCCAGCTTATGGTTTCGGAGTTACGGGGGTGGGGATAAATTTTTTTATATTTTTGTTAATATCTTTTAATTTATTTATTTTAAAAATATGAAAAAAAATACATTTGTTTTCGTCATAATGAGCCCTTTCATTTGGAATATAACGTCATGGGTTAGAAACAATTTTAATTTTATATTTTTTCATTTAATTCTATAATTTGCCCCCCAAAATGAATATTAGGGGTTTCTCCTTATTTTTCCAGTAAAGTTCAGGTGAGAGGCTATACCTCCATTTTTTTCAAAACTTTACATTTTATAGTTTCAAAGATAAGGGAAGGGAGAATAGGCAAATTTTGGTATATTTTCATTAATAGCTTTTTAAATATTTTTTTAAATATGAAAAAAAAATATTTGTATTCCTCAGAATGAGACCTTTCATTTGATATATTACATGATGCATTTAATTCTATTATTTGCCCCCCAAAATTAATAATAATGTTTTCTTCTTATTTTTCCTGTATAGTTCGGGCAACGTTCTATGTTTCCTATTTTTTTCAAAATTTTAGGATCTGTAGTTTCGGAGATTAGGGGGGAACGGTAGATTTTTGTTGTTTTTCCCCCCAGAAGTAACCTAAAAATCAAAATTTCTTCTTTTACGATATGTACTCCTGATCGGGTTACCAAACAATACATTGATACCAAATTTCAACCTCTTCCGTCCAGTGGTTTAGGAGAAAATTGCTGTGATGTGACAGAGGCATAAATCCGGAGTGATATTATAAGGCTATCCATATATTGTACATACGGAACCCTAAAAATGATTTAAACATTTTAAATATGAATATTAAATAAGGAATAATTTACCTACCTTTTGAAATAGGTTAATAAACAATAATCCTTGCACAAAAAGTATTTATTTGTATTTCCTACTTTTTGAAATGGGAAGTTAATATAAAAACCTTAGTAATTATTAAAGTAAAAAGCCCAATATTGTTGGTTCGTAGAGCAAAAGAGGTGAAAAAATGAGAATTTAGAATTTTACACTTATTTATGAACAATGTACTACATTAAAAAATCAATAATAACAATAAAGCGTTTGTAAACATTTTTTCTTTCAAAAATATTATTTATTCCTTTTTTATCATTAAGTGCCACCTGAAAATATTTTTTAGTTCTAGTGTTTAAAAAAATATTATAAACAAATACACTGTTTATGAGATAATGATTTTTTTTCATGGTTGTAAGAAATAAAACATAATATGTTTTAAAAAAACGTTTCTTAAAAAAATATACTGCTTAAAAATCCATTTGTTAATTAACTATTTTTTTGTCATTTATTAATATTAAGGAATTGTTTTTCAATCAATATTTCTATTTTCTTTTCCTAAGACAATATAATTTTTTATTAACTTTTAACTCATTTATTTAATAAATATTTTGTTAAAAACAAATATATTTTTGTTTTAATTTTTTATGAAAAAAACGAAATAATTAGGATTGTTTAAAGAAAATTATTTGCAGAAGATGTAACCGCATCACTTCAACACGGCTGTACTTATGTAATTATTGTTTTTTAGTGTTTATAATTATCATGACAATATTAGTGTAAAAGTATGTAAGCGCGTCAGTTCAGAACTACTGTACCTATTCGGTTAATCGTTAATTGCTCTGAAAGAAAATTTTGAAAATGCACTGAAAAGGTCATAATAAATTGGAATGCCATTTTTATAATAAAATCACAATCAAAAATTACAATTAGTTTGAAAGTCGGATTTTGTTATATATATATATATATATATATATATATATATATATATATATAATCACATCTGCCCACTTCTGGTCGATTGGCATAATTCTCGTACCGTTCTGCTTAACCCTTTGTTGCCTGACCTAGTAGAACTTTAATTATTTTAACATTTTTTTTTGGTTAGAGACATTCAAGTAGGTAAAGAAGAGCACACACATTTTTGTAGGATTTTTTTGTATTTTTTTTTTCACAGAAAAATCATGGTGGTACTTTGAAGTACCATCAGGCGATGGGAAATGATTTTAATAGGAACAATAATTTTTTGTTAGAAATTGGTTCCACATTACATTTTCCATACATAACTAACAGAAACATTTTTACTTAATTCTTATTAAAAAAATACAGGAATAAATGTTACTTGACATTATGCCAAACTAATTCTGAGGAGATACTTGGTGGCATTCTAAAAAACAATTTTTGGGGGCATTACAACAATGAAATACACGACATGTAGAGTATTTGGACAATGGTTTCGAATGAATCCTTTGGTTACTGCAAACTTCACGTCTACCTCTTTTGTTATCGAATATGACCCAATGTGCTCCTGGATTTGAAAGACGAACATCTGGGAAAAACCTGTTTGTTTAGCGTTTATTCTAGGTGGTTTTTGTGTACCAAAATAGTTTTATATAGTTAACTCAACTTTCGTGAAATGATAAAATCAATTATTACGTTTAGTGCACACGTAACTGGATCTATTTGAGCTATATTCTACTTGCCTCCAATTAAGTAGTTTGGTAGTTTGTAGTATCCCATTAGCATATTCAGTCCTATAAAAACCAACAACTCATGGCTGTTTGTATTAAGAATTTTGTTTCTTTGTACTGCATAGATTAGACTGGTTCACTTCTACACAACCTTGTGGATACTGGTAACTTGGAATGCAAGTCACCGCCTCTCTTTTCTTCCTCTTTTTGGGCTATATCTTCACGTCTTTTGGGTTTTGGCATATTGCACTTTACCTTGCAATTGATCAGAATTCTCATTTTCAGCTTCCTCCTCAACATTTTCTTGAGGGTCATCAACTGTTTATTCAACTTCTCCTCCAACTACTGCATAGCCGTGAACACACCCCCTATCTTTGGCAAAACATTTTCTTCTAGTTTGTAGGTAACATTATTGTTATTTTCAAAATCACTTTCTATATTCGTGTTTATATCTGTATTATCTTCAATAGTAAAATTTTCAAAAGTTCTCATTCTGTTAGCGGTCTTTTATCTATATCTGATTGCTTAGATGTCGACTGAAATATTATAAATAAAAATCAACATTGTTGTAAAAAAACGAGTATTACAATATTACACGTTGTTGTACTTCGTTTTAGCCTGACGGTACTTATATGTCCATAGTAGAATATAGCTCAAATATATCCAGTTACGTGTGCACTAAACGTAATAATTGATTTTATCGCTTCACGAAAGTTAACTTAACTATATAAAACTATTTTAGTACACAAAAACCTCCTAGAATAAACATGTTTATAGCACACTATTTTATTCATATAACAGCGCGCTGTTCACTGGTAGAAACTGAATTCTCTAATGGGAAAAGGTATACTTGAGCGTACCGCCCGGCTAGGAGAATGTATTAGGCGATTATAGAAATTATATATGGTATATATAAAATGGTACTTGAGCGTACCGTCCGTCAACAAAGGGTTAAGCTTCTTGTAACTCAAATAAGGCGCTTATGGGAAAATGAGAAGCTACCGCTACTCCTAAAAGAACTATTGTAAAGTTACCGGAAATAGCTAGAAAAATTATTGCAAAGCTACCCAGACAAGCGACAAACAAAACATTGCGAAGCTACTGGTAATAGTTAAAGTGGGCAAGTTAGGTACCTGTATTGATACTTAGTGCTACCCATGAAAAAATTTAATCTGAACTAATTTAAATCATCTCAACAACTGACAGGACGTCTGCTAGTAATAATAAAAATATAATATTAATTAAATAGTCTAGTTCACAAGTTCAAAGCAGTAAAAATATGAGATAGATACGACATGACAGAAATTGTGCAAACGTTTGATACTAACATATAATGAGTAATTTGCAATAATACAAATAGTAATAATATTCAAAATTATTATAAACAGACCCTTAAACAGAAAGAAATATCTCTATTTTATTAAGTAATAATTTTAATTTTATATTGAAATTAACATTTCATGCGGCGAGCACTAAAAGGCAGGGATGCACAAAATTGGTCTTAATTAATAATACACTTTTTTATATTATTGTATACTAATCTTAAAATTTAATAAAATTATAGTAAGTTGAGCAATGAAGTAAAACATGACAGCAAATAATTCTTTATTTTTTGGGATAGATATCTATTATTTTTGGGGTATTAGTTTATATTATAAGTATGATAATATTAAATGAAACCTGCAAAATTTATTTGGCTTAAATTTGAAGAATCTAGCCAAAAGTAAAAAATAATTCTCTCAATTAATATTATTTATTAATAGTGGTCGACAGTATTTTATTAAAATGTTCAGTATGATTGAGATTTAGGTCAACTGGTACAAATTTATAATCAATACATATATTTTTTTTCATTTTTGTTCTATTACATCAGTTGCGATTATGTTTAACAACTCATTACCATGTGTTTAAGCACTTTCTGGGAAAGAACACCACAAGCCACGAAATTTCTGTATATTTCCAAACCTTTCGGAGTCTAGGTTGCGTGCCTAAATTTTCGACAATGCAGATCTTTCAAATTTAGAACCTGATGTTATTAACAGCTGAAAAAAGCAATTAAAACTTGTATTCGTATTATCCTTACAAAATACAGGTATCCAATGTATTAAATATTTTTGTCTGATCGTAAACTTGTAAAAATTTATTCATTTAAGTATGTACAACAATTTCAAACAGAAAATTCTGTCAAATTATATAGTAATAGCTTTTTGTTAGTTAGTAGAGTCGCTCACAAAAAAGTTCAGTCAAAATTAATAAAAAGTAGTAGTTATAAACCCAAAATAGTACCTTTAAACTAAAAAAATATAAAGTCACAAAAATAGGTAGATATAGAGTATATTTAAATCCTGTCGAAGCTCTTTAAAAGCAGCAATTTGATATAAGATTGACTTAAGCCAAAGCGTTTTAAAAATGAGTTATTTGATAGGAATATTTTTTTCTGACTGAATACGAAAACTAATTTGTGTTCATATAGTAATTGAAATTATATTGAATTTTTTTACACATTCTTGTAAAATAATTTATACAAAAATGACTACATTTCAACTACTCCAAACTAAAAATAATGTAATCTATGTTTCAAATGCTTGTAATATTACATTGTTAAGAATTAATGTGTCCAATAATCAGTACGTACACCTATATAATAAATACCCATCTTTAAAATATTAAAGACAAATCTGATTTAGGTAATCCATTAATTAAAAGAAGGAATATGATTGGGGACAACTAACGCAAAATAAATTATCAATAAGATATAATAAATGGGCTTAGAGCAGTAACTGAGTACCTATAGTACACAAAAATTATTTAGATATTTGTGCTTTTAAACATGCAATTTTATTAACAAAATATCTTCAAAATATTTTTAACAACATATAAGTATACAGCCTAGTATTATTTTTGAACTTTAGTGTACACCTACACTTAAGTTTTATGCAAACATAAATTGTAAAACTGGAGTAAGTAAAATAATGGAATGAGAATCTTTATTGAAATATTGCACATTTTCGATTTTAAACGGATCTAGTCCAGACATCAGCTTATAAAAAGCGCCCATAACAACTACCTTGAAGAAGTAATCAGAAATCTATACATAAATAGGCAGACAAAACGATTAGGTACCATTTTCTCCTGTGTCTCTCTGTTTTGTTAAGTAGCTACTGACGACCTTCAGTCCAGAATGCTAATATTAATTTATAATATTGGTTCATTCATTAAATAAAATATAATAAAAATTACTTATTTATGTCTATATTGTCAATGCCAAACAACTGACAGTGCCGCCGAAGCCAGTCGGTCAAAATTCCATACATAGAGTAATTATATATGGAGCTATCGTTATTCGTAGAGCATGTACTTCTTGAAGTCCCATACAAGCGTTGTTAGTGTTTAGTGGTAAAATAGTCAATGTAGTATTGATTTTTCGGACGCCAACTGTAACTTTCATATTAAATATTCTGTTTTTTTTTGTGAATTTAATTATTTGAACCTTCCCAAAGGTGTTGTGTAAAAAATTGTCAGACAGCAGACAATAGAGAATGTATTAAAAAATTAAGTTCTCCTAGGGTTGTTGGATTGAAACGACAAACTTTTAGGTTGCAAAGAACAATCTTCGAATTATTATATCAAATATTTTGCCAGGAGCGGTTCCAGTCAAAAATGTTGGGGAGTCATTCGTTTATCAATATTTCGAATACCGATATTTGGTTACTTTTTTTTATTGCAATAGATTTGTCAATATGAGTGAACAATTTTGGTCAATACATCTACTTCTCCGATTTCTCCACAACTCTGTTTCTTATAAAAATATACTTTCTACAATTCATTCGCTGGCAGATCACTAGTCCTAATAAATTTTGGTCGTATTTGCATACGAGAACACAAAATTCAATAATCAATGAAATAGCAAATTATCAAAATATTTTATATGATAAACCGAAAGATATAGTAAATGCATTTGGTGAATACTTTTCTAGTGTGTATTTAAACACAAATACTGACAATATTAGACCTCCCACAAACTCTGATAGTATCATTCATTTAAACTTTTACCCTATGACTGAGAATGAAGTATTATCAGCGAATAAGAAACTAACAGATAAACTAACCTCTGGACCTGATAACATCCCTATCTGTGAAACTTCTCAAAGCTACTTGAAATCATACTGTATTTTATATTCACTTTGATTCAATTCACTTTTAAAAAAAATATATTTATTTAGAAACATACAAAATTAAAATTGAACATTAAAGTACTTGAATAACTTAATACTATAAATGATATTATTTGAATGACAACACGAGAACGTTTCCAGTTGCTTTTATAACACTGACAAAAGTGCTGATGCAAGTCAGCGTTTTTACTGGGTAAACGGACTCGTGTAGGTTTCCGGGAAGTTGTTTGCATATAATTCAAGATGAAATTTGATATCCCTGAGAAGTCACGTACGCTTTAAATTCCGTTGACTTCTCGACTGTGTAAACTAAGTGCTGATATATTTTGCATATAACATATTCGCATATTTCCATTAGTACGCAATCAACTATCTCCATATCAGCGCGGATCTATTGATAAAAGTTCTACAACAACCAACCTGGTAGCAATTACACAATACCTCTCAGAATCACTGGACACCATTATAAAAATCTGCGTGATCTATACAGATTTCAGTAAGGCATTTGACATAATTGATCATAGAATTCTGTTAAAAAAGCTTCCAGGAATTGGATTTTCTATCCAAGCAGTAAATCTCCTCAAGTCTTACTTATCAGACAGATACATTTACATGACATAATGGTTTCAAGTCGGAGTCATGCTTAGCTAAATCAGGAGTTGCTCTAGGCTCGAGTTTGGGACCTCTGTTATTTCTTTTGTTTATGAACGATTTATGTAATACAATATCGAAAGAAGAGTTTTGCTTTGCTGATGATTTTAAGATCTTTTCTACAATAGAATGAGTAAATTATTCTCATAATATGTAGGGTTAATCTACATCTAAATTCGAAAAAATGCAAAGTCGTGACATATAATCGAAAAATGTCAAGCATAAAATTTCCTTATTCGAGTCACTATTGGAGCGAAATACTAGTATTAAGGATTTGGGCGTCATCTTTGATGATTAATTAACCTTTGTAGAACACATATCTCCAAAAACATGTGTAGCCTTAAAGTCATATGGATTTATATTGAAAAACTGCCGAGACTTTACTAATATTCCCGGATTGAAGACATTATGCTTTGGGTATGTACCTTGTAATGTTGAATATGCAAGTATTATTTGGCATCCATACTATGATATTCACAGCAAACGTGTTGAAAAGGTCTAAAGAACACTCCTGGAATATTTGGTTCTCAAAAGTGATGGATTATATCCAGAAAGATATATATCTAATGATGTGTAAACGTTTTCAACTCCCTTCTTTGCAATTAATGAGAAATTGTGAATTTTTGATTAAATTAGTAAATAATGTGGTAGACTATTCGGAATTGTGAAATTAAATTAATTTTAATATATCTACGTTTCTCTCAAGAAAACACTTATCGCTAAGGCCACCAGGAGCCAGAACAAACATTTTGTTGAAATCAGCAGTTTAGGTTATATGCAATAATTTTAATCGTATATGCACTTATTGTAATATTTTTTCAGGTACTGTGAATCAAATTGTTAGTTCCGCAAAGTTGTATCTTTAAGTTGTCCTGTAAATGGGAGACTGTTGGACAATAAAGCAATCCCCGACTTGACCATACAATGTATGGCATCACACACCCTCTAAGGCCCGCTAAGAGTGCCTTTAGGGGAAAACTCACTAAACCCCAGATGTCCTAGATATCAAAAGGGTTTAGCTTTGTGGAAGCCTTTGCCGGGTTTTCAGGCCCGTGGATGGAGTCATGGCGGCAGTTTCCCATGAATTTTCTGACCGTCCGGGCTGTCCCTAACAGGACGGCGTTTTACATTTGTTTGTAAAGATGTTCGTCCAGACCGAAGTATTTTAGATTGTTTAATAGATGTTTTGGGACTAGTCCTGCCGTTGACATAACAATTTTTACAGTTCGTGTGTTGTTCATGTCCCACTGAGTCTTTATTTGAAAATCCAAATCTCTATATATGGTTATTTTCTCAGCCTGCTTGATATTTATATTATTGTTGTAAGGAATTGCTATGTCAATTAAAGTTGTTTTCCGAGAGACTTTATCTACCAAAACTATATCTGGTCTATTGTGAGCAACAGCCTGATCGGTCAGTATCGTGCGGTCCCAGTATAGCTTGCAGTTGTGATAATTCAAGTTTCAGTGCTAGTTCCTGGTGAAGTATTTTTGCAACAGCATCATGTCGTTCTTTATATTCAGTTGCAGCGAACGCTTGACAACCTCCTGTGATATGCTGGATAGATTCAGATGTTTGGCAACCGTACCGGCATCTGTCGTTGTTAATTAGTGTTTAACGATGTACTTTAGGTAGTTGTTAGTTGGAATTACTTGATCTTGGATTGACAATATAAAGCCTTCCGTTTCAGGAAACATATGACCACAGATCAACCAGTAGTTCGACGCTGCACTGTCGACATAATCTTGGTTGACGTCATTTATTTGTTGTGTCAGTCGCAGTGATGTTGAGTCATCAGCCTGGCACAAGACTCTGTGTAGATCAGAAAATTCTGCGTGTTTCTGGAAATGACTACGCAAACTAGAAATTTGTTGATCTAATAGTTTGCTTAGATCTGTCAATCCTCTGCCTCCTTCATACCGTGGCAAAGTCTAGGCCACATTTCATATGGATGTCACTAGAGAACCCTTCTACTATTTCAAGCATATCATGCAGCTGTTGTTTCGTAGCTGCCATCAACTTTAAGTGGTCCATGTATAACAAATGGTTTATCTTTAATGCTTGTACGTTGTTGTGTTTGAGACTGAACCCAAAATTAGTCGAGTTCAGTTTGTTTGAGAGGGGGTTCACGGCAAGGCAGAACCACAGCGGGCTAAGAGAGTCTCCCTGGAATATACCCCTTCTGATTCGAATGGGGTCAGTTTGTATCGAACTTCATTCAGTGAGATTTTGGTTTGCCAGGTGGACATGGCATATTCTAAAAAGTTAATAATACAATTATTCAGTTTATAGAGTTTCAGTATCTTAATGAGCCAATCATGGAGAACTGAATCAAAGGTCTTTTAGTAGTCCATATATGCCATGAAGAGATTTCGTCGTTTCGCGTGGGCTTGATTGCAGACAACGGAATCAATTATCAGTTGTTCTTTGCAGCCTATCGAATTTTTCGCGCATCCCTTTTGTTGTTGAGTAATTATGTTGTTCAGCTCACAATGTTTGAAAATGCGATGATAAATGCACGATGTTATGATTTTGTATAAGATTGGAAGGCAAGTGATTGGTCGGTAATTTGCTAAGTCCTGTGCACATAGGTTGTCCTTTGGTAAGAGATAATTATGTCATTAATAAGATCTTAATTTCTCGTGGGTGGCGAAAAGTTTCTTTATCCAGTAATTCTGCACACCATCTGGTCCTACTGCTTTCAAGTTATGGAGGTGTTTCATTATGTTGGACGTGTCTTTCGTTGTAAATGGTTGGTGTTGCAGGTTATCACAATTCTGGAAATGCAGCCTCCTCCTCATTAATCCAGCTTGCTCTGGAGTTATGGGAAACAGTTGTGGAAAGTTGTGTTTTCCAGAACTGCTCGATGGCGGTTTTACTGGGATAACTAGGAGTTTCATTATTATTGATGTTGTTGAGTTTTCTATAAAACCCTATTTCTGATTTTCGGAATAGTGCGTTGTCTAATTTCCATTGGTTACTGGTTTTGCACTTTTTCAATCGACTCGTGTAGACGGAGAGCTTTTGTCGTAGACTGTCCAGACACTACTGGGATGTGATGTTTTCTCCTTCCCACTGGGAGTGTATTCGGTTATTGTCCATGATAGTCTTGGCAAGCCTTTCTATTCTGTTGTTCCTGACTCCTCGTTGGTACTCGGTCAGTCTTCCAATGTCTTTTCGAAGAGAATTAATTTTCCCTTCTAGCCTTCTTTGCCAAGGTGGTATTCGAGGTGTTTATCTAAATTGAGGAAAGTCTTGCTTTGGTCTTACTGCGACCCCAATTGTTCCGCAGATGGAAGTTGCAGCACATTAGATGATTGTGTGTAGCGACGTATTAGCACCTAAAACATAGTTTGGCAAGATAAATTTGTTCATGGCCTGCAAGACGATACCCAGTTACTTAGAAAATCTTAGTTTCTGAAGAGTTGGTCTAATCAATGGACCTGTTCCACTATACTCTATAAGAGCTCTTTCCATTTCTGCTTGGATTTTCTCAAGCAGGTCATCGTTGGCTGGCTGTTCTTGTTGAAGTTCTTGCAACTCGTCCGCTCTTTGCGCCAAAGGTGTTTCAGGCTCTCGATCTGTTGTATTTCAACCAAATAATTCGCGCTCAACTTCGCTCTTTATTGTGTCCATTTGATCAGGCGAAATAAGGCCATTTCTCAAGATGACACGATATTGATCTGCGACTCTCTGTTCGGTAATTTGAAGCTCTGGGTACTCACGACAGAATTCTTGAGGGAGTATTTGGCAATATCCAGTCTTATCCTGGCCAAGGTTCGTAATTCTGTAAAAAGTGCGCATTATAAATTCATTCATGGCTCTAGTCCATTTCATGCACTGTCTTTTCAGTCCCGCTTGAGTGAGCGCTGGCTATTGATCCTACGCAACACTTTCTGCGGGTAGGGTTCTCGTTCTCGTTTGACTCCGTTGGTGATGGTCACGTTTATTATGCGACCGTATTAGTGAGTGTTGTTGTGGTTCTTGGGGTTCTTTGGCTGTAGCTCTTTGGACGAAAGGGGCTCGCCTCCTCAGCACCCTGCCACGGACGTCCCGCATGCTGTCATGTCCAGCGTCGGCTCAAGACATATTCATGTAAAAGACGTCATAACTTCATGTCTTTTACATGAACTACATAGGCTAGAGGATTCGAAAAATTTACCACTAATGTAGTTTATTGCACTTTAATCTACACAAACAATCCTGCCAGATACTTTAACAAATTTAGATCAGGATAGCTCATAGAGTTTAGACCATTAATTCTACAGGGTCCTATAAACATGTTTTTCCCAAAATCTGGAACTCCAGTATCGGTTTTTATAGTAGTTGATTGGGAAAAGCAGTCTCCTAGCTAAAATTAAGGTTGGTCCTACATGGTCTGATTGAATATTGTTGCAAGTATACTAATGAAGGAATAAAAACCGGTTTTTCCTGAATGATAGTTGTGGTATCTTTATTTTATCTCCATGTACTTGTAATAACCCCAAACATTTCCATTTCGGAAAATTTCAAACTTATTGGTGTCTACATCAGATCCGATTGTCAATAACTATAAAGAAACTGCAAAATGTGGAATATGTAAGATTAAAAATTAAAATAATTGCCAAATATTTTATGACGTAATTCACATAACTAAGAAAATTAACTTTTGAGAATATACGGTTTAGCACCAAAAAATCATCAACCTACTTTGGAATTTAAATTGCTGCTCCTAGGTGTGAAATTTGTCGAAAATAAGAGAAAACCTAAGATAAACCTCATGAATATTCCCGAAATAGTAATGAATAATAAGACATGACTATTAGTAATTTCCTCCTTAATTATCAAGAACCAGGAACAAATGAATTCTACGTAGGTAGTACCGATGCAATTGTCTTGTGTTGCGCTCTTTTTGGTGTAATATAGTTGAAATATGAAATTGTATTTGGTTACCAGGATACCAGGCATGTTCAGAGACTTTGGACATTGTTGTTTATGCAGTCTTGATGTTCATTTAGACCGAGAACTGCAGGTTTCTCCTGTGAAAATATTTTACATTCACAAGGAATGTTATAAATCGATAGCTAAAATGTAAAACCTCTTTAGTCGAATTCTCTAAATGGTCCACGACAGATAAACAACCGAATAATTCGTTAATAAGGCCTTGCAGTTATAATACATCAATAACAATATTCAAATAGACTTGTGAGTATTAGCAGCTTAATAGATACCAATATTTATAAATTGGTGAATTAAGGACAAAATAGGAAAATTTCGACTTAAGAGGTTTTCCACTTAACTTTTTCTGCATAACTAACAACAAATTTAATGTATAAGCCACATTTAAAACAAAAAATACATTAAACACAAAACCAAAAAACACACATAGACATCTAGACCTCTGAATGTACGAATAAATGAACACAAAGTTACATAATTGTGAACATGTGTAGTGTCATAACATTAATTGTATTGTCAACATTATGGACTATCGATTTCACTTTTTTTTTCGCTAGTGAACAACAGAATTGTTTTTAAATTTTCGAGTTGTGCATTTTTTTCAGTTTCTAGTCTAGTCTGAGCTAGACCCCGAAAAGTTGGGAAATTTTCAGTTATTTCGAGTATATGCGTCAGGTAATATTGTTAAACATTTTAAATTTAAATTTTAGAATTATGCATTTTTCTTCGATATTGGCAGCGAGGTCTTATCTAGACACCGAAAAGTTTGGAAATATATAGTGATTTCGAGTATTGTTATATTATTTTCGAAAAAGTCCTTGAACATTATCTAAATATACCATAACTATCCTTCAGGTGACAAGTAAACATTATTTGACAAAAATATTGTAACTTTATTATTTGGCCCTTACTAACATACAAGCTATTACATTTTGTCAAACCAAGTTTTTTAAAGCTTCCATTTGGTTTACATACATTCAAATTGTTTCATATGCTTGGTTAATAATTAATTTAGTCTTATCTCATTCATCAAATTGTATTGGCTACTTTTTCCTAGCTCAGACAGCTCACACATTCAGACGAAAAATAAAGATTTAGTACTAGGTTATAAAATATTAAATTTTTTTTCATATTTTGCAGTTATATTTTACAAATATTATCAAAAATCCAACAATTTTCGTTAATAAATGAAGTTTACACCAAGATGAATGCAGCGTGTACCGCAGAATGAGCGGATGCCGAAAAATTAATTCCATTTGTAAATCTTAGTGAGTTTTCGAGAGCAAAAATGTATGAATATTGAGCTTTACGCTGAGACTGATGAAAAATAGAACAAAACAGCATTTTTTCAAAGCTCTACAGTCTCACTGTGATAAAACTATACAGACTGCTTTGCCATATTGGAACTAACAATGCTTCCGCCACGAAGAGTAAAAGACAAGGGTAAACGGCAGCGTTCTCCGCTGAAAATAGTCGCATTTATTTCGTATGCCATTCAGATAAAAACTTGTGAGCAAGCTCGCGTCGTTTCCAGAGAAAAATCTCCGGTCTGTTTAGGAGATATTTATCCCGATTTCTGGGCAGCCGTAACAACTCTTCCACAGAACTGTATATTTTCTACGGAGTTAGAAATCCAATTGGTCAGAATAGAATAAAAAATACCTCCGTTGTAAAAAGGCTTTTACGAAGGAATAACGCAAGAGGGAATGGATGAAAAAAGAATTCTGGTTAAAGAGATTGCCAATACTTTTTCGTCGATGTTAGTTGCCTTAATGTAACGAGATCAAGTTTTTTAGGTAAAAAAATATGTCAGCGGTTAATTGGAATCGTTTTACGACATTATGTAGACTTATATTTTCTGTGACAATGCAAAAATAATATTTGCCTTGTATTGTTTTTTAAAATTAGACAGGATTCTGTCTAATGTATAAATAGTCAGCAATATTTTCTATCCAATTTTTATTATGGCAACAGTCTCTTTTCTATTAGCTGAATAACTTGTAAATAAATCTCAAATATTGAATTTTAAAATTACATAGGCTTGCACCTGTTGTCAAAAAATATAAATGTTCAATGCGAAAAATAAATATATTTATGTGCGAGTTCAACTTTTTAATTAACGTGTAAAATCAAAATACGCAATAAGCTTGTACAAGTAAAAATTTTGAAACGTTACTAAATTTAATGATCTACAATAAAACTAAAGGGACGAACAATTATGTTCAACAGAGATAATATATACAAATAACCAAAATTGAAAACTCAAAATATTTAAAATATATTAGTCTCACATATTTAAGAAAAAAACGAGTTATAGAGAAAAAAAATTATGTTTATTGTTGATGTAATATATGTTAGTTAAACAGTAAAAATGTAAAAACCAAAAAAATACATATAAATTTAAATGGTTAGATTTTGATATCTAACATTTGTGCACTAAACATAGTTTATTGAAAATTGATAGTTACCCAGTGCATAAAAACTTGCACATCAATTAAATGATAATGAATTTGCGAAATGGTTGGCGTTTCAAGGACGTATACTAGTATTTTGTATGATAAATGAAATTCACTTATATAAAAACTACGTTTCTAAAAAATAATTAAAAGTGCCTTAGCAACAGCCAACATTACATTTTTCATATTGTGCGAGAAAAAAGAGGAGGTTATCAATTCGGCGTGTATTTTTTGTATTATCACGGAAAGTGATAACGTTGGCTGAGGGAGTAACCTGTACACACCAACCAAATTTAACTGTCACTTCGGGAAAGATCAATATAATAGGCCTTTTCATATTCGAAAATTTTTTGTTGCCGTGCGTCATTTTTTTCGAGCAGTTGTCAAATCATTGGCATGTAAATACGCTAGCCCACTAGAAATTTTCGAATATGAAAAGGCCTATTCGACATACGCGCCAAAGAGTAGTCTCGAGGACTCTCGAATGTAAAAATTGTATATACCCAAATAGGTGTTCTGTGAGCGTTAGTCTTAGTCATAAGCTCAGTTGAGTATCATAAGTAGTAAAGTATCTTTAAGCAAACGTCACTGTAAATTGTGTTTTGTGTTGTATGTGTCAACAAATTTAATTGAAGGTTAAGGTTGTGTTTTCACCGGCAATAAAGTAGTATTAATTGGACAATAGGTGTCTAATTGAACCCACGGGATCCGTAGTAGAATGTTACTTAATATCTTCTCCTGTTTTGAATCGATTTGAATAATTACTTTTTTGTTTAACAAAGTGTCCGAATTAGCGAAATTTCAAATTTTAAAATACCCATTTGTATAGTTTAATTAATTTGCATTCAATTAAAGAAGAACCGGAGAAGGTCTCCTGTATTTTCTCTGTAAGCACTAACCGTGACTTGTTCTATGTACAATGCATGCACATCTATAGTAGTTGAACATATTTTCGGCGTCTCAAATCAACGAGTACCAAGCTCATTTTGTTTACATACCTGTAAAATTTGAATTTACATGAAGTTTTTTAAATTTTACTATATGTGCAGGTACAACAACAGTAAATGTACTAGTTATTGTCTAGTTTTATGTTTTGTTAATTATTTTCAACGTTTTAATTTTAGTTGGAAGAACTTTAGTTTAACTTGGAAGTCGGTTAACAATATTAAATTTTAAAGAATGAAGGTCATTACATTATCACCGGAAAAATCCCTTGTTTATTATTGAAGTACGCCTACATTGGGGTAGGTCAAGATGAAGCTATGTAACATAAAGCAAATAAAAAGGTAGTCGTTATAAATAACAGTTACCAATATCTAATTAAAAACATTTTTCAGTTTAAAAAATTCTCTAAAAAAAATAGAATTAAAAAACTTTGTGACCGTTAAAAATGCGGGATTTATTGAATATAAAAGATGATTGAATTCGAGTTGCGGTTAGACAATGAGCTAAGTAATAACAATGAGACCATGTGTAGACATATCCGACCGTTTCAAAGTATAGCCTTGGAATTTATACTTACTTAGTCGTAGTGAAGGTGTGTTCAAGACTATATAAACGGTGTACTACATGAGGATTATATGTAGGTCCGAGTACAGCAGCTCCAGGTTGGGAAGCAGTTATGTGGAAAATGTTCTGACCATCATTTCCTTCATGAATGAAAAAGAAAAATATATTGTAAACAATTGAAAATAAGCAGCCAATATGTGGCCCAACAATCAACAATCTTATTATTTAAGATTCATCCATTGGTACATTTTGTAGCAGGCACATTACCCAGAGTTTGTAACGGGATAGAACTCTACCCTGAAAAGTAATTCAAACAAGCTATTTAGAAATAAAATTGTGATAGATTGTGATCTAATTTGGTATATCGCCGTTGGTTTCCTCATGTAATATGGACTTTTTCGGTTTACAGCCAATGTGACTCAATAAGTCGTCATTTTCTAGTAGCAAAATAAAAATATGTTTTATGGCTTATTTGAAAATGATAACGTATTTCACGGATCGACTTTCTGTTAAAAATTAAATTTAGTGTACAAAACGTTTTATATATTTAATATCCGGAAAATGTGTAATTTCAAACCCCAAGAGTATCGATAGCTAAATCACACTATTAGTCGCAATGTATAGAAATTTTGTAATAAAAGACATATGTGCAACTTGTGTAGTAGCCGAAAAACTAGTAATAGATGATACATAACTGTTCGATGTATTTATGGTTATACATATATGACAAACGAGACGAATATGTAGTTTACAATACAATAATTAATTTTTTTCTGAGTTTGTGAATAATACCACATAAACTTGAAAGTATGAATATTTCAAATAGTCCAACCATTGAAAACGGGGCTGATTTAGACCTTGAAACGTTTGGACTTTTTGAGATATACATAGCTTCAAGTTTATGTGGTGTTATTCCCGAAAAAATAAAAACCAGAAATGCTAGAACTATCTTTCAGAAGACAACAATAATTTAAGTTTGACTCTAGGGTTTTTTGGGAAAACAAACGTTTTCATATTTCATTTTAAATAGATAAATACTAGGATTCACTATTGTTTCCCAAGCTGTTTTGCTGTGGTCTAGCGAAGCATAAATATTAATTGAAATGTTAATTGGTTTCAAAAATGAATTGACAGTTAATATACCAAAGAGTAACACAAATCGTTCTTGAAAATAAAAAAATAACTCATTATGTTACTAAAATAATTAGTTGCTCCATACAGAAATTGAAAAATACTTGACTGGTTTGATAAAAAAATAAGAAATCTTCAAACCGTAGGTGAATTCCTTTAAGCTCGTTTTTTACTTCCATTTTCCTTATACCCAAGTAAGTATATATGTTATATGTACTACAACTAATATATTAAAGCAATAAAAATCGTTTTAAACATAAATTGAGTTGCAACTTGATTATACTGATAAATGTAGGTATATTTAAAGATTTTGTAATGGAAAACACTTTGTATATATTAACAAACTTCTCGAGGTCATAATGCCAGCTTATAAATTAGTTTTAACACTGTCTCATCAGCATTTATATATTGTATAAATTTACTGTAACAGGACCTTATGATAAAATACTTTTCAGTAATTCTGTTATAACTCAAAAGGTTGTATAAGTGTTATTCTTCAATAAACACTTAACAAAAATGGGACATCAGTAAACGGACACAAAACGAAGTGGAACACCAACTTCCGGAGATCTATTTTTATTTCATCTCTTTTATCTCTTTACGCCATCATAATATTTAACAATTAAGGGCTCTTCGCTGTAAGTGTGATACCAGCAGGTGTATATATTCTGGCTGAAATTGAATTGCCTGTATCAGCCCACAAATTTTAAACCTTATTATATTATAAAGGCTTGGAAACGTGTAGTGTTCTGATAAAATTAAGTTACTATATTTTTCACTTAAATAGAAAACTACTTTGGTTGAGATGTTTAAAAAAAATACTATATTATGTAAGACTGAAATATTCAGGGCATTTCTTGAAACTCGTGAATTTTTCACATACACATACATACAATAAAAAAATTAAAAAATATTGTAATAAATGACCAAATCAGATTTTCGTTTGTTTTAATTTCATTGTTAGTTTTAATAAATAAAAGTTTATGGTTATAATTTCGAACAAGCATGTAAGGATCCTACAAAAAGAAGGCCAAATTAAATTTAAAATATAGGATAAAATTTTAAACGTTGAAACTAATGGTTTCAAGCATTTTTAGGTTAAGTTTGATTTGTATGAAAGACTTACATTTTTTTACAAAACATCCGAATAGAATGTACAATCATAGTTCTAAGTTTATTCACCTTTCATGGGTGGGTTGTGACCCAACAATATTTAGATCAACACAGCATGTTAGGTTAAACCTATAATATTGTCTTTAAATATTTTTAAGATGTATTCTAGTTTAATTTAACACTATTGGACATTTCCGTTAATTAGGAGTAATTGTTAGCTGGTAAATTTAACCTAAACGAAAATTATAAACGTCCCATTGATATTTTCAAGCTTTATATTTAAATATAAAGAAATACATTGCATTTACTGCTTATTGTGTACATGTACACTTGCTAGAACAGCTAACCATAAAGATGTTATAGGATATCAAATTTCAAATGAAATTCGCTTTAAAGGCAACGGCCTACGGAACCCATCAAATATTTAGAGGATTGCGTTAAAATTAACCTCAACTATAGAAACCGTTGCCACTATACTGTCGTGAACTGATTATAACGTCATGGTGCGATCATAGTAATCTGATTCTGTTTATATTGTTAATAATATTTATATATAAAAAAATAAAATAAATAAAAATATATCAGTATCAATCCATCAAAATTATAAAGTTTTAAATTAAATTAAAAAATCCATAAAACGAATTCGCTTTCTGTCTCTCTGTTGACATATTCTAGATAAGCACTGCTAATTGATGTTTCGTGTTCTCGTCTCCAGATTTTTGTTTTAACTTTGTGCTCTGACTATTTCTGTCTATAAAATCATTCTGTTTTACGTTCCATTTTTGTAGGGATGTTTCTTGGCGATTTTCTGTATTTACTGTTATTAATGTCTGCCGTGTGATCTTATTACTAAATAGCATTCCTGCGCAAGTTAAGGTCAAGGGATCTGTCTTCTCATTAAGACATCGGAAATGCCAAATGATTACTGGTTTCTTTATCCACTATTCATTTCCTTTAGTGATGTTTCTCCCAAGATGCCAGTCAACAAAGGTATAATCCACACAACCATAGACTCTGCTTGTGCTTAGTGGTAACTATTTCAATTTCTCCATGGAAGGGTTTAAAATGTTAAAGAGGTGAGTGGTATTCCCATTGGAGCTTCTTCTACTTTTAAACACCTCCGCGTCATATAGATAAACTAGGAATTTTTCAAAATCTGTTGCTGCGGTTTGTTTTCCTATACAACAGTATTTATTGCTTCATCGATTGATATTGTGCTAGAAAGAGACCTTACGCAAAAACACAACCACAATCTGAGTATAAATAGTATTACAATAAAGCATTTCAATGAAATCATACGACTTCTCTAAATTTGACATTACGTTCACTGCAAATATTGAAGTATCAAGCTACATATTGTGCAGGCGTCCAATGGTGTTGGGGCTTAGTGTGGGTGTTATCTATTTATCTACTTTTGGTAGATTATTTATTTAGACGACTTCTTCTTTTATATCAGTTGTTTAACATTTTTGTCTATTATTATTTCGTGACACCTGATGGCGACAGTAGCCATTCGTGCTCCAAACAATTTTACGTAAAATAAAAGTAACTAAATTTTAAACATATATTCAAGGGGACTATTAGCATTTTATTTGAGAACAACTTATAATTGTATGTCTGGTGCTCTCGATATTTATTCAATACAATAACTAATCGTTACAATTAATTTCAATAATGGTGCTAACAAACGAGCGAGAAGAAGAAACATTTGCTGTAGTCGATGTGATAATAAAAAAATGTCAACCTACAAAAAATTCATAAAAAATGTTGTGCATATCATATTCAAGATGGCCTCTGATGTAGACGAGAACGAAAATGTGATTTATTTTGCGTGTCACAGTAAAAAAGATAAAATTAGTGCAAGTGTTCTGTGTATTAATTGTGGAGAAATATGTCATCAAAGTTGTGCCTTGAGAAAAGAATATATTAAGATCGAGCAAAGTTTTATTATCTGTACTGGATGTTGTACTAAGATAACCTCCAAAAATAAAGAGAAGGTAACTGATATGGTTCAGGAAAGTAAATTAAATTTCCTAACTAAAGCATTGTATGAATATAAAAATCAAAACGAACAATTACATAAGGAACTCAACAAAACTAAATCCAATAAAAAAGGTGATACGCCATCTGATTTAATTACGGATAATGATTATTATCTGTCAAAGAAAGATATATGTGAATATAAAATCTTGAGATTGCAAAATGAAATTGATTATCTCAAACAATTACTTAAAGAAAAAACCAATGAATGTGTAATGCTGAGTAATTATAATAAACAATTTTTGAAAACAATAGAATGATTAAAGAGAAGCTACAGAAACAGTTTTCGCCTAGTTGTCAGCTACTTTATCCACTAGTAAAAAAAGTATTGAGGCAAAAAATAACAATCCGGCAATTTATTATTGCTGGTAATAATGCTAATATCAAAGAAAAATATAATCCCATTAAAGAAACATTATCAAGAAATACAAATATCCCCACTGATATGGTGAAACTGGGAAATAAAAAAATTATAATCAAGTGTAAAAATGTTGATGATATAGCTAAGGCTGAAGAAACTATTAAAGACAAAATTCAAGAAATTAATATTAATGTGGAAAAAAAGAACTCTATTGTTACAATTGTGAATATTGAAGATGGCCTAACCTCAATTAACCATGATAACATAATTGAAGATATAAGCTGTAGGAACAACAAACAACAACAAATGGACTATTATATTAAGTCTAAACAAATTAAACTATGAATGTATTATGTTATAATACATAATACATTAATAATGTTACTTTGGACATAACAGATATAAAGTAATAGATGATTTTAATGTAAACGCTTGTTATAAGTGTAATAGATATGGACATTCAGCTTATAAGTGCACTAACACAGTCACTTGTTGTTATTGTGCAGGAAATCATGAGAGAAGTAAATGTAGTAACAAAAGCAAATTAAAGTGCATATGTTGCACTCTAAGTAATGAAAAGTATAAACTTAATTTGCAAACTCATCATTCAGCCTCTGATAGGTTAAACTGTAACACTTGGTCAGAATGAATATACACAAAACGGATTACTCTTTCTATCCATTAAATGAAGACAACAAAAGCAGACAATTATACAAGAAAGTAGGTGCAAACTACTGGTTTTGTTTTCTCATTTAGGAGTAGTGGTGAATACGGCATTGGATATTTTTGATAATGTACATCAATTAATCCAATTAGAAAAGGTATGTGAAAATATTGATACCTAAATGTCAATGATGAGGCCATATTACACATCAATATAAGAAGCATTGAAGCTAATTTTTCTAGCTTAGAGGTTTTTGTTGATAGTCTAATAACTAAACCATTTTATATTGTCTGTGTTGAGACATGGTCTGTCAAACATTTAAATTTTTATACACTACCAGGTTATAAAGAGTATTATAATTATAGTAATTTAAGTAGAGCTGATGGTGTGATGGTATATATATATATATATTAAATGATATTATTGAAAATACAGAAATTTTAACTTAGGATAAGCTAAGCATTTTGAATACAACAATGCAGATGAAAAACAGATGTAACACAGTTATATCCACAGTTTATAGATCTCACAAATTACCAAAGGCAGAATTTATATCAAATTTAGAAAACTTTTTAAAGGATGTAAAAGATATTAAGAATCATTATATTATTGGGGACTTTAATATAGATTTATTAACAATACATCACTATTCGAATGAGTTTCTTAACAACTTTCTTGAAAAAGGTTATATACCAGGTTACCAGAAAATTACTAGACCTTCAATTAATGATTATAATAAAGGTACCTGTATTGATAATTGTTTTTATAAAACTGAGAGTTTAGAAACTAATACTTATACTCTGAAAAATTCTATTACTGATCATTATTCCTTAATAATAAACATTAAAAAACTCTATTTAAGTGATACTACCAATAATAATTTCTATGTTGATGACTCCAAGCTTAAAAATATTGCAAGTAGTCTAAATTGGAATAACATTTACTTCATTAGAGATCCAAATATTGCTATTGAAGCATTTACCAGGAATATTAAATACTGTGTCGAAAATGCTCAAAATATTAGAAAAATTAAAGTTAAGGGAAAAAAATCTTGGAAAACTAGAGCTATTGTAGTGTCAAGTAAAACTATCGAAAAAATCCTAAAAATTTATTTGCTGAAACTAAATACAAAAAAATATCTTAAAATTTACAACAAAGTTATAAAGGACGATAAATATAACTATGAGAAAAAATTATTTGAGGTTAATAGAAATGACCCAAAAAAGTTATGGGAGTTTATAAATAAGAAAGTTAATAATAAAAGTAAAAAAATACTCATTTTAATTATATAATGGACGAAAACAATCAAAAAATAATTTCGGAATGTAATATTGTGAATACTATGAATAATTATTTCTTAGAAATTGGTGAAAAATTAAGTAATAATATTCCCACAACTCAAAGTAATATTAATATGCCAACCATGAATGATAAAACTATTTATCTGCAACCAACAGACTCAATTGAAATAAGCAAAATTGTACACAACATGAAAGTTAAAAAGGGGGGAGTTTATGAAATAAGTTCCAAGATTTTGAAACATATTTCAATTTATATAGTTGATGCTTTAAGTTATATCATTAATACATGTATTAGTCTTGCAGTATGGCCTGATGATCTCAAAAAGGCAGAAATTGTACCTGTGAATAAAGGAGGAAGTAAGTCTTGCCTATCTAACTATAGGCCAATTTCACTTATTTCAAACATTGCAAAAGTATTTGAAAAAGTGGTACAATTTAGAATCTTTAATTTTATTAATAAATGTAAATAATATTCAAAATGGCAGTTTGGATTTATTAAAACTATTGGGACTCGTGTTGGTCTTCAGCAAATTACTAAATTATTCACTGTAACTTAGATAAAAGTAAACCTTTAATAATCACGTTTTTGGATTTGGCAAAAGCATTCGATACTGTAAACCACAATATATTATGCGAAAAATTATATAATATAGGAATTAGAGGTAAAGCATCAGATCTTTTAATTAGTTATCTTAAAAATAGACAACAAAGAGTGAAAATTAATGAATGTTACAGTACTTATAGAAATATAACTATTGGGGTGCCACAGGGTACTGTTCTAGGCCCTCTACTTTTTAAACTATATGTCAATGATTTACTGTATCGAATGCCAGATGAAACTATACTGTCATTTGCAGATGATACGGCAGTAACATCATCTGCAAAGACCTGGAAAGAAGCCCAACATAAGATGAATTTATTGTTAGGGGAAGTGAATGAGTGGTTAGTATCCAACAAATTATTACTTAATATAAATAAAACTGTTTTATATTGCTTTTGGATTCTACAGTTATAGTGTGCCAAAGAAAATGAATATATGTATAAATGACAGCCAGATTAATAGATTTGAACATCACAAATACTTGGGAATTATTTTTGATTTTAGCCTTAAGTGGGATAAACATATTAATTACATTATTAATAAAACTAAGTACTTGGTTTTTGTGTTCTACAAATTATCTAAAATAATGACAGCTGATATAATAAAAATAATGTATTAGGCATTCTTCCATATTATTATTTCTTATGGTAATATTGCTTGAGGAGGAGCGTATTCCAATAGTATTGCAACTGCTTCAAAATAGATTACTTAAATAACAAAAATTCTAATAATACAAGCAAAAATCCAGTATATTGTATTTATCGTTATATCATTTAATTAATGAGTTTTTAACAATGAAGAAATAAAGCTATTATTTCACAGCAATAAATGCAAAAAAAAATTTGAATACAAATAATTACAAAGGAAACATTTGGCTCAATGCTATTATTTCACTACACTGTGATAGCTAAACTATTTACTGATTTGTGATAGATGTTACATGATTGTTTTTGTATTATTTAAGTTTAGTTTTAAGGTTTAATCTTAAGTGTACCAGGCACGTACAGGGATTCCTATCCCTCTGTGGGTTTATTTAATGATAATTTTTCATTGTAAACTGTATACTAGTTTCAATAAATAAATAAAAGTAAACAAAACAATAATTGAAGTTAAAAATTGTGTTCACGCATTAAAGATATGCAGTGAAACCGAGGCAGCCAAATTAAAGGCACTTATGAATGAAAACTTGGTAACCAGAGAAGAGTTTGAATATTTACACCAGCAGTCAAAAAGGAATAACCTACGAGTTATTAAATAAAATACTAAACAGACTGTTATTGCATTTTTAAATGGTAAAATGGATCTACACATGACTGAAAAGGATCTGGAAATTTGTCTGTTAAATAATTAGTAAATTTAATAGTGACAAACCCAAAGGCATTTTGTTCTTAAGTTGAACACCTTCGATATCAGCACATATATGAAAACAACAGGACCCTGAAAAAACAGGTGTTGTTATTTTAGAAGGTCTAACGAAGTTGAGGATGAAGCTTCTTGAAGAAGCTATTGCCAAATACTACGTGAAAGATGTCTGGACTGACCTCGGAAACATTTTCTTGAAAACTGCAAGCAATACTAAATTCATCAAATCCCTACAAGATATTTCATTGTCACAAGAAGTAGCTATATATGTATTTTCTGTTTGTGTAAAAAATCGAGCTCAGTATTTTAGTAGAGTATACAAATACTATAATCAAAATAATTATGTGCTAAAATTAATTAAATGCAATTTGAAAAAAATATGACTATCCTAAATATGTCATAAATTTCGGATTGACCTTAAAATTGTGTGAAAAATTTACCATTGTATTTCACTAATGTTCAGTAACGAGCTCTATTTACAAAATATTTATCTGATAAAATGAATAATTTTTTGTTGAAGATTTATTACTCTAAAAATGTCTTAAATTGAGTAGCAAAAAGCAAACAATTAGCTACAGTAATAAAGTTGTAGTAGTAGTAGTAGTATTTTCAGACTTCATCCTTATTACTGTCATTTGCAAGCAACAATTATTGGAGGACAAACGGCTTTTTTTGGGTTAGCAATAGCTTTTTATGTACAGAAATTTTGTTGAATGATGGATTTGTGTACTTTTTGTGCTGCTCCCTGTATCAGAACTTTGTACTTAGTTGCAAATTTTTTTTTGTCAAATTGTAATGTTCTTCACTATTTCACCACAACATACTATGCCTGCTGGTAATTTTAATAACTAAAACAAAAATGTTTTTTCTATACAAAAAACGAAAAAAATTAATTGTATTAATGAGAATAGCAAAAACGAGATTTAATCCATTTCTAAATGTTTTGAAAACTAAAAGACTGATATGTAACAATCTCAATACGAACCAAACTTTCACATACAATAGGACAGTTATAAAATTAGATTATCAAATCCAATAGGAGAATTGGGTAACTCATCCCGTAAAATCCTATCTAAAAATTATGTTTATCAGATAGAAAGGCAACCAATACATTTGAGAAGAAACTGTTTCATATTCCCCGACTTGACCATACAATGTATGGCAGCACACACCCTCTAAGGCACGCATAGCGTGCTTTTAGGGGGTAATTCTTTAAACCCCAAATATCCTAAATATTAAAAGTGTTTAGCTCTGTGGGAGCCCTTGACAGGTTTTCAGGTCCGTGGTTGGAATTGTGGAGGCAGTTTCCCATGAATTTTTTAATCGTCCGGGCTGATCCTAATAGGACGGCTTTATGCATTTGTTGGTAAATATGTTCGTCCAAACCGAGGTATTTTAAATTTTTAAATAGATGTTTTGGAATTCTTAGCCGTTGACATAACAATTGGTACAATTCGTTTGCTGTTCGTGTCCCACTGAGTCTTTATTTGAAATTCCAAATCCCTATAGTTGGTTATTTTCTCAGCCTGATTGATATTTATATTATTGTTGTTAGGAATTGCTATGTCAATTAAAGTTGTTAGAGACTTTATCTACCAACACTATATCTTGTCTATTCTGAGCAACAGTCCGATCAGTAAGTATCGTGCAGAACAGTTTATAGTTCCTGGTGCAGTATTTTTGCCACAGCATCGTGTCGTTCTTTGTAATCAGTTGCAGGGAAGGCTTGACAACCTCCTGCGATATGCTGGATAGACTCAGATGTTTGGCAACTGTATCTGTCGTTGTTAATAGAAGGGTGTTTAACGATGAACTTTTGATAGTTCCTAGTTGGAATTACTTGATCTTGGATTGTTCAGGAAACATATGCCCAGATATCAACCAGTTGGTTGACGTCATTTATATGTCTTCCATGAAGGGGCTTCTCTTTCCATCTCAGCAGTTTCTGATCAGTGGTGTAATTGGACGTTTTGTTCTGTCATTCTCTGTGGTGTTGGGTCATCAACCTGGCGTATTATTCAAATTAGAAATTTGTTGATTACGTAACTTGCCTATATCTGCCAATCCTCTTCCTCCTTCATATCGTTGCAACGTTGTACGTTCGACAGAGCTCTTTGGATGGTGATTTTGAGCTTTTGTTAGTAGAACTCGAACTTTCCATTGTAGTAGTTCAATGTCAGTCTTGCACCATTTAACTGTTCCGAATGAGTAACTGAGTATCGAGTACGCGTAGGTGTTAATAGCCTGAAACAGATTTTTACTGTTAAGCTTAGTTTTCAACAGTGGTCTTACCCTTCTATAGAACTCTATTGATAGGTATTTTTTCATGGTGGAGTGATCAATTCGTTGAGCCGGCTTTATTCCAAGGTATTTGTAAGTATGGCCTTCCTCCATGGATTCAATTGAGGTGCCATCTCTCATTTCGTTGGGCCCCTGCTGTATTTTGCCGTTTACTATATTGATAATTGAGCATTTGTCTAGGCCAAATTGCATATGGATGTCACTAGAGAACCTTTCTACTATTTTAAGCATATCATGCAGCTGTTGTTTCGTAGCTGCCATCAACTTTAAGTTATCCATGTATAACAAATGGTTTATCTTTAGTTCTTGTACGTTGTTGTGCTGGAGACTGAATCCAAAGTTAATCGCGTTCAGTTTGTGTGAGAGTGGGTTCATGGCAAGGTATAACCACAGCGGGCTAAGAGAGTCTCCCCGGAATATACCCCTTCTAATTGGGATAGAGTCGGTTTGTATCGAACAGTCGGTTTCATTCAGAAAAATTTTGATTTGCCAGGTAGTCATGACATATTCTAAAAAGTTAACAATACATTTATTTACTTTAAGAGTTTCAGCACCTGAATGAGCCAATCATGTGGAACTGAATCAAAGGCCTTTTTGTAGTCCCCATATGGCATGTAGAGATTTCGTTGTTTGGCGTGGACTTGATTGCAGACAACGGAATCAATTATTAGTTGTTCTTTGCACCCCATCGAGCCTTTCTCGCATCCCTTAGCTCACAATGTCTGAAAAGGCGATGATTAAGGCACGACGTTATAAGTTTGTATAAGGTTGGGGGGCAAGTGATTGGTCGGTACTTTGCTGGGCCCCGTGTACATAGGTTATCCTTTGGTAAGAGTTATGCGTAAGGAAACTAGGCATCTTGTGTGGATGGATAATTATGTCATTAATGAGTATTGTTAATTTCTCGTGGGTGGCGTAAAGTTTCTTTATCCAGTAATTCTTCACACCATCTGGCCCTGGTGCTTTCCAGTTATGGGGGTGTTTGATTTGTTGGACATCTCTTCAGTTGTAAATGGTTGGTGTTGCATGTTATCACAATTCTGAAATGCAGCCTCCTCCTCATTAATCCAGCTCGCTCTGGAGTTATGGGAAACTGTTGTGGAAAGCTGTGTTTTCAAAACTGCTCGATCGCCGTTTTACGGGGATAACTAGGGGTTTTATTATTATTGATGTTGTTGAGTTTTCTATAAAAACCTTTTTCTGATTTTCGGAATAGTGCGTTGTCTAGTCTCCGTTGGTTACTGGTTTTGTACCTTCTCAATCGACTTGTGTATACGGAAAGCTTTTGTCGTACACTATTTAGACACTGCTGAGATGTGATGTTTTCTCCATCCCACTGGGAGTGTATTCGGTTATTGCCCATGATAGTCTCGATAAGTCTTTCTATTCTGTTGTTCCTGACCCCTCGTTGGTACTCGGTCAGTCTTCCAATGTCTTTCCGAAGAGAATTAATTTTCCCTTGTAGCCTTCTTTGCCAAGGTGGTATTCGAGGTGTTTGTCTAAATTGGGGAGGATCTTGCTTTGGTCTTATTGCGACCCCAATTGTTCTGCAGATGGAAATTGCAGCACAGTAAAACATAGTGTGGCAAGATAAATCTGTTCATAGCTTGCAAGACGATACCCAGTTTCTTAGAAGATCGTAGTTTGGGAAGAGTTGGTCTAATCAATGGATCTGTTCCACTATACTCGATAAGAGCTCTTTCCATTTCTGCTTGGACTTTCTCAAGCAGGTCAGCGTTGGCTGGCTGTTCTTTGTTGAAGTTCTTGAATCTCGTCCGTTCTTTGCACCAAAGGTGTTTCAGGCTCTGGATATGTTGTATTTCGACCAAGTAATTCGCGCTCAACTTCGCTCTTTATTTCGTCCAGTTGATCAGGCGAAATAAGGCCATTTCTTTCTGTTCGGTAACTTGAAGCTCTGGGTACTCACGACAGATCTCTTGATGCAGTATTTGGCGATATCCAATCTTGCCCTGGCTAAGGTTAGTCACTCAGTAAAACGTGCGCATTATAAATTTCTTCATAGCGCTAATCCATTTCATGCGATATCTTATCAGTCCCGCTTGAGTTAGCGCTGGCTGTTGATTCTGCGCAACACTTTCTGCGGGTGGAGTTCTCGTTCTCGTTTGACTACGTTAGTGATGCTCACATTGTTGCTGTGACTGTATTGGTGAGTGTTGTTGTGGTTCTTGTGGTTCTTGAGCTGTAGCTCTTTGGACGACAGAGGCCCGCTTTCTCAGCACCCTGCCACCGACGTCTCACATGCTGTCATGTCCAGCGCCGGCTCCAGACATGCCCTGGCGATCGCCAGGCAGCGGCTCTTTTCCGAGGCCTCTACTCCGTAGCTCCATTTTCATGAGTAGTGCCACCAATTGACCTTGGTGACCCGGGTAACTCGGAACGTGAGGTTGTCATTTCCCAGATGAAATGATTTAAACCAGATCATCCCGTGCGGGTTTTGGGGAAGGGAGAAAGGCTAAGTAGTAGGTCAGCGGACAGCTGCCCCTTTAGTTGCCTCATATGACAGGCGGTAGATACCATGGTGCTATTCTAACCCGGACACAACACGGGATATATTATTATTATGTTGGTTTTTTCTCATTTAATAAAGAAATGGTAATTTATTCTGAGACAACAGGCTTCACCAAGTTACCTCAGAGTCTATTATTTGTATTGAGGAATGCTCGTACTATATTGCATGTTTTCAGGATGACAGATTTTTGTATGTTTGTGTGAATATTTGGGTTTAGACCGAGTTCTTCAAGATGTGTGTTAAAAATGTGGGGTGTAATACCGGTGGTTGAAATGATGAACGGTAGGATAAACACTTTATTCTGTTTCCATAATCTTTTAACTTCTATGGCTAATTCTGTGTACTCTGCTATTGTTTCGTTATATTTATTTTGAGTATTGGTGTCATTCGGATGGATATGTCTATGAGATAGGTGATTTGTTCTCTTTTCTTTTGAAAAACTATGTCTGGTCTATTGCATGTTATGGTTTTATCTGTATGTATTTTGATGTCCCAGTATAATTTGTATTCGTTAGTTTCTATTATCGTTGTATTTATAGTATGATTTTTCTTCTGTGACGAGTTTATATTTAATAATTAACTGATACTACAATTGCAATTTCCACAAATTACGTTTTTTGAAAACTATCCGACGTGTTTCGACTAATGTCTTTGTCAAGGAACTAGACTAACTTAGTCGAAACGCGTCGGATAGTTTTCAAAAAACGTAATTTGTGGAAATTGCAATTGTAGTATCAGTTAATTATTATAATGAATTTCCAACAAGTATCGGCCGAATCAATTCAGAGTTTATACTTGTTGGTAAGAGCTTGATGGATAATTTTAGCCGCCATATTGTGTCTTTCGGTATATTCTGTGCCTGCTAATATCTTACATCCACTTGTTATGTGATATATGGTTTCCTTATATTGGTGGCATTTTCTTCACATATCGATTGAATGTTATGGTCTTTTATTATGTGCTTTTGGTAATTTCGTGTGGCTATTACCCGGTCTTGTATCGCAAGAAGAAATCCTTCCGTCTCCGGGAACAGATTTCCATCTTGAAGCCATTTATAGGACAATTTTTTTGATATGTGGTCGTGTTGTATGTTGTATCGATGTTTACCATGTAGTTGTTTTGTTGTCCAGGCATTGATTTTTGTTTCTTCATTTTGAGTTGTTGTGAGTGTATCTGATGGATGATTGGTTGAGGATAGATCAAGAGGTGTGTAGTTCTTGTCAGCTTTGCAGATTGCTTGGTGAAGTGATGTCTGTTTATTTACGAAATATTTCCAAAGTTGTTGGATCTGATTAGTGTGCAGTGCTTGAATATCTATCATGCCTCTTCCCCCTTCCCTTCTGGCTATGGTAACCCTTTCTTTACACGAATTGGGGTGAAGTTTTCTGTGTCGGGTAAGCTCAGTTCTAGTGAGGATATGAATACTTTCTATGTCTGTTTGGGTCCATTTAATAATACCAAATGAATATGTAAGTACCGGTATTGCAAATGAATTGATGGCTTTGAAGAGGTTTCGGGAATTGAGGGGTGTTTTTAATAAGGCTCGTAATCTTTGTCTGTATTGATTTTTTAATTTAGTTTTGATATCTGCGTGGTTTATCCTGGTGTTTTGTTGAAATCCTAAGTATTTGTATGTTTCATTTTCTGTCATATTGTCTACTATTTCATTGTTAATGATTTCTCTATGATCGCTGTCCTTCCATTTACCTTTTTCTATGTGCAGTACTTTACATTTACTGATACCAAATTCCATTTGAATGTCAGTTGTGAATGTTTCTGTGATTCTCAGTAGACCTTTAAGTTGTGTTGCTGTTTGGGCATACATTTTGATGTCGTCCATATATAATAGGTGGTTGATTTTATGTTGTGTGTTTTTTTTATGTTTTATATTAAATCCATATTCGGAATCATTAAGTATATTTGACAATGGATTTAGGCACATACAGAACCATAATGCACTTAAAGTGTCACCTGGGAAAATGCCTCGTCAGATTGTACACTTCATCTGTCTGTAAGATATCTGACTCGGTAGTTATGGAAATTTTTGTTCTCCAGGTTTTCATTACTTCTGTTAAGAAGTGTATGATTAGTGTGTCTATTTTGTAAATGTCCAAGATTTTTATAAGCCAGCTATGGGGTACCGAATCGTATGCTTTCTTATAATCTATGTAGCATGCATGTAGATTTCTGTGTTCTTTTTCAGCCTGCTTTAGAACCACTGCATCTATTATTAGTTGTTCCTTACATCCTGCTCCGTTTTTGTTCTTCTGTAAGTATGTTATATTGTTTTAGGTGTTTATCTATTTTTTTTACAGATGGTAGAGGTTATTATTTTGTATAATGTGGGAAGGCATGTTATAGGTCTGTAATTGGCTGGATTGTTCGTATCTGTCGTTTTTGGTTGAATATATGTATTGGCTTGTGTAAGGAACTTTGGGAATGTGTTTGGTTTGATGATAGTTCTGTTAATCTCTCGAGTGAGTGCCCCGTGTGTGGATGTGAATTGTTTATACCAAAAATTTTGAATTTTATCTGCTCCGGGGCATTTCCAGTTATTAGAATGTTTAATGGTCTCTGTAAGTTCTTCTTGGGTGATGTGATGATCATGCTGTTTTTGTATGTGGTTGTATCTTCCAGTTTCTGTTTTGATCCAATTATTATTTTCGTGATGTTGTAAAGGTGTTGACCAAATGTTTGCTCAAAAGTCTGTTAGCTCTTGTTTAGTTGGTATTTCTGTGAAACGAAGATCTTCTTGTGCTGTTATTGTTTTTAATTTTCTTTTCGCTTCTTCTGATTGCTAGGTTTGTGTTTTTTCTTTCGTTGGATTCTTTATATCTCCGTAATCTGCCCGCATAAACAGCAAGTTTTTGTTTCATCTCGTCAAGAATCTCCGCTTCTGTTTTTGATGTATTATTTTTTATTTTCATTATATTGTGTTTAACCTTTTTTGATGTATTACCATTTATTTTTTGCGTCATGTGTCCTATATCCCTCCTAAGGTTTTTTACTTTGTTTTCTATTCTGATTTTTCAGTTATTATTATTATTATTTAAAGTATTTTTTTTTACCAGATTTATTTAAAAATTAATGAGTATTTTATAATTTAGCTGGTAGTACTAGTTCTATTGGCACGTTTTTTGGTTTTTTCAGTATTGTATTGGCAAACAGCCGGTCACTTGAATAAAAGAGTTAATCAAAACTGAATACAAAACAATTGTAAATTATCAAAAATAATGTGCTCCCAGCAGTACTGAAACCCAAGATAATCGATTGCTCTACTCAATATGCACAAGTTTTTCTTGGTGCCTCTCTGTTCCCAAGACGGTCTGACACTGGAGTACTAACGGAATTGTCCAGTCTCAGGCACAGTGTTACACAAGCTGCTGTAATTCTAATTGGAAAGCTCCTAATATTCATTGGAAATTATTCTACATCGATATAGAATAGAATAGAGATTCTTTCTTAACTGCTTCCTACTTGTGTTATCTAATATTTTAAATCGATTTATACTAAGCATTTTTGTTCTAAAGAACAAGCAACAAATTTCCATAAACTTTCTTGTGAATGTTAATATTTACGACACATATTTTGAGTCAATATCAAACATAAATATATATACGTAAATAAATTTTTCTGAATAACAGAGCAATATTGTCATTAAGATTTTCCATTTACCAGTGAAATACTTTATAATATATAATGCAATTATTCATAAATATTTGACCAACAATAAACAACAACAACAAATTTAGCCGCAACTAACAAGCTCTAGTAATGCTATTCTATAAATATATTGAACGCAATCGTTTTATTAAATAACTTTTGTGATATATTCAAAATATTCATGTGTGTACAGGTAAATAATTCAAGCTTTCGGCTCTCATGTTTGCATTGAAGTTGAAATAAACAATATCATATACAAGTAAATGGTGAAGCTCAATGTTCTTTACCGACTTTGTTTATAGTTGTCATGAATGTTTACTATGTGTGTTCCTGTTTTCCATGAGGAATATTCTCAAATGTGTTATGTCATTTGATGACGCCAAAACTCGTAAATTATTAACAGTTTTGTAACGAACACCTTCGTTACATAAATTCTAATCCAGAGATTAATATATGTAAACTACAATTTGTATTCACAATCTTCTAGATTTTATAATACTTGATTTATTGTACACGACTATTTTGTTACTTTTTTATATTTATCAGTTTTTAATTAACTCTGGGTGCAGAAGCGGTATAAGGCATGGGCGGTGTCCCACACCGCCCACGGCCTCGCGGGCAAAGAATCTCGCGCCTTAATTTAAAGTGATTTTTTATCCTATATTCCCCTCTTCTTGCAACATTAGAGGATCTCGCTAAATGGTCCTTGCCCACATTAAGTTTAAGTCTTTCGCCGCCATTGTCTGGGTGAATCTGATTGCTTCAAATTATTCGGTTGCTGTGATTGAGTTTTTAAAACCGAAAGGTTTTTCTGTAAGCACATAAATTTTTAGTTTCCATTTTACATTTGGGAGCAATCGGAACTGTTATTGAACAGCTTATAGATGTATCTTAAAAGTTTTTTTGTTTAACGACATAATATTCACAATTACTAAATTATTTTCTGTTCATTAGTACAATATATACACCTGCCTTAAGTATAACCTCTGTGGTAACGGTGATATTTATTTAACAAAGGATGAGAACTGTTGAAGGTCCAATTCTTATCAAAACGCTATTGTCATTGTGGCTAGATATCAATATTGCGCAAATGTTGTTTTTATTTGTATTCGTATTCAGTAATGCAAAAAAAACTGTAGTAAGTAGCCACCTTTAAACGGGTCTCGACACACACTGTATATAGAGAACATGAGTAATTCCAACCACTAATACTTTAGTATAATTATAATGTGCAATTCTGTCAGTTTCTTTGGCTCTTACGTGCCAGCTTCTACTTTGGCACGTAAAGGTAATAATATTCTGATGGATTTTGTCTGTACAGATTTTTGGGGAAATCTACATTGTTCTAGTAAACTGTACCTACCAATTGATAAAATTGCAATATGATATATTAAGAAATGTTGGTCAATCTTTATGGTCTCTTGTTGTTAGTTACCACAATATCATTGGATTTTGAAAACATGGCTACATCTATATCATCATAGGCGCAAGAACCAGTTAGATTTTATCTAACAGATTTAGTTCTACATGTCACTCTATACAGCCTAGTCAGGATATTTGCAATATTGTTGTCTATTCAGGACGTCTAAGGACCCGTAGAGCAAAGTTGGTATACAATTAACATTTCACCTCATTGCGCTGCTCACAATATTCAACAAGACAAGCAAGGTATTTCTAAATTATGCGCTCCGGGTGAATAGAATAGGCCACCCCGGTATTTGTTTCAAATGTTAAAGAATATCGGGGAAGTGTCCTTCGGCCGCCTTTTTACAACAGTCCGCCCCGAGCAATCGCCTCCCTCCCTTAGGAAAATACGTCTCTGAACTAGACCTAACCATTAGCTTACTTAATCTCTAATGGCAGCTTTATTGAGTGCTAGTAGTATTACAAGTACCAATTCAGATTATTTGTAGCTCACGTATGCTTGGCTATGTCTAGTCTCTTGTGGGTATTTAGTACCCATAATCGTTCAGGTTTGGCAATGCTTTTCAGTTATTATTTTATTAAATTAACATACAAATATTAGAATATTTTTTGTAGCATTTTTCATGCTCTACGTGTTTTACATTTTTACATGCATGCTTATTGAGATATCGATTAGGAAACACAAAAATTTAGAACATGAAATTTTTTTTCTGTTAATATCGTTTTTCTGGTGAAAAATATCGAAAAAATCGCTGAGATAAAACTTGTAGAGCGTATTCAGACCTGCAATTTCTTCTTTTTTTTGGGGGGCCAACATAGCGATCTCCAGGTTCTGCAAAGTCGGTGACTCCGCGCCCAGCATCGAGTGAGACGCTCATTCGTTTGTATCTACACGTCAAAATAATGGAAAGTTGTTCAAAGAATTAATATTATACAATATATATAAATAAAGCAGCAAAATATGGATCACATACATGGAAATTATTTTACACATGTCAAAAATTTAGAAAATGAAATATGTTTTTTGCTATTTTTTCTGGTAATAAATACCGAAAAATTCGACGAGATGAAACTTGCAGAGCGTATACAGACCTACAATTTGTTTTATTATTATTTTATTGGACAAAAATTCCGCACGATCTATTGGTTTTAATCACCGGACTTGCACAAGACAAAAATAATATATTTTTTCGCAAACCAGCAACAGGAAATACGCCGGCAAAGCTGTACTCTCAACACAGTTTCAAACACGATAAGTCAGTTCTTGGGAACAATCTTTTCATTCACGCTCTAAACGCTTGCGATACGATATCGTGTATTTATACCATTGGAAAGTCAAAATTTATTAACCCCCTCGAGAAGGATCCGGAGCTAGGGTCCGGAAGTCTCATCTTGCGCGGGAGAACAATTCCTCATAGCCCTGGCGGTAATAAGCAGGAAAAATCAATTAATATGTTGCGATTCCATCGCTACGCAAAGTTCATGACTGCAAATAAAAAGAATCAACTTGCACTACTCCCACCAACGAAAAGGGCTGTCCGCCAGCACATTTTCCGGACGTATCTGCACGTGCGAACCTGGCTCGGATTTTTCAAAGATCCTCAGGAATGGGGTTGGCGACAGACTAATCACGAGTTTGAACCAATCACCAGCACAGTCAAACTTTTAAAACTCATTTCGTACAAATATAAAGAAATGGAGAGGCTTCTTGTGGGTGCAGAAAAGCAGGAATTAGTTGCACCGTTATTTGCCTGTATTGTAGTTGGCAAACATGCAATAAGGTCGCCAGAGTCGACATTTTGTTTAACGACGACGATCATAGAAATGATGATGATGATGATGGTTCGAACATATAAGCATCATTTCCAAGGTTTCAACAACTCGAAGAGTGTACGGAGGACGAAGACCTCCAGCCTAGACCATCGCAGCGACAAAAAAATGAAAACAAGTTCACCCTCCGTTTTCTTGAATGCACAAAAAATTTGTTCATTAAAAAATTCCAAATGTGTTCTTGTATTCCATATGCACATATTTTGTACCGAAAACATTTCTTGCAAAGACTTTTATCCATTTTAAGGTGTGTGTTTGTATTTATGTACTGTAAAACCTTTTATTCGTTTGAACCTGTGCTTTGTATTTTTGTTTACCACAAAAAGTTATTGTAAAACTTTTTATTTGTTATAACGTGTGCATACAACCGAAGTACGAAATATATGGATGAAATATGTAATGCGCTTACCATTTTTTTACTGCGTGAACAAATTATTTGTTTAATAAATTCTATGTACTAACGGTCGCCCAATGGTCGAAATTCGACCCTAATTCATTAAAATTATGAGTTAAACATTATTGACGTTATTTTGTCTCTATAAGATATAGAGTTGAGGCGAAATTAGAAAAGTACGCCAGGCCTTTGCTATCCCTATTATTTACTTTGGATTACATTTCTAGAAATAATTCACGAAATTATTTTTTATTTAAGTGTATTATTGTAGGATTATTTTTACATAAATATGTCCTATAAATTTTCACAAATGTAATACTGTCTATGCAACACGTTCGATGTAATTATCAGCGAAATTTTCTTAACCTAAAAGTTTCCTTCATTTACACACGATTTAAAAAAATAGAGATAAACAACCCAATGAAAACTCTAATATTTAATGTCATTTTTATTGTCCGCTGATTGATAATTTGTTCCACAGACCTTCAGCCTATTGTGCGAATTATATTATATTAATGACAGAATTATCATAACAAAAAATTACAAATATTATTTTCTACAAAGTTATTAGTACTTGCCCGAAAAATTAATACTTATCTATAATTTACAACACTAAATATTTTCTTATTGAACTATAGGCAACTCCAAAGATAGTAAAAGATGTTCTGAAAGAGCGTTACTCAGCCTCTGCCGTGTGATAATCAACCTATCATACATACATATATAATTACGGAGTGATTTCTGTGTCATGTAGAGCGTTTTGAATTTTACATTTTTTGAGCATTTAGGTTGTAAACTTTAAATCCAGCAATGCAAGATTTCAAAGGAAAAATATGTCAACAAAATATATTTTGCTCTAAAATAAAAGTACCTAACTTAACCTAATAAATGGGTAGGTACATTTTTTATATTCAAACAAATCTCCAAAATGTTTTTAACAGTCAGAACTTGGCAGCAAAGGGATGGATAGGCAAATTTCAAATATCTTAAGATTCCGTATATTTTCATTAATGTGAAGTAAAACACACTTACCAACGTAGTAACGACGATTTCTGTTTTATGTGGCAAATATAAAGAAATACGAATCACATACTGTTAATTAATAGTAGTTAAATAAACTTATTTTTTGAAAAAAAATTCTGTGAGTTGAAATTGAAACCTTGAAAATACTTCGAAATCTTTTCTGACTGAATTGAAAACTTTCAACCTAATCGCTACAAAAGTCACAAATTATAGGCCCTTTTATATTCGAAAATGTTCAGTGGGCATGCGTCAACTTCTATCATATTTCGGGCAAAAAAACATTGTATTTACATGCCAATGGTGTGAAAACTGCTCGAAAAAAATTACGGACGGAACCAAAAATTTTCGAATATGAAAAGGCTTATTCACTAAGTGACAAAAGTAATGAAATGTCAAAATTTGAATCAAATTTCCAGCAGCTGGCCAAGCATTCAGTGTTGTCGTATCTACCTATTTATCGTGAATTTGTGCATAATTTCACGATTTTTTGTAATCTTGTAATCTTTGTTAAATTATATTAAAGTTATCCGACAAAAATAAAAGGACTCTAAATTGAAAGTATGAGGTTAAAATAAAGGAGATATTATCAGAAAATTGATGAGGTGCAACATAATTCTGATTTTAGTTGAGAAACCATATTTACAATACAATGTTACTTGCCAGCACCCCATAAACGGTGATTATTATGTATTATAATTTTTCGTTGATTCTGTTTCAATAGCATGACTATGTAGGATAACTTTAGCTAACGGCCAAAATTTTTAGTTTTACATTTAATTTAGTTTTTCTTTCACATTGGAGTCAACCCATCTTATGATTTTCTCTCCAAGCAATCTGGCGGCACTGTTATCATTGACAGTAAAGATGTAAATAATGATTTATTTATTATTTTAATATTTAATTATTGAAACCAATATTATAAATCTGTAGCTATTAAACAAAATAAAAATAAAGCAAATCGGTTGAGTGACAGGAGAAAATGGTACCGAACCGTTTTGTCTTTGCCTATTTATATATAGATTTGATCCATAATTTGCTGCTTTATTTATTTATATAACATAACAATAATTCTTTGAATGGCGTTCCACTTTTTTCTGACGTGTACATACAACCCAGTAAGCGGATGGCTCGACGCTAGGCGCGAACTCACCGATATTGCGTTCCACTGTAGATCGTTATTTTGGCCAAAAAAAAACTAAGCCTGAATACGCTCTACAAGTTTCATTTTGTCGATTTTTTCGATATTTATCACCAGTAAAAAGATAATAATAGCAAAAAAGCAAATTTCATGTTCTAAAATTTTGTGTTTTTCAATCGATATCTCGATAACGATACGCGAAAAATGCATAACACATAAATTGTAGAGCATGAAAAATGATACAAAAAGTATTTTACCAAAAATTTTCGTATCTCGTTGGATAGCTAAGTTATTGTCAAAAAAACAATTTTACCACTGATCAAAATTGCGGAAAACACACAGGAAATCTTGGTCGACAATTTCAAGTTAAGCTTTTCTAGGCACCCCTTACGTCATACAAAAAATTTAGCTTTCTAGGTTCATTTGCATTTCTAAATCGTTTTTCCGACGAAATGACTGGACTATTAATAACTCTTAAAAAATCAGAAGGAAGCTAACATTGACAAAAACATCCTTAACATTACAATTAATGAAGGTCGTAACACTAACATTGTGATTACACCAAACATAACACTTGAACGTATATATAATGCTAAATACGCTATAAACTTAAACGAAAATTGAAGATTGAGTTTTAATGAGTTAAAATGTGTCCTTTAAATATACTTTATATTTTATACATCCATACATATTATAAAACAAAGTTCTCTGCCCCGTCTGTCTGTGGATAGAATGGTTGTCGAGGAAGATATTAGTATATAATTTGTTAAGTCCTTATATAAATTGGCTAAAATATAACGATTAGAGGTGTCGGAAAAAATAAGCCGTTTTGGAGCTTTCAACAGAAATGCTGCCTAAACCCTTTGAGATATAACAAAATAATGCATAGGGGAATTGTGTATCTTATAGAGGTCTACAAAAAAATCCGCGACGGCATATGTCTATCTCTTAAGGAAAACATGCAATACTCAATTTATTACTTTAAAAAGGGCAATTAAAGCGGTAATTGGAACGCTATTTAGACAAATACGGTCTTAATAATTTTGGCAAAATGATCGTCAAAGCATGGCTGAAGATTCCTGTGTGTTTGCGTCACAGATGTCAAGAATTTTCATTAAATAATTTTGACTCAACTATTTTATCAAGCATTATTAGAATTTAATAAACAAGTGGAGTCGAATGTATTCCAGAAGTTCTGCACGATGTTGGGGATCAGGAAAATGAGAACAACACCATTGCACCCACAGATAGACGAAATGGTGGAGAGATTCAACAGGACCTTGGAACAACACCCATCCAAGTTCGTCAGCAATAACCAGCGTGATTGGGGGATGAGCATATTCCCCTATTCCTGTTGGCATATCGCTCAGCCGCACATAATAGTATAGGCCTGACTCCAGCCAGGGTCCTATTCGGAAAAGAGCTGCGATTACCCTGCGATTTGGCTTTTGGCTCCACTGGAGAACCTCCCCAAGACATCGACGATTATGCCGACCAGCTCCGACATAACATGCTGGCAATACACGCATTAGCCGCAACGCAGATGTTGGCCACCAGTGACCGGATGAAGACGCGATACGACCTCAAGGCCAATTCAGTTGGGTTCCAAGAGAAGGACAAAGTCTGGCTGTACATCCCCCAACGGAGCAAGGGTAAATCCCCAAAGCTTACACCCGCCTTGGATCGTCCATCCGAGGCGGTTAAGAGGCTTAATTACCTCGTCTACCGGATCCGTCGGAACCCCAGGGCTAAGTTGAAGGTTGTCCATTTCGATCGACTTGCTCCCTACCATGGAGAGGATGCTTCTGACCGGGACGATCAGAATTAAAGGGGAGGCAGTGTTACGAAATTTATCTAAGCCGGCCCTGTTTCATTCCAGTACGACGTCGATCGCTTTTAGAACAAAAAAATTGATCTCGAAATGACTCGGCAGATGTAGAATTGATAATGAATTGTACGAGAGTTTTCCATGCTGGTTTTAAAAGGAGCGACCCATAATCGCGGCAGCTAGTTAGTGCAGCGGAGAGCTTATATGTAGAATTGTTGTTGTGATATTTGAGTCAGCTGTTGTATATATTGGATGTAAATAAAAGTACTAGAAAGTGGTAGTGAATAATTAGTTTTTAAATTTTAATTGAACCCACGAAGTATATAACAATAATTATCATTGTCAATTTCATTCATCCTTAATTATCTACCGTAGAACTTTAAATTCTGCTGAAGATTAAGCGATGTAGTGGTCTTCATTTAAAATAAATAAGGCAGACTATTTTTATTTTCGTTTGGTGTAGTGCCCTTCCAGGCTGGTAATGTTGAATTGTCAGATTATATTTTTCGACTTAGATCACAAGAATATTCATACATTCATTCGTACATTCAGAAGTCTAGATGTTTCTACGGTATAAAATTAATTAATTTCGAAAAGATTGTTGAGGAGGTCTTGAATTATTTTGTCTATTCATGGGTTTTCTCTCCTCCAAATTTTTTCCTGTAACAGATAAGTATTTAAAAATTGTATACGTAGAACAAAGTGTAGTAAGGCAATTTCGTAAAATTGCCCGGATTACTGGCTGTCTGTACAGAGATTCTTCCTCACAGTTTTTCTGAGAGAAAGAGATGTCTATAAAATGATCAACCAGTATTCCTGTATATAAGTAATGTATTGTATATTGTGTAATACTTATCTGTGTATGGAGACGTTTCAACTCCGAGTCTGGAGTCGTTGTCAATCGTTTAGTGTTGTTTTCGAGGTTTGCATTTTGAATTTATTGTTTGTCAAATGTCGAAAACAACACTAAACGATTGACAACGACTCCAGACTCGGAGTTGAAACGTCTCCATACACAGATAAGTATTACACAATGTACAATACATTACTTATATACAGGAGTACTGGTTGATCATTTTATAGACATCTCACTCTCAGAAAAACTGTGAGGAAGAATCTCTGTACAGACAGCCAGTAATCCGGGCAATTTTACGAAATTGCCTTACTACACTTTGTTCTACATATACAATTTTTAAATACTTATCTGTTACAGGAAAAAATTTGGAGGAGAGAAAACCCATGAATAGGCAGTCAGTGTCAAATTTTTTGACAAACAATAAATTCAAAATCAAAGCGAAAATTTTTTAGAAAAAAAAACCTCGAAAACAACACTAAACGATTGACAACGACTCCAGACTCGGAGTTGAAACGTCTCCATACACAGATAAGTATTACACAATATAAAATACATTACTTATATACAGGAATACTGGTTGATCATTTTATAGACATCTCTTTCTCTCAGAAAAACTGTGAGGAAGAATCTCTGTACAGACAGCCAGTAATCCGGGCAATTTTACGAAATTGCCTTACTACACTTTGTTCTACATATACAATTTTTAAATACTTATCTGTTACAGGAAAAAATTTGGAGGAGAGAAAACCCATGAATAGACAAAATAATAAAATTAATTACCTGCACAAAAAATTTTCTAGATGCAGTTATTTATTTTTGAATTGCCTTGTTGGATTTGTTTTAGAAGTATTTGATATAGTTTATTTGCAATACTGTTATTAAAATTATTTCGAAACTTCTCGAAGTAACAACATACTTCCTTACAAAAGCATTCGATTCTACTAGTTCTAACTGCATTAAGAATTAAATTCATTTTCCAAGAATAATTGATATCACTTTTTATGATATAATGATAAAAAGGCAACTTGCAGAAAACTGAATTATTTTCGCATTTAATGGGTAATCTCCAGCAAAGCTTAAAGCAACGAAGCTGATTGGAATGAAGTGTAGAGTATATAAAAGCCAAGTGTGGCACTGTTAAGAGCAATTTTATAACGTCATAAAAATATACGACTGCATAAAGAAATATGCAGTGGTTAAGTCACTCCAATATATATCCCGGACTTCTTTAAACGATTCCAGAAATCGCTTAATAATTCTGATATATTCGAAATAACCTCTATAAAATCAGGACTTATACAGCGTTAAAGTATCAAGCATGAGTTTTTCATTTGCCGTTTCTTTGACGAGACGGCAGAATAAATTTACTATAGATGGGCTCTTTTGCATAATAAGGGATTGAAATTTACATCAGTGATCTCTTGAATTATACTGTACTGAACCCTACTGATTTTTACGCTTCTCAGTCCTAAAAAAAATTATTTAAAGAGAAAGATCTATTAATTAAACACATTAGGGTATAAAATAAGAAATAACTTCTTTAATTACATTTCTCCGGCTACTTTAGAAAATCAATGTCAGACATTGTAACTGTTGACACTATTATTTCTAAAACTCACAATAGTTCTCTTATCGTTTTTGTTCTAAAACTAGTCTTATGGATAGTTTTCCCTTTAGGCAATTTTAGAATTTTTGGCAACCGTGAACAATAATTTTTACCTTTTAAAATTCCAATAACATTTTCAGAGGAAGCAGAACTTTCTATGAGAAGTAAATTTTTTCGTAAAGTGAATTAAAAAGATTTTCCATTTGTCAAGAACTTTTCAGGACACGCTGTATAGTATTTTCATAATTGTTTTAAGCCTGGAGGTCAGGCTTTTATAAAACATTTATCATTTATCTAGTTATGTAGAAAACATGTTTAGATAGTTTGGTTCTATAGTATGTTTTGGAGAAAATTACACTGCAGAGATTATTATAGAACCTATCAAATATTCCACGACTACATTGTTTTCTTGTATAGAGTCCAATTTACAAAACGTGATTAAATACTATTTGAAAGTATTGTCATAAACGACTAGTTTGCAAATCCAATGACTTGTTTTTATGTAAATTAGATCTATATAATATAATATATTGTGAATTGTCAGAAACATTCTAAGTACGAATTTTGTAGTTGGCATTTGTCATTCCAGTTCATAGTTTGTCAATCGTTAATAAGTTCTTAAATTTTAATAAGTTTTAAGTTTTAGAATAGATTTGAAAAAGGCCAAAAACTTAGCGAAACGTCATTAATAAAATATGTAAAATGAACACGATTTTATCATTTTTAACGACCCAAACAGAGATATCAAATTTCACCTCGAATCATGTGCAAACAACTTCCTGGAACCCTACACGAGACCGTTAACCCAGTAAAATCTATGGCTTGCATGAGCACTTATCTAGATTTATAAAAGCAACTGAAAACGATCTCGTGTTGCATTCAAATATTATCACTTATAGTATTAAGTTATTCAAGTAGTTAATTATTTTATTTGTTCAATTTTAAATTTTGTATGTTTCTAAATAAATATTTTTTTAAAAAGTGACTTAAATCAAAATGAATGTAAAATTGGCGCAGTCATTAGGATATTCCGGAGACCAACCCTTTGCAGAATAGAACCTACCTGAAAAGAACAACAACTACCAAGTACTAGCAAGGGAACAAGTAACCAGGCTAACCAGTGCTTAGTGACGCGGAGAACAGTCCTAAATATTTTTGAAACTCTAAATTTTATATAACCATATCATTTTATTTCCCTTACTTTGATTTACATATTTCGAAGTATTTCTTGAAACATTATTTTAAGTTTATAATTAATTTACCATTTATAAATTCCTATTTTAAATTTGTTATTACTCTATTAAATATTGCTTGATATGGGATTTTAATAAACTAGATATTTACCATTTACATTTAAAACCTCTATTCAACATTTAATTTGGATTTATTCTGTGAATTTATAAAAATGGCAATGACTAGATAAGCAGCTACACCAACCGTAGAAGTCTATAAGCTATCGGAAATATTTGCCATAATTCCTGATTATGATGGTAATCCGAAATTTTTGAACACTTTTATATGCTCCAGTAATACTGTTTACTGCATGGCAATGAATAATCAGCATGTATTGCTAATTCTCCATATCAAAAATAAGTTGCGCGGTAGAGCGCCTGACTTAATTAACTCATGAAACCCTAGTCAACTAGCTGTAATTCAAACCCTCCTAGAAATTTATTTTGAAGATCCTCGTGATATCTCGGCTCGTATTCAAGATCTGCACAGAACGCGGCAAACTCCCAATGAATCCCCTCTTACGTTCTCTGCTAGACTTCAGATGTATCAATCTATAAACAGCCAAAATTTAACCGTCAAACAAAAACAAGTGGAGATTGACTTAATAGAGTCAATGACTCTTAATAGCCTTCTCATGGGTTTAGAGCCCAAAATTGCTCAACTCTTTCGCGCTGGTGACCCCTGCAATATTCACACTGCTATTTCGTGGATTAAACGAGAGCTACAATTGTCACATTTAGAAATCCCGAAATTTTCAAGTAATAGAAATTTCCAAACACCCTCTCGTAAACCAAATAATGGTCCACCTCCAAAACAATGCTCATTTTGTAAACGAACGGGACATCTAAGCAACGAATGCTTAGTGAGAATGAGACAATTTCAATACAAGCAGAATTCCAATCAGAATTATTTCAATTATCGCCCTCATTTTTCCAATCAACCTACTAACCGATCTACGAATGTTAGTCCAAGTCAAAAATTTTCACTGTAACAATTTCGGCCATCTACCAGTAGACAACCCCAAATGTCTGGCAACTATAGACAGAACCCGAGCTTCTTTAAACATCAACAACTAAAGACTCATCACTTGAACAACTGCAATTCGGTCCTGATCACAATGACTACAACTACTCCTACAACGAAAATCACTACAATCCTTTACCCGATGAGGACGGAAACGTACAAGACTATCACGCTAATGATTTCGAACAAAATGGTGAACCAGAATATTTCAACACTGAACAGTTTAACGAATATTATTCTGACTAACCTGATTCTTCTTAACTAAATTCTCAATTGACCCCTACTCAATCAGAACAGCCAGACCACGAAATTTCAGAAAAACAAACCGAAATTTAGACAATGAATTTGGACAATTTCAGCCTGAGTGTCAACTTTCCCGAACAGAACTTTCTGTAAGACCCCTCCTTTCCGTCAATTCCAAAAATCTTTATTACAATACCAATTCTTCAAACTACTATAAACTATAAACGCGTCTTCAAATTTAACGATAAGTATCAAATACATAAAGAAGTGGTCGAGAGGGCATTGAATTGTGGGAAGCGCAACTGATGAAGGTTCCCTAACTAAAAACTAAAAACCATATTTATATATATATATATATATATATATATATATATATAATGACGACGTTTCGGCAGAGTCACATCTGCCCTCTTCAGGTCGGTTCGCATAATTCTCGTAGCCTTCTGTTTTCGCTTCTAGTTACTCGAATACTAAAATTTTCAGGAGCGCGCGCACAGATTTCAACTTTTGAAAATGCCAAATAAGATTTTGGCGAAACGTCAGGTAAAATGTTCTTTTCAGAGCACAAACCGAGAATATATAATATATGTATATATATATATATATATATATATATATATATATATATATATGCTAAATTTAGTGATTGGAAATATTCTATACAAATTATCGAACGTTTGGTATTCTATTGGCTTCGAATAGTAAATAAATTTAGTAATCCGTCCAATACATAAGTAAATAGAACCAGTGAAGGTGGCTGATCGGCTTAATGAACTACAAATTAACTTCTTAACTTTAAATTGTCGATAAGTAAACATTTCGCGAGCAGTTACAGCCTTGGTATTGGTTTTTGATCATTTTGTGTGTTATTAGCTAAACGAAAGCTTTTAATTATTACACTAATTACTCTAAGGGAAGTCTGTTCTTTGGTGTCCATGTCGGTTTTATATACCTTAAATCTTGGGGATGTTTACAGCATTTTAAAGATAGGACTAATGAATTGTAAGGTGAAAATTAATTAAACTCAATACTAAATAAAATCTATTACGATAATAACTAAAGCTAAATTCCCGACTAAACCTAAAATGAAAAAAATATAGTAAATATTATGACGTAAATAGAGTTATTGGAATAAGGCGGGTGGTAGGCTATTGTCAAACCTGTGGTGAAGTCAAAATTGAATAAAAGAAAAACAAGCTTTTATTATAAAGATCTAAAAAAACCTATACCAAGGAGTACATAATTTCCGTAATATTATGTAACTCAAGAAAGGAGTCGGAAATAGCTGTCAACAGCAAAAGTATGACTCCATAATATGTTTTGATGCGAATTAAATTATTTAAGGGATTAAGTTAATTATGCAACAAGATTTTAAACAGAACAAACGTAATCATACTATTGACTGTTATCCATAATAACAACAGAAGCACCTCGACTATCCCTTTATATTTACGAGGAACCTGGATAATCAGATTTACTAAGGTCAGTTTGTTACAATATTGCAATAGCCTCAGATGTGTCTGAACTACTTTTGCCGCATATCAAACACATATGAGTTTTTTGTTAGTTTTATTGCCCATGACCATTCAGGTGGTGAGGTTTTGAAAGCTGTAATACGACTAATTTTTAACTAACTCTCTAAATTACTTTTTATTCATAGTTTCAAGAGAATTTTCCAAATTAATATGGTGAAAATATTGAACATTGTTAAAATATTTTCACTTTGTTAGAGTGATATATAGCAAAAGTAGAATATAAATCATAAACTTAAGATGTGGAAGTGGTGGAGGCCACACCACAATTAAGGAGCATCTCTAACTCCAAAAAAAGTTATGTAGCCTTTAAAATATTTAAAAATAGGTATGTACCCGCTATGCACCCATAAACAAAAGAGCCGCAAGCTACTTACCTACTTATCAGATACATTTTTGAACCTAGTAAACGTAAACCAGCCGATAATGAGGCAATAAATTTCACTCCGTTAATTCACTAGCAGTGATTAAACAGATCTTTTGCTTGAAGTGAATTATTGTTAAACAAGTTTTACAACTTCTTGTGTAAAGTAAATCAGGGCCAAATAGGTACAATGACTGTATTCGTAGTATAGAAAAATACATATTGAAAGGCAGAGTAGAGTATCTTTAGAGAAAAGATTGAAAATTCGTTGAAATGTAGTCCCTTAATTACTGTTTGTTCTGATTTTCTGGAAAACCGTAAATCTCGCGTAGTAGAAAAGGATATGGTACATTCCTGTAATATTTCTTAATACAATGCAGTTTAAATTATCAAAATTCCTTAAGACGTTTTTCGATAATTATTGAGTATACATAAAAAGAGATGACGACGAGTTAATAATTTACTATAGAAAATATTTAAATACTTATTATTTATAGTGTGCCAACTCGAGACGCTTGCGTACAGACATGAAAACGGCAAGACACCATTGTTAGCGCTCTCTTCGACATAATAAGTGCAATGTTTTTGTCACTAAGTGTTGGTTTAACTATTGTTTAAATTTGTTTAAAAAGTGTATATTTATGTATTTGTAAAGTAAAAAACTGATTTTGATTAGTGTAAAAGGCCATAAATCAATTCAATTTACTTCAAATCAATATATTTTAAAAAGATACTTAGATAGGTACAGACATTCAGACAGATGAGCAGTTTTCCATATACAGTTCTTACAGATTTAAGTAGTAAGTTGTGAACAACATGAAGACAATAAATAAATGAATAAATAAGAACAGGCTGTTCTTAAGAAAGAGAAATATTTAAAACGTTTTGATCTTCTAAACCATTCTCACTAATACTACTAATACCTGTGTTATAGTATCAATCCAAATGTTAGGTTGTGTGAAATTGTGGTTTAATATGTGTTAGCCTTAATGAGTTAGTTATAATTTAGTTTTCACTACCACCAATATTAAATTTCTATGATGGAGGCCATGACAGTAAATTTCTTTAATTTGGGAAACTTTTTAAAATGACGGGTCAAATGTAAGTATGTTAAGAATTTGTGGATGATTTATTATGTATTTTATAGCTTTTATGATTGCTGCTAGAATGTTGTAGGTAAAGCCGTCGGGCATAATAAAATAATTTGGTCAAGTGCGAGTTGGACTCGCATACTAAGGGTTCCGTACCACCTTCAAGATTCTAATATTCCAGTTTCAGTCAAGCAGGGAATAAGTGCATTTTCTTATATTTACCCTAATATGTTTTAAAGGAAGCGTTTTAAATTTATAAAAAATATACACTTTCATATTCCATACATAGACTTTTGATTTTATCTGTTTCAGGATTTGCTTGATTTTTGTAAGAATACACATGAATTTAATTTTCTAATTTGGCCTCCAAAAATTAATATTAGAGTTTTATTTTACTAATAAACTTTCAGGGAAGCCTTTTATAATCTACTGACTGAATTTTGATGATCTGTAGATTGGAAGATAAAGGGCAAAATAGGTCGTTTTAAATTATAAATTATTAAATCTGTTATTCAAATTATTTAAAAATACAAATAAAATATATTTTTTAAAATTTAAATAGAGTAGTTTCTAAAATAGGAAGGAAGTCGATGTTTAATTTTTTTAAATATATTTTAAACAAATGATTTAAAAAATATGATATATTTTTAATTCACATAATGAGCGTTTTATCTGATATATTACATGATGCGTTTGAAAATTGAATTTTTATTTTCCATTTAATTCTATAATTTGTCCCTAAAATTACTATGGGGGAATATGTTGTCCATAACATGAGATTTACGGTTTTCCAGAAAATCTGAAAAAAGTAAATTAGGGACTAGATGTCACTGAATTTCAATAAATCGTCACTGTTTTCTCTAAAACGGCTGAAGCAATGTGAATATTATAAATTGTATTCTACAAAGATAAGCTCTAGCTTAACTTTCAGTTTTCTAGAATTTTATTTACATTAAAACAGCTGATTCACAATACATTCGCATATACGCTAGTCGACGCGGTATTACACCTCGGCGATCGTGGCGGGCTTCTTTTATATCACCAGCGTAGAATTCTCCAGTAGAAATCATCATCGCTCCTTCCGCTGTCGAGTCTTTTCGAGAATCCTATTTTTTATATTGAAGCGTTTGTTGTCGTGCTGAAATGACACAGGGTCGGCTTTGGGTAAATTTCGTAACACTGCCCCCCCTTTAATTCTGATCGTCCCGATCAGAAACATCCCCTCCATGGTAGGGAGCGAGTCGATCTAAATGAACCACCTTCAATTTAGCCTTGGGGTTTCGACGGATCCGGTAGATGACGTCATTAAGCCTCTTGACCACCTCGTATGGACCATCCCAGGCGGGTGTAAGCTTTGGGGATTTACCCTTGCTCCGTTGGGGGTTGTACAACCAGACTTTGTCCCTCTCCTGGAACCCGACTGAATTGGCCTTGAGGTCGTATCGCGTCTTCATCCGGTCACTGGTGGCCAACATCTGCGTTCGGGCTAAGTCGTGTATTGCCAGCATGTTATGTCGGAGCTGGTCGGCATAATCGTCGATGTCTTGGGGAGGTTCTTCGGGGGGAGCCAAATGCCAAGTCGCATGGTAATCTAAGCTCCTTTCCGAATAAGACCCTTGCTGGGGTCAGGCCTGTACTATTATGTACAGCAGAGCGATATGACAACAGGAATAGGGGAATATGCTCATCCCAATCACGCTGGTTATTGCTGACGACCTTGGATAGGTGTTGTTCCAAGGTCCTGTTGAATCTTTCCACCATTCCGTCTGACTGTGGGTGTAATGGTGTTGTTCTCGTTTTCCTGATCCCCAACATCGTGCAGACCTTCTGGAATACATTCGATTCGAAGTTACGCCCCTGGTCTGAATGTAATTCCATCGGGCCAAACCTGCTGAATAGTTGTTCTACTAGCACCGTCGCTACCGTGGTTGCCTCTTGGTTGGGTATCGCATATGCCTCAGGCCATTTGCTGAAGTAATCCATTGCGACCAAAATGTATTTGTTCCCCCTCTCAGACTCGGGAAACGGACCGGCGACATCGATGGCAATTCTCTCAAATGGGACGCCCACATTGTATTGCTGCATTCTGCCCTTGGTCCGGGTCTTCGGGCCCTTACTGGCGGCACATGTGGCACATTTGCGGCACCAAGCTCTGACGTCTTCGAAGTAATTCACCCAGTAGTACCGCTGGCGAACTTTGTCTAGGGTTTTATTCATGCCCAGGTGGCCTCCGATAATTCCATCATGTATCATGTCAGGAGGGCTGGTACCATTTTCTTCGGAACTACCAGTTGGGACTTGGTTTCTCGTCCATCAGCGCTTTCCCAAACTCGCTTGAGCATTCCATTGTCTACTCTTAGAGAGTCCCACTGAGCCCATAACGATTTCAGCACGCCGGAGTATCTAGCTACCTCGTCCCATCGTGGCCTGGGTGCCCCTCTCATATTGAGTGACAAGATTGGTTCGATGTCTGGATCAGCCATTTGGTCCTGGATGCACTGTTGTCCAGTCTTCATTGGCCTGCACTCGGATCTGCCTGATGGAGATCCCTCTCGCTGTTCCGTCTTCAGACAATGCTTGCATTCCGCTCTACAGGGTCTTCTGGATAGGGCATCGGCATTATTGTGCAACCGGCCGGCACGGTGTTCCACCTTGAAGTCGTATTGCTGTAATTTCTCCATCCATCTGGCCAGTTGTCCTTCCGGTGTCTTCATGTCCAGCAGCCATTTGAGTGCGGCATGATCTGTTCGGATTAAGAAATGGCGACCATACAGGTATTTGTGGAAATGGTCTACAGCCCTTATTATTGCAAGAAGTTCTTTTCTGGTGACGCAATAATTTCTTTCTGGCTTCGAGAATCCACGGCTGTAGTACTCGATCACCCTCTCTTCACCATCTTGCACCTGGGATAGGACGGCCCCCAAACCTGTGTTGCTGGCGTCTGTGTCTAAGATGAACTTGCCGGACTGTGTAGGAAAAGCTAGAATTGGGCTGGAACATAGTGCTGCCTTCAGTCGCCTGAATGATGTTTCGCAATCCTGATTCCAATGGAAGGTCTCTTTATCAGTGGTCTGCCGATGTAGAGAGGCGGCGATGGTGGCAAATCCCTCAACAAAACGCCGGTTGTATGAATAGAGGCCCAAGAAGCTTCGCAGTTCATGTTTGTCTCTTGGAACTGGCCAATCACGGATGGCTTCTATCTTGTCTTCGTTGGTGCGGATTCCTGACTCGGACACTACGTGGCCCAAAAACTCTACTTCTTTTTGAAACAAGGAACACTTCTTCGGATTGAGTCTCAGGTTGGCGTTATGAATTCTGGAGAATACTTCGCCCAGGTTCTTCAGATGGTCTTCGAATGTATGGCCCATGACTAGAATGTCGTCGAGGTATACTAAGCACGTCCTCCATGTTAACCCGCTCAGTACATACTCCATTAGCCTCTCAAATGTAGCGGGTGCATTACATAACCCAAAGGGCATGACCGTGAACTGAAACAGCCCTTTACTGGTGGAGAACGCTGTCTTCTCTCTGTCGTTTGCCTGCAGACCAACCTGCCAATATCCACTTTTTAGGTCTAGTGTGGAAAACCAACGGGAGCCTGCTAGTGTGGTCAAAGTGTCATCGATTCGGGGTAGTGGATAGCTGTCTTTCTTCGTGACATCATTCAGCTTTCTGTAATCCACGCAAAATCGGGTGGTTCCATCTTTCTTTTTAACTAGCACGACGGGAGCAGACCATGGACTGACGGATGGCTCAATAACTCCATTTTGTAACATGGACTCGATGTTTTCCTCGACTGCCTGTTGTTGCCCCAATGGTAGTCGTCTAGGTGGTATTCTGATGGGTTGAGGCTTTCCGGTATCTATTCGATGCTGGATGATGTTGGTGCGACCGGTAGTTCCATTTTTACTGTTAAAAATTTGCCAGTGTTTTGTGATAAATTGCTTGGCTTTCTTCTGGTTCTCTGGTGTCAAGTGTGTCAAGTGGTCAGCAAACTGTTGTAGGAAATCTTTATCGGGCCCTGTCTCATTCACCGACGTCTGGTACTCTTCTTCGCAATTGATGATGGTCTCTACTGGCTCGAAACAAGCTATCTCTTGACCATTGGCAATTCTAATGTCGTTGTTGGACAAATTCAGGACTCTGATTGGTATATCTCGTCCGGTTTTAACTATAGCCCGTCCAACCAAGTAGTCATGAGCTGAGTGTACGGGCTCCACCATTCCAACGCAGCTCCCAGGATTGCTGTCTAGCTGCCCATGAATAATCTGTTCCGTTCGACCGGGAATTCTAGCTGAAGACTTTGCCACAATTTTTATGGGCGTGACTGATGTGTTGACGGGCCGTGTCAATACAAATTCCTCATTCAGGAACCGAAGAATATCATATCTCGGGTCGAACATAAATCAATGCTGGCTAATTAGGTCCATTCCCAGTATAAAATCGTCCTCAATATTCGCTACCAGGACCCTATGCCCGATCATGTTGTCCCCTATCTGTAGCATGACATCTGCCTCACCCTGTATTGACATGGACTCGCCGGTGACTGTTCTGAGCTGGATGTTATTGGTAACTGGCCGAATTTCTGATGCTCTCAAAACCCTGGACTTGGCAATGGACAAAGCGGCGCCGGTATCGATGGTGATGGTAACTGCTCGCCCGTTGATGGTGCCTCTGATGACTAGGCTGCCGCTATCTCGGCAAAATCCCCGGATGGATAACGTTTTGGGGGCTGGTGGAGGGACAGTCAGCATTCGCCCCTCTATGCTGACTGACTGACGGTCCCTGTACATGTGGCTGTTCTGTTGGTTACCCCTGGTCGGTGATCGTTCAGGTGGCCTCACTCGACAATTACGTTGGAAGTGCCCTGTTTTTGTTCAGACCAACCAGCAGCGCTTGAAGTGGTGACTCTGACTCTTCCTGGTTGAAGGAAACTGCTCGGACCCTCGGCTTGGACATGTTCATGACGGCCTCTACTTCCAAAGCCCGAAGTAGAGCTTCACTACTTTTCTTGACGCCACTCAGTCTTAAATTTCTTTGTACTTCCACATCTCTGATGCCGTTTATGAAACTCTGTGTGGCCAACTGGTCTTTCGTTTCCTCTGGCAGGTCTGGGTAGGACAAGTGTACTAACCGTCTAATCTCTGTTTCGAATTCTTGAAGGCTTTCACCGGATCTTTGCGTTTTTCCACTGAGTTGGACTTGGTATACTTGGCTCAAGGATTGATTGTCGTAGCGTTTGTCTAGGAGGGCGATGATCTTGTCGAAATTACCTTGTTCATCGACTGGAATGATTTGAAGGAGTTCTAGGGCCGGACCTCTTAATGAAATTACCAGAGAAGTAGATTTTTCTTGATTATCCCATCCATTAGCTGTAGCCACGGCCTCAAATTGCCGTTTATACATGGGCCAAGATGAACTGCCGTCGAATGTGGGTGGTATACTAAAGGAACCTTTGGTACTCACGGTGTTCTGGTATTTTCCTCGCTGTAAGTCCTGTTTTTTGATTTCTGTTTCTACCTTGTTTTGAATAGCACTGATTTCAAATTTCACCTGGCTCTGTATGGAATCGATGTCATCTACTTTGGTTTCAAGGGCCTCCACATTATTTTTTAGGATTTTTATGTCGTCGTTTATCTCTTTTATATCTGATTCTACTATTTGCATTCTTTCATTAACTGTTTCGTTAACTTGTGATACTATTTGCATTAGTTGTTCAAATTGCATTTGTCTTTTTTCTTCAGTTATTTTAAATTCATTTTGTCGTTTTAATTCAGTTTGATCTTGTTTTTGTTCAAATATTTTAAAATCAATTTGTCTCTGTTCATTCAATTTCGAGAATAATCCCTCAATTAAATTATGTTGTTCACTTTTCATCGTGGAGACTAGATTTTGTTGTTTTTCTTCCATTGTGGAAACAAGATTTTGTTGTTCGCTTTTCATCGTAGTGACAAGATTTTCTAATTCTATTTTACGTTTATCATCAAAAGATTTCACTAACCTTTGTTGAATTTCTTCTTGATGTTGTTTCTCCTCCTTGTCACGTTTTTCTAGAATCTGTGCTATTTTTTCGTCTAGTCCCTCTGTAACCTGTTTGATAATTTTTCTGGTAGTTTCGTCGGTTTTTTCCATACTTCGAGTTTCCATAACTGCACTAATCCTTTACTTCTGACACCAAATTGCAATATACTTCGTGGGTTCAATTTAAAATTATAACAACTAATATTTACTTTCAGTTTTCTAGAACTTTATTTACATTAAAACAGCTGATTCACAATACATTCTCATATACGCTAGTCGACGCGGTATCACCCCTCGGCGATCGTGGCGGGCTTCTTTTATATCACCAGCGTAGAATTCTCCAGTAGAAATCATCATCGCTCCTTCCGCTGTCGAGTCTTTTCGAGAATCCTATTTTTTATATTGAAGCGTTTGTTGTCGTGCTGAAATGACACAGGGTAGGCTTTGGGTAAATTTCGTAACAATATCTAGTTTAAACGTCAAGATATACCATGAAAGTATATTCATTGTACAGGCTGTTTGTTATGGTTTTCGTTTTGATGCATTTCAAGTAAGTTTCTTTTAGAGATGAAGTTATGTTAAGGGGCTTATAGTGGCTTGAAATGGCAGAAAATATTGCCTGCGTGCGTGTATGTGTTATTAGGAGGTACATAAGCAGTTATATACATAGGATGGTTGAAATATAAGGTGGAGTTGAATTAGTTATACAGGATGGTTCTAAAAATACTGTATTGGGTGGCACATAAGTAGTTGCGTATACAACGTGGTTGAAATAAGAATGAAGCCTTGAAGCAAAACTATAGTTATACAGAGCTGATATTTGCATTATAGGAGGGAGAATAATTACAGTTATACAGAAGGCTTCAAAAATGTCAGAAGCAGTTGAATATTGATTAGAATTACAGTTATATAAGGCGGTTTAAAAAGTGTGGAACATAAGTAGTTGTTATACAAGGTGAAGTAAGGGTGGAGAAAAATTATTGTTATTCAGGTTGTTTCAAAAATTTGTTATATAAGCTAATGCAGTTAGGGTATTTGAATTATAGGACGTGGTATAATTATAGACATGGGTTCAAAAATTTGTAGAAGCAGTTGAATATACCGGGGGTGGTAGAAATAAATGGTAGAGTAAAATTATAGTCAAAAGATGTGGTGGAAAAATGTGAATTTTGTTATACAGGGTAGACCATGAGCAGTTGCTGGAAAACTAGACCTATGGGCCTAGGTAAAATCATAGGAATGGAGGAATAATTTAAACAATATAAAAATAGATACAGTCAATATTGTGGAGAGGATTTATACTTATACGGGGTGGTTTTAAAGATATCAGGACCGTTGCAATATTGTTTTGAGTTGAATTATAGTTGTACGGGATGGTTCATAAAATGATAGACCAGTAAGTAATAAAGGAGTGACCAATACGCAAAAGCATATACAGTGTGGAAGCAATATAGAGCGAATTAGAGTTACAAATATTAAAACAAATAAAAAAGTTAAAATATGTTTGGAAAATATAGAAAAAGAATACAAATTAGACAGGGAGAAAGAGAGATGGAAAAAGAGCGAGGGAGAAAGAGATAGAGAGAAAGAGAGAGATAAGAATATGCTAAAATTTTCAATTGAATTGTACCTTAAATTAGATAAAAGAAAATATGTCTGAAAATAGTGATTGATTGCAGGTTGAAGGTTTTTAAACAGTTTTGATTTCAAGTCAGCTGAACTCGGTTCTTTTTTAAATATAAATTATTACATTTAAGATTTCTATTGACATTGTTCCGTTGCATGTCACTTGTGTTTTGTCATAATCATTGAAAAGTTGGCTTAGAAATTGATTTGCATAGATATTTTGGACGTTTAAAATATTTGTCTCCTTATAATACAGTTCTGTTGAAAATCTTCGACATTGTTTAAAATTATCTTCACAAGTAATTTGTTTATATTTGTTTTATAGGCTACTCTCCAGGCTGTTATTCAGTGTCTAATTATAGGTCTGCAATTGAAGTGTACGGTGTGGTTAGAAGGTTTCTGTTTAGAACATCTCTAAGATTATAGAATCTGTGTATTAACATCTTATTCTTTTTTGATAAGTGTGTTAAATGTACTATCGAGGTTAAGTGTTAATGGGTGAAGACTCTGGGATAATTTATGGTTCGGGTTTTAATCAGTGTAGAGTTTTATTCTGGTATTGTTGGCGAGAAGGTAACATAAATGTTTTTCTCTATATTTAATGTAAATAAGTTGATTTTTGTCCATAAATACACGTTTTTTTTATGTTCTGTTTTACGATATCCCTGGTTTTTCCGGTACTCATCAGCACAGTACCATCTTCATAACATATTAGTTGACAAATATTATTTAATAGTTTTGTTGTATTAACTATTGTCACAGGAATCCAAAAAAAATCCAAATAGTCAGGGTGTGAATTGAATTTACATTTCGTGTTAAACCGGAAGTGGCAGGCAAAACGAAATATGCACCAATTGAGGTCTTTATGTGCTTATAATATATACCTCTAAAAGACATAGCTTATCCAATTAAACCTCTTTGTTTGCATTCCCTGTCTTGTATCACATAATTGCTTCTACAGTCTACTATCCTGAAGCTAAGAACCTCATGTATTTCTCTAACAGTTTCTGAAGCATGTATTTGGGGTGACATTTTTACAAACACCGGGAAAAAATATTTTACGAAATTGCCTTACTACACTTTGTTCTTCATGTACAATTTTCAAATACTTATCTGTTGCAGGAAAAAATTTTGAGGAGAGAAAACCCAAAGAACAGGCAAAGTATCTATTTATAATAAACCATTTCATCTCCTTAGGCGTTTTTATTGTTTCACTAATAATTGTATGGAGCAACCTTAAAGGTAGACATAGGCTACCGCAGAACATATAAATTACAATCACGATGAGAAAACACACAAAAAAATCAAATAAACTGATAAACTTTTTTTTTTCGAAGTGGGTTAAGACCAGAATTAGTTAACTGTCAGAAAGTATTTCTTGAGAGTACTGCCCTGTCAGTATCAGATTGACCTTAAATGTGAACAGCTTCAATAAAACAATTTTCACTGTTCTCGACGATTTTGTCCATAATCGCATTAATATCTTTTCGAAAATAATATCGTTTCGTGAGATCGCACTCTAAATGTCTGGCAATATCCAATCTTAGCGAGATTTCTTCTTGGAATCCACAATATGCAATATGTGATACCTCGGAGACAATATAATCTCGTATAAGTGAGCTTTTATGGATTTCCTTCAATTTCCTCCGAGAAAAAATAACAGGCGGAAATGAAATTTGTTCCTAACGTATCTACTAGCCCCGAACGATAACAACGACATCGAAAAGGAAGGCCCTAAACTCAATTACTATAAATATCGTTCAAGGCCTGATAAGTTGGCAACAGTGTACTACTCTAGAAAACCGGTCGGGTTCTTTCGTATGCACGCGTCATCCTGTCGCTTATAAAGATAAGGGATTTAACCTCTAACATACATGATTACTTTCGGCTCGTGACTTTTATTTTTAAATGATAAAAACTTTCGAAAGCGACGGCTTAAGAGATGACGTTTGAATACTAAATATTATGCAATGCGCTAGATCTCCACGGATTCATTGTTTTACTCGGAACATTGGGATGAAGGGTATTTTATAAAGCTCTTGGCATTTTTATTTCCGCAGAAAATTTTCTCTCACGAGCCATTTTCAGTGCAGTTCTATCGTAATAAGTTTTATTTCTGGGACTACAATCCATGAATATTCTCAGCCTAGTTATTGACTTTTCGAGAAACTAATTCAGTACGAAATAAGATCAAATGGAATTAAGCAGTTTTAAAGTGACGACATATGTAATCTACAAAAGTAGAATTTAATCCGAGTAATATTTTAGAAATAGCTAAATTTTGTATCAAAGTTTCACTACCGGTTAACTGCAGCCTATGTACATGCAGTACACCCGCTATCATAAATGACGAGGTTTGCATAGAACGTGAAGTGTAAGACCATATTTTCCTGTTTTTCGGTGTTTGATGCAAACTTAACAATCAGAAGTTTCAGAATTACTGAAGATTTTTCAATGAACATCCGGAAGTTTCATTTAACGTTACAATTTGTGTGTAGAATCTAATATCAGATAAATGTCCACTACTGCCCTAAAGACCTCATTCACCAGTTTCGAATGGCATCACCAATGTTGTGCCTTGCCTTGATTTCCCCAAAGAAGAAGTTAGAAAACCAATAAAACGGACATTTGAGCAAAATTTAGTAAAAAATATGTATCTGTTCCTGGATAACAAATTGCCCAATCTTATTTAAACTACTTGTTGTAGACATACAACTATCCTATTTGTCTGACTGAAAATTTTCTGTAGTATCTATCGAGAACAGTTTTGCCAACAAAAAGGTCTAATATTGCCCCTGGTACAAAAAACACCCAAAAAGTTCCTTTCAAATTGGAAGATTTTGAAATGGAGATTTTATGTGGTGCTCCTAGGTGCGACTTTGTTATAAAATTCTGAAGATTTCCCTATCAAATTGGAAGAATTTTATGATTATTTGGTCTTTAGAAGTTTCTGTGCTATCCTGTATATTGCAAATAAAATTCTTTTAGATGCGTCAGAAATCAAATAATACATATTGTCAAATATTCTTATTTTCATATTAGAATTGTGCCTTTTTTGTTCAAAGTTTCTTAACCATTGACAACAGGCTCTGACCTAGACCTCGAAACGTTTGGAATATACAGCAATTTTCTTAACTGTGGTGTTATTTCTCAAGAAGTACTTAAACATTGAAAAATATTCCACAAATATTAGTCAGAAAACAATTAACATACTGGTTGTGAAACCGGAATTCTAAATACCAAAATACTTTTGTTACACAAAGGTCCATGGAGAGATATCTGACTAACAGGGACAGACCGAAAGAGAATAAAGTGGGCGAGAAACAAAAACCAAGTTAACCGATGTTATCCACAAAATAAAATCCCAAGAATCGCATTTCACAAGACAATAAGAAAATTGCTGAATAACGAAAATGATTTAAATAATTCATTTTTTGAGAAAATTCTAAATACAACACTTGTCAATGTCTTTTTTTAATATTCAAGTCCATTGTTGTAGTTAAAATAACCGACATAAAAACTAAAATTTTATTCTTCTTAAAATATTTATTGATGATTAGTCATCCAATACAAACTGCTGTATTGATTTTCACTTAAGAGAAGCTTAAAAGTTCAATAAAATAGAGCTGAATCACCAGCACAATAAATTAAACATTTTAATTGGTAATTAAAAAATCTCAGCTACAATGGATAATTGCCATTGGAGTGGACTATACGAATTTATTGCTTTAGAGCATTTCCCCGACTGTTCCTAATTGATCCTGAAATTGGTGCAATATTTATTTCCTTTCGACTGGAACTCTGTCGAAATATTTTTATTGCATTTTCCTCTTGTTCGACACATTTGAACGATACGTTCAATTGGGTTCGTTCTGTCTTCAAATGTTCTGATTTATCATTTCTTAGGAACTCGTTGCTGTTCTACAAAGCGAACTAAATTGAATCAGGAATAACGCCTGCCTTCGTGTGAAATCCATGAAATGGGACATCTATCAATTTTGTTCCGTTTGTTTCTGCTTCACATACACTAGTACAATGACTAAGACGTTCGCTAAATGACTGAGATATCCTTCATGTTGTCTAAAACGGTTTTTGCTGAAGTTAAGAGAACAGCTTTCTTGATCATTTAATTGTACAGTTAAGAAGAAAAAATCACCTGTGAAATTTTAACCCTCATTATTTTTGCAGAACATTTGGGTACATTATATTTGAAAACAAATCTATATCTGTCATCAACCAACTTGTCACTATTATAACTAGTGTATTGTGTATGTTTATATTGACCTGAAGAGTTTAGTTTAGAGTTTATTCAAAGAATTAGTTCATTATCAAATTACAATATTATCTCTTCTTTAGAAATCACCAATCTTAATGAGCAATATATAGATAAATTCAAACCTGCGCTTTGACAATAGCAAAAAGTCACTACAAATTATTGTTATGCTCTCTTATAATACTGCGAAACTCCTTAAGATAAAGTACTCATTAGGAGTCGTTCATAAAATACGTTCGCATTCAGCGGGGGTGGAGAGATTCCAATAGTTTTTCAGCTGGTGTTTACTTATGTTTATTTCCGACATTGGCGCTAGCGTTGACGTCCGTCACAATCAGTTCCTTTGTACATCCAATATTATAGACAAAGCGTTTCCACCCATTCTGCGCTCTCCATTAAATAACAAGTGAAAGTAAGACTTTACAGGGCCCATGATAAAGTTGCATCTATAATAGTGTTATTACAGACAAATAATTGCCTGTATACAAAGAACTCGAATATTAAGAAAAATGCTACTAATTTCAAATAAATCAGTTAGCCTAGCGAGTATTTCTAAAGATACAACTGTCCATACTACCACAATTTTACCTTACAAAAGCACATATTTTAGCCGTTCTACTATATTTTTATATATTTATTTCATTCCTTAGTTAATATTTCGACATTAGTATCTCTTAGATTAAACAGTTAAGATTTAAAAAAATGGCATGAGAAGTGAGTTATTTAATACTTACGAAAAATATTATCCAGAAAAGAACAACGGAAGAAAAAGGTAAGGTGGTTCTTCGTTGAGCTCGAGAGCTACTATGCATATTGGGGGATGAAAACAGATAAATAAATATGAAGTAAATCTAGTGACAAAAACAAAGAAAAAGTTACTGCAAGATTTTTATGATAGATGTTTATTCAGAATATAATCTTTGTGTAAGATAAGTTGGGGAGGGGGGTTCTAGATTTGTGACGTAATATTTATAGGGGGCTCGCAGAAAGTGTGAAGCAGCGTTAGGAGGGGAGTGAAGGGCCCAAAAAGGCAAAATTTAGCGTGACGTATATTGTGAAAGGCCCCACGAATGGCAATCGTCTATTTACACAAGAGGCTTGGCTAACAAAGCGAATACCGATGTATACAGAAAAGTAAGAAAAGTAACATGAAAAAAGATAGGAAAAGATTTTGAGAAATCCTATGATGAAATAGCACATATTATTCAAAACTACAAAAATATAAAACATCTGACAAGAAAAGTGGAGTAATCTCTAATTATACCTATTAAAATTGCCATCAGATAGGAAAACAAACATACAATACAACTTAAATATATAACACGAGAGTTTCACAACGACATATATGAAGCCTAAATAGAGAAATTCCTATAATATACATATAAGAGACATGTAAATGTATATTGGAGTACATTGCAGATATAACGGATGCAGCGGTTACTTACTCCTTAGACTAAGTAACTTATAAAACCTCCCCGACAATATGATATCCTCTTAGAAATGATGAGTTTGGTCGTCGCGTCGTAAAGGAGAACAAATGAAATAAATAAACCTTCCAAAGATGAAAAGTTTTCAGAAACGATTAGTTCAGAAGATAAAGGCTGATATTAGGTACCAAACATATTGAGCTGAATAATTATAAGTAAGTTACTAACTCGTTTTATTAGGTTATTGCTAGCAAACTCAAAGATTTTTAAATAATTGTAGAAATAGTTGATGTCTTTAGAACGAACCTCTTTATAAAGAATGTGTGATATATAGAACGCCACTCCCTTCACAATGCTATTTAAAAGCCTCCATTGTCATTTATTATAAAAAATATACTGTACCAATTTCAAACCACTCTCTTAAAATTGCTGTGCCACTGTAGTTGGGAGAAGTTCTCACTTAAAAATTATTCAAGGGTGTTTATACAAATTCTACTGTTTCAATTAAGTTGTTTTATTTCACTTCATGCTACATCACTTGATACCTAAAAATTTAGGGGCTTATAATTCTCTAGTTGATATTCAACGATAACCTCCTAATAATGTCTGCTTATATCTAAGAACCGGGTTCTAATTAATCTCCAACACAAAACTATAGAGAAAAATTATAGTAATTTGAGCCAACTGATTCAGTATTATGTAGTAGTATTCACCGGGCATTGGAAATTGGAGCCATAATGAATTTGAAGAGTGGATGCAGTACCCTTAGAACTGGGGAATCGTTACTTTTTCCGCTATGCTTGCGCAAAAAAACTCGCCATTCAAATAAGAATATTCCTGAACGCCTCTAAGGACTTTCTAGTCAAATGTGGCAACAATATCTGTTGGAGCTCCTAGAGTCGAAGGACCCGACACAATTTGGCTTACTTATTTCTTACTCTTTATGGATCTAATTAGATATCTTCGGGTCACTTTTAGTCTGAGGTACAACAAGGAACTTTTTTAGATGAGAAACCTTATTTATTAGAACTGCCAGACCGATATATTCCCAAATTGCAGAAACTGAAATCGGCCTTGCTGGGGTATGGATCGTAATTAAGAAAGATATAGAGATTTTATCCGGGCGGGTGACAATTTTAACAATTGTGCACATCGTAAAAGAGAAAAAAATGAACTGGACAAGCTTTTGATAAATGAAACGGATTCAAAAAAGGTTAGCTCAGATCCTACAGAACGAGCAAACCTGAAAGTAGTTCCATTTACATATTGAAGGTTATACCTGCACATAAATCATGGTATGTAAGTGTCAACGTAAAGATTTATAACAAAAAAATGCAAAAACAAAGTTTACAAATTATAGAACACAGAACAAGCCGTGAAACCAACAAAATAAGGAAAACATTATGGGAATTAAACCTATATATTTCTTCCTTCAAATTTTTATTCATGACCACACACACCACTGCCACTAACGGTTCAATTTAAATTGCTCAATTTGTGTGTGTTGTTTTCAGAAATTATAAATTATTTATATTATGTATCAATGTTGAATCGTTTCATATAATTTTTATAAAGACTCATTAGCAAGTTATTCAATTTATATGACAGTGTAATTTTAGTATATAGTAAAATTTACGAAATAAATAGCATTATATTAATTAATAAATAATCTACTTTAAATGACATATTATTTTACAATATCCAAATTCAGATGAAATTTTTGTTTATTTGCATATGCAGATCAGGGTTTCAAATTACGTTTCATACATATATGAAATGCATCAATTGAAAACCTATTCTCTGTTTACGCATTTAAAATTCATGATAAATAGCGCTCATTTATCAAATAAAACCTTCAAGTCATCAATTTAATGGGATCACATTTTTCTCCAACAAACCGTTTACTGTCACTCTGATATCAGAAAAGAGTGAAAATCCCGGAAATATCAGACTATTGTCTAAAGCTATTATTTGTCAAATCTTCACTCTCCTTGCTGTCTGGAAGTTTGTGCTCATCTTGTCTTATTTATGACATAATACTTGACGACTGCGACAGTTGAGAGATCGTTTTTAAACCCGAACTAATTAAAGGCAATCCTCGAAACGCAATGTCGCACAAATTAATTGTGAAGTTTCTTTTGATACTATTTAAAATAAGTAAATTACTTTAGAGATCAAACGTTAGTCGATTGAATTTATTTGATTTCTAATTTTTCGCGAGAAATAAAGGAAAATTAGTTATTATTAAATATTATTGGTAAAATATCTACCAATAATTTATGGAAACGAGACACAGAGGGTGAGATAGAAACATAGAATCCATCCGGAGATAAGGACACGATATCGAATAGAAAGTATCGATACCATGAGTAGTATCAAAAAAACGTATCGTACTCGTAAGAATATCTAAACAAAAGTATCGATACTTCATAGTATCGACAACTTTTTTTAGTCACACAACTAGACATCATGACTCAATGTCAGTTATTAACGTCAGTTCAGCTTTAGTAGTAATCTAGGGAGGGAGCTTTGCTCCCGATAGCAAAATTATTCCGATTCGTTTTTTTTGCTGATGCTTTTGCAAAAAAGTCTCCTAAAAAACAAATCCGAGGGTTGCTGGGCGGTAACCTGGTCGAGAAAATGTTGAACTTTTTTTAAAATATAAAAAAAACAACTTGTTTAGGTTTTTGTGATCATTCTGAATAACAAAGGTTTCTTGGGATTTTCGTCCAAAGTTGATCATTGGTTGAAATTATTTCATTGCAAAGCCTTTTTTTTAAATGTTTATAACACCCGTGCGCGTGTTAAAGAAATAAGAAAAAAAACATAAAAATATTTACTGGCTTCTGACTCAAATCCCGTTATGGCTTCTCTTCTGTCAAATCGACGACCTTATTTCTCTTGTAAGGAAAATAACACCAAAATAGGCGTGATGGTGTTGCGAACTGGAATACTATTTAATGTCCATGCAATAATTACAATTCAAAACATAACGTTAATCAATAACCATCAATAACATTATTTCAACATCAAAAACGTTAGTCTGATCGTTGCCTTTCCACGTCAGTGCCAGATTTCTAGAGGACGGAAGTGCCTTTGACATATGTAATCAGTCTTTCACAATTAAAATTAAAAGAATAAATTAATTAACAATACACCTATTGAGTACCACAATAGGGATTTAATTTATTCTTAAATATCAACGTGATATCAACTAATTTTCGATTTCTTTGAATTGCAGAGCAGACTTGAAAGTATGGCAAGTAAAATAGCCTCTTGCCATCTCTTTCTAGTCTTTTCACGGTATTGATGCATTACAGGCTATCTATGGGAAGTATATATCTGTAGGAAGTAGATCCTCTAAGCCGTAAACATGAGCCACCAGGATTTTAAGAGAAAATTTTACGATTTATTCGAAACGATACCTACTTAAATGTACTGAAAAAATATCAAATACAAAATATCTTGTAGATAAGTATCGGTATCGGAAAAAAAGTACTCGATACCACAAAGTATCGATACTTTTTTCTTTTCCCTATACGTAAAATGTTAAACTAAGCTTCTTATACAATTTTAAGAATTTTTTTAATTTTAAAACTTGGTACTAAGATAAATGTATTCTAATTCGGTTTCAAATGTCTCATCTATTAGTTCTATAAAGTTTCGATCAATACCTTCATATAGCAGATGTCCCAGATAACAACAACAATATGGAGATAGTTAAAGCATAAAGTTTATTATATTACTTACTAGCTGACCCGCCCCGGCTTCGCACGGGCTAGACAAATGGGCATATTTGACGTATTTATCTTGAACATTTTTTTATTTGGTAATTTTCTCATTCCATACATTTTAAGGCTATAAGGAATTCTAAAAATACTTTAATTTGGGATCTAATATGAAGACCTACAGATTTTTAACGTGTTTGAGAATTTTGATACTTAATATTGCCGTTTCCCCCTTACGATTTTTTTTGTTACATGCATTTTCACAGCCATTTTTACATGTTTTATTTAACATATTTGAAACTTTGACATTTTAGACATATTAACATATTTGACATTTCCGATTCTCTGACATTTTTAATATTTTTGAGGTTTTTTACGTTTGGCAGTTAGACAGTTTCGACATTTCTTTTAATAAGAGACATTTGGCAAATTTCACAACAATTCTCTATTCATTTTAAAGAATTAATATCATAATTCTCATGTCTGTATTATTCCCGAGAAATAGGAATATTTAAAAAAAGCGGCATTCATTTGAGTCTGAACGATGGAAGCGAAAGCTTCTTATGAATTATACTTCGTGTTTCTTATTTTCTCTTGTATCTGTTTCTATTTCTTTGTGTTTTTGTTAGTTATTAATTGTCACTATTTTGTTATGATTCAAGTATTAATCCTAATGTGTAATTTAATTCTTAATTTAAATTTCTATAAGTGCCAAATACAGTTTGTTGAATTATTAACTTGCAAGTTGAAGCTCATATCCGATGAACTGTAAATGCGGCAAAATATTTAACAAAAGGTGTATGAAACTAATAGCGTTCTCTCTAACTTCTGACATATGTAATCCAATATATCGCATAGAGAGATTTGGAGTTTTATTAGAAAAGCAAATTTTGTGCAGGTTTTCTATATTAATTGGATGTTGTATTAGTTTATTTCTTGTATATTATTAATATTCTATAAAAGAAGAAACTCATAATGTATTTTACCTGGCCTCTGTTTCTTACCTAGTGAACTGAATTCTACGGGTATTTCAATATCAAGGTAGTGTATGGTGTTGGTGTCAGTATCAGTGTCGAAACAAATGAAATTTCAGGTTATCCAATTCATTCCCTTGCTAATCTATTTTCATATGTGTAAACGTACGCCCCCGTTAAGACGCTTTCGGTTCAAAACAACACCTACCTCTATCGGAAAATGTTAAAATTCGCTACTATTTATTTTGGAAGACTATATATGTCAGGATTTCCCCTTTGTATTACTTTCTATTTAGAAAATATTATTTCAATTTTCCCCAAATGACTAATCACTTATTACCACGCTTAAAGAAATGAATCAACTTGTTAATTCTCATTTTTCAAAAAACATCTCTACATCTGTCCCACATGTGATAACTGATGTTTCAAAAAATGATAAAACCTGCTCCTATTTATTTTAGAAGAATATTTGTATCAAGGTTTACACTTGTATTACTTTATATTTAGAAGATATTGAATTCTCCGGAAAAAAAAAGTTTCACCCATTTAATATTTCAATTTTTGCAAAATGATAAAACCGCTTCTATTTATTTTAGAGGCTCTATTATTTATTTTAAGTTCCCGACAAATAAAAAAAAATTTAAAAACATTTCTCTACCTGTCCCCCATGAGATAATTTAATTTTTACAAAATGATTAAACACATTTTTGTTTATTTGGCGAGAAAAGTATATGCATAGAAGCATGTATTCATTGATCAAGGACATGGATTAATAATATTGCCGGAATTTTCCAACATTTAATTTAATTTGATTTATTTCAACGCTCTATCATAGGTTTTTAGTACTTTTTTCTACTACTTAACTCACAAATATGTATTTTAGTTATTTACTTTAGTCTCATAAATAGAAGGGTACTTTTTTAGGGAAATTTTAATAAAACGCAATTACGGTATTTTTCTATTAGTATAAAACTGTTTCTTTAATAATTTACATTTCCTGTCATCCAAGGAGGCTTGTTATACACGGTTAAGAAGCTCTTTTTGTGTGCTATACAATGACGTATAAATCCAGTATGGCGGCAAAAACAAATAACAGCTATGGTTGCAAAAAATCTGGAAGGCCTTGAAAAAAATTCGTTAATGTCCATTTTTATTTGTTTACAAGATGGCGATTATATTTTTTGTTTTTCTCTATATTTTCGAAAACCCCTGTAGATATTTAAAATATCGATACAGCATGATTGGGCTTGGAATAGGGCAATTTAAAAAATGGTAATACAAACCAAAATATAATGAGTCATAACTTTAAATATAGTTTATTAATGTACCTGTTGTCTTATTTAAAAATAATTGTAAAATATATAATGTTTTATAAAATACGTTCGTCTATAAGAGCAGATCTTTTAAAATAACCGCTTCGGCACTTAGCTTGGAGTAGTAGTAAAATTATAATAAAATTATAGATGATAATTTGCTCAAAAAGATATTGGTCTATAATAATGGTGTCCATATTTCTCTCTCGTTTCGATATAATATAAAACTGAAACGATTAACATGAAAATTTATTGCAAGTCATATAAACAGTGTGCCACCTGTTTTCATTTTAATCTATAACATATAGGGCCTGCATAGCAGTAGAGTTTGTTGAATTATATGTGCAAATAATTCAACTGGTGTATTTAGTAATACCTAAAATTAACAACTATAAAATTATTAACTAAATTATTGAACGAATGTCTGGTTTGAAATAAAATGTGACTGGTTTGTAGCACAAAAGTAATTTAACTAAATTAACTCAGGCGGCTCAACTTAAAAGACATAATAAAAGAAATAAGAAACAAAAATATGTAATCTTACAAACGTAGATGTTTATGCAATGAAAGAAATACACATTAAACAACTGTTTAACTGCGTTTGACTGTATTTCAAATAAACATGGAATAGATTAAGCAATTTCAGAATGATGATGAATGATTATCTGCAACAGATAAGTATTTGAACATTAAAAGTTAAATAAGATGTGATTTATAACTACTCCATATTGAAGCCACTCCAAACACAGATTTATACACAACAATAATAGATGATAATATTAGTAGATACCTGTTTCTCTCAGAATAAATGTTAGGAGGAATTTCTGTAGACATCCAATAATACGGTATTTTTTCAAAATTGTAATATTGCGCTTTATTCCACTTTTAAAATCCAAATACTTATCAATTGCAGCAAAAAAAGAGAAATAACCCATAAAAAGGCAAAATAATTTAATGATCTGCAATTTAATGCGAAAACACCAAAAGCCTGTCACAAGTCTCAACAGACTTTAGCTTTAAGTCACAATAAAAGTTCTCAAATAAATCAATTAAAAATAATTATTTTATCAATTTGAATTTGCATTTGAATTTAAAAAAATATTATAAATGGGAGAGAACACTACGTTGCAATAACATCAATTGTTTATTTAACTTATGGGCCTTTTGTGAAATAAAAACTATACCAGTTTATGAAAACAATGAACTGATAAACATAATTTTAATTTACCGGTAGTACTAATAAAATACATTAGCGGGGTGTTGTTTGTACGCGGAAAGGTTTCCTGTACGAAATCATGTGGCTCCCCAGATGTTTGCATATTCTCGTATGAAGGACGCCGCTACTTTAAATTGTGGAATGAGGAAAGAGTTTTAGAAATTTCTGCCCTTAGTCAATAGCAGCTCAAGTAGAGGTTGTTCATACTAAAGTGTGGAAAACTTTGCGACAAAAAAATTATATCCCTCCCTATACCCACAATCAGAAACGATATAACAAGAGTTGAATTTCGCTAATGCCGCGTTTGTGAAAGTACAATATAAATAAATATTATACCAAATTTATTTTGATTGCCTGCATTATTAGAATTTTCGTAATTGAATGCTCTAAATTGGTACTAATTATTCGATGCAAGATCAGGTTATCTGTCTTGTTACTAAGAATAACTGGTTCAATTATACATTTCATTTCCATCTAACGTTAAATGGCTCTTATTGAATTTGCTTCATAATAAGTCTAAAATACAAAAAATATTTAGTCATCTAACATAAGTAATCTTGCCACTATTTTAACCATAGTTCTAATACATCCAACAGTAACATCCATTATTAGGCAAACATTTATTAAAAAACTACCTCAAAATATTTATTTTGATGTAAGACAAATCAATATAATTACAGCAATTTTATAGAACGATATCAAATTAGATTAGACAGCCTGGTAAGAAAAATATCAATATTGGGTCTGCAAAATAAAATTAATTTTAAGTTTATAAACTATGGCACACCTTTAGCAAATGGAATTACAATGTAAATACGAGTATAGTAAATAAAATTATGGTGGAATAATATGTTGCGTAATTAGATAGCAGTTTGTCTGAACTCGACCTTATAGATGATGTGGCATAATAAAACACACATAGGACATGTTTCAACAACAAAGTTTATCATCTATAATAAATCAAGACAGAGTTTAATGGCTTAAAAATTAGTGTTGACTCATTTGTTAACTTCACACCACTAGAAATCTTTCAAGGTGGCCGAACATGAAAATTTTAAGTAACTCTGGGAAAATCCCGAAGAGGAAGAATCAAATGTCAGCAAGCTGTTCCAAAGAAAACGGTCCAACAAAGGTTGAGGAGTGAAACTGTTATGAAGGGGTTAGATCAAGAAAAAACACACAAAGAAGGCTGGTTACTTGGTTTCTGGTAGTCGTGCTTCTAAGCCCCGAGAAATTATTTTGCTTTTACATGAGAGCAAACATAGACACAGCGTGTCTGAGCCTGTTACAAGAGCATATCAGTACCCTCAATTTTACCAGTACGTTCCTCAAAGTTTTCTTGGACTTCCAATAGTTTTGTATATTCTATCGTCATCAGGTGGAGGCTAGGAAATTCCGATTATCCGTCTTATTTATACTCTCGTCGCTCATGGTAATTGAGCATAATCTGGTCCAATCAGCGTCGTCGTACCTGCCGGTTGGTTGTCAGTGAAGTGCAGTTGCAGTGGCCGAAGAAGCGCTCTCCAAATGTTTTTTATATGGACGCTGGGTCCGCTAATTATTTTCTCATTTGATGGTGTTCGGTCTATGCGTGATTAGCTAGCCCAGACTTCGTTAGTTCCGCCCTTTGAGTAGCTATGCGGTGTTCCTTAACCCTGGTATCCAGCAGTCCCTTTGTCTCTCCAGTGTAAAGACATTCACAAGGGATGCCCCATATACAGTTATTTGGTATAGCAGGAGAGTTCGGCCTCGTTCTTGTAATTATGCTCTTAAAGGTGTTGCTGTTCTTGAAGGTCATTTTGATTTCATATCTGTGTGCAATTCGTCTTTCTCCGACAAGCCTTTAGGATTCGGTAATAATAGAGTTGCTATCGAGGTTTCCTCTTCCTGCCTAGGTGGTGTGTTCAGTTCTTCAAACGCCTTGTTAATGTTAGTTTCCGGATATCCATTCGCCAATAGGTATTCTGTAAGTTCTGGGAATGTTTTTATTGCTGTCAAATTGTGATTACGATATTTGTCCTCTTGATTTTTTAATTTTTTATTTATTTTTTTAATTTGTGTTAATACCATTGAAAACGACGTCTGATTTAGACCTTGAAACGTTTGGACTTTTGAAATATAAAGACTTTCAAGTTTATGTGGTGTTATTCCCAAAGAACTCTGTTGATTAACTTATTAAGTGGCGGCAATTCTTTGATATTCCTAGCCAAGAAACACTAATATAGAAACCAGTTTTGTGGAGCAGTTCTTTGGCAGATATTTGTACCCATGAAACTGCATTTCCATTAAAGTTGAACTTTCGATACAAATATGTTTCGAGAGAATTGTTCGAAATAAAAAACCACAACCCGTCCATTCCACCGATGTCAGATGGTAGAATAGGAAATCACTCTAGAAAAGCATTTATCTAAATTGTCAACTTTTATTCCAATACCACGGAAAAGCTTATTGGCAACCTACGAAATCATAAAAATGAGCGTGTGTGACAATGAAATTGCTATAACATATGAGCAAATTCTATTGGATAAAGCCGAGTAGAGCTGTACGCTATCCAGTCAAAATGAAGAAAACTATAAAAGATCCTCAAGCAGATAACACTATAAAAAAGTGAGGAGTGGAGAGAGCAATGTAACAAAATCTTATAATTCCCCCTAGCAATAGGAAAGCTACACAGAATCATCAATATCATCAAAATTCTAAACAGTATTTTACCTTGTATAAAAGTGAGTTAGTCAGTCAAAGTGCAGATATAGTCTAAGATCCGGCTGTAAAATCAGGGCACTCATCGAGTGTTTGCTAAAAACCAAATTTTTAGGCATATTTATGATTATAGATAATATATACCAGGTTGCCTAGAAAAATGTGGCCGCTAGTATTTTTAATGAAATTATTATTAATTGATTTTTCGTAAAATATTTCCTTGACTTGTTTTTTCAATAAAATATCGTCCACATCACAGCAATATATGTAGACTCTAAAAAATAACGGTTGTCGTTGTGCACTTGGCCGCACCTAGTCGCAGCCAGGTGTACACAGATAAGATTTTATATAGCCGCAAATAAAGGTTTCTGGCTGTTAAAGAAGCTAAATATTAAAGGTAATGTGAAAGAGAGCTAGCACGTAACATCACCAGTCAGACGATAACGATTGCCAGTTGTGGGACGGTTCTCAACTCCCGGTCCAAACCTGGTAGATGTATATTCTCCTAATCATAAATATGGGTAAAAATTTGGTTTTTACTAAATACTCGATGAGTGAATTAATTCTGCAGCTGGATCTCTTACTAATAGTGACATTGGCGTTAGAGTGTGTCGAGTTAATTTTTGTAGTGTCAATTGCGAGAGTTGCTTCTTTAATTTCAGGATATACGATTCCATTGCATAAGGGTATGCTATATTCGAAAATTGTAAACAAGGCAATTGATTTTCGAAATTGTGAATAGTCATTTGAACTTATGTCAGGGTTGTATTGAGAATAAATCATTAAATCCACCTTTGATGTGGTTAAACAAGCACTTGTTGCGCTGTGTTTGAGCTTGCACTTTCCTGTTGTAGAATGATGAGAGTTAATCCATTGTGTTTTTTTATATCAGATAAAACATTTGGTAAACAAATTGTCGACTAAAAACCCGCAAGCAAGTTTTGGTGACTATGCTGCATCCTGAAACACCCATGTCATATGTATGGGTATTGGTTTGTTTTCGGTTCATGAAGATACATTCAACTTTCGTGACCACACCACACTGGACAAAATTTGATGTAACTCAGCTCAATCGTTTGACGTGATTGACTTGGGCGTGTTTTTGATCATTTACTATATTATTCGATATCTTTTGAAGAAAACTTTTCTTAGTTGAAAAGACGGGTTTTTTGTTTTAAAACCACAATCTAGCTGGATAATTCTTTGCAAGATGCAATATAGCTTTTGAGGAGAGTACAAAATGAAAGCTTTTGCAAACTATTAATTTCTAGTTAATATGGATATTGAAATTCAAAATTATATAGATTTTATTTATCTTAGATTTAACGTCTTAGTACAACTTCAAAGAATCGTACAATTATCTGAACTTTATACAAAGAAAACAAGAAATATCTAAAAAATAGTTTTACATTTTTCTTCTATAGTACAAGAGGTGAGGACATTTGTTGAGAATTAGTAAAATCGGTAATCAGCAAAGCAGTCAATTTATAATGTTAATATAAGTTTGTCAAACAAACGCACATTCGTATAGGTTTTTCTTTTGAATTATTGCTGCTTATCAAAAACGATTAAAACAAAGGATTTTAATTAAATTACTTTTTTCAACCGCAATATCTGCAATACGCTACATACCCATAGTAGTCTCTACGTTATCCGCATTATCCCATGTTAACAAGAAAAGCATATATTTCCGAGAGTTTAAGCGCAAGTAGAGGATAGCTGTAATTATTGTCCAATTAAAACTTAATATCCATTAGGGAAACTCATCACTAACAATCTGATACCCTAACGGGAGCTTGTTGCGAAACATCTGTTCCTATGGGGTTAGATCCTACAAGGCTTTTACCGAAAGTATTTTTTGCAACTACCCTAATATCCGGTGTTGTAATGTAAAATTATTTAGTAAGAATTGCAAAACAACTGAGACCTTCTATTGTATATACCTGTCTGGGAGAATGGAGATCTATTTTCCGTACCTGGAAAAAAAGAAAAAATGGTATGTAATGAACTGCATGATGATTGAATAGAAAATATATTTTAAATATCGCTAAATCTAAATCTCAATTAAAAATCTATCACTATCATACAAAAATTTCAAAAGCAATTCCCAGTGGCCCTTAAAAGTCCAAGAACTTTTATATTTGGATTTCTATACTTCAAAACAGTTTCGAAGAATATCCGCCTTGAATAAAAAGCAATAGCAATGAGCATGTCTAATACGAGTACACCCGATTCATGTTCGTCAAATTATGTTTTACTCAGCAAAGCTAAGAACTCCATAAAGATGATTTGTAAGAACTGCAAATCGAATTAAAATTTCTCACATTCAAATTTGAGATGTCTTATGAAATATGTACTTACCACAACTTTCATATATATCTCTCGTGCTTTTTTCCCTAGGCGATGTTGAACAAAATTAATATGCCCCGTTAGCATTCAGCCAAAGTGAACAGGGAAGTGGGAAGTGTTAGCATATAAACACTTACTTCTTATGCTCCTGCCGCTGTTGCTCCCGTTGCCTGATGCGCTCACCAAGTGAACGTTTTTTTAAGGGGAATTCTAAGGTCTTGAAATGCGATGGATATGAGTTCTTGCATTGTCCAATGTCGAACACAAACTGAATATGGAAGCAACATTAAATTGCTGTTATTCAACATGTTGTAAAAATAGTAAGAGTAGTAATGCTGTTATTAGGCCTTCTTATTTTCAAATTTCCATGATTATATGTTGTCATGTATTTTGCTACTTCAAATGTTTCCTCAATAAGTCATTTCATTTAAACCTTATGTGTCTCTGTTCAACATCGTTAAATTGCAATTGTTAGTGTCACGTATCCATTCTTCTTCTAAATTATTCTTCTTATATGATAGTTCCTGCGGTTGTCTGACTACAATTCTTCTCTAATTGTATACTTTTCTATTTCTCTGGCTTTGTTTCAGCTATTAATTTATTGTCTTTATTTTCATCTTATAACGTCCTGTAGTTCTTCGTTCCAGATTCTAAGGTTTAACGGAGTCCCTTTTCCTTCTCTGTACCATCATTTGCTACAGTTTGCACCTTTCTCTCTGTATGGATTTGTTCCATCATTTGACTCAGTCGTCTTTGATATGGATCATTGATACTCTCATCAATCAAACAATATTCTTGATAGAGATAAACTCAATTTTTTGTGCCGTGTTGTCTTTATTGTTTTTAAATATAATTTAATTGATGAATTTTTAAGTTGGTAGTTCGAAAATTCTAAATTACTTTATCCTCTAATTTATGAACTTCATGCTCATTGGAACTTTTGATCGGGACATCGAGGACGACAACATATTGCATTTTGAACTAGTTTGAATGGGACCCAATTCCCAGTAGTTTGGTACGGGGTTCTTTTTATTGTGACTTTTTAGCGGCAGCATACTAATGATTAAAAAACTATCTCGGCTTGGTCTTAATGCATTTCGAACTGTTATGCTGTTCCTACGGTGTTGGAGTAGATGTTCAATTATTTTGATATTTGATGATTTCCCCGCATGCACTGAATGTTTTTGTACCTTCTTTGCTTTTTGTTATTTCCAGAATTGTCCTAACTTGGCCAACAAGGGCTAACTTACTATCCGTCCTTTCATTACTGTTCCTAAGATGAGTGTATTTGAAAGTCATGAGTGGGATCTAGACTACCATAGAGCTGACTGCTGAAATATTTTATTTTGTTTGCATAGTCGACAAGATACTATTTAAAAATTAAAGTCACATAATATTTCATTATTTTTAACCAATGTGAAAAGTCTGAGATCAGAGTAGTAGCTTAACATGTCCTAATTCTGCGAATCTTGATCTGTTAGACGTGAGATTATGGCGAAAATAATTTTTCACTGCCATATTTACCAAATAATTTTGAATTTAATTGCAAATTACAGAGACTATTATATAATCTGTCACGTGGCTTTTAATTCATCATATAACGAAAGTTCACTCACGATAAAATAACGCAAGAAACTAGACACTTCATCATGTCACCTTTTCATTTCATAACGACACGAACGTACTTTGGCTAAAGAGGTCTTCGGTCTTAATGACAAATGGCGCTGAAGAGAGTGCATATTCATTCCTTTGTACGCGGATGTGATTTTCCTATAAATATCGTTTCGCGCCCCGTCGTGACGCTTTTCTTCATCATGTATTCTTGGTATAAATTTAAATAACGTTTCTTCCTTTGTGATATTTAGTTTCACTTTACTGATTTACCAACAAAAGTTACAACAGTAACTAGAGTTTGTAGTGGGAATACTTTTCATTTGTTCGTTTTCGCACCACTCTTGCGATAAAACTTCTGTGTTCTGATTACAGATATTGGATATATTTCCAGGAATAGACATCTTTGGCCCAATACAAATATTTCTCTTCCTTAACCATTTCATAATCAAACAGACCATGTTTTCTAAAGCTACTTTGAAGAAATAAGGGCTTGATGGTAAATGGGCAAGCTTAATATTATCTGATTATCGAACTAATCACTATTTGATATATTATAACGTACACCATTTGCAATATTTGATATATTATAACGTAACATTTTTGTAGTTTAACAATATAAAAATTATTGGAAAACATGACATTGTCTGGTTGCCCCATGGTTATTCCGGACTTGTCATATGCCTTCTGATAAATCCCACTGACAGCAGCAGAAGTTCGCAGTTTATAGTGGCGGATCCAAAGAGCAGCTTCATGGGGAGAGTGATCTTGTTAGCCCAGGTCATTTGCGAAAAGACGTGACAAAATTAATAGTAGAACAAAACCAACATCGACTTGTTCTAATGATAAACTATGACTAATTGATATAAAATTTAACAAATAAAATCGGTAACAACTTCGTTAATTGGTTTCTTAGGTACTGGAATCTTTACCCAAAATTCCAAAAAAATAAATAAACCCTTATATATTTTTAATTTCATAGCTAAAACATTCTTATTAACTGAAACGATAGATCTTCTGAAACCCAATTTATGTTCTAAAAATAAATACTGTAGCCCTGGCAGTTTTTGCAAAATTCCAGTGAATCCTATGGAAGCCATATATTTTTGAAAGGTCATATTACCTCACCGGATGACCCTACCATTATGAATAAACCACTGGTGGAAAGTAGAAGAGCTAATTTCGAGACACCTCATCTCACTTTTTCAAAATTTAAAGTATAAATACATATAAGTATTGAAAACATTTGGTCATTCCGTATCAATTTTTCTTCAATTATTTTATATTTTAATAAAGACACATATTTAGATTTCTTGGATAGTATGACTTTATGGAATAAATTTCGCAAAATGGAATACCTTAACTCCATTTAGCCGCAAATGATAATGACGGAGCAATCATAATATGCGAAATGCGAAGGCTGGTGCCAACAATTTTTCTATTTGTAAATGTTTCAGTAAAAGATCAAAATATATGTATCTAAAGAAATTTGGTTTCTCATTAATTAGTATTTATTAATGGAAAACTTCTTAACAGGAATCCGAATTGAACAACATGAAAATTGCGTTGTTAACTAATTGAAGAATACCATTTTTTTTTCTATTATTAACTATTATCAACTTGTACTAGCGTTTCATTTTTATATAATAATAAAATATTAAATGTACTGAAAGAGTAAACAAAGGAATACTAGGTTCCTTTAAATGTGTCTGCTTAAAACTAAAATTTGCATTAAGATTATTTATTATAAGTATATAGTTATATAGGTACCACCCCTTAGCAATTTTTGTAATGGACTCGTGCAGAAAAATTGTAGGAAATGGCTAAATATTTTCCGTACTTATATGTATTTATACTTTAAATTTTGAAAAAGTGAGATGTGGGGTCTCGAGATCAACACTTAACAACAGAGTATTTATTTTTAGTACATGAATTGGGTGTGAGAACGTCTACCCTTTCAGTTAATAAGAATGTTTTAGCAATGAAACAAAAAAATGTATAAGGGATTATTTATTTTTTGGAATTTCGGGTAAAGATTCCATTATCTAAGACACTAATTAACGAAATTGAGCATATAGTAGCTCATTCTGTAGGTTTTTCATTTCTGCTGAACATTGCCCATAGTAGCAAATACGGTCTGATAGGTGGATTTTGTGTGAAAGGTAAAAAACTAACTTGTTACCCATTTTTGGCGGTTTTTCTGTTATAAAACAAAAACGCATTGATAAAAAATGTTAAATTTTATGTCAATTAGTCATGTTTTAGAACACACTGATGTTGGTTTTGTAATACCATTAATTTTGTCACCAGAAGGTCTTATTTCCGTAAATGACCTGAGCTATATATGTTCGAGGGAGCAATCTCGAACGAACTTAACTTTAGTAGGGAGGTTACTACTTTATAGCTTAGAATACAGAGTATTCCGTGACCTATTGTATTTAAAATAGTCGATTTGTGGCTATATAGTCTCTTGGATGTTAAAAGAGGATTGTATTAAAATATTAAAAAATAAATAAAGTTATATATATATATATATATATATATATATATATATATATATATATATATATATATATATATATTTGTTTTTAAGTTTTCGCGGGCACTAAATGTTTTAGGTGGTTTCCGGGAATTCATCCACGTAGTTGATAACTGATCCCTGCTGGGATCGATGGTAAAATGACGACGCACATCTGCCCTCTTCAGGTCGGTTCGCATAATTCTCTTAGCCTTCTGCTTTCGCTTCTAGTTACTCGAATTCTCAGTATCTGCCGAAACGTCGTCATTTTACCATCGATCCCAGCAGGGATCAGTTATCAACTACGGGGATGAATTCCCGGAAACCACCTAAAGAAAGAGTAGCCATTGATGTTGCCGGTCCATTTCCTGAATCAGACTTCGGAAATAAGTACTTTGTGCTAGTGATGGACTATTTTAGTAGATGGGCAGAAGCTGATGCCTTGCCGAATGACGAAGCCTTGCGGATGTCCTTGTCAAGGAATGGATCAGCCATTTTGGTGTTCCCTTGGAGTTGCACACAGACCAAGGCAGAAATTTTGAGTCTACCCTTTTCCAAGATATCTGCAAACTTCTGAAGATCAATAAAACACGGATGACAGCATTACACCCGCAGTCCGATGGAATGTTAAAACGGATGATTCGGACCATGAACCGCCATTTTTCAAAGGTGGTCTCTGACAACCCGGGTGACTGGGCCCAGTATCTTCACTTGTTTCTTATGGCATATCGTTTGTCTGTGCACGAGCCCACGGGTCAGACCCTGGCCAGTGTTATTATAGGACGAGAATTACGACTACCACGCGATCTTAAGTTTGAATATCCCCCAAGATAAGACACCTCGTTGGTAGATGAACAACATCCACCAACGAGCCCGGTTGGATACCAAGACTGCCAGTGCCCGTATGAAGGAAGCCTATGACATCAGAGCCGAAGGGGGGGGGGAATTCCAAGTTGATGATCTTGTTTGGTTGTATAACCCGCAACGTCGTCGAGGATATTCGCCCAAGCTACATAGATCTTGGGAGGGGCCTTACCAAATTGTAAAGAGAATCAATGATGGTGTCTATAGTATAAGGAAGCTACCTCGAGGAAAACCAAAGGTGGTACATTTCAACGGGTTAACCTCTTATGCCGGAAGTCATGTCGGCGAAGTTGACCAAACCCAAGTCCGCAGCATCCAACCACCCGATGACGAGAAGACCTTCGAACAGTTTATGGCACTGTACTCTGATGGACAGAAAGTGCGGCACGACGTGAACAGAGAGAAACCTTGAGATTTGTTAGAGGTGCCTAAAGAATATGCCCTGGCTCATTGTTTGCCTCGAGATCTCCGGATGTCCAGAGGAATAGCCAAGGTGTTTGCCAAGAAGTACGGTCAGTTCCAGAAGGTAACGGAGCAATATCTAGTGGTAGGAAAGGTCCTTCATCTCGAAGATAAACAACCAGTGGGTACCAGAGACATCTTCTATTCGGTAACGAAAACATTCTCGCAGGATAAACCAACATATGTGTTTGGAAGACTCTGGTAGAATTGAAGATCGTAATGATGGATAAGAACTTAATGAAACTGAAGGTCCCAAAGACAGCCAGTGGGTTGGATGGACTGAATTGGAGGGTGGTGAGAAGTATGATAGAAACTATCTTTCGATTCAGTGGCATTGACATCCTTGTATGCTGTCTCAATATTCGCAGCCCAGATTCGAATACCGTTGACTGTTACTTCCACCAGACTTCACGTTGTCGAAAAGGAGAGTCCTGCAGATATCGCCACACCAGGAAGGATTCTGGGACATTCCGGGACGAAATGGTCTTAAGGAGGGGACAGTGTGACGGAAATTCATCAGATAATTCGGGGAAGCGACATTCATCCGATATTTTGGGGAATCCGAAATATTGTTCGTCTGGCGCATCGAGGTCGGCGGCTTGCTTTGATGTAGTTCTCGAAGAATCTAGTCCAGGTAGGAGATCTCTCGGCGGCTCTTTGAGGTTCTGGAGAGTTCCGAGAAATAGTATATAAATACCGAGAGCTGACGTTTATCATTCATAGTGGTTACAAAATTTTTCTAATTTCTCGTCAAAATATTGCACTTACTTTCTCGACTTTCTCGTTTTTTTACAAGATCTGACTTAGGCTCTCGTCCAGCTCTAACAGTACTGAAGGCGATTTTCTTTATACTTAAAATTATTCTTCTTTATTTCGACGACAAAAAATTCATTTCTGAGACTTAGCCAGATGTGTCAAACGAACGCCAGTTATTACACTGGTACTGTCTTGCGCCTGTCATGTGCCCGCATGTAAATTCTCAGTTGCTCTCGAAGATTTCCCGATAAAACTAGAAATGTAATTTTTTCTTGCTAAACGTATTGTTTTAAAATTCATATTGAGCCGCCAGAACTTACGAAACCCTCTAAATTAATCATTCTGATAAAAACACTGCGAAAAAAAAAACACTGTATATAAAAAATTATCAACAATTGCCGTCTCGAAAACTCGAAAAAATAAAAAGCTACGGTAAACGTGATTCAGAAGTCAATTAACATCTAGACTGGCAGACCAGAGAAGATTCTTCGAAGGAATGAATCCTATATAAGACATGGATTCTCGATGCATGGCAGCTGATAGTATTAGTCATGGTATTGTGTAAATAAGAGATTTTGTTCTACTAAAATAAAGACGTTGAAAGTGTGAGTGAATATTTGTGAATATGAACCCACAGTATCTATTACAGTAAGTTTTTATTATGGTGAATAATGTCGATTGAATAAACGCTGTAACACTATATAAGAACAAGTTCTTTCCAAGTCTCTCAAAAACTAAAAAAGGTTAAAATGATCCAAATTCCTTGAGCTAGTTGTTTTTGAAGCCGGTTACAAAATCGAAAAAAATATATATATATGCTCAAAACAGGCTAAAAATCCATTTGTATTACAGGCAGAGTTTAAACACTTGCATGCTTTGAAATTTTGTTTGAAATCCTATTCTTTACGACAATAGAGGATCGATACGCTGGAAAGAAGGGGTTCTATCGTTTATAATTTACAAGCAAAAATCGCAAGACGGATTGCTAGAATGTGAACGACAACGCATTATTAACATATTTTGACCCTTCCCCAAATTTGTTTAAAAAAATGTTTCAAATCGTCATCTTTATTCAAATCGCAACCAGGAAAGTTTACTGTAATAATTGCCATTTATTGACCATCACAAATTTTCAACTCTGATTAAATTGGGAACATGTTTTGTCATTTAAATTTTAATTACTTTGTACATGGCCTATTTCTTTCTGATTATATTTTAACACTTTTGACAATTTTTTTAAATTATTTAATTCTTGTATTGTTACTGATAAAATATGACTATAATATAATAATACCCTGGCATCTGTTTAATAGATGATTCCACCAAAATATTTACATACAAACTGAAACTTTTTTCACCTTAATATATGACCTTGCCCATAAATAATTTCCACTTTCGCTTTACTGACTTTTTTGCACAATTATGAGAGCTTTCATTGTGGTAAAAAATTACACTCGGCTGCCACCGGAAAATCCCTTTTGCGGAAACATGGATTAACAGTTTTTTAATATTTGTTTTGAACTGCCCACTCATCGATGAAATTTGCATTTCTCTCTTATACGTCCTACTATATATTGAATTTTTTTTCAGACATAAAACTAATTTAATTTTACCGTTTTGTTAGTTTAATATGAAGTGTTTTAATTTCTTGGTTGATAGGTGTCTAGATTCAGCAGTTACAAAATAAAATAAGGTAATGGTTATCAAGGTGAAACAAAAATTACAAATTAAAAAGTTTATTAAAAATTTCAGATAAGCAGCAAGCTTTATTTTTACTTTTAAATGTTGAAATTAATCATAGATTGATTGCTTTTAATCACCAGGATCTCAAATTTTTAAAATAAAGTATTTTGTGCTGCCAAAACTTGCTCACATGTAAAATTTATCCTAGGCTGAGTTTACACTATCTAAATTTTATTTTTATTAGTATTTAGTTTTACTAGATGGTAACGTACATTTTCGAACCGTCTAAATTTTGCTGTTTTCTAAACTCTGTGATATGTTGCTGCAACAAAAGTTTTTAAAATGATATGTGATGATGATTTGCATATAGCTGTGATCTATGTTGAACCATTAGAACTAACGAAAAATATGTTATTTCGAGAAGATAGTTGAGAAAGTTTTTGGTTATTTTGATTATTCGGTAGGGTTTTCTCTCCTCAATTTTTTTCCTGCGATAGATAAGTATATAAGTATTAAGGCTATTTTGATATTCTGCTGGTATTACTCTTTGTCTGCACATATAATTTTTGAATATTATGTGATACTTATCTATACGTATTTAAAAACGTTTCAACTCCAACTCCGAAGTCGTTATGAATGATGTGTGTTTAATCTGGAGGTTTATGTGTAAATTCGCGCTTTGATTTTCTTGTTGGCAAAAAAAATGATAGTGACAATTTAGTGATTACTTGATGCTAAGGATAATGTGTTTTTGCTATTCTACCTATAAATTGAAAGTGCCCCGATTTCTGCGTTGTTTACCACCATACAGCTGACTTCTTAATTTATTTTAAATTTTACTCTTTCAAGATCTTTCTTTTATCTCAGTCTGTCCTATGGCTGCTGTTACTGGTTAATACGTGGTTGGCTAAACTTGAGTTGTCCACATGTCTGTACAAACAATTTTTGGAATTGTAAGCTGCATTCAATGGCTTCGTATGGGTAATAATAGAGCGTAAAGTAATACTTTGATAAAAAACTTGTTAACTTAAGGTTTATTTTATAATTTTTTTTTTTCAAATACACCAGTAACATATGGGTATATGTTCATAATTTTGTATTCTGTTTGTGTTCAGTTGTACTATTGGTGAGTTGGTTGTTTGTTCTATTTTGTTGTTGCGACTTTCCTTCTAAATCATTTATCGTTTTATTTACAAAACCTTCTGGATATTCCTCTCGATGTAGATGTTCTTTGAGAAACTCAAGCTCGTTGATAACAATTTCGGTGGATAAAGATATGCGTCTTACTCTATTACATAATTATGAACACTTTACGTTTAAAAAATACTTGGATTTAAAATTCAACTATCTAATAGGATTTGAAGTTTTCTATAAGTGCCCTTATTGTGTTGTTTCTTCTATATATAAGTACATCCAGGAATGAGTGCAATTCTTCTACACAATACTCCCAAACAACTACTATGTCATCAACGCATTTCCACCACAATTTTGGTTTCTAGTAATAATTACTAATTATAGGTGACGAAGAAAAACTCATGTTCTTACTAAATTCACTTTTATAGAAATCTCCTCCAAATTGCTAAATATTTTGGTTTTGAATCAGGGTCAACTAGTTCCAAAATTGAGTCAATCGTTATTTATATTTTGTTTTGTAAGGAAATCTTGTAATCAATTCTTTAAAATTTCTAATGACTTATCAATTGGTATTAACTATATTAAAACTTGCTAGTTTATCATTCCTGATAATAATAATGGCCATTTATTTTATTCAAAAAACATTTGTGTTTTTTAAATTGTTTAGTTTGATTTTATATGGTTTAATTGTATTTAGTAAAAACTATATGTTATATATAATTGAAAGTGTTTTGAACTTATACTTGGTCTCATTGGTACTACTTGGGAATGCCATATAGATGTTAAGATTTACTGTAGCGAGGTGTTTTCATTCTAATAGAGTGAATTGTTGTTTGCATTTTGTTATTTTGTTATAATATCTCTAGCAGCTTTTCCTATATTTTGCGTAAGATCTTGCTGAGCATATGATCCCGTGTTAATAAGTTCCATCATTTTGGTATTGTAATATTTTTTATCAAATATAACCTTTGTCTGCAGATAGAATTCCAATTGTTTAATCTTTTGTACTTTTCTGTTGTACTACCATTACGTTTCGTTTTGTGTTGATTATCGAGGAGCAATTTATTTCTTATTCAGTATTCACTGGACCATCTGGAGGCAGTTTTTTGCTGTAGCTTCTATCACATCTATCAATTCCAGTTTTAGGTATATTTTGTTAAGTATGTAATAATTGTTCTGTGGGTTCAATTTGTTTATATAATAAATTTATCACAGGTCTTATTAATGAAATTTCAATTTAAACTAAAGAATGTTTTTTGAAATTTTCATCTAAGGGGTGTTTTATTTTATTTATATTCTGTTTTTACATATTTGAAATTCTAAGCTAAATGGTCTTTTTACGCAATTAAAAAGCGGGTGTATTCTGATGAAATTTGTGTTTCTTTACATTTATTTTCTAATATCATGATATTATATTTAACGCTTCATTTTTTTATGTTATTGTATTCGATTGGTAACCAATGAATTATGCGTTTTTAAATAAATTTTAATACTACATCTGTCTATGGATGACAATTTTGGTAACAACTCCTTTGGAATTATTCCCTCTGTTTTGCAATTTATCCGGAACATGCTAGTTTCTTATTTAGGATTTTAAATTCTCTAAAAGTGGTTGTGGAAATTGTCCATACCGCATTCGTAATTAATTGTTGAGGAGATGTTTGATAACTTTGCCTGTTCAAGGAGAAATTTATTGCTAGAAGAGCAGAAAAAGTGTATCCTACGTCAAATGTTTACCGTACGCTAAACTGAAACGGTCAAAATATTTTTCCATCAAGAAACTTGGAATCAAGGCGAGAATTTTAGAATAATCCTCTCTCTAGAGTTGCAACTGAAACGCTTAATGGAATCGTTTCACAGATAAATATCATACAATATATAAAGCTCTATTTATATACAGGAGGGGTTCACATTGTAGATACGTCTTTCTCTCAGAATATTTATGAAAAATAACTTCTGTAATGACAACAGGTAATCCTGGCAATCTTTCGGAATTGCTTTACTACAGTTTGTTTCTCATTTGATGTTTAAAATACTTATTTGTTGCAGGAAAAATCTGATGAGAGAAAATCCTAATGGACAAGGCAAAATAACACAAAATATAGCAAAGAGGAGATACTGTCATCATATATCATTTACCTGGCGAGCAATTGTTAGCGCGTGCTTAAATAAAAATAAGCAATCAAAGAAATATTAGCATGACAAATGAACAAAAGAAGCAGGCCAAGAACAATGAAATTGTGGCATGTTTCCACGATTTCTTGCTCAATATGGCGTTTGAATCCTCATAGAAGCCAAAAACCAAAAATATACTCACGTGTACTTTCAAAGTTTGTACATAAAACATAAAATAAATAAAAGTGAAAAATATTCTCAAAAGCAGTCCAAAATGCTTTGTAAATCTCAAACTAACAAAAGGGTTGAAATCATTGGCTCAATCGATTATATATTGTAACGAAATTTCCTTAAGCCGGTCCTGGTTTCATTCCAGTACGACACCGATCACTTTTAGGACAAAACATTGTTCTCAAAATGGCTCGGCAGCCGTAGAATTGACGATTGATTTGTACGAGAGTTTTAGATGCAGGTTTTATAAAGCAGCCACCCATAATCGCGGCAGTTAGTTATCTTATGCTTATGTAGAAATGTTATTGTGATCAGCTGTTCTGTATAATTTGATGTAAATAACAGTTCTAAAAAAGTGAAAGTGACATATTAGTTTTTTCAAATTTTAATTGAACCCACCAAATTTATAACAATTTAGTGATCAGAAGTACAGGATTAAGTGCAGTTAAAATCGTAATTTGATTTATGAAAACCCGTAGCATAGAAAAAATGGACGAAACTACCAAAAAAATAGTCAAGCAGGTTACGGAGGGACTAGACGAAAAAATAGCCCAGATTCTAGAAAAACGTGACAAGAAGGAAAAACAACATTAAGAAGAAATTCAACAAAGGTTAGTGAAATCTTTTGATGAAAAACGTAAAATAGAATTAGAAAATCTTATCACTACGATGAAAAGCGAACAACAAAATCTTGTTTCAACTATGAAAAGTGAACAACAAAATTCAATTGAGGGATTTTTCTCGAAATTTGAATTAACAAGACAAAATGAACTTAAAGTAACTGAAGAGAAAAGACAACTGCAATTTGAACAACTAATTCAAATAGTATCGCAAGTTAATGTAACAGTTAATGAAAGAATGCAAATAGTTGAGACAGTCATAAAAAAGCTAAATTATGGCATTAAGGCCATAAAAAATACCGTGGAGACTCTTGAAACAAAAGTAGATGATCTCGATTCCATTAAAAGCCAGGTAAAATTTGAAATCAGTACAATTCAAGACACAGTTCAAGATCAAATCAGTTCCATCAAACAAACAGTACACAGTGAAGTACAAGATAAAATCAGTGCCAACCAAAATAAAGAAGAAACAGAAATTTAAAAAATGCAACAGGATTACAGTACCAGAACACCGTGAGTACCAAAGGTTCCGTTAGTAAACAACCCACATTTGACGGCAGTTCATCTTGGCCCATGTATAAACGGCAATTTGAAGCAGTGGCTAGAGCTAATGGATGGAATAACCAAAAAAAATCTACTTCTCTGGTAATTTTGTTAAGAGGTCCGGCCCTAGAATTCCTCCAAAGCATTCCAGTCGTTGAACAAGGCAATTTGGACAAGATCATCACCATCCTAGACAAACGCTACGACAATCAATCCTTGAGCCAGGTATACCAAGTCCAACTGAGTGGAAAAACGCAAAAATCCGGTGAAAGCCTTCAAGAATTCGAAGCAGAGATTAGACGGTTAGTTCACTTGTCCTACCCAGACCTGCCAGAGGAACCGAACTACTAGTTGGCCACACAGAGTTTCATAAACGTAATCAGAGATGTGGAAGTACAAAGAAATTTAAGACTGAGTGGCGTCAAGAAAAGTAATGAAGCTATACATCGGGCCTTGGAACTAGAGGCAGTCATGAACATGTCCAAACTGAGGGTGCAAGCCGTTTCCTTCATCCAAGCGCTGTTAGCTGGTATGAACAAACTACTAGAACAGTCACAAAGAACTGGCGTAAGGGAGGGGCATATTACCGATGTGGACGGACAGGACATTTCCAACGTGACTGCAGGGTGAGGCTACCTGAACGATCACCAACCAGAAGTAGCCAAAACAACAAGCTCAGCAACCACGAAAAATCCAATCAGTCAGCACAAGGGGGCGAATGCTGACTAATCCTCCACCAGCCCCCAGGACAGTATCCATCAGGGGATTTTGCCGACATAGCAGCAGCCTAGCCATTAGGGGCACCGTCAATGGCTGAGCAATTACCATCACCATCGATACCGGCGCCGCTGTGTCCATTGCCACGTCCAAGTTTTTGAGGTCATCAGAAATCCGGCCAGTTAACAGTAACATCCAGCTCAGAACAGTGACCGGCGAGTCATACAGGGTGAGGCAGATGTCGTGCTACTGATAGGGGACAACATGATCCGGCATAGGGTCCTGGTAGCGGAATATTGAGGACAATTTTATACTGGGTATGGACCTAATCAGCCAGCATCGATTTATGTTCGACCCGAGATATGATGTTCTTCGATTCCTAAACGAGGAATTTGTATTGACACGGCCCGTTAACAGCTCATCGACCTCCATAAAAATTGTAGCAAAATTTCTAGCTAGAATTCCTAGTCGAACGGAACAGATTATTCATGGGCAGCTAGACCGCCATCCTGGGAGCTGAATTAGAATGGTGGAGCCCGTACACTCAGCTTATGACTACTTAGGTGGACGGGCTATAATTAAAAACCGGACGAGATATACCAGTTAGAATCATGAATTTGTCACGACATCAGAATTGCCAATGGTCAATAGATAGCTTGTTTCGAGCCAGTAGAGACCCTCATCAATTGCGAAGAAGAGTACCAGACGTCGGTGAAGAAGACGGGTCCAGTAAAGAGTTCCTACAACAGTTCTGAACATTTGACACACCTCCAGAGAACCAGAAAAAAGCCAAGCAATGCACTGGCAAATTTTTAACAGTGAAGATGGAACACCGGTCGCACCAACATCATCCAGCATCGACCTCATCTGACGAGAACAACTCGAGTCGAATGTTATTCTCCATAAATGGTAGAGTACGCCAGACTGAATGACGTGAAAGACAGCTCACACCCGAATCGATGACTGTTCCTTGTTCCAACTAACCTAAAAAGAATTGGCAGGTTTGTCTACACGAAACGTTCTCCACCAGTAAAGGGCTTGGGCCACGTCATTTCCGAGTTAACGGGAATCCGCACCAACGAGGACAAGATAGAAGCCATCCGTGATTGGCCAGTCCCAAGAGACAAGCATAAACTCCGATGCTTCTTGGGCCTCTGTTCCTACTACAGGCGATTTGATGAGAGATTTGCAACCATTGCCGCGCTTCTACATCGGCAGACCACTGAGAAAGAAACCTTCCGTTGGAATCAGGATTGCGAAACATCATTCAGACGACTGAAGGCAGCACTATGTTCCAGCCCAATCCTAGCCTTTCCTACACAGTCCAGCAAGTTCATTTTAGACACCGACGCCAGCAACACAGATTTGGGGGCCGTCCTATCCCAGGTGCAAGATGGTGAAGAGAGGGTGATCGAGTACTACAGCCGTGGATTTTCGAAACCGGAAAGAAATTATTGCGTCACCAGAAAAGAACTTCTTGCAATAATAAGGATTTTAGACCACTTCCACAAATACCTCTATGGTCGTCATTTCTTATTCCGAACAGATCGTGCCGCACTCAAATGGCTGCGGGACATGCAGACACCGGCCAGGTGGATGGAGAAATTACACCAATACGATTTCAAGGTGGAACACGGCCGTGTGCACAATAATGCCGATGCCCTATTCAGAAGACTCTGTAGAGCAGAATGCGGACATTGTCTGAAGACGGAACAGCGAGAGGGTATCTCCATCAGACAGATCCGAGTGCAGACCAACGAAGACTGGACAACGGAACAGTGCATCCAGGATCAAATGGCTGATCCAGACATCGAACCAATCTTGTCACTCAAAACGAGAGGGGCACCCAGGCCATGATGGGACGAGGTAGATACTCGGGCGTGCTGAAATCGTTATGGGCCCAATGGGACTCTCTAAGAGTAGAGAATGGAATGCTCAAGCGAGTTTGGGAAAACGCTGATGAACGAGAAACCAACTGGTAGTTCCTAAGAAAATGGTACCAGCCATCCTGACCGAAGTACATGATGGGATTACCGGGAGATATCTGGGCATGAACAAAACCCTAGACGAAGTTCGCCAGCGATACTACTGGGTAAATTACTTTGAAGATGTCAGAGCTTGGTGCCGGAAATGTGACACCTGTGCAGCCAGTAAGGGCCCAAAGACCCGGACCAAGGGCAGAATGCAGCAGTACAATGTGGGCGTCCCATTTGAGATAATTGCCATCGATGTCGCCGGTCCGTTTACCGAATCTGAGAAGGGAAACAAATACATTCTGATCGAAATGGATTACTTCAGCAAATGGCCTGAGGTATATGGGATACCCAACCAAGAGGCAACCACGGTAGCAACGGTGCTGGTAGAATAACTATTCAGCAGCTTTGGCGTCGTGATGGAATTACATTCAAACCAGGGGCGTAACTTCGAATCGAATGTATTCCAGAAGGTATGCACCATGTTGGGGATCAGGAAAACGAGAACAACACCATTACTCCCACAATAGGACGGAATGCTGGAAAGATTCAACAGAACCTTGGAACAACACCTAGCAAAGGTCGTTAGCAATAACGAGCGTGATTGGGATGAGCATATTCCCCTATTCCTGTTGGCATATCGCTCTGCCTTTCATAATAGTACAGGCCTGACTTCAACAGGGTCCTATTCGGAAAGGAGCTGCGATTACCCTGCGATTTGGCCTTTGGCTCCCTCCCCCGAAGAACTTTTTCAAGACATCGACGATGATGCCGACCAGCTCCGACATAACATGCTGGCAATACACGAATTAGCCCGAACGCAGATGTTGGCCACCAGTGACCAGATGAAGACGCGATACGACCTCAAGGCCAATTCAATCGGGTTCCAATAGAGGGACAAAGTCTGGCTGTACAACTCCCAACGGAGCAAGGGTAAATACCCAAAACTTACACCCGCCTGGGTTGGTCCATACGAGGTGGTCAAGAGGCTTAATGACGTCGTCTCCCGGATCCGTCGAAACCCCAGGGCTAAGTTGAAGATGGTCCATTTAGATCGACTCGCTCCCTACCATGGAGAGGATGTTTCTGACCGGGATGATCAGAATTATAGCCGGCCCTGGTTTCATTCCAGTACGACACCGATCATTTCTAGGACAAAAATTGTTCTCGAAAGAGCTCGGCAGCTGTAGAATTGATGATTGATTGTACGAGAGTTTTCGATACAGGTTTTATAAAGGAGCGACTTATAATCGCGGCAGTTAGTGCGACGAAGAGCTTATGTATAAATGTTATTGTGATCAGCTGTTCTGTATAATTTGATGTAAATAACAGTTCTAAAAAAGTGAAAGTGAATATTAGTTTTTTCAAATTTTAATTGAACCCATTTATAACAATTTGGTGATCAGAAGTGCAGGATTAAGTGCAGTTAAAATCGTAATTTGATTTATGAAAACCCGTAGCATAGAAAAAATAAACGAAAGTACCAAAAAAATAGTCAAGCAGGTTACGGAGGGACTAGACGAAAAAATAGACTTTTCTAGACTTTCTAGACTTTTATGTCTAGAAAAGTGAAAGTGAATATTATTTTTTTAAATTTTAATTGAACCCACGAAATTTATAACAATCTGATCTTATGTAACTTACAAGCCTGTAGCATCATTTCCTAAATCCCTTTCAAAATGTCTGTACATAATTATACTATATGAGATAAATTTCAATATTATAAAATGTGCATTAGTATGTTGAAATAAAAAAAAATTAACCGACTTCAAAATAGAGTTTTAAAATAATAACATAATTTTACACAGTATGCTGTTATGTATGTATGCCTGCATAGATTGTCAACACATGATATTTACTGGTTGAATTGCCGAGAGACCGACTACGAATGGTAGTCTCTGCCAAATAAGAGAATACGTTTAGGGACAACTAGCCAATGGGATTGATCTCGGCTTAAAATGTACTTACGGGTTGTGGGACTGGAAACAAAAATATGTTTTCTTGTTGTTTTCTTGTTCCAAGACGACTTTTTCTCTTTTTTTCACTAGCAGCAAGTTGCCAAAGCGACTCTGGCAAATGTCTGTTGGAGAAGTAGTAAATGGCTAATATTTGAGCTTTCAAAACGTTACTTACAAATCCGACTCAGGAGAGTCAGCAATCAGATCCGTGACAGCTATTGGCTTACTGTTCGTATAGTTACTCGTTTGTTTATTTAGTTTATGGTATTAAAAAAACATATAAAACATAAAAATCGGACACTCAAAAGAAATATGCTGCATTGACATTCCCCATTTGTATAAGGAAGATCCACTCCTACCATGGCCAGTCCAAATTCTGTTCAGTCGAAACCAAACTGTATAGTGCACGTTAAAAGCCTTTAGTGGATTTTTCGTACCTAGCAGGAGTGAAAAGCCGTACTAACTTTGTGCTGCCAGTCTGATATGAATTCAACATGTCCTTTAAAATTGTCGGTAATAAGCTGTTACGCCATTCTCATGGGTGGGTTTCTAGAATTCAGTAGGCCGAATTTTGTCTTATTTTGTTGAATTGATAAGTCCAAATTATTGCAGATCATTCAAAATTATCTGAGTAATATGTGTTGTCTGCGTATTTTCGTTCGTTTGATATGACATACTACGTGCAGTTAGTTATTCAATAAGTGTGGATCTTATAGATCCTGTAATGATTGTAGTTGACCGGTTGAGAACGGTATGCATCTTACTAAGTTTAGGACTATTCAGTCACACTGATGTGCAGAATTATGCTGTAAAGAAGGTGAATAACTTGCATATGTGTCTCTCGAAGCAGGATGAGAGATAAACTTTAATTAAGAAAATAAATGTTTATGTTCAAATGAAAATTGATTTTTCAATGTCTTGAAAAGGGCCGGGATTTAAGAAAGCCTGTCTCCAAATGCCAGACAAAAAATGACTTCACATATAAATATCATTGCTGTTTTTTATTTACACCTCGTCCTAAATATCATTTTTAATACCGCTATTTTTCATATTAACTAAGTTATCCAGCATTTTATTCATTTTTAGCTAATTATTTTGTTACTTTTGATTTTTGAAACAACAATTAATTAGTTGCTATTATTATTCAAGATGTCTGACAATATCTGCTTTTGTGTTTAATTGTTGTTGTAATAGTTTCAAATTCATATAATTAATTATTCCTAAAACGGTTACATCTAAATGATTCCTATACCTATAGACAATTTTAAAACACCAACTGTATTTGTTAATTACTTAACAATACCTATATTTCTAATAATATACTCTTTGAATCACTCAGGTCTTCTTTGTATGTAGATAGCATTAGACAAAAATAAGAGAATCATATTGATACAAAAATTTCAGCTGACTGGCTTGTGTTTATTTTGGTGTAAACAATTTGGCCGTATTAATTAATTGTCCGGTTGTAGGCAATACCTTTCAAAAATTTAAGGGCTTCCCAATATGAAACTGCTGTTAATGAAAATTACACTCCACCATTTGCATCACGATGGTGGAGTGTACCAATTAAATCTTTTTTAAAATAACTGTTAACTCCAACTGTAGCCTGTCGCCGTCAACTCGTACTATAACTATTCAAATTTAACTCTCTATTGCAACTAACTATCCCGATCACCGCTCACTTCTTTATGCTTTAGATTTCACACACTCTTTAAGATTTCATACAATGTAGGTGAATCAAGCTATATATTTGTCTAATATTCCAGTTTAACAAGATAAGCAGGGAATAAGCGCATTTTCTTATATTTACCCAAATATCTTTTAAACGAAGCATTTTAAATTTTATAAAAAATATATACTTTAATTTCTCATTTATAAAGTTTTTATTTTATCTGCTTCATGATTCCCTTGATTTTTATAAAAATATGTATTTAATTCTCAAATTTGGGCTCCAAAACTAACATTAAACTTTTATTTTACTAATAAACTTTCATATAGAATATACTGTCTGAATTTTAGTTTCACTAGATAGAAAGATAAAGGGGAAAATGGGTCAAGTATTAAAAATAAATTATTAAATCTTGTTGACAAATTATTTAAAAATACAAATAAAATATATTTTTCAAATTTTACATTGTATAGTTTCTGAGATAAAGGGAGAATAAGTCGATGTTTAATATTTTTGATAATAGCTTTTAAACAAATTAAAAATATGAAATATTAATATATTTGTATTTCTCATAATGAGCCCTTTCATTTAATATTTTACATGACGCGTTTGAATTTTTTTATTATTTTCTATTTAATTCCATAATTTACCCCCAAAATTAATATTAAGATTTTCTGCTAAAGTTCTAGTGCGGCCCAGTACTCCTAATTATTTTCAAAATTTTAGGTAGTATGGTTTCGGAAATAAAACGGGCAATGATAATTTTTTATATATTTTTGTTAATATCTTGCAAACAATTAATTTAAGATAATTGAAAAATATACATTTGTTCTCCCCATAATGAGCCCTTTCATTTGATGTATTGCATGATGCGTTCAAAAAAAAATTTAATGTTTTGTTAATATATTTTAAAATATTTATTTTAAAATTGTGAAAAAAATATATTTGTTTTCGTCATAATGAGTCCTTTGACTTGATGTACTAAACGATGCCTTAGAAATAATTTTAATTTAATATTTTCCATTAATTGCTGTAATTTGGCCCCAAAATTAATATTAGGACTTTCTCCATATTCTTCCAATAAAGTTCAGGTGAGGTCCTATATACCTAATATTTTTCAAATTTTCACGTCTTATAATTTCGTAGATGGGATGGGTATTTTTTTATATTTTTGTTAATGTCTTTTAAATAATTTATTTTAAAATTTTGAATTTTTTTTTTGTATTTACCATAATGTGCCCTTTAATTTGATATATTACATGATCCGTTCGAAACAATTTTAATTTTAGTTTTTTATTTAATTCAGTAATTTGTCCCCCAAAATTCTTATTTAAAAAAATTTAAAATTCTCCTTATTTTCCCAGTAAAATTCAGGTGAAGTTCTATATCTGTAATTATTTTCAAAATTTTACGGCTTATAGTTTCGGTGATAAAGGGGGAGGGATAATGAGTCCTTTCATTTGATATATTACATGATGAGTAAGAAACAATTCTAATTTCATATGTTCCATTTAATTCTGTAATGTGCCCCCAAAAATAATAGTAGAGGTTTCTCCTTAATTTAATATCTCTAATTTTTTTCAAAATTTTACGTCTAACGGTTAGGGGATAAGGGGGAGAACGGACGATTTTTTTTAGTTTTTCCCTCAGAAGTACCCCTAAAATCAAAATTTCTTCATTTACGATATGTACTCCTAATCGGGTCACCAAAATATATACAGATTCCAAATTTCAACCTTTTCCATCCAGTAGTTTAGGAGGAAATGACTGTGATGTGAGAGAGGGAGAAATTCGGAGTGATATTATAAGGGTATCCGTCTACTATATACACAGAACTCTAAAAATTAACTTTTTTATATTAGTTATTTGAACTTGAAAAATCTTGATGTACATTGAACAACTAGAAACTTGAGCTAGACCAATACAGGTGTTCTTCAATAATAACCACATACTACCTTCCCGAATTTGTATTATTCAGTATTAAACGGTCAGGCCCTTAATATTGTATTTTTTTTTGTTACAATTTACAATTTATACTGACTCTTAAGGTTTTTTAATTGGATTTACGGCTTAGTTTGATTTTGATGAATTTAATAATACTTTATACTAAACTTCAATTGCTCACTTCACATCTGGTAAAAACATCTGCAGATATTTGATGAATTCATCGAGTCCTGCTAAAATTCAGTTTTAAAATTCGAGTATTTCATTCAGGTCTAAAAGGCTTTAATTCTAAAAGATTTTCTATCCCCAAATCTCCCACATAAATTAATTTGAATGGGCTTATTGATAAAATCCCTTTCAACGCAACACCCTTATTTTGATTTTAATTCGGTAAGCTCAATGAGTTAATTGAAAACTTGAATGTATTTATATTCTATCAGGAAAGTGGAAAATTAATTTTTGCCCTTTGTATCGGGAAGGCTGGGAAATTGACTTTTAGTATATATATATATATATATATATATATATATATATATATATATATATATATATGTTCTGAGAGGCTTCCGCGGTCATTATTATGAACTAGGTTAGGTTCCGGGTGAGAACCGCGTCTGAATTTATTAAATGCTCGACGTTATCGACTCCTGATTTGGAGCCATTATCAAGAGACAAAAGCGAAAAAGGGTTTCAGAATCTAGAGCGAACTCGGGGCCTCAATCTGCCTACTCCCCAAGAGTCACTAAGTAACTGAATTGAATGTGAATCTGCTCTGCTTCTTTTATTTATAATTATCGGTGGGTTAGAAGGGAATATCAAGTGATGAGGGGGCTGTTTTGTGATTGGTTGGGTGTTGGTAGGCGTGCCTGCTTTGTTTAATCTGGCAATTACGGAGGTCCATGCTGTAGGAAGGCGAGAGTTGTCATCGAATCGGTTTCGGCAGAGGAGTCTTTTCTCTATTTCTATAGCTTCGCAAATAGTAGATGCCCTAAGGGAATTAAGGATCTTTCTGGCGAACTGACAAAGAATGTTCATATACTCGATGGTTGACATGCCTGTTGGTACGACCGATGTAGCTTTGTGGGAAATTGCGACCTGGAATTTTGTAAACTCCTCGATCCTCGTTAGATACTTTATCCTTAGAGTTCCCGGTTAAGTTGGATATAGTTTGACTGGTGTTGAAGACTGTCTTTATTTGATGTGGGTGTAGGATCTGTGCTATTTTGTCAGTGAAACCTCGAATGTACGGAAGGAAGGCTTTCCGGTGTTGTTGGTCTTTTCTGATGAGGTTGGTGTATTCGGGGGTTGTTGCGATTGATTAATTAAGCGCGCAATGTGATCCGGATGATAACCGTTTTGTGGAAGGATTTGTTGAAGATTATAAAGTTCGTTTTGTCTATTGTCAATATCTGTTAAGTGAATAGATCTAAGAGTCAAGAATTTCATTACAGAACTGAATTAGGCAGGGTGTTGGTGTGATTGAGCATTTAAGTATCGATTGGTATGGGTTGATTTCCTATAGACGTAATGTGAGAATCTGCCATTGCTTGTTTTTGTTATGAGGACATCAAGAAGCGAAGCGAAGAATCGGACTCGATTTCCATTGTAAATTGAATGTTAAAATGTATACCATTGAGGTGTTGTAGAAAGAAGTCTAATGAATCTCTGCCATGAGACCAAATGACAAAAGTATCATCAACATATCTAAGCCAGCAGGAAGGTTTTAAATTAGACGATTTTAGGGCCTGGGTTTCGGTTTGTTCCATGAAAATGTTAGCAAGCACTGGAAAAAGAGGTGAACCCATAGGGGCCCACGTACTTATTTGAACAAAGTGTCTTAAAATGAAAAATATGTGTTAGAAGAATAGTGCTGTACAAGTTTGATGATGTCAGAAGAGATATTGTGTTTTGTTTTTAGAATAGCTAACGTTTGTGAAATGGGGACATTGGTGAAAAGAGATACAACATCGAAGCTAACTAAGATATCATTTTCTGAAATTCTATAAGCGCCTAACATTTCTAGGAAGGAAGAAGACTTCTTTACGTAAAAGGATGCTTGTTCAGCTAAAGGTTGAGGGGTTTTGGCTAAGTACGAGGCTAATTCTTGGGTCGGGGATTGTACCGAACTGACAATGGGCCTAACAGGAATGTCCGGCTTATGAATCTTGGGTAGTCCGTAAATTTTGGGAAATTTTCTGTTGATGATTTCCTTGATGCTTTTCTCTAAGTAAGTAGTTGGATTATTAAAGACGCGAGATCTAGGATTTTCTTATGAAGGTTCCCTAACCAGAAACAGTATTTGTTATACATAGTTTCCCCGAAAATCCTAGATGTCGGTCTTTACATCTCGCGTCTTCAAATTTAACCAGAAACAATATATATTATATATATTGTCTTGCGTACAAAAGAATGACACCTGGAAGAGAGTAATTGGATTATTGTTAATTATTTCGTAGTCTGGAGTGGAGAATTCATATGTGTGAACATAGTCCTTAGTGTTGAGAAGAATAGTCGCATTACCTTTGTCGGCAGGAAGAATAGTTATGTCATAGTTGTCACGTAGTTGTTTTAATGCATGTATTGTGTTGGAAGTTGAGTTTTATTTTGGTGGCTTTGAGGTGCGGAGTACTCTAGAAGTCTCCAGACGATTATCTGTTAGTTCAACCAAAGCTACCTCAACTTGAGAAATTATTCTTTCAGTTGGAATAGTTTTTGAAGTCACTGCGAAATTGAAACCTTTTGATAGAACGTATAAACTGGTAGAGTCTAAGGACAAGTCAGAATCGTTGTGGACGGTCGTCTGAGGAAGTAGGTGACAGCAGGTTTTTGTTTTGTAATAAGTTAGTTTATGTTTTTGAGTCACTGTTTTCTTTTGAGTCAAGTGTGCAGCTTTTCGCTCGAAATGCGATCATAATTGTTCCACAGAATTGGATGAGGGTTGAAAGTATGTAATGACGGGTAGCAATGATACAAATTGCGGTTGGTTTGGTCAAGCTGATATCTTATTGAGTGGATGGAAATTCGTAACAGGGCGAAACTTGCTTTGTTAAAAATACTGGAAACTGAACGTCAAGAAGTGTGATGTTTTAGTTTGAAAGTGTTCGGAATAATGTTATGGGTTCTGCAAGATTTAAGGAAAGTAAGATCACAAAGAAACAGAGATTTTCGAATGAGAAGTTTGCTGTATGTTTTAGTCAGTTGGAAAAAATCCTCCCCGTAGAGAGGACTGAAATGTTCTGAGAGGCATTCGCGGTCATTATTATGAACAAGGCTAGGTTCCGGGTGATAACCGCGTCTGAATTTATTAAATGTTCGACTTTTCGACTCCTACTTTGGAGCCATTATCAAGAGACAAAAATGAAAATGAGTTTCAGAGTCTAGATCAAACTCGAAGCCTCAATCTGCCTACTCCCCAAGAGCCAATAGGTAACTGAACTGAACTGACTAGAACAAACAGCAAACTTCTCATTCGAAAATATGTGCCTCTTTGTATACAATATTAAATATAGACACACATACACACATTCCTCTTTGAAGAAACAGAGCTTTTCAATATACGTCAGTTGTTTTGCCATAACATATATTACATATGTTATGGCAAATTATATTACAGTATAAAATAAATCTACTCTGCATTTCAAGGAACATGACCACAACACCTGACAAGATGTTTCACATTTTTGGGACCAAGACTGAAATTCACTAAAAAGAAAACTGTTCAGTTGATATAGTCTATAAGCCGGTTAGGTAACAGGTTGATGTAAAAATTATTATATACACTTTTAACAGCATTTACTTTAATATAGTTTATAACATACCCCTTTGTAACTGTATATTATGCATAAAATAAAATTGGATTGAGTTGGCTGATACTTGGTGGAAGTTGAAATTCATGATGATTTGAGTAGTACCTTAAGAAATTCCAGTTTCTTAAGGTACTACTATTGTATGATTAAGCTCCATCGGACACGAAACAATTGTCACCATTTTTTAAATAAAGTGTAAGTTTGTAATAAGTGTATTACTCAAATCATCATAAAATAAAACATTGACCGTGTGGGAGTAAAAACAACGATCGGTAACAAACTGGGAGATGACCGTCGAAATTTGCTAGAGAGTTCGATGCACCCGCAGTCAGACGCAATTGTGGAAAGATTCAACAGCACTTTGGTACAACACCTATCCAAGGTCGTCAGCAAGAACCAGAATGTCCCGATAACATTTTCAGGTTACTTCACCTGACAGGTCAAGTAGGAGGAGGAGTTAAGGGAGGACAGCAATTACACGGAACGGCTCCAGATTCTGAACCTCTGTTTGCTAGTATCCTCGAACATCTTAGATGTCGGTCTTGCATCTCGCGTCTACAAATTTACTGTTATGTATGAAATACATAAATAAGTTTTCGTGAGGACATTCTATTGTGGGAAGCGCCATTGATGATGGTTCCCGACCAGAAACAAGATGTATTGGCAATTTTTCTGCCGGATCGTACTTTTAATTTATTAAAAATGTTTTACCTGTGCCTGCAGGGGCATCTAAATAAACAATGTTGTGTCTTGCGTAGAAAAGAATGACACCTCGAAGAGAGTATTTAATATCTCTGAAAGGTGAAGTAACCTGAAAATTTTATTTTGACATTATATCCTAGGAGTTGAGGGAGAACAGCGTTTACACGGAATGACTCCGGATTCCAAACTTCTGTGTGCTAGTTTCCTCGAAAATCCTAAATGTCGGTCTTACATCTGGCGTCTACTAATTTACTGTTATGTATCAAATACATAAATAAGTATTCGAGAGGACATTCTATTCTGGGAAGCGCAACTGATGAAGGTTCCCGACCAGAAACAATATATATCATATGCATTGTCTTCCGTACAAAAGAATAACACCTCGAAGAGGATACTAATATATGTTTGTTTCCTGAAGGTAATTTGTGATATATTTTGTCAAGTTTCTTATTTACTTTTAATTAAATACCCGTTTTGGATTTTTTTTGGCAAGCTAGTACCCTCGTAAGATCTGTATATTTCGAAAGCATTACGTGTTTCGACGTTAAATTTATTTTAAATTGAACAGTTGGCTCTTCGTTGTTTTCTGAAGGCTATTTATGGCATGTTCCTAGAATCCTTCCTGGTGTGACGATATTTGCAGGACTCTCCATTTCGACAACGGGAACGACGTTGCGGGTTATACAAGCAAACAAGATCATCAACTTGGAATTCCCCGCCCTCAGCTCTGATGCCATAGCCTTCCTTCATTCGGGCACTGGCATTCTCGATATTTACTTGGACTCCTTGGTGGATGTCGTTCATCTTCTGCCGTAACTGGCTGACATAGCCTTCACCTGCGGTCTCTTTTCCTGGGGGACATCCAAACTTCAAATCGCATGGTAGTCGTAATTCTCGTCCCATAATAACGCTTTCTGGGGTCTGACCCGTTGACTCGTGCACAGACGAACGATATGCCATTAGAAACAAGTGAAGATACTGGTCCCAGTCTGTTTGGTGGTCAGAGACTACCTTTGACAAATGGCGATTAATAGTTCTATTCATCCGTTCTACCATTCCATCGGATTGCGAGTGTAATGCTGTCGTTCGTGTTTTATTGATCTTCAATAGCTTGCAGACGTCTTGGAAAAGGGTGGACTCGAAATTTCTACCTTGTTCTGAGTGCCACTCCAAGGGAACACCAAAACGATTGATCCATTCCTTGACAAGGTCATCAGCAACCGTCAGGGCTTCTTGATTCGGCAAGGCATAAGCTTCTGCCCTTTTACTGTAATAGTCTATAACCACTACAATATACTTATTTCCGGAGTCAGATTCTGGAAATGGACCGGCAACATCAATGGCTACTCTTTCATGGGGGGCTTTTGCTCGCTTTTGCGGCCCATTACTTGCTGCACAACCTGTACATTTCCGGCACCAATCATTAACATCTGCTTGGCAGTTTACCCAATAGAAGCGTTCTCTCAACTTTCCCACGGTTTTCGTTAGTCCCAGATGTCCTCCAGTTATACCATCATGTAGCTCTCGCAAAACCGCTGGTCTTCTATTTCCGGGGACTACAATCTGTTTTCTGTCCGTAACCTCATCTGGAGTTTCCAGCACGCACTTCAGAAGTCCATTTTCCAAGATGAGGGAGTTCCACTGAGCTCAGTACGACTTTATGGTTGGTGAGTATCGGGAAATCTCCTGCCACGTAGGTTTGTGGTCTTCTTTTTCCACCGTATAACCTCTTTTTAATATGGAGGTTTCATTTTGTGTCTTGCTCTTTCGAGGCCAATTTTGGAATCCACAACTTCTGGATTTCTGCTTTCGATCTTTGGTGGAGTTTCTCCCCTTTGTATTGTGACTATCTATTCTCTTATTTATTTTGCTGATCTGACCCTCCATTATATGCTTTAGCTCCTCTATCTGCGTTTCATTCTCGAATATTTTCTCTTCCAGCATTTCTGAGTTTTACTGTACCATGCTTTTCAAATTTTCTTCTAAGAATTTAGTTTCTAGTAATTTGTCTTCAAGGGTTTCAGAATTTCCAGCTAATTTGTTCTAACGCCTCTTTGAAGTTTATAGAATTTTCTTGCAATTTCTCTTCTAGAACCTCTTTCATGATTTTAGAATTATCTTGTAATGTTTGTAGCTTATCCCCTAAAGTCTTAGAATTTTCTTCCATTTTTTTTTCAATAGCATACTCATGTTCCCATTACCCGAATCTTCAAACAAATAAGTATCGGGATCGTTACCTCCATTTATTAGGGCATCTCGTAGCCGTTGTATTAATTCACTTTTCTTTTCACTAATTTCTAAATCCCGTTCCTCCAGTTTGTTAAATCAGTCACTTTCAATTAGTCCAAACTCACGTTGTTAAACATTGTCAGTCTATTTATTTTCCACTTATAAAATTCCACAAATACACCGACACCTGACACCACTGTAATGGTTTTGTTTTCACACACGGGTTCTGTTCAGTTCTTGGATTTATTTAAAAACACAGTCCAACTCACTCTAATTTATTTCCACTAGTTTAACAGAATTTATATTCACAAGAACTATTTACAATTTATCTTAACAATAGGACCGTCGAATACTGAATGAATCCCATCGCCAGCTGTCCGTATTTATATATTTCTCTCGGAATTATTCTGACAAGTCAACGAACTATCGGGAAACTTCTTTAATGTGTTCGGGAGGCTTCAAGGGAATTCCCAGTACCTGCAGCGGTCGGCCTGTTGAGAGACAAAACATTCCGGATTCCCAGAAGAATGGAATAACGTCAAAGCCACGAATTGGTTGATGGCCGATTGCACCAGCTGTCGGATGAATTCTCGTAACAATATCGACGTTATTGCCATTCAGGAAACGTATACAGAAAAAGGAGACCAGCTTACTAAAGAGGCAGGATACCGGGGTACGACCTCATCGGAGCAATATATCACCACGCTTACGGGCTCGCAACCTACGTTCGCTCATTTATTGAACATGCCCAACTGTGTGCAATATCTACCTCAAACAATATCCACACTGTAGTCATCAGGGTAGGAGAAATCAACATTAACAATATATATAAACCTCCCCCTATCACCTGGTCAACTGACCACTTGTCCACCTCACCACACCCAACTGTTTATGTGGGTGACTTCAACGCCAACACAGGCTGTGGAAATATAGGAATATAGACTATAACGGCGAAATATTAATGAACTGGGCAGATGTTAATAATACATACTTGGTGTTCGACGCCAAACAACAGGGATCTTTCATGTCGGTAGCATGGAAGCAGGAATATAACCCTGACCTATGCTTTGTAAGCACAACGACGACAACACACCATTAAGAGCTACCCGTAGAATTTTGGCAGACTTCCCTCATAGTCAACATAGACCGGCTATTATAGAGATTGGCATTTGTATCCCACTTATTACATCCTTTCCAGGACCAAGATGGAATTTCTAGAAAGCCGACTGGGTGATCTACTCTAACAGACTTGATAAATAAATAGCCTGGATCTCCCCAACAAACGAATACTGTCAGAGGTTCATAGGAGCGATTATCAAAACAGTAAAACAGACCATACCTAGAGATTTCCGCAAAAAATATATACCGGGATGGAATAATGACTGTGAGGAACAATATATGACATTTCTTGAGAGCGGAGACAGAGAAATGACTGACGAACTGTTGCACATACTGGATATAGCTCACCAAGAGCGGTGGACAGAAACAGTCACCAACCTAAACTTTAAAAAATCCAGCAGGAAAGCGTGGCGATTCCTAAGAAAACTCGGTGAGGGGCAAAAAATTGCAAAAATCGACCCAGAAATAGATTCAGACAGGATTGCCTCCCACGTCATGGCCACATCAAGAGCCCCACGGGACAGAGCTCACTCAACGCATTAAGCATGAACTTAACTATGAGCCAACAGCCAGGAACGAACGGAGTTCTCATTTCCCGTGCACGAAGTGGCTGATGCTCTGACGGGCACGAAGGTGGGAAAGCACCGGGGCCTGACGAAATCCATCCAGAATTCTTCCTGCAGTAAATGCACAATAAAATGGCTAGCCCAGTTTTTTACGAACACGGAAAAGGGATTCATTCATCCCAAGCGCAATGAAAAAGTTCAATGCTATCGCTATCCTCAGACCAGGAAAGCAGAATGATGACCCAAAAAGTTACCGCCCAATTGCGCTACTAAGCGCAGCCTATAAGCTCCTTGAAAGACTTCTCTATAAAAGAATCGGAAACAAAATATTGGAGAAGTTCCCCATCGAACAGGCCGATTTTAGAAAAGAGAGAAGCTGCACAGATCAGATCATGTTACTTACAACCCATATTAAAGCAGGCTGCCAAGATAACCTGAAAATATCTGCCGTGTTCGCGGAGTGGAGACATGGATTACGCTATATACGTTACCAAACAGTCCCATGCAAACAAACCCTGCAACTTATTGATAACATGCTTCCTGGCAGGGTTTTGTAGGTTATATTGGGTAGCAAAACGAGTTCCTCAAGAACGCTTAATGACGCTCTTCCCCAAGGGTCTGTCCTGGCCCAGCCGTTTTTCAACCTTTATATCGATATGCCAGAAACTAGATCTCGGAAGTTCGGCTACGCGGATGACTGGGGGCTAGCCACGCAACTCCATTTCTTTGAAGAAACAGAAACTGCTCTCACTTCAGACCTGGCGAGCTTAGGAACATTCTTCCGTAAATGGAGACTGAGGCCCAACCCCAACAAAACGGAGTCGGCATGCTTCTCTCTCTAACAGAGCAGCGAATAAACAGCTCCAGGTTTACTTTGAGGATACCTTACTGCGAAACAATACGCACCCGAAATACCTTGTTGTCACCCTAGATAGGACACTGACCTACAGAAGGCACCATGACAACACGGCTGCGAAACGACGAACTCGGAACAACATCTTCCATAATCATTCACCTGATGACGATAGCAGATCCAAAGCTAATGACACGTTGTGAGATCAATTATTTCAAGACAATGTAACTGCAAGGAAACTTCGAGGAACGAGTTACATTGTCTACCACCTTCAGACTAACATCCTCCATAAGATATGCGGTACCACATGGGGCTTTTTCGTTGAAACACTATGAACTACAGCATTTGGGCTGGCTTACTCAACTGCAGAATACGGAGCTCTGATATATCTCAACAGCGCACATACCGCCTGTATCCCAAGGAACAATTAGCAAAATAGAAAAGCAGTTTCGCGAGCTTGGTCGTCTAAGACAATGCTCTAAGTGATAATACAAAATTGGATATTATACTTGCGTTTCAAGAAAACTAACATCAGTTTGGTCGAAAAGCAACCCCACTGTTCAAAGTTAGCCACACATCATTTCGAGTATTAAAGGAAAGTAAAACGCATCCTTAAAAAACTTCTCTCACTTCAGACCGACTCAGGAGTTCATAGAAGACGATTTAGATAAGAGAACGTATTAATATGAACAAATCATGGTAACGTTAGATAATAATGTAATCCAATTATAAGACGTTTTGTTTTCTGATGAGAGCACATTTACACTTCACGGTCATGTTAATCATCAAAATTGCCGTTATTGGTCCAATAAGAATCCTCACTGGATGGCAGGAATTATTGGAAATCATATCGTAGGTCCCTTTTTCAATCATGGAAGTTGAATGGAGATACATAGTTAGAACTGCTCCAAAATAATTTCGTGCCAACTTTGACAAACTTATATTGTGATCCAGTAAACTCACAAGTTCCTGCCAATACTATATGGTTTCAGCAAGATGGAGGACCGGCCAATTACGAACTCAATGTACGGCAGTACCAGAACCAATTTATTCCAAATCGGTGGATTGGGAGGCGCATATCGATAGAATGGCCAGCACGAACTCCTGATTTGGCGCCATTGGACTACTTTTTGTGGGGATATGTCAAAAGTAATGTATCAAAGCTAAACCCTTCAACTTAGATGACCTAAAAATACGAATCACGCTTGAGATTAGATCAGTCACGCGTGAGATGTTGAGTAACGTTAGAAGACATTTCTACACCGGATTAGCATGTTTCCTAGAAGTTCGCGATGAGCATTTTGAACATTTCGTACATTGACATTAATGTTTTTTTTTATTAAGAAATAATCTGTTTTACCTATTAGGTTTTTAGTGCAATATAGTGAATTTGTGAGTAAATTAGTTTTCTTTTTTTTAATGTTAATTTTTATAATAAATCTGAAAAAAAAACGCAAAGGAGAAACTTGGCAAATTATATTTATGTCGTGGTCCAAATTAAATACTATAAATATGTAAAAACAGCGTTATAGAACAATGTGAATAAGTCAACGTCTAGCTAAAATAATTTCGCACGTTATATCACAATTGCTTTAATAGTTTCGATAAGTTTGTTAATTTTCTATATATGCTATTAATTTAAGTTTAAATATACAGTATACATATATACAGGGTGTTTAAAACCACTAGTAGACCCCAATAAAATACCACCAACCTATTTTGTTAAAAAACTGACAAGTTTCCATAGGTAGAAGGGGTTTACGCTATCGATTAGATGCAAAATAAACTTCCGGTTTAAATCGAAAGTTTTATAAACAAACCGGACGTTGATTTTTTCAAATAGAGGAAGCACATTTTTATAGCGAATTCGGATTTTAACGATGAGAAGTAGACGTCTTTTGTTAACCGACTTTATTGATAAAGTGCATTTTAGTCCTCTAAAGTATTTTTAAATGCCCATTTTCTCAAAAAAAATATATATAGGGTTTCATGTGACAGAGTTCAACTTTCTTATTTGAAATGCAAGCCCCTGTATATTATTTGTTTTTTGGATTGTCCACAAAATTCTAGACATAATTCATGTTCAATGTCCTACACCTATTGTATTCGTATTTTTAGGTCATCTTAGTTGAGGGGTTTAGTTTTGTATACAGTACTTTTGACATATCACCACAAAAAGTAGTGCAATGGCGTCAAATCAGGAGATAGTGCGGCCATTCTATCAATCTGCGCCTCCGATTTGGAAAAATTTGGTTCAGGTACTGCCCGACATTGACTTCATAATGGGGCGATGCTCCGTCTTGCTGAAACTATATTGTATTGGCAGGAACTTGTGGTTTTACTGAATCAGGATATAAGTTTGTCAAAGTTGACACGACATTATTTTGGAGCAGTTCTAAATATTTATCTTCATTAAAGATGCCATCAATGAAACAGGGACCTACGATATGATTTCCTGCCAAATTCTCATTAGACCAATCGCGGCAATTTTGATTAATATGACCATGAAGTGTAAATGTGCTCTCATCAGAAAACAAAACATCTTCTAATTGGATCATATTGTTATCTATCCTTGCCATCATTTGTTCACAGAAATACATTATCCTATCAAATTCATCTTCCATGAGCTCCTGAGTTCGCATCATTTTATATGGATGCATTTTACTTTTCTTTAATACTCGAAAAATTGATGTATGGCTAACGTCGAAAAGGGGCTGCTTCTCGACCAAAATTATATGGGTTTTCTTGAAACTCAAGCAAAATATCGATTTCGTATTACAGCATTTGCAGCTACTTTTTTAATCTGTCAAACTTGACCCAGCTCGCGAAACTGCTTTTCTAATTGTTAATTGTTCCTTGGGATACAGGCGGCAAATTTGGAAAATTTTCGTGAAATAAGCAAGTAACTTCCATTTGTGTCCATGTGTTATCTCCGTAATAGTTGCAGTTAACGAAATTCAAACGACAATAGCACTGGCACTGATCACCACTGTCATGCAGGCAGACAACAAGATGCTATGAGTTTTGACGAAAATAAACAAAACCGTTTTTTTATATCATTAAAAAGGAACGCAGGAATAGTTTTTGCTTACTAACTCAAAATCAAGAGCTAAATTGAAATCAAATATTGAGTGTAATGTAGCAAATTTGTGAAATAGAATATTTTCTTTTTTTCATGTTAATTTTTGTAATAAATTGAATAAAACTTAGTATTTCCGGAACAGTTGAACATAGGTGTGTACATGAATTATGTTCTGGAGAATCCAACAATATTTATATATATATATATATATATATATATATATATATATATATATATATACAAGGGCTTGCATTTAAAAGTAGTTGGTTTTGGCACTGTCACACACACATATATATATATATATATATATATATATATATATATATATATATCTATATATATCTATATATATCCTCACTGTACTTGGCCTACCAAACTCCATGGATATACACGCTGTATTAATAACATTCTTTTAATAGTTCACTCAGCTTCACTTAAATCTATAGCTCAAGCTGAGCTCTAGTGTATACATATTGAATACATCCCGTGAAAAGATTATATGTTTACTGGGCTTCCTACAGAGTTGTCAGATTTTATCTCATTTCATTTAAATTCTGAACTAATATATGTTTTATGAATGTAAAGAGGTTCAAGAAAGAAATGTTTTTAAGTCCATAAATTTAACCTTTACGGTTCTAAAAAATAGTAATTTAGTGAAATGAACATTATATGTGATATACATATTTACATATTTAATAATTTTTGACCTGCATTAATTTCTTTTCTGTGTTAAATATATTAAATCATTTAAAAAAAATGTTTTCATTTTTTTTAACTTAAGGCATCTAAATTGAATAAATGCAATGTCAAAACTGTAAGTAAATTTTAAACCATATTTTAGAGATTAAAGCTTCTGCAGGAGCCAAATTAAATATTTAAATAATTTCTAAAGAGCCATGCAAGGTATTAGAATCAAAGGTATGACTGACTACAAAAAAAAAAAAAACAAAAAAAGAATATTATTTTAAATCACAAAGTTAGCAACTTCGAAAAATAAAAATTAGATTAAGGCAAATCCAAACATGATATGTTTTTCTTTATTTTAAGAGTTTCATGTTAAAAAAAATACTTTTAGTAGATTATTATCAAGAGAAAAAACACACTGAGCGTACTACAAAAAATATATTTAATGAAGTTGAAAATAAAAAAATAACATTGCATTTTTATATAAGTTACTAGCAAGTTTTTTTGGAATATTGATTGCATACATAAACTTTTATGGTGTCCCATTTTCTATCTTTAAAAAGTGTAGGATGTAATTCACATAACTTCAAAATTTCAACATTCTTCGGAGCAATTTTGTTTTTAATGTGTTTCTTAAGAAAAGATTCTACAACATTTTTTTCTTCACAAGTCCACCTTTTCAGCACTATTTTCTTTTTTGTATCTTTAGTGAGCTCTCATCACATATATTAGTTTTTTCAGTTTGTATAATTTCTGAACTATTTTCTAATTCAATACCTTGTATTTCCTCTTCACCTTCTGAATTCTTACCATCTTCTATTTCCAGTATATCACCTTCTATATCAAGTTCATTTAGATTGCACCTTTTGTATTTATCAATACAACTATGCTGAGCCAGAAGTAAAATTTTTGATACTTTTGCAGTCTGATATTTGTCAGAAGGCAATCGGTACCATTCATTATGAGTTTTAGTGGAATGCCCCATAAATGTAGCTAATTGTTCTAAATCTTCGTTAGTCATTTTTAATATATGTGAAATCGTTGCAAGATGCTTACGTAGTTTTGTTGAAGTAGGTGTAGCAGTTTTGTTCGAATCTCCAAGAGCCAAACTTACATGTTTCCTAAATACATGATATCCGCTAATACATGTCTCAGAATGGCATGAACCAAATAAATATGGGTTATAAACCTCAAAGAAATTATTTCGGTGTGTATGGCAACATTTAGACCTTCTTGTGTCAGTTGATCGAATAACACTGGTACTCCTTTGCCTCTTTTACCCCGAATTACAAATCGTTTCAGTTTTTTGATAATAATTTTTTCAGCCGGTGAAAGTAACTTCTCAAAATCCCCTAAAGGCTGATTATTTAGACGCTTCTGGTAATTATCGAGTAAAATGCGTTGAAGTTCACCTACATGTCGTTTATTAAATAATAACAGGCTACAAAATGTACCTTCAATCAATTTTTTGTAAGCTTCTTCACTCTTACAGTTTTCACTTATTTTGACTTTGGCGTTCAAAATCAGACTATCTAAGTACTTTTTCATCTTAGAAACATCTTCTGCAATCGGCAATAAGGTTGGTTTATTAAACCTGTTTAGGTTTAAATTTTGACTAGCCTCCGTGGATACTTCCATAGCCCAGTCTTCCTCTATTAATCTTTTCAAAGAATTTAAAATATTTAAAATCGGCGAATCAATTTTTTTCTAAACTTCCAAAGAATATGCTGCATTGATTGTTTTTTTAAAAGCGTTCCCATTTGAAGAGCCATAGAAGGTGATCTGAAAGTCGTACTTGATGCCTCATAGAAACATATTGTACAAGTTGCGTGCACAATTGCTTTAAATTTTGAAGGATGTAAGATCGATAACAATGACAAAGATTTATCGTTCTCACTTTTCCGTATTTCAATAAGAAGACGGGCTAACTGTCTCATATATCGTTTAGCGACTAAAATCATATGCTTTTCTCTATGGAACTTAATGTATCTCCTAGCCACTTCACAAATTATTTGATCACGCTTCGCAATTAAAGATATTTCATCTGCCCTTAATGATTTAAGTACTCCTGATATACGAAGTGGATCATTTGGTCCAAAGGAGTCAGCCATTAATGTATGACCGTCTGCCTGAGGACGTGTTTGTTTGGAGGATACGGCAGTTTTATTAAAATGACAACGTTTGACATGTCTTCGAAGAGTTTTTCTGAAGTAATACCCTCTACAATGAGTGCAAGGCAGTAGCTCACATGTATTATCCTCTTCACTTTCATTGTCTTTTTCTTCACTCTTCTTTTGTCTTTTTTTTTCTTGAACAGGGACAAATTTACCAGAACAAAAGTCTCCTTCTTTACGTATTTTAGCGATTAATAGTTTACGGTTTGGATTATGTTTTTCCATTGATAAATATTTTTGCACTTCAATTTCATCACTATGCTGTCTTTCCAAATGTCGAGCAAAATTATTTACCGGAAGATCACAATAAATACAGTTATCGTTTCTTTTCCTAGATTGGATATTTGTTCTTTGCGGTTTTCCATCAGATAACCTATCACCTGTAGAAGGCTGTTCATCTATAGAAGGCTCTTCATCTATAGAAGTCTGTTCATGTAATTCTGGTGTTAAATAAGAATTATGCTCAAATTCAAACGTCTCGACATTGTTGAAGTTTTTTACCTCATCACTATCCAGACATGTCGATGGACGAAGCTCGGTATACGTTAATTGGTCAACTTTGTATTTGAAGTCATATATTGCGTAACTATCATCATCACTTGCTGATGGTGAAATATAATCAGGATCACTATCATGAGTCATAGCCACCCCTTCTTGCTCGGAATCTGAAAGTAAAGATTTGCTAGTGTTTCCTTATAATTTTTTACAATTAAAATATAATTGCAGAGCACTTTTATATACTTAAAATGATTGTATTTTCATTAATGAGATGTTCTTAACATTTTTAATTATCAAAATCATTTAATTTGTTTAAAGTTTTTTATTTTATTTTAAATGGTATAAATAAATATTTTGTGACTCAGATCATAGACTTATCAGAAACAATCATTTTAAGCCTTTTCTGCAAGATAGTTGTGGCATCTCTATTTTGTATTTTTCTAATTTTTGGTAATTACATCACAATTGCTCGAAAGTCTGCATATTTCAAATAGTCAAACCGTTTCAGGGTCTAAATTGGACCCCGTTCCAAAGGCAATAAAAAATTAGCAAAACTAAATAAGAAAATTAAAAATTAATAGATTTGCATGGACAAATTTAGTAAATCACAATTTAACATTAAATGCTTCACAATAAAACTGATGTAACTAAAAGAACTAACTTTCTGCTAATTTGATGTATACCGGGTAGCTTTAAAAATTCTAAAGCTCATGTTCAAATTAAAATAAAATTTAAAAGGGTTATCCTCAGAATTTCATGTGACGCTCCTAGGTACGACTTTGTTATGCACTCGCCAAATATGCGATCAAAGATATTCTCATGTTCCAGAGATCTCATTAATGGCATAAAGTAAAACCTACGAAAAACCTTGTGAACTATCCCGATGCAGAGTTCTTCAAAAGGACATTGCAATTATTAATTTCAGCCCTGATTATTGGTAACGAGGAACATCTAAATTCTATAGAACTACTAGTGATACAAACGCTTTCATTTAATAAAATTAAAGCAGACGCTTTCAGCTATCGTTTTATTTTGTGTTCTTCCATGTGTAATATGGTTGAATTTTGAAATTGTATGTTATGGCCAAGGTTCGAAGCATGTTCACAATTTTTTGACTTTTTGAAATGTTGTTTCTTTATTCTTTATATGTTCATTTATTCAAACATTTGTAGGTCTAGAGGTTGCTTTATTTGGTTTAGTTTTTGATATAATTGATTTCAGTGCATTTCTTGTTTTGAACGTTGTTTCAATATTAAATCTGTTGGCCACTCTTTTCAGTTTTACTGAAAGATCCAGTATGTATGGTATGGTTGTTATACTAATGTCATTAAATTTATATGTCAAATCTGTTGGCTGTTGGTCTATCATATAAAGATTTAATGATGCCCTTTTTACGGTATTTGGATGAGTAGAGTTAAAATTTATATATGATCCATGTACCGTAAAAAAGAGAATCATTAAATCTTTACATGATATAGCAAAATCCAACTGTTCTGATATCCATAATGATGAATACACATTTATAAAAAATATTCTATCTGCTATCAATTATCCTAAAAAATTCATCAATAATGAGTTAGATCAAATTGAAACAATATTAATACCCTTTATAATCACATAACTACAACAACGTTACCATACATACAAAGTCTTTCACAAAGACGAAAAAGAGTGTGCAACAGATTTAATATTAAAACAACATTCAAAACAAGGAAGACACTGAAATTAATTAAATGAAAAACTAAATCAAATAACGTAACCCAAAACTAAAAAAAATTCATGCGAATGTAAAATATTTTATATTTTAGAAATATCTAGACCTATAAACGTTCCAATAAATAAACACAAAAATTATATAAAGAAAATTTGTGAACATGCGTAGAAATAATAATACTTACTATTCATGAGGTCATTTGATGTCTACTGTATTGTAGTTAGTTTAGTATTCGAGTAACTAGAAGCGAAAGCAGAAGGCTACGAGAATTATGCGAACCGACCTGAAGAGGGCAGATGTGACTCTGCCGAAACGTCGTCATTTTACCATCGATCCTGGCAGGGATCAGTTATCAACTACACGGATGAATTCCCGGAAACCACCTAAAACATTTAGTGCCCGCGAAAACTTAAAAATAAATATAGTGAATCTCTACGGGGAGAATACTTTTCATTTGTGTAAAACATTTGAGAAATTACGCGCTAAAAGAAGCAAACTTTTGTGCGATCTACATTTTTTACAACGATGCCGCTATGAAGGAGTTATTCCGAAAAACATGACGGTAAACTTCTGGAAGAACAACAGAAAAACACAGAATATCTTATGGAAAGCTAGTTGTGCCCTAGTTAGGGCAGCCATACGTGATGTCAGAAGAGATTTGGATGTTCTTAATACTAAACTCTTAGATATCCACCTACAGGTAAGCAATACACTCCACCCGATAATATGGGATAAATTCGATGAGATTAGCGAATTTAGGGCCAAAACGAATGCAGAGTTAACAAAAATGCAACAACAGGCAAAATTTAACAAATTGAAGCTCCAACAGAAGCCCAAAAACGAATTTGTCTCGGAAAATAACGGTCACAGTCTAACCTCACGGCAATTGGAAACGAATAAAACCGTTTATAACTTATCTTCGGTCCAATTGAACACTTCCTCGATTGGCGTGTTGGCTAAGGGATTCAATTACGCTATAGCTCCCTCTCACATACCAACAGAGAGCATAATATATGGCGTGGAAACAGCAGTTTCAAAATTAGATGCGAACACCGCTGAAATAATTAGACAAGATGTGTCACATGTTCTAAGAAAGTCTAAACCACCCAAAAGGAACCTATCTATAGAAGAAAATGAGGCCTTGAAACAACTGCGCCTCAACAAGGACATTGTCATTCTACCTGCTGATAAAGGAAATGCGACTGTAATTTTAGATACAACGGATTATTCAAACAAAATTCAAATATTGCTACAAGATCCAGCATATGAACAAATTACTACTGACCCAACAACTTATCTAGAGAAAACAACCAAGGCCAAAATCCAAGCATGTAGGATCGACAAATATCTCCAACTGCAACTCATTCCGCGTGAAAAGTCATCGAGATGTCCGAAATTCTATGGGTTGCCAAAAGTACATAAAGAAGGCGCACCTTTGAGGCCAATAGTAAGCTCAATTGGATCCCCAACACAACACCTAGCCAAATACCTAGCCAAACAACTTCAACCGTTTGCAGAGGGGGCAGACTCATATGTAAAAAAATCGACACATTTCATCGAAATTCTTAGAAAAACGGTCTTACAACCAGAGTGTCTTCTTGTAAGTTTTGACGTAGTGTCTCTTTTCACCAACATCCCTATCGACGAAGCCTTGGATATCATAATAGAAAAATACAAACCACCTCAACACCTTGTAGACTTAACAAGGCACTGTCTGATTAACATCTATTTTGTTTACGAGAACCAAAGATACAAACAAGTGAAAGGAGCTCCAATGGGATCGTCACTCTCACCAGTTATAGCGAACCTTTTTATGGAGAGCTTTGAGGAGTTGGCACTGGGAACAACAACTCTTAAACCCAGTTTGTGGTTGCGATATGTGGATGATACATTTGTGATTTGGCCTCATGGGAGGGAACACCTCAATACTTTTTTAGATCACCTTAATGGCATCCATCACAAAATAAAATTTACCATGGAGGTTGAAGCCAACAATCAACTGCCATTCCTTGATGTTCTCATAAATAGGAAGCAAGATGGAACCCTTGGCCATACAGTATATAGGAAAGCAACTCACACCAACAGATACCTTCATGCTAATTCTCATCACCACCCTGCCCAACTACAAGCCGTCGTCAAGACTTTAGTAACCAGATCACAAAGGCTAGCTGACCAGGATAACATCAAACAGGAAATGGACAGTTTAAAAACAGCTCTGAGACAAAACGGATTTACAGACCGAAATATACAAAGGGCCCTAAAGTCAAAACCGAGACAAACAGACGAGGAGCATGAGACACCAATAACCAAGGCTAATTTACCGTATGTCAAGGGGACTACGGACAGTATTGCAAAAATTCTACGGAGACACAATATCGATAATATTTTCAATACAGACAGAAAAATAAGCACGGTGTTGAGGACTCCGAAGACGAGGATCCCTTTAGAACAACAGGGAGTGTACGAGATTCCATGTGCAGACTGTCATAAAACCTATGTGGGGCAAACTAATAGAAGAATCCAAGCTAGACGTGATGAACACCAGAACGCTGTAAGAAAGCAGGAAAAAACAACATCCATTGTGGAACACGCCACCATGATGTCACACCGAATAGACTTTGAGAACACCAGAGTACTGGCAGATATAGAACACCCGAAATCAAGACTTGTAAGAGAGGCAATTGAAATAGCGAAGGGACCTCACAGTCTAAACGCACGCAATGAAATTCAGAACTTATCGAATTGTTGGAAAATCCTATTAAACATCGTACCGGCCCGGACCCACCCAATAACAACTCAACCGGAAATAACAAATCAACAGGATGGAGCTGTGCCCACTGAGCGCCAAGGGCCAATCACACGCAGCCGTTCACGGTGTCAACCGATAGGCGCCGAGCCGTGACTATATAACAGCGCACTCGCTTCAGAAAATCTTAGTATTCGAGTAACTAGAAGCGAAAGCAGAAGGCTACGAGAATTATGCGAACCGACCTGAAGAGGGCAGATGTGACTGCCGAAACGTCGTCATTTTACCATCGACCCGGCAGGGATCAGTTATCAACTACGCGGATGAATTCCCGGAAACCACCTAAAACATTTAGTGCCCGCGAAAACTTAAAAACAAATATATATATATATATATATATATATATATATATATATATATATATATTTTCAAACATGTATATATATATATATACATGTTTGTAAAAACAAAAATTATCCCAAATACTAAGAATGAAACATAGATTACATAAATTATACAAATCTTCATGCATCCTGCATAAGGTTGGAAACCCATTTGCCTCATAACTGGAATATAATTCACCACAATCCAAAAATTGAAATAATTTATTATCTCTGGGTCCCTGGGTACTTTTCTTCTTACCATAGAATTTAAATTTCTCAAGAAGCATTGTATGACAGCCATTTAAAACGATTTTCTAAGGACTCAGTTCTTTTCAGAACGTCAAGCCGATCGTTGTTCACAATTATTCATCAGATAATTAACTCTCTGTTCAGATCGTCTCGATGGAAAATATCTGAGTTTTCAAAGAAAAATGCGGAACATAACCTAAGAATAAGAATGTGACAAACAAATGGAGGAGAGGAATGAATTAAATTGGATCCGCTGTTTAAAAACTCGTAAAACGGAACTTAATCCGACATGATCCGATTTTAATTAAAAATTGTCTGTCGATACCTAAAATATTGCAGTCCTCTAATCAAAGAACTACTGTTAGTGTAGGGATAATTTGAGAAGTTGTTTACACAGTTTTGTGGTGAAATTGTTCTAATTAGTTTGAACTTACCTGCTATGTTAGTACTTTGTTTTTTCGTCATATGAATACAAATTTCTACAAATCCAACTACAGAAAATATTTCATTTAATTTAACAAGTTTACAAAATAGTTAACTGTAGAATGACAAAAGGCAAGTGCAAGCTGAAATATGAAAATGATCAAAGTATGACACTTGTAAAAAGTTCTGTCGTGAACCTGGATTATGGTGTTAATGAAAGATCACTTCAATGTACCCTAAAAGCCCAAAATAGAGATTATGGCAACGTGATCTGAGTCATAAAAATGATTCCCCTGACAAACGCCAAAACAAATGGTGTGAAAATCCAGAAATTCTCACCAGCACAAATACATCAGTCAATAGAGCAAAATTGAAGGCATTTTGTTTTCGGGGGAAGGGGGTAATATTTTACATGATTTTAACATCAAATTCGTAGAAATAATTTATTTAAACAATAAAAACTAGCAAAAATATGATTTTTTTTTGTTTTCAGCTTGTATTTAAAAAAACAATGAATGAAACCTTCAAAATGAGCCTTGATGGGAACTGATAGGGGTGTTTTCCTCCGAGAAAAGTTGAAAAAATCGGTAAAAATTTATCATTTTCAAAAATTCAGATAACTTTCTTGCAATAAAAACTAAAAGATTAGTTTTCTCCGCAAAATGACAGCTTATGATGGTATGATTAACTATTTTCAAAATGGGTATTGTGAAATAAATGGTTTTGGCATAATTGCAATTTAAATAATTTAGATGGATATCTTACAAACTGTATCATATTAACCACGCTCTTTCTATTGGAGCGTTACTTAGATGTTTTGAAAGTCCGTTAAATTAGTTTCAATTTGTTTATCTTAAATTTTCGATAAAATTCCATAAAGGTTATTTAAAACGGTTGTGAAAAGTGCATTATAGGCACAAATACGTGAATGGTGTAGAGCGAAGCATTAGTCGACAGCCAAGCTATTTCAGAAGAATTTGCACAAGCATGGTTGCTCGCTTTTGGTTCCAATAATTATTTAGGTGTAGGATATTTTGAATACGATATATTTCATTGAACTAAATTTTTATTCAGTTTAACGGATTATGTATATAGCAATGAATAAACCTCATTTTATGCTAATTATTTTGCTGATTTTGTAGGTTATACTAGAGCATTCCAAAAAAAATAGTAGGTATTAGATTATATGACAACGGATGATAAGATTTTTTAGATGAAAATACAGTTTTATTCAATTGATGTACGCATTGGTAAATAAACGAGAATAAATATTTTGTAATGTATGTAGTATGTAGGTATGTACTTTTTAACATGTAAGTAAATCAAAAGTGTGTTATTTTTGTACTGAGCAATCCTTTTGTTCATTAAATGAATCCAATTAGGATTTTAAAAAATGACTACTCATATTTCATATGTCAGTAGATAAAATACTTAATAAATTATAGTGACATTAACATCCATTTATCTGACCCGAGTCAATTGGACATGTCACTCAATAAGAATTTACCATTAGGGCGTCGAAAAACCTCAATTTTTACCTGCGGCATTCACTTAAATTTACACAGAAACCCGTGGCGTAAAAATTTCACTTCCCCTAAATTAGCTTCAGCCCCCCTCCCCCCAACATCTTCTTTTGTCTTTCTCTGGCACGAACTCTCACGTAAAATGCAATATTCAATGGCATTTTTAACCATTTTTATAGCTTTTAAACAAAAATCCAAGATATACAAATTGAAGTACATGATACGAACTTTTAAAATGTATTTGATAAATCCCTATCACACTGACGCAGTTAATACAGTACCGTTCTAAAAATATCACTCATTATTTAAATTACAATTCTGCAAAAACTACTTATCTGATAAAATCCATCTTGAGGTTAATTAATTCTAACATTGTAGTCTATCATTGACCGGAAAATTAACTTTACAGTTTTTATTACAAAAAAGTTATAATATAAGAAAGGCATTATTTATCCGTATTTTTGGAGTTTTTCATCTAAAAATCCCTCAATTGAGACTTGTAAACGCTCATTTTAAAGGTTTTTCGATTCCTTGCAACTTTTCAATAGAAAGTATTACGATTCCTTCATACGTTTTCATAACAAAAGCAAAAAAAAGAAAATCTAATTTTTATGGGTTTTTATTGTTTAAATAATTTACTTCCTCCAATTTGCTGTTAAAAAATTTTGTCTACTAACTATTACTAATGTGATAGCATAAGCGGTTTGCTGTTGAATTTTACGTTACTTACGTCTCTATTGACTGGTGTAAAAATGACAGACTTTGGAAATCAAAGGCATTATGAACATTTCCAGATGAAGCTTGATTTGAAGAAGTTGCTTCAACTACTGGCCATTTAAGACGGGCAGCGTAGATAGGTTGCCACAAAAATCACTAACCAGATACTGCCAATCTAATTACACCAGCATTGTACGAAATTCCAATAAAGGCGGTGTTTACTGACTAGCAGCCCCAGAGTGAGTATTCAAGCCGCTACTTCGGGGAATCCAAAATGTTGGTCTATCGACCCGCGGCTGGCGTTTATTTGATATAATACTAATTCGCTAAGATATTCATTACCTAATATATCATATATCCTATTCCCTAATTTCTTATAGTATTCCCAGTCTTCTTCTCTTTCTTCTTTTCACTGCTGTTTCGTCCTCTTATAGTAGCGCTTGCTGTTGTCTTTTCATCCTGTGCCTCTCATGTTCATCGTAGTTGGTTGCCTCTCTCATAAGTGGGTTCCTATGCTGTTCCATCCTGGCTATGATTTTCTTCGTTCTCTTCGTTATTTGTATTTTCGATTGTAGTCATCTCTAGGTCTCTTCTTAGTTGGTTGTTCCTCAAGTACCATGGGGCGTCCGTCATCGTCCTTAGTGCGTTGTTCTGTACTGCCTCTAATTTGTTGATGTGCGTTGCTGCAGCTTGTCTCCAGATGCTGGCTCCATATGTGATGATTGGCTTCTCTGATGCTTCGTAGATGTTTCTCTTCGTCCTCAGTTGTAGTCTGCTTCTTCTTCCTATGATCGGGTTGAGTTGGCTGATCCTTGAATTGGCTTTCTTCCACTTTAGTTTCCTGTCTATGTGTATTCCCAGATATTTGACGTCTTACCTCCATTCGATGTGATTTCCTCCTACCGTGAGTCTACTAGTTGGTTGGTCCGGCTTCCTCGTCCTTCCTATGGCTACTGCCTATGTTTTTCTCGCGTTGATATTGATTTTCCATTTCTGCGCCCATTGCTACATGTCCTGGATTTCTTGTTGCAGGTAGTTTACCGCTTGATGATGCCGCCTTTACTGTGTCATCCGCATAGATGTATCTCCTTGTGTCCTTGTGTACCTTGGTTCTCTTGGTATGTCGCTGGTATAGATGCTGTACAGTGTCGGTGACAGTGCTGATCCCTGGAGCGTTCCTCCCCGTATCCTCCTTTCCGTCGATGTGGTGTCGTTGTTCTTGATGCTGAATGTCCGTCCGGTTAGGTAGTCCTGTATTATCCTGATTATCTTCCTGCTGAATCCCTGGCGTTCCATTTTTGCTAATAGTCCGATTTGTCTTATCTTGTCGAAAGCTCGCTCCACGTCAAAGAATATGATGCACGTTGTCTTCTTGTTCTCTATGTTGGTCATTGCGTCTTCTATTATCCTCATTACCTGGTCCTCTGTGGAATGTCCTTCTCTGAATCCGCTCTGTTCATCTGGAATGATGTTTAACTGTTCCTCTTGCTCCTTAAATCTTCTCAGAATAATCCTGTCCATTATCTTGCTGGTATGGCTTAGTAGACTAATCGGTCTGTAGTTTCCTTGTAGTTTCTTGCGCTTTCCTGGTTTTGGGAACATCACTATCTCCGCGATCTTCCATTCTTCTAGGTATTTTTGATGAATCAGAATATGATAATATAATGTTTTTAGCCTCTTATCTATGTACAGGTTTGGTAATTCCTTTAACATCCTGTTTGCTATTTTATCCCTTTTTTGGTGCCTTTCTGACTTTCAGCTTTCCTATGATGTCCTTTATCTCTTCCATTGTCATTTCATTAATTGGATCCTCGTTCGGGCGTCGTGTTCTAATCTCTTGGGCTTTTTCTTCTATTTTTTCCTCGAATTGCCTGTCGTCTCCTTGATCTGTGTTGTTCCTCCATTGCGTCTGCGAATATTTCTACCTTGTCCTTTGTTCTGTACTTTAGTCCGTCTCTCCCATCTAGTGGTGTTGTAGTTTGCGTGTCCCTATTCATCCTCATTCTTCTCATTATTTGCCAGTGGGTGCCTTTCTCTATGCCCAGTCCTTGTAAGTAGTGGTCCCATTTCTCACTTCTGTGCTCCTTCAATTTTTCTCTTATTTCGCTGCTCAGTCTGTTGATTGTTTGTTTTATCCTGGGGTCTAGGTTTATCTGGTATCTTCTCTTGTTGCTGTTCCTTTTTCTGATCTTCTCCTCCAGTTGTCTCGGGATGTCCCCTGTGTAGATTGGTCTCTTGGTCTTCGTAGTGTTTGTTTCATGTGCTGCTGTAATATCCTCTCTGATTACCATTGCCTCCTATCAATCCCGTCTATTATTGGTGTTATCCTTGCTCTTTCTGTCAGTGTTGTCCTGAATCCTTCCCAGTTAGTCCTTGTTGCCGTCCTAGTTGGCTGCTTGTTCCTCCATCTTGTTGCCGTTAGTGTCACCGGGTCCTGCATCGCTTCGATATCGTAGTCCATGTTGGTGTTCTGTAATTTGAAAATGTCCAGTACGTCCGGTCGGTCTCCTCTGGCTAGGTAGTGTGTGGGGTCTGCTGGTCCTATAACGTCATACTGCTCCCTTTCTACGTGGTCCTGTAGTTTTCTGCCAACAACAAGTGTGGTTATTCTTGAGTTCCAATTTGTGTGCTTCGAATTTAGGTCCCCCCGAGGATGTTTGACTTCCTGATGTTTCTGAAAAATAAATTTAGATCAGTGTTGTTTAGCTCTTTGTTTGGTGGTCGATACGCGCTGATTAATTGAATCAGTTGACCGTCCCTCATCTCCACTATCGCCGCATTCTCGATGTTTTCCGCAGGGTACGGGTCGTCTTCCTGATGTTTAATTCTGTTCTTCACTGCTATTAGTACTCCTCCGCCAGGTCTCCTGTCGGTCTCTTCTGTATATTGTGTAGTTTCTTATCCTGAAGTCGTCCTCTTCCTTTAAAAATGTTTCTTGGACTAGGACCACGTCTACGTTGTTTCCTTCTAAGTACACTTCTAGCTCTTCTTTCTATTTTTAATACTGTTGGCGTTCCAGCTCAGTATTTTCAGTGCTGTTGGGGTCGTCTTATGAAATTCAGGTTCGGAGTTGCCACCTACATGAATGATTGATACAATTTCTTCATTTCCTCTATCATTGTGAAGAAGTTCTGTCCTGCTGTTTCTATGTTGTTACTCCTGTTCGCTGCTGCTGCTACATAGTTGAGCCTTGTCTTCCCTGTTGTTTCTGGTCTTCTTTGTTATTCTTTATTCTTTGGGAATTCTTTGCATTCCCTGCAGCTGGCCGGATGCGCACCTCCGCAGTTTGCACACATTGCTTCTTGTTCCCTCGGTCGCCTGCAGTCTCTTGACTCGTGGTTTCCTCCGCATTTCACGCAGCGAGGTGGAGCCGTGCATCGTGCTTCTCCATGACCGAATCTTTGGCAACGGTAGCATTGCCCTATTTGGTCTCTCGGTCTCTGGGACTCTACCCTGATGCGGACACCTCCCATATCTCTCACCTGGTATATTTTCTTGTTTGCTTCGTTCTTCTCTACTTGCACTATAACCGTCGCTGTTGGTAGCTTTTTTGTTGTTCCCCTCTCGTTTATGCCTGTGCGAATCATCCTCGTTATCTTGGTGGCCTCTATTCCATTTTCACTTAGCTCTTCCATTATGTCTTTTTCTTCGACGTATTCCGGTACTCCCTTGTGTACTACTCTCCTTCCTCTCTTCCTCTAGGACGTACGTGTGGTAGGCAATCTTCTTGTTGTCCATCATCCTTGTTGTCGCCCTGAAATCTTCTTCAGAGCTGACAAAAATTCTTACTCCCTCTGGTGTGTTGCTCCCCTTCGTGACTGTGATCTTCTCTCTCAGCAGCCTCGTGACTTCTGCCCATCTTTGTTTATCCCTCACTACTATGGGAGGGATCCTGCTTGTCCTTTCTTGTTCCTGTTTTTTCTCTCCACTAGTCGATGAGGTAGTGTCCTCTCTTTCGATTTTCTTTGCCCTTTTGTTTTTCTCCTCTTTACTGTAATGTTTGTATCCTCCTCGCTGTTGTCCTTTTCTGTCTCTGTCTCGATGTTTGTCTTCTTCTTGTTTTTCCTGCATTTTTTCCTGTTTGCCGTTTCTTGGAAATCCATATCCGCGTCGCTGTCCTCCTTTCTTGATTCTTCCATTGGCGTCACTTCGATTTTTAACCTCCGTGCCATTTCTCTTTTCTTTTCTTCCTCTCTCCTTTTTTGCTCTTTTCTTTGCGCGATTAGTTCAGTGACCTGAACTACAAGCTGCTCGAGCTCTGGGAAACTCAGGTCCGTTGACACCCTCATCCTGTCACTTCTTTCTTCTACGAATTCTTTTAAATAAGTAATCGGATACGTGGATTTATAAAATCCACTTCTCCGTTCTATTTTTTAACACCACTCACTCACTCACTATGCCACTTTAATATTTTCGGGTAATCGTCCCCTATCTCTCACCTTTGCTCGAAAACACATAAAGGAAAGATCCCGATGGCTCCTTGACCTTCTGGAGCATCTGGAGAAGAAACATAAATACGGACAGCTGGCGATAGGATTCATTCAGTACTCGATTGCCATATAGTAAAGATCAGATGTTCAAAATAAATTGTAGAAATAAAATATAGTATTTTTAAATAAATCCAAGAACCCGATTGTGAAAATAAAAACTATACTGTGGTGACTGGTGTAGGTGTATTTGTGGAACATTAGAAGTGAAAAATAAATAGACTGACAAAGCGCTGAGTTTGGACCAATCAAAAGTGACGGACCTAACGAAAGAAATTGAGGAATGGGATTTAGAAATTAGTGGGAAGAAAAGTGAATTAATATAACAGCTACGAGATGCTCTAATAAATTAAGGTAACAATCCGGACACTTATTTGTTTGAAGTTTCTGGTAATGGGGATAAGAGTATGCAATTAAAAAAAATGGAGGAAAATATAAAAGAAACCTTACAAGAAAATTTGAAAGACCTAGAAGATAAGTTACTAGAAAATTCTAAAATACTAGAAGACACATTGCTAGAAAACTTTTAAACCTTGAAAGAATCATTAGAAGCCCAATTTGAAAAGCATGGTTCAGAAAAATTCAGAAATGCTAGAAGAGAAAATAATTGAGAATGAAGCTCGGATAGACGAGCAAAAGCAGACAATGGTTAAAGAGCCGAAGCAGACGACTGTCAAAAATGAAAAGCACATAGAAGAAAACTAGACTGAACATCGCGCTGGAACAAGCCATAAGAACGCTGATGCCTTATCGAGGAGACCATGTCCTGATGATTACAAACATTGTCAGCGAGCTGAAGAAAAATAGCCTATTTTCTGTAGAACTACCGCCGTCGATGACTATTGGCAATCTGAGGAGATCCTTAAAGACCAGAAATTTGATCCGGAGTTAAAAGAAGTTATCCGGTAGAAGGAAGAAGACCGCAAACCTATGTGGCAGGAGATTTCCCGTTTCTCACCCACCATGAAGTCATACTGGGCTTAGTGGAAATCCCTCATAATGGAGAATGGAATTCTGAAGCGCGTGCTCGAAACTCCATAGGAGAGCAAGAAAAAATGATTAACGAGATCCACCAACGAGACCGGTTAAATATCGAGAATGTTAGTGCCCGAATGAACGAAGCCTATGACATCAGAGCCGAGGGCGGAGAATTTCAAGTTGATCTTGTTTGGATGTATAACCCGCAACGTCTTCGTGGATATTCGCCCAAGCTACAAAGATTTTGGGAGAGGCCTTACCAAATAGTAAAGAGGATCAACGATGTTGTCTACAGAATAAGGAAGCCCCTTATGCCGGAACTCATGATGCCGAAGTTGAGCAAGCATAAGTTCGCAGTATCCAACCACCCGATGACGAGATGACATGCGAACAGTTTATGGCACTCTGATGTGCAGACAATGCAGTCGACGTGACCAGAGAAGAACCGTGAGACCTGTTTGAGGTGCCCATAGAATATTCCCTGGCTTATTATGTGGCTCGACATCTTCGGATGTACAGAGGAATAGCCAAGGTGTTTGCAAAGAAGTACTGCCAGTTCCAGTAGCTAAGGGAGCAAGATCCAGTGGTAGCAAAGGTCATTCATCTCGAAGATAAACAACCAATGGGTACCAGCGATATCTATTTGGTAACATAAACATTGTCGCAGGGCAAGCTGACATATGAAAGACAGGATTCGGTTGCCGTACAGTAAAGACCAGGTGTTCAAAATAAATTGTAAATAGTTCTGTGAATATAAACTAAAGTAGTGGAAATAAATTATAATGAGTTAGACTGTGTGTTTAAATAAGTCCAAGAACCCGATTGTGAAAATAAAATTATTACAATATATAGATGAACAATTAGAGTTTTTTTAGGTTTACTTCTCTCATTTTTTTAATGTATAATGGAGACAATTTCGAAAAAATATTTTTTGCAGAATGCCGTCCTCGAAGGTTTTAAAAGAGAGATATTTCTGCAATACATCATCATTATTTGTTTTAGAGAGTTCTCAACTTCAGGTCTGAAGTCCTCGATCATTGCATGCATTAGTTAAACGTTATTTTTTAATGTACACTGAAATGCAACTTTTTTGTTTGGGTAAAATAAATTTGGCAGTGATAGTTCAAACGTCTCCTCCATATATAAGTACTTACATTATACAAAACACCTTTTGTACACAGGAAGACTGAATGATCATGTTCAAGAGATTTCCTTCTCTCAGAGCATCTTTGAGAAGAACTTTCTAAAAAGGACAAGTAGTAATTCGAGATTTTCTCGAAATAACAACTACCACACTCTTCTCTATGTCAAAAATTTAGTTTCAGAAAAAAAGAGACAAGAGAGAACTCCAAAGCTCATCCCTCAAGCTGTTAGCAAAAAATTGGAAATATCAAAATTTATAATTATGTTACAAGGAAGAAGATGTATTAACATTTAAATAAAGTACTATTCCTTATACTGATATTTACACTAGATTGGATCTAAAAATACTATTTTACGTTTTTTTCTCTTCTCCTCATTGCATTTATAAAAACGAGTGGAGTATTTATAATAACAAATCCATATATTAAATATATTTGAAGTTTTTTATAAAATAGTTTTAATCTGAAATTAAAAAGTGGTATACTACACTGCAAAAATATAACTGACTACCGGGTGGGCCATTTTAATCTATGCACCCCAATCGTTTGGTTCCTATGGAAAAAGAGTTCATACAAAACTTGTTCAAGGCGAAGGGGGACACCTTTTGGTGCAATCAATTGAACTTCATTTTCAAGGTCATTTGACGGTCAGAGTATTTTTTTAGTAGAAACCCGTATTTTTGACACCTAATTTTGGAAGAGCGGGAAATTCAACGTCGAAGGTAATATAGATAAATTTTTTTGTGAGAATATAACTTTAATGTAAGAAATATGTTAAACTATAGATTTTTACATATTGTCAATATTTTTGGTGAAACAAGTGTACAGAGATTGTTTTTTGTATTTTTACGCCATGTCAAATACGTTATTATCGCAAGCATTAAACGAAATAAACGAAATCAGCAGTAATTATTACATATCGTAAAAACATCTTAAATGATTTATCCAGAAAACAAGAAAATTAATTTATTTCAAAATATATGTTTTCTATTACTGTGATGCGTTAATTATCACTCAGGTGCCTGTATCATTGTTATTTAATCGAAAAAATATGAAAAATAGCCATTTCAGGTTTTTAAGCTTTTGACCCTGAAATAACCTTTTGAAGGTCACAAAATTTTTTATTAATATCACTTCAGACGTAAAATTTCCCGCTCTTCCCGTATACGGTGTCAACAACAGATGTTCTTATTAAAAAAAACTGGCTGACCTTCAAATAACCTTGAAAATGATGCTCAAAATCAAAATTAATTGCTTAGGAACGAAGCAATTCGGGTGAATAGATTAAAATGGCTCACCCTATATTTTTACCTAAACTGACCATTATAAAAGAATCCTAGCGTTTTATGTCATATATGTCCATTATTCTATATTTTACGATGGCAAGATTCACGTTTGTTTTAAGCGACATGGTATTATTTTCCAAAAAAATCTTAAAATGATCTTATCTGCCTCGATAAAGTATATCGGAAGCTTAGTGTGTACCACACAGATTGATGCTAGCACAATTGTACAAAAAGTTTGACAAAAGACAAAACGGTAAAATAAATATAAGCAGAAATTTTGCAGGTATTTCACATTAGTTGACAAAAATAATTATATTGGTAGGAAATTGTACATTCAAGCAACATTGACAAACATAAAATAATAAAATATATGGTGTAACAACACCGACCAGGAGATACAACAAATACGAAACAAAATTTACAACATAATTTCTTAATTCCAAACGATAGTGTAATGATTTGAAATACATTTTTAATGCACCATGTTGAAGACAATTTATTAACTGTACCACTTGAAACTATCAACACCCCAAGAGAAATTAATCCAACAATCATGGTTTATTAGTTAGGATCACAAATAGACGGAATCCCGTTTGCTATCAAAGACAATTATTAATTACTAAAACCGTTCAGGACAATAATTGATTACATTTTACATCCACTTGCTAATAAAGTGTTTTCTCGCTTATCCCCTTTAACGGAATGGCTATCTGGTTTATTTGATATATCGAGAAACCGAGTGATAATTTGAGAGAATATGAAATCGTTTAATACGATTTTAGTTCAAACTACACTATAACTAAGAAATAATGCAATAAAAGATGTATTGTCAAATTATTTATAAATTATAATAAATAATTAATACTGTGAAAGTATTTTTATAAACGGCATAAATAAATTGAACATAACTATAATTAGTATAATATATCATAAGGTGAAGTAGAATTATTGTTATACAGTGCCTTTCGAAAAATGCTAGAACAATAATGTTTTATTTGATAACCTAAAACCACTTGCATATATATAGGATGGATGGATACAATAGGGGTGGAGTTATACAGGGTGGATAACAAATGTTAGAAAAATAAATATTTCATAAGGTAGCCCAAAGGAAGTTGCATTTAAAGATTGGTGATTGAAATATAGTGTGGTGTGAATAATAGTGAATAATAGTTATACAGAGTAGTTATGTTGGTAGACCATAAGTAGTTACGTATATCGAGTGGTTGAAATACATTCTGAATGGAATTATTATAAAGATTGTTTTAATAAATGTTAGCGAATTTAGATTACATAGCAAGTGTCCGATTATTTGGATATAGGTACCCAAATTTATTAAAAACATTGAATTTACGAATGAATCTCACTAAAGCGAGTACTATTGATTGAAGTATGCCCAAAGTTTTAGCCTTATATCTTATAAGGTAAAGTGAACTGTCACCCAGATGAATTACTGTAAATACACCTGTCACGATTTTAGCAATGTGTTATTTGAAGAGTACTTAAAAGCATGATACATTTTTATTTTTAATTAGTATTGAATGAAATATGCACAACTTTCAACCCTGCATCTAACTGCTTAGTTAAACGGCCATTCAACTCTTATACTGTTACATTAATTTTCTATTTTTGTAAGTTCGATAAATCAGTACTCGTAATTGTTTACTGAATCTACATTTTTAATAAAGGCATTCTATGTTTAATTTATTGGAATTCGACACGTGGGTAATACTATAATTAGTAGGACGTTTGCTGTCTAGGTTAGTTTATATAGCCGATCAGCCCGCATCAAGTTTAAAATTTAATGTATCATATGGACAGGTCCACGCATTACTTCTGGATTGAATCTATCTCTACTCTAGAAATCCTGTCAATTAAAGGTATGCCGCTAATTACAAATTTTAACTCGCTAAGTGAACTCATGGCACAATAGTCCAATCATTTGCAGTAAAAGAATTCAATATAATTTATATTTAACAAAGAACCGAGCTCAAATGAATGAAAATAAAAAAGGTAAAATACCCTAAGCAATCAATAACTATTTTATAACATTTAAATTTGGAAATATTGTTATGTGACTACTTTGATGTTTAGGAACTTTTGCCTTTATTTTTTCGGTTTGCTGAAAAATAAGTTTTTCGTTATAGTGAATTCACCTCCAAATCCATCTTAATACATATATTACAATTTATGGTTTAATTTTAAAAATGAACTGACGTCAAATGAATTAAAATGAAAAATGTTACAAACACCCTGTACGATCAATATTCTTTTATTAAATAATTTAAGAGATTTGTGTAGAAATTTTATTGGATATTTACTTTGAACATTAACCACTTTGCACATATTTTTCAATTTTCTGAATAATAGCAAGATTTACGTTATAAAAAAGATATGAATCAAATAGGAATACAATGCAGTTTAAATCATCAAAATTGCTTAAGCCGCTTATGAGTAATCGCTGAGCATATTTCTGGGAATCTACTACTTCTAAATCTTTTCGATTAAAATTTTTCAATTTTCAAAAAAGAACTAATAGCAGAACAAATCCAACATCATCGTGCGCTAGCGATAAAATGAAAATATTTTACAAAATTCAATACATTATACGCATGCATAAAGAGAAACTCAAAAAATAGCTACAGTTAACCTTAATCCTACAAAAGGGGCAATTATAAGTTCAGCTTCGCCAACTCATTATTTAAATCTTTTATAGAAAAAAAATATTTGTTTTTAAGTTTTCGCGGGCACTACATGTATTAGATGGTTTCCGGGAATTCATCCAGGTAGTTGATAACTGATCCCTGCCGGGATCGATGGTAAAATGACGACGTTTCGGCAGAGTCACATCTGCCCTCTTCAGGTCGGTTCGCATAATTCTCGTAGCCTTCTGCTTTCGCTTCTAGTTACTCGAATACTAATATATTCAGGAGCGCGCACGGTGTTATATAGTCGCGGCTCGGCGCCTATTGGTTGGCACCGTGAACGACTGCGTGTGATTGGCCCTGGGAGCTCAGTGGGCACGCCTCCCACCTGCTGATTTGTTATTTCCGGTTGAGTTGTTATTGGACGGGTCCGGTCCTGTACGGTGTTTAATAGAATTTTCCAACAATTCGATAAGTTCTGGATTTCATTGCGTGCGTTTAGACTGTGAGGCCTCTTCGCTATTTCAATTGCCTCTCTTACGGGTCTTGATTTCGGGTGTTCTATATTTGCCAGTACTCTGGTGTTCTCAAAGTCTATTCGGTGTGACGTCTTGGTGGCGTGTTCCGCAATGGATGTTGTTTTTTACTGCTTTCTTATAGCATTGTAGTGTTCATCACGTCTAGCTTGAATTCTTCTGTTAGTTTGCCCCACATAGGTTTTATGACAGTCTGCACATGGAATCTCGTACACTCCCTGTTGTTCTAAAGGGATCTTCGTCTTCGGAGTCCTCAACACCGTGCTTATTTTTCTGTCTGTATTGAAAATACTATCGATATTGTGTCTCCGTAGAATTCTTGCAATACTGTCCGTGGTACCCTTGACATAAGGTAAATAAGCCTTGGTTATTGGTGTCTCATGCTCCTCGTCTGTTCGTCTCGGTTTTGACTTTAGGGCTCTTTGAATATTTCGGTCTGTAAATCCGTTTTGTCTCAGAGCTGTTTTTAAACTGTCCATCCATTTCCTGTTTGATGTTTTCCTGGTCAGCTAATCTTTGTGATCTGGTTACTAAAGTTTTGACGGCGGCTTGTAGTTGGGCTGGGTGGTGATGAGAATTAGCATGAAGGTATCTGTTGGTGTGAGTTGCTTTTCTATATACTGTATGGCCAAGGGTTCCATCTTCCTTCCTATGTATGAGAACATCAAGGAATGGCAGTTGATTATTGGCTTCAACGTCCATGGTGAATTTTATTTGGTGATGGATGTCATTAAGGTGGTCTAAAAATGTGTTGAGGTGTTCCCTCCCATGAGGCCAAATCACAAAAGTATCGTCCACATATCGCAACCATAAACTGGGTTTAAGAGTTGCTGTTCTTAGTGCCAACTTCTCAAAGTTCTCCATAAAAAGGTTCGCTATAACTGGTGCGAGTGGCAATTACGCTATTACTCCCTCTCATATAACAACAGAGAGCATAATATGTGGCATGGAAACAGCAGTTTCAAAATTAGATACGAACACCGCTAAAATAATTAGACAAGATGTGTCACATGTTCTAAGCAAGTCTAAACCACCCAAAAGGAACCTATCTATAGAAGAAAATGAGGCCTTGAAAGAACTTTGCCTCAACAAGGACATTGTCATTCTATCTGCTGATAAAGGAAATGCGACTGTAATTTTAGATACAGCGGATTATTCAAACAAAATTCAAACATTGCTACAAGATCCAGCATATAAACAAATTACTACTGACCCAACAACTTATCTGGAGAAAACAACCAAGGCCAAAATCCAAGCAAGGAGGATCGACAAAAATCTCCAACTGCAACTCATTCCGCGTGAAAAGTCATCGAGATGTCCGAAATTATATGGGTTGCCAAAAGTACATAAAGAAGGTGCCCCTTTGAGGCCAATAGTAAGTTAGTAAGTAGTAATGTTGGATCCCCAACACAGCAGCTAGCCAAATACCTAGCCCAACAACTTCAACCATTTGCAGAGGGGGCAGACTCATATGTCAAAAATTCGACACATTTCATCGAAATACTTAGAAAAACGGTTTTACAACCTGAGTGTCTTCTTGTCAGTTTTGACGTAGTGTCCCTTTTCACCAACATCCCTATCGTCGAAGCCTTGGATATCATAATAGATAAATACAAACCACCTCAACACCTTGTAGACTTAACAAGGCACTCCCTGATGAACACCTATTTTGTTTTGTTGTTGTTTTGACGTAGTTTCCCTTTTCACCAACATCCCTATCGTCGAAGCCTTGGATATCATAATAGAAAAATACAAACCACCTCAACACCTTGTAGACCTAACAAGGCACTCCCTGATGAACACCTATTTTGTTTACGAGAACCAACGATACAAACAAGTGGAAGGAGCTCCAATGGGATCGCCACTCGCACCAGTTATAGCGAACCTTTTTATGGAGAACTTTGAGGAGTTGGCACTAAGAACACCAACTCTTAAAACCAGTTTATGGTTGCGATATGTGGACGATACTTTTGTGATTTGGACTCATGGGAGGAAACACCTCAACACATTTTTAGACCACCTTAATTGCATCCATCACAAAATAAAATTCACCATGGAGGTTGAAGCCAATAATCAACTGCCATTCCTTGATGCTCTCATAAATAGGAAGGAAGATGGAACCCTTGGCCATACAGTATATAGGAAAGCAACTCACACCAACAGATACCTTCATGCTAATTCTCATCACCACCCAGCCCAACTACCGTCGTCAAAACTTTAGTAACGAGATCACAAAGACTAGCTGACCAGGACAACATCATACAGGAAATGGACAGTTTAAAACAGCTCTGAGACAAAACGGATTTACAGACCGAAATATTCAAAGAGCCCTAAAGTCAAAACCGAGACGAACAGACGAGGAGCATGAGACACCAATAACCAAGGCTTATTTACCGTATGTCAAGGGTACCACGGACAGTATTGCAAGAATTCTACTGAGACACAATATCGATACTATTTTCAATACAGACAGAAAAATAAGCACGGTGTTGAGGACTCCGAAGACGAGGATCCCTTTAGAACAACAGGGAGTGTACGAGATTCCATGTGCAGACTGTCATAAAACCTATGTGGAGCAAACTAAGAGAAGAATTCAAGCTAGACGTGATGAACACCAGAATGCTATAAGAAAGCAGGAAAAAACAACATCCATTGCGGAACACGCCACCACGACGTCACACCGAATAGACTTTGAGACCACCAGAGTACTGGCAAATATAGAACACCCGAAATCAAGACTCGTAAGAGAGGCAATTGAAATAGCGAAGAGGCCTCACAGTCTAAACGCACGCAATGAAATCCAGAACTTATCGAATTGTTGGAAAATTCTATTAAACACAGTACAGGTCCTGGACCCGTCCAATAACGACTCAACCGGAAATAACAAATCAGCAGGAGGGAGGCGTGCCCACTGAGCGCCCAGGGCCAATCACACGCAGCCGTTCACGGTGCCAACCAATAGGAGCCGAGCCGCGACTATATAAAACCGTGTGCGCTCCTGAAAATATCAGTATTCGAGTAACTAGAAGGCTATGAGAATTATGCGAACCGACCTGAAGAGGGCAGATGTGACTCTGCCGAAACGTCATCCGCGGATGAATTCCCGGAAACCAACTATATATATATATATATATACATATGTCTTTTTGTATGTTATTTTACCATCGATCCCGGCAGGGAAGTTATCAACTACGCTGATGAATTCCCGGAAACCATCTAATACATTTAGAGTCCGCGAGAACTGAAAAACATATATATATATATATATATATATATGTTTACAGGGTGTTCTGTATATAGGAAACTTAGAGCGGAGTAGAATTACATGGATTAAAAAAATCTAAAAACAAATAAATTTGACGTCCTATAAGCAGATGGATATATACAATGTGGTGGAAATAAGGGGAGTGGAATTAAAAAACAAAACAAAAAACTTATATTGAGTGGGCCATAAACAGTTCCAGTGGTTGAAAAAGGGTAGAATATTTATACAATAAAAAAACTTTAAAAAATTACAGCTACACAGGTTGGTTTAAAAAATATTATACAGTAATGTTATTATCTACAAGCTGTTCCATTTACCGGATGGTTGAAATAAAGGTTGGGGTAGGATTCTAAGGATACAGGGTGGTACAAAAATGTTGGATTTGGTGGTAAATAAGTAGTTGCTTATAAAAGGTTGTTGAAATATATTGGGGTGTACAGTTATAATTATACAGGGTGGGAAAAAATGCTAGAAAAATGTTCTTATATAGCAGATGCATATATGGAGTACCTGAAATATAGTGCACATTAAGTTATAGTTATACAGTGTCATTCAAACAAGGTTAGAAAAAGTAGGAAATGAAGGGTGGTTTAAATGAAGTGTGGAGAGAAATTATACTTTAATATGTCTTAAAAAATATGAGGAAACATTTTGAAATAGCGTAGTTCATAATAAGTTGCAAAGATAGGATAGTTGAAATATAGTGTGAAGAAGTGTTATGATAATTGTTTAAAAAAATTAATATTGGTTGACCAATAAGCAATAGTGTATACAGGGTAGTTGTAATACATACAAAAAAATGTTGAACAAAATTGTTATATTCGGTGCCCATTAACCAGTTGCGGTTTTGGTGAAATGTATTTGGCATTGAGGGATTTATAGTTATACATGGTGGTACATTTGTAATATATTATACTGGGTGGCCGATAAGTAGTTGCAAATACAAGGTAGATGAAATAGCGGGTGGAGTAGATTTATAGTTAAACAGGTTGGATATATGCAAGAGCATATATGCAATATCTGAAACATGGATCGAAGTAAAATTATAGTTCATACAGTGTGATTAAAACAAAGTTAGTAAAAGATGCATATAGGGTGTGGTTGAAATACAAGGTAGAGACAAATTATACTTTCAAGGATCAAATTATACTTTCAAGGATGGTTCAAAAATGGTTATATAGCGTAGTCCATAAGCAGTTGCATATATAAGATAGTGAGTGGACCAGTGCTATAGTTAAGTGTTTAAAATTTGTATATTTGGTGGCCCCTAAACAGATGCAAATACATAGTAAAATTATGGTTATACAGGGTGGTTCAAAAATGAGTTGTAATGTTTGACAAATTGGCAGCGGTGTATACTAGATGGTTTTAATGCAGCTGGAAGTAGAGTTATTTAGAGCTGAAATATGAGGAGAAGCAAGATTATAGTTTTAGAGTGTATTTAACACAATGTTAGAAAAAGCGGCATATAGAGGTTGATTAAATTATAGGGTAAAGAGAAATTTTACTTTAAAAGGTGGTTCAAAAACTATCAGAAATAATTGTTATACAGCGTAGACCATAAGCAGTTGCATAGCTGAAATATAGGGTAGTGAAGAGTTATAGTCAGGTGTTCAAAAAGCTCTATTGGGTGACAAATAAACAGCAGCATATACTGGATGGTTGCAATATAGGGTTAAGTAGAATTACAGTTATTTAAGGTGATTCAAAAAATGTCAAATAAAATTGTTATATAGGGTGGCCCATAAGTACTTGCAGTTTTGGTGAAATATATTCGGGATTGGTGGATTTATAGTAAAGTAGGGTGGTTCAAACAAGTTAGAAATTTTGTTATATAGGATAACCCATATGTTTCATAAGCTATTTCTTTTTGCGAAGGCTTGAACATTCCGTACGCGGGTGAAACCGCGCGTAACGGCTAGTATTATATAAAGGCATTCAATCTTTACTTGTTTCGGACTTTGATGTCATTGCCAATGAAATTATGGTCTTACAAAATCATTTTGATATTGACATTGAAATCCTAGACTCGGAACTTCAAATGGAAATTATTATTTACAGGAAAACGATTAAAAATTACTATCAAAACTCATAGCTGTTGAAATTTTATGAATCTTCAAGTGATACCATTTCATAAATTGCATTAATTTATTCGTAAGCTGTTTTGTATTTTGGTACTACTTTCTTGTCTGAGAAAACATTATCCAAAATGAAGAACAGAAAGAATATTTACAAGATCTAAGTCAACCGATGTGTATTTAATATCCTTTAGTAATAGGTGCAAGTCAAGTCAGAACTTGTTAGTTGCACTCATTTCAATTATTTGTCAGCTAATATGCTAAAGTTCATTTTCTGCGTTTTACTCTTGTCATTAAGTTTTACCTAGAAAGCAGATAAAACTGATTTATTATCATTCTGTGTTTTTGTATCGAACTTTTTCAGCAGCACCAGATGCAATAATAAATTTCTAGCTGTGACTCGCCAGACTGGTGCCACAGGGCGTATGCGCACGCTAGACAGTTTGCTAGATTTGTTTTTGGTTATAATTTCACTCATTTCACAATAAACAGAGTATCTGGGCAAAAGTATTAAGTTAGGAATTGATAGTTTCGAATATTAGCGGGTTCAAGCTACACATTCCAGCTTTATTTTTTTAGTATACTCGTAGACAATTTATATTTAAATTTTGCTAAATTTTTCTATCAGTTATTTGTAACTTTATATTTATTAAACTCACTCCACTATTGTTAACGATTACACTGGATTATGCTGTTACAAACTCTAATTGACTTATTCAAATATTGCAACTACTGACTTGGAAACCTGCAGTAAATGAACAAGAACAAAATTATTTATGGATACATAATTTCTATTCATCATTTATTACGAAGCCGTAACTGTTACTGTTAGTCATGCCAGAGAGCATGAATAGCAACTGATTTGATGTTGCCACAAACACGCAAGAAAATAATTAATAATTGCTGCAATTCTAAATTGCTTCTGTACCCACATTTCTATCATATAGTGCAATCAGAGAAAATATACCTTATTACTGTTCTCTACTAAGTTGTACTGGACTTCAACCAAGCTAAATTTACTTACAGATAATAGTTCACACCAAAAGTTACTATGTTTTGCTAAATGTGTTTAACGGAAACTCCGAATAGTTAACTTTATTTGTGTACTAAAAAGCGACATATCGCATTTAGAGGTTTGTAAAATTCTGAAATGCAGATATTAATAACAACGGCTGTTCAAGTTTTGATAACGGTTTGGATAACTTCTTTAAACAAAATGTCAAAATATAAGTTATTCATGTTAAGGAATTAACAATTCCTGATCTTGTTCCAAATACACATTATACTAAGTACTAGTTGGAACGAACAGTTGAAAATTTGATAAAATAGCACTGATCTTTACACCATTTCTACTTTGTTCAAATAACAGATTTAACTAACTTATAAACTGCATTCATTATTTTTAATCATCCTGTTACAACCTTTTACGACGTCCTCCTTTTCGATTCCCTCTCTCCAATGTTGAGGTATCCCTGTCATAACTTGTCCACACCAGAATAATTGTTTAATATTGTAAAGACCTCTGGAATTATTCTCAAACTTCTATTATTGCCCTGATTCGGTCATCTCTAATTTTATCCCTTTTACATTTTCCCGATGCTGTCCTCCATTTGTAGTACAGATGCTGTGCTGTTTTACACGGGCCACACTTCACTACCCTTGGTTATAATATGCTTCACGAGTATGTTATTTTGTTACGTTTAGATCTTGACATTTAGTGGGCTAAAGCGTTTTTTTTTTCTACCTTGAGTATTTCCATCTTTCTAACCGACTTCAAAAAGAAGAAGGTTCTCAATTGGATCGTTTAAACTATATTATTATGGTCTCATATTTTTCTAAAGCACGTAGGTTATATCGTTTTTTAGAAAATCGAGAAAAACTTTTTAAGATACTTCCTTATATATTACACTTTTATAGAGGCCTTAGTATTAAAAGATGTTTCTGTTCGGAGCCTGAAGGTGCAATAATTTGAAAATAAATTGGAATTAAATCAAAATAAAAGTCAGATAATCATTTTCAATATGAAGATTCTGAGTTGGTATCTATAAACAGTGCGTCTACATAAGTTGGATTCAAATGCAAAACTTTTTTATGAATAATATTTAGAGAAAAAGTTATACTTCATAAACAGATTTCCATAGTCAGAAAAGTATACTGTAATCATTACATGTCAGTTTTTCAACTGTATACGAGGTTTATCAGCAAATATGAATTTTTCTTAATAGCCTCTTTATTTTTGTTAATATCATTGTAATAAAAAATGTATAATGAACGTTCATTTAACTTTTCCAACTATATACTAGGTTTCGCAAAAAATATCAAGTTTTAGTAAGATAATTAGAATTTAATCCAAATAGGCATTTATCACTAAAAATTTCGCGGAGGAGAGTCTGTTAAATCAATTTAATTGGAATTAATTCGAAATTTCCGATACTTAACAGACATAAAAAAGTTGAAAATTTAAAAATTACCTAGAATACCGTTAATCCACCAAACTAGAAACGTATGTAAAAATGAGATTGGTCAACATAGTGAAGGTAATACCCCATTTTTGACAATACCGAAAAAGTTAAATAAAAATAGATCCAATTAAGTCATTACATCACTGAAAATTGTAGACTAAATACATTTTTATTGGGGACCAAATTATAGAATTAAACCGAAAATAAAAAAATATTTTTTTAACGCATCATGCATTACATCAAATTAGGAATACAAATATATATTTCTCATTATTTTTATGTTTCTTTGGGGAATAACACCACAATAGAAATAAAACTACGTATATTGCAGGAATACCAAACGTTTCAAAGTCTATTCTGACTGATACGTTTGGTATTCCTGCAATATAGGTAGTTTTATTTCTATTGTGTTGTTATTCCCCAAAGAAACATAAAAATAATCAAGGAAATGCCACAAACAACGTTTAGAAGACATATATTTGTCATATTTTTAAAATTAAGTGTTTACAAGATATTAACATAAAGATATAAAAAATTTCTCGCTATATTTCCGAAACCTTAATACCTAAAATTTTGAAAATAATTAGGGGTACTGGGGCTCACTTGAGATTTATAAGAAATATTATTAGAAAACCCTCATAGTAATTTTAGGGACAAATTATACAATTATATGGAAATTAAAAATTCAATTTTCCAAAGCATCATGTAATATATCAGATAAAAGGCTCATTATGTGAACTACAAATATATCATATTTTTAAATCATTTGTTTAAAAGATATTAACAAAAATATTAAACATCGACTTAATTCCCATTTGAGAAACTACACTATTTAATTTTGAAAAATATTATATTTGTATTTTTGAATAATTTGAATAACAGATTAATAATTTATAATTTAAAACTTAACCTATTTTGCCCTTTATCTTCCAATCTACAGAGCCTCAAAATTCAGACAGTATATTATAAAAGGCTACCCTGAAAGTTTATTAGTAAAATAAAACTCTAATGTTAATTTTTAGGGGTCAAACTAGAAAATTAAATACATGCGTACTCTTATAAAATCCAAGCGAATCCTGAAGCAGATAAAATAAAAAGTCTATGTGTGGAAAATGAAAGTGTATATTTTTATACATTTAAAACGCTTCCTTTAAAAGATATTAGGGTAAATACAAGAAAATGCACTCATTCCCTGCTTGTCTGAAAGTGGAATATTAGAATCTTGAAGGTGGTACAGAACCCTTAGTATGCGAGTCCAACTCGCACTTGACCAAATTATTTTTATAGAATTTAGGAATTCAATTAAAATGGTGTCAATATCTATATATAAATAGGCAAAGACAAAACGATTAGGTACCATTTTCTCCTCTGTTTCTCAACCGATTTTCTTCATTTTGGTTTTGTTTAGTAGCTACTGACGACCTTCAGTGCAGAATGCTAATCTTAATTTATAATATTGGTTCATTCATTAAATAAAATATAATAAAAATTCATTATTTACATCAATAATGTCAATGCCAAACAAATGAATGTGCCGCGTGCTGCCGCCGCCAGACTCAAACCATTGAGTAATTATATATAGACAGACCAATGCTGTTATATGCTTAGAGCATGTATTTCTGGAAGTGGCATGCAAGCGTTGTTATTGTTTAGTGGGTAAAGTAATCGTTGAATATTATAATTATACAGGGCGATTCCAGATATGTTAGAAATCATTTTTTTCATGGGTGGCACATGAGCAGTTGCATATATAGGGTGTTTAAAATATAGAGTAGAGTGTAATTATAACTAATAAAATAATTATATAGGGAAGCCCATTAGCGGTTGAATTTACAGGGTTCTTGGAATAGAAGGTGCAGTAAAATTACAGTTATACAGGGTGGTGCAAAAAATGTTTTACATAGATGCATATACAGGGTGGCGGAAATGGAAATGCAACATTTCGTAACCCATAAGCAGTTGTATATATAGTTAAGATGAAATATAGGGTAAGAGCAATTATAGATATACAAGATGGTGATAAAAAATGTTAGAAAAGGAAATGATTTATAGAGTAGAACACGAAGAGTTCCATATATATAATGATTGAAATATAGGTCGGAGTAGAATTATAGTTACAGAAGATAATTAAAAATTTCATAAACAAAAAGAGTAAATATGGTGGGTCATAGGCAGTGGCATATACAGAACTGTTTACCCAGTGGTTGAAAAATAAAAAATATTATGCGTGGTTCTTAAGCAGTTGCATATACAGGGTGGTGGAAATATATAATGAGATGAAATTATTATAATGAGGATTTTAATAAATGTTAGAGAATGGAGCGCAATTATAGCTATACAGGGGGGTTAGAAAAAATAAATATGTAGGGTAGCCCATTAGCAGTTGAATTGTTGTCATATTAAATTAAGAATTACGAATTTGAACACAAATAAAGGTCTTTGAATTATATCTGAAAAAAACTTGAATTTCGTTACTTATTTGTAGAAGCGAGATGTAAGACCGACATCTAGGATTTTCGAGGAAACTATCACACAGAGGTTCCGATGTGTGTAATTGCTGTTCTCCCTAAAGTCCTAGAATAGAATATCACGATAAAATTTTCATGTTACTTAACCTGCCAGAGATATTGACACAATTGGTCGAATTTCGACCACTGGGCGACAGCTAGTAGTTATAATTACTACACAAATAACAAAAGAACAATGCATAGCCATAAATTTATTTTATGAAAATTCTAATATTCCACGAGGTTTAAGCTGCTCATAAATAATCTAGGGTGATTCGCAAGAGCTATTTTCTTTTGTTTTAAATCGGTAACTATTGAAAAGTATTTCCAATTTCAAATTTTCTGTATGGGTCCATCAAACTTTCTGAAACTATTTAATTTCAATAAATACTTTTGAGTACTTTCAAAATAATCAGTTCCCATATTTTTACACTACGATCAATCTTGTAGCTGTCAATTCCTTCGATAAACTTATATCAATCCCAAAATTATACAAAGTTGTTTGACCGTTTTATGTTTAAAGCCATTGGGGTTTAAGAAAGTGTATGTAACCTGTCGAAGATCAGATAGCGGACATCATTTTGAATATATGTGCCTCCTATTATTCGAAATTCCTAACACAGAGATAGAATTGCTGCAAAGAACTTGACGACCAACTAATTTTAGCTGCAGAAAATTGCTTTATCCCGAAATATAATTTTATATTTTTTGAGCATGATAATTGTGTTCTTTGCAATCTCCTAAAATTAGTTTATCAGAATTTATTTTCTAATTTATTGACACTTTTTGAGTTGATTGCTAAAGATTATTTCTGTCGTCTTCTAGTTTATTATTATGTATTCTTACATAAGAACAAGAGCACTATATTTAAAAATTCAAAAGTTTCAAGGTCTCGTTCTAGGAGCCCAAAATATTCATTATGAAGAGTTTGTTCAATACGAAAAAAGCGCGACTATTAGATATGACCCTTGGAATATTTTTGCTAGGCGATATATCGAAAAACAGCAAATTTTCCTTATCTGCAAGACTGACAAACATTTGAATTTCAATTTTATATGTTATGCAAAGGTGGTACAAACCAATCCATGAAACATTTGGCTTTTTAAATATACAGTTTTTGTTCTCTAGTATTATATTACTTCCACAAAAATGTAAATCTGTTGAGTTCTCTTATATTTTTGCCATTTGAAATAATATGCATAAATTAGCAACCACATGTGGTTGCTCGTTGTTAATATGAAGTTTACCTAACTGAAACATGAACAATTTTTCGAAATATTTAACATACCTACATAGTTCCTGAAATACTTCTATGATGTAGTGTATTAACGTGAAATTTACCGTTTTTGAAATAAAGACTAAACGCCAACGAATCGCCATATATCTGAACATATTATGAACAAAAAGTTAAGCTTTGATAACCACATTTCCTTTATGGTACAAAAAGCCTTAAGGCTCCTGGGCTATATACTAAGAAATACAAAAGATTTTAAAGGCTATAGTACAGTAATGCGGTTGTATATTTCTTAGGTAAGGTGTTCTTTAGAATATTGCAGTATGGCGTGGAATCCTATATATGATAAGTATATAACATCCCTAGAACATGTACAAAAAAATTTGTTAATGCACTTAATTATAGGTATTTTAGGTTTCGGCATTACCAAGAATATAGTGACAACTTGAAATTCTACAATCTTCAGCCACTGTTTATCAGAAGAGAATTTGCCGATATTTGTTTTATTTATAAAGTTATTAATAATATGTTGTGATCTGAGTGGTGTCTCAAGAATTTACCAATTAATTGCAGTTTTCCTAGAACAAGACACAAACAGATTTTTTACGTTCCTTACTATTCTACCAACTACTACAATAACTCCCCGTTAATAAGAAGTATTAATGCTTATAATATAATTTGTCATTTAAAGGTAGATATCTTTTCCTCCAATTTTAATAATTTTAAGAAAAATTTATCTAGATCGTTACAAGAGTTTTATAATACACTTATACGTATAAAAAGAAATGAGTTGTCTCCCCTGGACCTGTAAAACTTGCCATGAGTCATTAAACATACCCATAAATTTGCTGACTTGTTCCCCCTCCCTTCCCATGATTAAAATTTTTTCGAACTTATCCCTCTAGGACATTTTTTTGCCCCTCTCTAGGACAATTTTTTTAAATTTTACCATTCCCTAAACTAAAAGCTGGGTACGTCCTTGTTTGTCTAGACACTTCTTTGAGACCAACACCAAAAAACTTATCTAGAATACTCATACAACTTGGTTTTTTGTGTAACTTTATATGTTAAGAGTCTCTTCTTTAACAGAATATCAATAAATTATGCATGACTAGCTGAGTAGCAATACAGTAAATTAAATATGGCGGACTTCTTAGGATATGTAGGTGCCAAATAAAAGGGTTTGCTGAGAGAACATGAAAATAAAAGAGCATCACTATAAATTCATAGTAGCACACGCACTAAGGATGGAGGACAACATTTTCTCATGGTTTTCTGAAAGATGGCTGTTACATTTCTGGTTTATATTTCCCTGATTTTTGGGAATAACACCACAATTGCTGGACACTTTATATATTTCAAATAGTCCAAACGTTTCAGGGTCCAAATCAGACCACATTTTCTATGTTAATAAAACTTTACACAACTGAACAAGAAAACTAAAAAGTTAAAGGGTTTGCAATAACAAAATTTAGTAATTCCCAATTTTACATTAAATGTTTGACATAAAACTGATATAACTAAGAAAATTGACTAGCAATTTGATATATACAGATATGCATTGTAAGATCATGTGAAATAACAAAGTTCATTTCAATTTAGAAGAATTTTACTGGACTATCTTTAGAATTTCAATGGACGCTCCTAAGTACGACTTTGTTATAAGATAGTACATTTACGAAAAATGAGATCAAAGGAATTCTGATGTTCCAGAGAATCCATTAAAGTCATAAGAGAAAACCTTGGAAAAACCTTATGAACTATTAGCGACACAATGGTTTTCATTTAATAAAGTTAACAGAACTCTGTCAACTTTCGTTTTGTATTGTGTTCTTATTTATGAAATAATGTTGAGTTTTGAAAATATATGTTATGGTCAAGGTTCCAGGCATGCACAGAAATTTTTGACTTTTCGAGTTGTCGTTTCATTATATACGTGTTGTATAATTTTTCGAACATTGATGGGTGTAGACGTTGCTCCAATATAAAATTTGTTACATTAAACAGGAATTTTATAAACACACATCTCAAAAAATTTAACGTATAAAATTCCTTGCGAATGAAACAATTTTTATATTGGAGAAACATCTAGGCCCATAAATGTTCGAATATATGAACACAAAATTACACAATTCGAAAACTAAAAAATTTGGGAACGTGCCTGGAAGCGTGGTCATAAAATATAATGGCATAACTCAACCATATTACACATAGAAGAACAAAACACAAAAGGAAAGCTGTAAGAGTCTGCTTTAATTTTATTTTATGAAATTGGTTGTATCGCTAGTACTTCTGGCGAATTCATCCTGTTCTGGTTACCAATAATCAAGGATGCAATTAATAACGGTAATATCCTTTTAAATAACCCTATATTAGTAAAGTTCAAAAGGTCATTCCTGGGTTTTCTCTTACGTTTTTAAGAGAATCTCTAGAACATCAGAATTTCATTGTTCTCATTTATGGCGAATGCACTCTTATAGCAAAGTCACCACATGAAGTTCTGAAGATAACTCTTTCAAATTCTTCCAGTTTGAGAGAAGCTTCGTTATTACACAAGATCTTTAGAATTTTTAGTGCTACCCTGTATTTATCAAATTAGAATTAAATTTTCTTAGTTCTATCAATTTTATTCAAATATTTAATGTGAAATTGTGAATTATTAATTTGTGGCTACGAACCTTAAATTTTTAACTGTCTTCTTACCACTGAAAATCGGTCTGACTTAGACCCTGAAACGTGTGGACTATTTGAAATATACTTTATAGAATTGTGTTGTTATTCCCAGCAAACCAGAAAAATAACATTTTCACATCTATCTCATGACATGTTTATCAAAGAAAGAGTTTTCCCAGAGAAATTTCAAAAATAAATAAATTTTATATTATACATAAAGAACTAAAAACTAGAAAAAAACGAAATTTTTTTTTAAAACAAACTTTTGTTAAAATGGACTAAGTAATAAACAAGGAATTCATCGTATTGTTACGAGAATTTATCCAACATCTGGTGCAATCGGCCATCAACCAATTCGTCGAAGGGACGTTATTCCGATACTTCTGGGAATCCGAAATGTTTTGTCTCTCAACAGGCCGACCGTTGTCGTTACTGGGAATGCCCTTAAAGTTTCCAGAACACATGAAAGAAGTTTCCCGATGGTTCGTAGACTTACCAGACAATTCGGAGAGAAATATATAAATATGGACAGCTGGCAATAGGAGGCATTCAGTTTTTGACGGTCGTATTGTATAGTTAAGATAAAATGTAAATAGTTTCTGTGAATATAAATTGTGTAATTGTGGAAATAAATTAGAGTAAGTTGGACTGTGCTTTTAAATAAATCCAAGAACTGAACAGAACCCGAGTGAGAAAATAAAAACATCAAACATCAAAAGTATCAAACAAAATGGTTAATTATATTTGCTCTATAGAAGCAGTAAAAACCTGTATGTTGCTTATAGCGTAATTTTAAGGAGATTTAAACATATTTAGCTGCAAAAATAATAAATGAAGGTAATAATCCCGATACTTATTTGTTTGAAGTTTCTGGCAATGGAGACATGAGTAGGATATTTAAAAAAATAGGAGATAAGCTACAAATATTAAATTATTTATTAAAGATAATTCTCAGATCTTGAGAGAGTCGTTAGAAGACAAACTACTAGAAATTTCTAAAACTCTAGAAGACAAATTCCTAGAAAATTCTAAAAACTTAAAAGAGGCGTTAGAAGACAAATTATTAGAAAATTCGAAAATTCTGGAAGACAAATTACAAGAAAATTCTAAAGCCCTATAAGACAAACTGTTAGAAAATTCTAAAACTCTAGAAGACAAAGTACTAGAAAATTCGAAGTCTTTGGAAGATAAGGTACAAAAATTGCACGAAAACTCCCAATCTTTAGAAGAAAATTTGAAACGTATGGTTCAGGAAAATTCAGAAATGCTGGAAGAGAAAATAGTCAAGAATGAGGCTCAGATAGAAAAGTTAAAACAGACAATGGAGGGTGAGATCAGCAAAATAAGAGAACAGGTAGTTACAATACAAAGGGAAGAGACTCCACCGAAGAGCGAAAGCAGAAACAGTCCTGAAGTAGTGGATTCAAAAATTGGACTCGAAGGAGCAAGAAAGAAAATGAAACCTCCACAATTTGATGGTAAGTCATCATAGATTAATTATAGGCGTCAATTCGAGACTGCAGCAAAGTTAAACGGATGGTCGGCAGAGGAGAAGGCAATAGCATTAACCCTAGCCTTAAGAAGGGATGCTACAGATATCTTACAAACGTTGAATACCTCGGAGCAAGAAGATTACGAACAACTGGTCAAACATATAGAACTGAGGTATGGGCAAACCCATTTGGAGCACGTTTAACACTCCCAACTGAAAAATCGCCACCAGAAATCTAATGAAACCCTACATGAGTTTGAAGCTGATATTGCCCGTCTGGTTCGCCTTGCCTATCCAGCCGCACCGCAAAATGTGATAGAAAGGTTAGCAGTACAAGCGTTTTTGGATGGACTGCGAGACAACGAAGCCAGACAAGCTTTAACACTAGCTCGACCGACTCAATTAGTGGATGCACTTGCTCTAGCGCTAGAATTCGAGGCTGCGAAAAATACCTGCAGAGGTCAAGGCAGAGTCAGAATCACGGACGGAGAATCAGACGATGGCGGAAACGATGAAGCCTCTGTAAGAAAGATAATAGAGAAAGTTCTTACTGAAGAAAGACAACTGAGATGTAGTGAGGTAGAACACATAAGGATTCGTTGAAAGAAGAGCAACAAGGCCCGACTTCCTCATCGAAAAACTAAAGAAGGTCGATGAGAAGAGGCCATCGTCGACCTGTAGCCAACAAGCCCCAACTATCTATGCATATGTCGCTTCGTTACGCAACCACGTTAACAGTGTCTTTGTAGATGGCTTTATTAATAAGAAGCAATGTGCAATGTTGCTGGATACAGGTGCGACAAAAACAGTTATAAGGCCCAACATCGTTTTAGAGACGATGATAAAACCAACAAAATGGCAACTGCGAACAGCGACAGGAGAAGCAGCGAAAGTCCATGGTGAAATAGAGGTTGAAATGGTCTTGGGAAATACAACCTTCCTACATCGACATCGAAGACGAAGTAATCATTGGAATGGATGTCATGAGCTCCAAGGGATTCCAGTTAAACTTTAAAGATGAAATTCTGCAAGTAAATGACGAAGAAGTGGTTCTTCATGGAAAAGATGACATAATGCTTCGAGCCATCTTAGCAGAAGTTGCCAATCTTCCTGAAAGAGCTGAAATCATTATAGATGCTTGCTTAGACAAGAAAGCTAAAGCTGGAACAGTAATGATGTTTGATCCTGAACTTAACGACGGAAATGTAGGCAGAGGAGTCGCACTGGGGAAGACTCTGTTTCGGGTCAAGGAGATTGTGCCAGTAAGAGTAATGAACCTGAATCATTACTCGGTTGTGCTAAAGAAAGGAACAACTTTGGGCCATTTTTCAACAGTTTCCTCTGTAGTCAGAAGCACACAGCATGCAGAAATACCACCAGGTAAACTATCTGAGGAACTGGAAAGACTCATCACCGACTCATCTATGAATTTGAAATCAAACCAGAAAGCAAAATTGAGGGACATCGTTAGAAACTACCCGGATATCTTCGATGTAGGGAATGGCAAAAGAGGACAAACCGGTCTGGTAAAACATAAAATTAATACTGGGGACGCTCAACCTATTCGACAGTCGGCGAGAAGACTACCCCTAGCTAAAAGAGAAGAAGCCGACAGGATAGTCCGCGAGATGGAGGAAGAAGGTATTATTGAACCATCCAATAGCCCTTGGGCTTCTCCAGTTGTCTTGGTTAAAAATAAAGATGGTTCGACCCGATTTTGCGTGGACTATCAGCAGTTAAACCACTCTACAAAGAAAGACAGCTATCTCCTTCCGAGAATAGACCCTACATACGTTGGCTGGATCGAAGATGTTCTCCATCCTGGACTTGAAGAGCGGTTATTGGCAGCTGGAACTTGCTAAAAAAGACCGAGAAAAGGTTGCTTTTACCATTGGCTCAGGACTTTACCAATCACGGTGATGCCATTTGGGTTGTGTAATGCTCCAGCGACGTTTGAAAGATTGATGGAAACAGTGTTGAAAGGGCTTTCATGGAAAACATGCTTGGTGTATCTTGACGACATTATGGTGGTTGGAAGATCATTTGAAGACCACGTCAAGAACCTGGAGGAGGTGTTTCGGTGACTTCGAAGTTCCGGACTAAAGTTAAGCCCGAAGAAGTGTGAGCTGTTCCAAGAAGAGGTGCAATATCTTGGACAGGTGGTTTCCGCAGAGGGAGTAGCTGTTGATAAACAGAAAATCAAAGCTGTCCAGGAATGGCCGATACCTAAAGATATCCACCAGTTAAGAAGTTTCCTGGGGTTATGCACGTACTATCGTCGGTAGGTAGCCGGATTTGCCAACATTGCCAAGCCACTTACTACACTCACAGAAGGGAAGGTGCAGTACCAGTTATCATTTGCCAGGTGGAAACTTCGTATTGGAAGCAATGTCGGAATTGGTGCTGTGCTTTCGCAGATCCAGGAGGGCAAAGAGAGAGTCATCGGATATTTCAGCAAGACCTTGAGTAAGCCAGAACGGAATTACTGCGTTACTCGCAGGGAGCTCTTGGCTGTGGTGAAGGGGGTAGAGCTTTCTGCAAGTACCTCAATGGTAAAATATTCCTCCTGAGGACCGATCACGCAGCACTGAAGTGGCTCCTTCAGTTCAAAAATCCCGAAGGGCAAGTGGCTAGGTGGATTGAGCGGTTGCAAGAATTCGACATCGCGACTGAACATCGCGCAGGAACAAGCCATAAGAATGCTGATGCCTTATCAAGGAAACCATGCCCCGCTGATTGTAAACATTGTCGGCGAGCTGAAAAAAAAGGGCTTTTCTCTGTAGAACTACCGCCGTCGATGACCACTGGCAACCTGAGGAGATCCAGAAAGACCTAACATTAGATCCATAACTAAAAGAAGGTATCCGGTGGAAAGAAGAAGATCGCAAACCTACGTGGCAAGAGATTCCCCGATACTCACCAACTATAAAGTCGTACTGGGCTCAGTGGAACTCCCTCATCCTGGAAAATGGATTTCTCAAGCGCGTCCTGGAAACTCCAGAGGAGGGAAACGACAGAAAATAGATTGTAGTTCCCAGAAATAGGAGACCAGAGGTTTTACGAGAGCTATATGATGGTACAACTGGAGGACATCTGGGAGTAACGAAAACCCTGGGAAAGTTGAGAGAACGCTTCTATTGGGTAAACTGCCAAGTAGACGTTAAGGAGTGGTGCCGGAAATGTACGGTTTGTGCAGCAAGTAATGGACCACAGAAGCGACCAAAAGGTCCCATGAAGCAATATAACGTGGGCAATCCATTCGAAAGAGTAGCCATTGATGTTGCTGGTCCATTTCCTAAATCCGACTCTGGAAATAAATACATTGTGGTGGTGATGGACTATTTTAGTAAATGGGACAAAGCGTATGCCTTGCCGAATCAAGAAGCCTTGACTGTTGCTGATGTCCTTGTCAAGGAGTGGATCAGTCGTTTTGGTGTTCCCTTGGAGTTGCACTCAGACCAAGGTAGAAATTTCGAGTCTACTCTTTTCCAAGACGTCTTAAAACTCTTAAAGATCAATAAAACACGGACGACAGCATTACACCCGTAATCCGATGGAATGGTAGAACAGATGAATAGAACCATTAACCGCCATTTGTCAAAGGTAGTCTCTGACCACCAAAGAGACCAGTATCTGTAGTTGTTTCTAATGGCATATGGTTCGTCTGTGCACGAGTCCACTGGTCAAACCCCGGCAAGCGTTATTATCGGAGAAGAGACTGTAGGTGAAGACTATGTCAGCCAGTTACATCGTAAAATGGAAGAAATACACCAACGAGTCCGGTTAAATATCGAGAGTGTGATTGCCCGAATGAAGGAAGCCTATGACATCAAAGCCGGGGGCGGAGAATTCCAAGTTGATGATCATGTTTGGTTGTATAACCCGCAACGTCGTCGTGGATACTCGCCCAAGCTACAGAGATCTTGGGAGGGGCCGTACCAAATTGTGAAGAAAATCAACAATGTTATCTACAGAATATAGAAGCTACCTCGGGGAACACCAAAGGTGGTAAATTTTAACAGGTTAGCCCCTTATGCCGGAAGTCATGAGAGCGTAGTTGACCAAGCCCAAGTCCGCAGCATCCAACCACGCGATGACGAGATGCCCTTCGAGCAGTTTTTGACACTATTCTCTGATAGGCAGAAAGTGCAGCACGACGTAACGAGAGAGGAACCCCGAGACATATTTGAGATGACAATAGAATATGCCCTGGCTCATTGTGTGTGTCGAGATCTGCGGATGTCCAGAGGAATAGCCAAGGTGTTTGCCAGAAAGTAAGGCCAGTTCCAGAAGCTACGGGAGCAAGATCCAGTGGTAGGGAAGGTCCTTCATTTCAAAGATCAACAATCAGTGGGTACCAGAGACATTTTTTATTTGGTAACGAAAACATTCTCGCAGGACAAGCCAACATACAGTTATCTTTGGAAGACTCTGGTAGACTTGAGGAATGTGATGATGGAGAAGAATCTGATGAAATTGGCGGTCCCAAAGATAGCCTGCGGGTTGGATGCACTGAACTGGAGGGTGGTTAGAAGTATGATGGAAACAATCTTTCGATTCAGTAGCATCGACATCCTGGTATGCTGTCTCAATATTCGCAGCCCAGAATCGAAGACCATTGACTGTTACTTCCACCAAACTTCCCGATGTCGAAATGGAGAGTCCTGCAAATATCATCACACCAGCGAGGATTCTATGACATTCCGGGACGAAATGGTCTTAAGGAGGGGGCAATGTTACGAGAATACATCGGACAGCTTGTGCAATCGGCCATCAACCAATTCTTGGAAGGTACGTTATTCCGATACATCTGGGAATCCGAAATGGTTTGACTCTCAACAGGCCGACCGCTACCGTTACTGGGAATTCCCTTAAAGTTTCCAGAACACATAAAAGAAGTTACCCGACAAGTCGGAGAGAATTATAAAAATATGGACAGCTGGCGATAGGAGGCATTCAGTTTTTGAAGGTCGTATTGTATAGTAAAGATAAAATGTAAATCGTTTCTGTGAATATAAATTGTGTTAAAGTAGAGGAAATAAATTAGAGTGAGCTGGACTTTGTTTTTAAATAAATCCAAGAACTGAACAGAACCCGAGTGAGAAAATAAAAACATCACAGTATCGAACAAAATGGTTGATTATATTTGCTCTGTAGAAGCAGCAAAAACATGTATGTTGTTTGTAGCGTAATTTTAAGAAGCTCTAAACATATTTAGCTGCAATATGACATTAAGTAATTCAGAATGACCCTCATCCCACATTACATAGCCAAACATACTTTAAGTAAAGAATTATGTATAATGAGCAATAACGGTGTTGTAAATAATCTTTGTCACGAAATTTGGACCTAGGTAACTGGCCAGTATAATCTTTCCGATCTTCAAATAGGGATCCTTTTGAACATGGAAATAACCGTCTTTAACAAAGATCTCCATAACAAATAAGCTTCATACCGAGTGAAACAACAAACTAAAGCGAGTTTTAAATGTCATAAAGTTCATGTAATTCGTGGAAGACATCTGTCTAAGTTATATGGTTAACATTGAGTACTAAAATACCGTAAATTATAAATAAGGGAATTAAACAAAGAAATCAAGACATAATTCTTTCCACTAGGGTCTTTTCTCACACGAGGAAAGAAAAAATGCACGTCACAATATAATATTCTCTCTGGGAATTTCCTTTTAATGAAAAAATCAACATAAATAACAGATCATAACATCTAACTTGGCTTATAAATTATCGAAATAATGTTAACGCAGGATCCAGTTTATTACAGCACGAAACATTATATAAAAGATTTTTTCCAGAGCAACAGTATTTATTCATTTATATTGCAAGCCCTAGATGTATATTACTCCCCATAGGGTCGAACGAATTCTTCTCAAGCTGTGCAACGTACAGAATCTGTCTCGTAAAGTTGCTTCTACTTCCAGTAGATTAGCTCCCATATAGGGGATGAACATCACGGGATGTCCCCTACACTTGTTAAAATATTTCTTTGTTCTGAAACTCAGTTTGAACCACTCGTGTAAAAGGACGCAACTACCACTGTAACACCTGTTCAAGAGTGGTTTTATTTTCATTTTAAGAGATTTATCACACCATAAGTTAAAGTTTTGACATTGCCGGTAATTTACTGTGTTTTTAAAACTAATAATAAATGTAACCTAACCGAATATAAATCAATATTGCGTATAAAATTTATTCCGTATTGTGTTACTCCGATATAATAATTCAATGGTATTTAACGAATTGTGGAATTTGTTAGGTATTTCAAAACTGTACCAAATATTTTATTAAAATTTGATTTTTATTGGTCAAATAATTTGTAATGATTTTGTTTGGGTTCTCTCTTTTAATATCGTTTACTGATTTCCGAATTTCCAGAATAAAACAAACTATTCATCGACGCAGACCAGTTTTTTGTTGTATATCCGAATATATAGAGTGTCTCCCCTTAACAAAAGGCGATGTGGAAAACGTTTATAATATGCATAGTAAGAAAAAAGTTGTTCTTATTAACAAGTTTTAAATAGTCTAGAATCTAAAGAAAAATCATCATATATTAGTTTTTTTCAGTTGTCTAAAAATATGAATTGATAAAACCATAAAACAACATTTTTTTCCTATAGCGAAAATTGTTTTAAATAATACAATGCAGTGCAGATATTTTGGCAGGTGCCCAATATAAACTAAAAAGTATTAACAATTATGTATCTATCTTATGTAGTTAAAGAACAATTCGATTTCAATTTCAATACATCTGGCAACCTACTAAATTAAAAAGTTATTTTTTTCTAAATGGAAAGGGAAAAAGTATTGTAAAACAAGGATCTTGCAAAAATGTTAAAATTGCTTGTTCACACACAGAATCGTAATATGAAAGGAGATCTAAATATACAGGGTGTAAACGTTTTCAGTGCAAAGATTTTGAGGATCAATACTTCGGCTCAAAACAAATCAAAAAGCTGTATAACATTTTCAGAAATATACTATGCTTTTGCCAAAAAAAAAATAATAAAAAAGTTAGAAGTTAGGTAACTTTGATTACAGTGAATAATAGACTATTTCTGGCTTCAAAATTCTTGGATAGCTAATTATGTGAATACATACAAAGCTTATACACCTTTAATGACTGTATTAACGAAGAAAATTATTATTTAAACTTTAAATATTCTGTCATAATTCCCCGTACTTTTCTCCGAACAGATATGACAACGTGGCATGTAAACACACCTAGCTTAGTACATGTTTACTTTTAACTACAGTTGACCGCCGCCACGACGTTGTTGTTTGTTGTATCGGTTCCTGTGCGAAAATTTATATCTAAGTGAAAGTAATTTGCCTGATATTCCATGTAGCTATCGTAATTTGATTTTCATTTTAAAAAATTCATTGCAAAACAAATAAAATCGGTTGTGGATTGTCAGTTGGAGTGCGAGGGTATTAGTTTGTAACAATGGCAGGTTACAGGATTAGGGAAAGACCTGACAGGTTATTAATTTGTGAGGAAAGCAGATGTAATAGCATAAATTTTGAATTTTGCATATTCACTATAAATAATTCATTTCTTTTCCTGAGCTCTATCTTATAAGTACATGGGTATTTATTTGTCTAACATAAATAATATAAATTTAATATATATTAAATATTTTTCGAATAATATAACAGATAAAAGGAGTACCTATAAGAGATGTTTTGTTTAATATACTTTGTATCGAATTATTTCTATATCATATGTAACCAACTCTGTATCCTCCCTTCTTCAACTTGATGCATGAAATAAATCTCCAAATATAAATATTAATTTAATACATAATTGTTAAAAGCGTACATTTTTGAAAATAATATTTCATAAACTTTGATTTTCCTAAATAAATTTAACGACACTCGAAACAATATAATTATTCAATACACAAAAAACACACATGTTTCTGTGGTGACTTATTTCTTTATTATTCGCACTAAAAGTTAATCTGATTTTACCGGGAAGTTGCCGGATTGACAATAATTTACTTAACATGTATTTGGAATATTCTCGCTTTAAGGTATATAGACTATAGTGTTACAAGATTTTTTGTTTTATTTGGTGTATACTATCTCCACATAAAATATATTTACACCCTGTATACATTAACAGTTTATCCTGGTATTCTTGATTTGTGAGTTCCATTACATAAACATAGTATTACTTCACACTCCAACAGAAAAATGTTCGATTTAATATTAGAATTAAACTATTTTTCTTCAATAAGCCAAAACACATCAAAATGTTGAATTCAAACAGGTAACATAACGTTGTTGCAGTGTACGACCTACTAGACAATGTTTACTTTAGCTCAATTCGAACGAAAGCAACTTAACCAATGTTACCATCTTTTCTGTTTCATTAACTTTTTTTAATAAAATTAGATGAGCCTTCTTTTTCTTTTATGGGGATGGCAGAGTTTTTTTTTAGTGTTCTGTTCAGTTGACAAATTTCTTTCGTAAATAAACGATTAATTACGCATTCAAGTGCTTACTTTAGTTGAATCTTTGAATATTATTATCTCACAAATCATAAACTTTTTGACGTTTGTCACATAAGACTTTTATTTACAATGTTCAATTCTATGACCGCTGTATAAGATAGTGTTGATAACAATAATTTATCTATTTGATACATATCGTTCAAGATGCTGTCACTACATAGAAAATCTTTATTATTAAATATTAAGCGTAATAATATAAAATTTTGTGAATGTAAAGTATCTTAAAGAAAATTATTCTATAAATTCTTTAGGAACTTGAATAGAATAACACACTTGCAAAACCAAAAATTATCTTTTTTATTAAAAATTAATTGAACTTTATAGTGTTCTTTAAAAAATAAGAAGGAAACAAAACGAATAAAGGTAGTAATAAAGTGAGGAAATTGGACGAAAAAGTTATTCCTTCGACAAAGAGTCGATTTTGAATTCGCACAAATGCCTAGAGGCTTTCCCTATATTTTTTATTATTGAATTTTCCGTAAGCATTTCAGCACATTCCCAGCAAAGCAATATTTCTTCCGCTGCAGTTCTCCGACATTAAACTTCACTCCTGCGAACCATTGAAAATACTTTGAGATCGATAAACAGCATTTTGTTATAAATTGCTCAAATCTATCAGACGAACGGAACTTTAGAATACACGCTTGATTTATAGCTACTATGAAAAGTGGCTGAGTGAGGTATAAATAATAATAAATCTCCAAAAGTCAACGTTGCTCCTTCAGATGCTAGTATGCGATGAATGCAAAATCGTGTTCTTCCTGGAGGGAATAGAGCAAAATGGGAAATGTTCCGATGTTCATTCTTCTGATGTTCGCTAATTCTATTCAAGAAAATATTAAAGGATTTTTGATAAATTAAAGTACTTGATAGTATATTTATTTTAAAAATCGTAAAACAATCCAAGCAAATAAATTTATGAATTGATCAATAATTATACTGTACAGTATATTGTCTACTAAAACAAGAATATTATAAGAGAATTTCGCTATATGTCAAAGACATTTTCTAAAATGTTATTTGTGGAATTTTCTTTTCGCACGGTATTCTCAGCTCTTTCCCAAATAGTACCCTGGGTGGAGTCAGCCTATACTGTTATGTACAGCTGACCGATAGGCCAACAGGAATAGGTCAATATGCTCTTACCAATATCGTTGATTATTGCTAACGACTTTGGATAGGTGTTGTTACAGGTTCCTGTGGAATCTTTGGTGTTGTTCTCGTTTTTCTAATTCCCAACATCGTACTGACCTGGAATACATTTGATGCGAAGTTATGCCCTTGGTCTGAATGTAGTTCCAATAGGACGGCAAATCTAGTCCATCCGTAACCTGTTTGAATATTTTTTAGTAGTCTCGTCCGTTTTTTTCTTTTTCCCTACTTCTGGTTGTCGCCATAATTCAATTTTCTCCTCTGTCTCTCAACCGATTTTCTTCATTTTTGTTTTGTTTAGTATCTACTGACAACCTTCAGTGCAGAATGCAAATATTAATTTATAAGATTGGTTCATTCATTAAATAAAATATAGTAAAAATTCATTATTTACGTATATCTGTCAACGCCAAACAACTGACAGTGCCGCCGCCGCCAGACGGTCAAAATACAAAACATTGAGTAATTATATTTGGACGGAGCGATCGTTAGAGCATGTACTTCTGGAAGTGGCATGAAACCGTTGTTATTGTTTAGTGGTAAAATTGTCAATGTAGTAGGTCAATATTGATTTTTCCGACGCGTTCCAGTAACTTTCATATTAAATATTCTGTTTTTAATGTGAATTTAATTATTTGATTAATATATTATTATCACAACCTTCTTAAAGGTGTTGTGTAAAAAATTGTGAGACAGCGGACAATAGAGAATATATTAAATATTTAAGTTCTCCTAGGGTTGTTGGTCCTCTCTTTTCTTTAATATTCCTGAACTTGATTGAAACCGCAAATAACGAAAACTTTTAGGTTGCAAAGAACAATCTTCCAATTATTATCTCGAATATTTTGCCAGGAGCGGTTCCAGCTAAAAATTTAAGGGTTCATTCATTTTTCAAAAATATTTCGAATACCGATATTTGATTAGATTTTTATTTTCTTTTTATTTCAATAGATTTGTCAATATGAGTGCACAATTGTTGTCATTACATCTATTTCTCTGATTTCTCCAGAACTTTGTTTCTTATAAATATATGCTTTTTACAATTTCATGAAATAGGGTCGAATTTCGACCACTGGGCGACCACTAGTTTACTTAATCCTTCACTTATGATATCAAATTGCAATAAACTCCGTGGGTTCAATTTCATTTATTTCAAAAAGCTGATATTCAATTCATTTTCTAGAACTTCATTTACAAGTAAAAATCAAATATTTACAATAGCTGAATACAATTTACATCGAAATCATAACACACTAACTAAACTCTATTAACTAACTTAGGAATTCTCTATTGCTTTATATACCGTACATCGAATCTTCCCGTCGTTCTGGTTGGGTATTACATTGGTTCACATAGCGTCGAGATCAGTAGTTTTTGCCCAATTCGAAAATTCCAGTTCCTTTTATTATTATCCCACCGATTGATGTTTTATCGGAATGACAATGATAATGTTTTACGTTGCTTTAGTTAGGGGGGCGGCGTATATATATATATATATATATATATATATATATATATATATATATATTATGTCAGATTGTAGTCCTTCACGGATGGAACAATGTTGAAATCTGAAAACAGATTTCAACTTCTGAAAATGCCAAATGAGATTTTGGCGAAACGTCAGGTAAAATCTTCTTTTCAAAGCATAAACCGAGAAACGGATGTATACCGGATACAACAAAGAAAATCATATATATATATATATATATGTATTAGATGGTTTCCGGGAATTCATCCGCGTAGTTGATAACTGATCCCTGCCGGGATCGATGGTACGACGTTTCGGCAGAGTCACATCTGCCCTCTTCAGGTCGGTTCGCATAATTCTCGTAGCCTTCTGCTTTCGCTTCTAGTTACTCGAATACTCGAATATTCGATTAGTGAGGATATCGTCATAATCGCCGATACTGGAGTACCATTTATGCACAGTTATTTAGAGAAACTCATACTCAGCGAGCTCTAAAGCTAATTGTGTAATTAGAATTCCTAGGTGAAAATATCAATGGACCCTTCTTCACAGTTGGTACTTTAAATGGAGGTATGTATTTAGGCTTGCTTGCAAACGCTGTAGATTCACTAATAACTGAAAATTTAGGGGAGATGACTATTTTTCAGCACGACCGTGTCCCACGACACTATAACTTGCCACTTAGAGACTTTCTGGATAACTGATTTGCTGATAGACGGCCTGGAAGACGAGTTGTTAACGAGTAGCCAGATATGACCCTTTTGGATTTTTTCTTTGAGGGCATTTAAAGACCAGCGTGCATGTTTCTCCTCCAGAGTCATGGATAATCTGAGACATCGTATCAAAGAAGAATGCGGCCGAAATTTTTTTTCAAAGTGCGCAATTAAGTTGAGGCACGATTATATCACTGCCTTGCAGTAAATGGAGACCATTTCCAACATTGGTGATAATAAACTGATTTAAAATCCATTGTCAGTTTCATTTTCCTGGTCGTAATATCAAAAAGTCTTTAATATTATAAGCGAATTATCTATTTTAATGATTATTCGTCAACTACATCAGAGATCAGAAAAATATCCCTGAATAACATATGAAGTCGATAATTCCTTAACTATTGATGTAATATCAAAAACGAAATGCCACTTATAGTAGGGTTCCATATAAAAAAATGAGTAGCTAGTGCTGGGGTATGAGGGTGCAATTTAATTAACGGTTAGTATGACCAAATATGTCTCCCTTCGTATACCATTTGACAAGTTATTTCGATATTCAAAAGAACGAGTATTTTCGAAAATATTCCAGGTGGCTCGTTTTCGTTGGGGCTTTGTTTAACTACTGCGTCAGAGCCATTATAATGACACAAAATAAAAATACTGATGTGACAGAGTTTCAAAGTCTAAATCGACCTCGGTGTCTCAACCTGCCTACTGCCTAAGTATCACTAGATAGAACAGTCGATTAGAAGCGGATTTCACTGGTTAATGGGGCTGTGTGGTGATTGGTTGGGTGTTGATGGGTTTATTTGGTTTGTTTAGTTTGGTTATTATGTAGCTCTTTGCTGTAAGAAGGCACGTACCATCATCGCGTCCGTTTAGACAGAGGGGTCGTTTCCCTATTTCCATAGCTTCGCGAATGTGGATGCTCTAAAAGAATTGAGGGATATGATAGTCCTTCTGTCCGCTGTTTAAATATGATGGATATGCAGATTGAAACAGCAATTCGTTTAATCGTATATAGTTTAATATTGTAATGGAATTCACTTGAAAATAGTTTAAGTAGTCTGTGCAAACAGTCAGTTTATGTTGAAAAGGATAGTAAGAGTTATTATACAATATTATTCCAGCATGTGATGGCTTATCAAATATAAAGGAATTCATTATTTTTTGGGATTAGAGTGATTTATGTAACAATCATATTGTTTCTCCAAAGAAAATTTTTTGTTCCTGTGTAGTGAATTGAGACAATTCTTTGTTTTGTGTGCCTGTGTAATATTTTGTGCCATTTTATATAATAAGTATGCCATCTACAAATGTAGCATTAAATTTTATGTATCGTTTGATAAATATTGTTGTTATTATTGATACGTAGTAGTGTAAGTTTTTTCACACTGACACCTTACAAAGTCAACAATTCAAATTAAAAACTTCCAATGACAGTATCTCAAAATATATACTTAGAGTGTTGATGAAAAAACTCTTGTTATAAATGTTTGAATTGACCTAAATAAAATGCAATATTTCATCAAAGCCCATAAACGACTTTCATCTTTATAGCAGGGATATTAAGAACAGTTCTTTTTATTAAATTTTATAAGAAGTATGGTTGAAAACAATTGTAAAAATTCAACACCATTAATGTTTTTTGCAAATATTATGTGTTATATAATTAAGTATTTATTTATTTAACGCCAGGAAAAATATAATATTAATGATATAACTTGAAAGGTAAATAACTTCAAAGTGATATATCTACAATTATTTTTAGTTAGATATCTAATTTAGTTGGCTTGAAGTAAGCCAGCTACCAACTTTTGACAAAGACATTGTAGCTAACATAGGCAAATATTTGACATGTGCCATATTACCCAAATAGGTATCATTACCTTGTTTCACATGAAAAGTGTGGTCTTGTAATACCTCATTTGGAAGATATTCTATATTCAACGCTTTTTTACTTTTCAAAATCCGATGGGCAGTTACAGAGTTATAAGCTATTCATTTAATGTGTTAGTTGTTCGAAATGTTGTATTTGCGCCTCTTAACATAAAAGTACTGTGTGCCGAAATTCAACTCTCACATATTAGTCCAGTCATTAAAGTAAGTTCACCTCGGGATTCGAGTTACCCAGCTGTAAGTCTGTAAATACTTGTATATCGACACCCTATAAGTTTTCTCAAAACCTACATATGGTAGGGTGTACGCAACTATTAAATTTCAAGGTCAAAGGTCACAAAAATCGGTTTTTGCGCTTTTTTTGTAAATATCTCATTTCCTATGGGTTCTTTGCTATTTGTATTTGTTATCAATATTGTAGAATACAAAATTCTCTACAAATTTTGTTTAATATTTTTTTTATACGGTGAACCGTTTTCGAGAGAGAGGGCGGGGAGGGCGCCGTCACAGCTTCACTTCAGGTCAATCGGTGCCTCCGGTCGAAAACGCGCCATATACAGTTGATGAACTATCGATAAATCAATGATTATAAATATTTGTCAATTTTTATTAACTATTATATTATATTTTTTCATTTTTTTCCTAACCTATCTACTTTTTATTCATTATTAATTTATTCAACAACACTTACCTGCCGATGTAATTGTAGAATTGTTAATGAAAATATAGAAATTATATTTGAATTTTAACCTAATTAATATTAATAACTTCTTACATGATGGAAAAAACAAATAAATTATGATTAATCTTTTTATTAAAAAATATCAATTTCAAATTTCAGTTCAATACATTTCTTTTTATTAAAAGTAAAACTGGAATAAAGGGTACAAAAACTACAATTTATAATTTTAATCATCTTCTTCCTCTTCTTCGTCGTCTTCCGGCTGCTGGTAAATTTCAAACTGGTCTTCATTATCGTCTTCAACGACATTTGTCTCAAGTTCTTCCATGATTTCGCGGTCAAAGGTTCCATCTTCGTTAATGTCGCTCTGATATGGTAGAGCATTAAGACAAGCTTGCCCATTACATGGGCCACAAGCTAAAGAGCATTGCAAGCCCGCTTTCCTGCATCTCCATCGCGAACCACAACCACTCTTGCAGCTGCAGAAAATTGTATTTAGCAAATCTTCTGGAGCAGGTGGTAAAATTGTCATGATTGGCTCCAGAAAATCGTTTCGCATTGCCCAACCTCATACCTGGGGTTCCAAATCATGCCCTAACCAAGTTTGAACTTGATAATATACACGTTTGAAATGTTGATGAGCAGCTGCACTTGTTGGTGGAATATTTGAAAACTGCAAAGGTTTATTAAGTTTTGTAGACTTGACGTAATGCATATAACGATGATGATCGAGACTTTTCATAGATTTCGGAGCATTATAGACTGCCAATAAGGTTTGAGTTCCACTCTCTAATAATCTCTGGCTGAACAATTTTCTTCCTCAAATGCTGCAGCTAATTCCTCCAAATTTGTCACTTTCTCAAAAACTTTTAAAAATGATTTTTTCCCTTTTTAAAAAGCGCAGAAGTTGTGTCACAGCCACTTAATGAGTGCAGAAATAAAATATGTGTTTTTAAATGAGGATAATTATCAAAACTTTTAGTCGAGTATATCTCCGTTTTTACATTTTCTTTCCCAACTTTTTGAAAGAAAATTTCTTGTTCGTAAGACAGTGTACGCCCAGTTAAAATGACAATTAAATCAATGTGAATATAATTATATTATGATTTAAATTTTTCCTTTAATTATTTTTTAATTTTAGGAAACGGTTATCAGTATTATTGAATAGATATAGATTTAATGCATGAAGAAAATGATAAAATATAATATAATAGTTAATAAAAATTGACAAATATTTATAATCATTGATTTATCCATAATTCATCAACTGTATATGGCGCATTTTCGACCGGAGGCAGCGGTTGACCTGAAGTGATGCTGTCACCGCGCTCTCCGCCCTCTATCTCGAAAACGGTTGACCGTATAAAATTATTATTTAAACAAAATTTATAAAAAATTTTGTATTCTACAATATTGATAATAAATGCAAATAGCAAAAAACCCATAGGAAATGAGATATTTGCAAAAAAAAGCGCAAAAAAGATTTTTGTGAACTTTGACCTTGAAATTTAATAGTTGCTTACACCCTACCATATGTAGGTTTTGAGACAACTTTTAGGGTGTCAATATACAAGTATTTACAGACTTACAGCTGGGTATCTCGAATTCCGAGATTCTTACCTAATTTAAGCTTAAATGACTGGACTATATATAAATATTTCTGGTGAGATATTCTCACAAATGTATTCCTTAAAAAAAATCAGAGGCATCATCCATCGATTATAATAAGTTGCTGTTAGCAAATCTATTTTAAAGTAATGCTCCAGTCTCTTTCTTGTTGAAATATCACTTGCTATTAAACTAGTTAGGATTGGCAATTACTGTTTCTTCAATCATCTGCTGGATTTTATTATGACTCATTTTAAGAAACAGAAGTCCAGTCAGATTTTCCATAAAAAAAGTTGTCCTACAATATGGTCTGCCAGTATTCCTACCTCGATGGATAAATTTTTTAAGGAGTCAGAATATAATCTTACAGAAAAAAAATGTGGATTCATATCAGATCAATGCAGCTCATTTTGTTGGTTTACAGTTCCATTACAAAAAACGTAGATTCGTCGTTAAAACAAACATATGGAAAGTAGACGATATCTTGCTTTAATTCCATCGCAATATTGCTTATTTCAACCGGGATCATATTTCATGTGACTACAAACAGGTTCGTCTTACAGTTATAATACAGAACATGCGTAAATCGTGGCTTTAGTGAACGGCGGGAACATAAGAAAATTCCTGCTCCTCGTAAATTGATTTTATAAACTAGAAAGATGACTAATTGATGAAGTATTTGAAATTGCAAGAAAAAAGTCAAACGAATTAATATTGTACACGTTGCGTACTGTTTTGCGCAATTATTGTCAACTCATAATTTCCAAATTACGTAAGGCCTTGAAAGAAATCCTGGCGAGAATTTAAGTAAAATTGCCTATTTTGTTCCAATTAAATTAATCTATGGCGCACACATTTGGTACAACTTTCTTCAAATTGAAGAACTTCATATGAAAGCTACTGATAAATCAGAAACAACACATCACAACAAATACGACTATTTTGAATATAATAGTTGTCTTCGTTGAAGAATACATAATGTTTCATTAAAGTTAGTACTTTTTTATATATTTTTTGTATTCGATATGAAAAATTTATTAATAAACGTCAGTTCATAACAACTTCACAAACGGTTATACATAACGTAAGGCAGACCAGCAGCCCATCCATCATGGTTCATATTTCGTGAAGGGACCGATTTACCCAAGATGATAAACAAGCGTAAAATCCTCCTTACAAATGAGTCAATATTTGGTTTACTTAGGACTCAAAATTTCTACTGATGGTGAGCACTGTTGTCTCTATAAAAAACGACGTTTAATAAGTGAAGTATTATAAGCAGGATTAAATTACATCTGAAGTTTTATCTGTGTATTGATTTGATTATGAAAACAAATTTTTCCTATTTAGCATTTTTTATTCATACCTGACAGAGACTGCCAACATCTCCTTACCTGGAATCAAAAATCTGTATTAGTGGTTAAATATTAGTTACTGCAAAAAACATGTTGTAGTAACCAGAAATGTATTATTTCCAGTCTAACTTGTTAATCGTAACAATTTGTTTAATTACCTACAGCTCTAATGGTTATGTTCCTTTTTAATACAAAATACGTAGGTTGGTATCATACTCTCTATTCCCATATAACAGTTGCATCACAAAAGACCAAGCACCATTCTTATAGAAAAATGAACTTTCATCAGATTTTTTGAATTGTTGCTATGTTGCAGGAGTTGATGTTCTGACCAAAAGATCCCATGGCCTCAGATTCTATGAGATATAGAGTATTAAATATCGAAAATGCCTTATTTTGGTATTCAAATTTCTCATGATAGACGTTTTTTGTTACCGTTTATTGTAGACATAGCTATTTGTAGATGATTTGACATAAATATTTCACAAAACATAAATTTTCGGTGGATTACAGGGTTTTTCAAAAATATTGAAGATGAAAAAATCATTTATGTATTACGTTGACGATGTTATTGCATATTTAATATATCCTTAAAATAAATACTTCTTGGATCTGATTCATGTAATATACAGTGTGAGCCATATATATAGCTAGACAAGGCATATATTATTTTTACTAACAATTAGTTAATTTGTATAAACCATTCTTGCTGAAAATTAAATAGTAAAGAAATATATTCCCCGTCAACTTCGTAAGTTATTACATATTTAGGTTAACAAACGTTCAGTGTTAAACGAACCAGAATATTAACAAATTGTATGACTAGTTTTCGAGATATAGGGTGTTTATATTGAAAATATCTTCTTTTTACTATCAATTTTCACGTAATAGACGTGTTTTATTTCCGTTTATTGTAGAAAATGTGATTTGCACATTATTTGGCATAAATATTGCACAAAACAATTACTGTTAACTTTTCTTAATCTGTAATCTTTGATTACAGGGTGTTTCCAATTTACATAACACGCTTTTTTATAAAAGAATAATATAATTAATATAATGTTAAAGAAATTAATTCTCGGACTTGTCCATATGTTATGCAGAGTCGTAAATATTGCTATAATGGACATATATTATTTTTTATCAATATTGAGTAGCGGTGAATAAACCATATGACCTGCAATTGGTATATTAAAATAAAGAATTCTAGGACCCGTCATACTATATTCCCCAGGATTGCAAAAACTCTACGACATAAACAAATATATCTAGTTTATACCGGGAATTACTCATTAATGCTAAAAAAATAATAATATATGCCCACTATAGAAATATTTACGACACACTTCTGTAATATATGAGCATGTCCAAGAATTCATTTTTTAAGAGTATATTAGTTGTGCAATTACGTATTCTTATGTATTCAATGTTGTAATAAAATAATTTGGTCAAGTGTCGAGTTGGACTCGCATACCAAGGGTTCCGTACAACCTTCAAGATTCTAATATTCCAGTTTCAGACAAGCAGGGAATGAGTGCATTTTCTTATATTTACACTAATAAGATAAAGGGGAAAGTAGGTCAAGTTTTAAATAATAAATTATTAAATCTTAGATAAATTATTTAAAAATATAAATAAAATATAATTTTCAAAATTCTAAAGTGGGAATTAAGTCGATGTTAAATATTTTTGTTAATATCTATTAAACAAATGATTTAATAATATGATATATTTGTAATTTACATAATGAGTCTTTTACTCGATATATTACATGATGCGTTTGAAAATTTAATTTTTATTTTGCATTTAATTCTATAATTTTTCCCCAAAATTGATATTCAGGATTTCTAGTATTTTTTTTGTACATTTTAAGTGAGCCCCAGTACCCCTAATTATTTAGGTATTTTAGGTATTATGGTTTCGGAAATAAAGCGGGGAATGAGATTTTTTAAAATTTTTTTGTTAATATCTTGTACACAATTAATTTTATAGATATGAAAAATATATATTTGTATTCCTCATAATGAGCATTTTCATTAGATGTATTGCATGATGCGTTAAAAAAATAATTTTTTTTATTTTCCATTTAATTCCATAATTTAGCCCCCAAAATTAATATTAAGGATTTCTTCGTATTATTCCTGTAAACAAAAAATTTTAGGTCTTATAGTTTAGGTAATAAAGTGGGAATAGGTAATTTTTTTATATTTTTGTTAATGAGCCCTTTCATTTGATATATAACATGATGCGTTAGAAACAATTTTAATTTTTTATTTTCCATTTAATTCTATAATTTGGCCCCCAAATTCGATATTAAGGGTTTCTCCTTATTTTTCCAGTAAAGTTCAGGTTAGGCGCTATACCTCTAGTTTTTCAAAATTTTGCAGCTTATGGTTTCGGAGATAAGGGGGGAATGGGTATTTTTTTAATATTTTTGTTAATATCTTTTGAATAATTTATTTTAAAAACTTGAAAAAAATATATTTGTTTTCGTCCAAATGGGCCCTTTCATTTGATATATAACATGATGCCTTAGAAACAATTTTAATTTTAAATTTTCCATTTAATTCTGTAATTTGCCCCCCAAACTTAAAAGTAGAGGTTTCTCCTTATTTTTCCAGTTAACTTCAGGTCAGACCCTATACCTCTAATTTTTTTTCAAAACTTTACGTTTTATAGTTCCGGAAATAAGAGGGGGGGGGGAATGGGTAAATTTTGGTATATTGTCGTTGACATCTTTTTATTTATTTATTTTTAAATATGAAAAAAATTGTGTTCTTCAAAATGGGACCTTTCATTTGATGTATTACATGATGCGTTTGAAAAAATTTTTATTTTTAAATTTTCATTTAATTCTATAAATTGCTGCCCAAAATTAATATTAATGGTGTCTCCATATTTTTCCTGTAAAGTTCGGGCAATCTTCTATATTACCTATTATTTTTCAAAATTTTAGGCTCAGTAGTTTCAGAGATCAAGTGTGCGGAACTGTCGATTTTTTTAGTTTTTCCCCCCAGAAGTACCCCTAAAATCAAAATTTCTTCTTTTACGATATGTGCTCCTGATCGGGTCGCCAGACTATACATTAATACCAAATTTTAACCTCTTCCTTCCAGTAGTTTAGGAGAAAATTGCTGTGATGAGACAGAGGCAGAAATCCGGAGTGATCTTATAAGGGTATCCCTATATTGTATATACGGAACCCTAAAAATGAGTGTTCTAAAAAACATTTTACTTTTATTGGAAACACCCTGTAATCAAAGATAATTAATAGTAATTCTTTTGAGCATTATTTATATTAATAAGGTGCAAATCAATTTTTTTTGCAATATGCGAAAAAAAAACACGTCTATTGTCTGAAAAATGACACAATTCCGATGTTTAACACTCTGTATGTCAAAGACTATTCATATAATTTCATTAAAATTTTGCCCAGTTAAACAAGAAACATGTTGCTAACGTAAAATTCTAACAAAATACTTAGTTGCTGTAGAAAATTTATAACTACAGGGTGGTGGAAAACAATTTTTAGGGTTCCGTATATACTATATACGGATACCCTCATAATATCACTCCGGATTTCACCCTCTTTCACATCATAGCAATTTTCTCCTAAATTACTGGAAGGAAAAGGTTGCAATTTGGTATTATTATTATTATTATTGTATAATTTGGTAAATGAAGATATTTTGATTTTAGGGCTACTGATACCCTTATATCCGATACTATAAGACGTAAAATGAAAAAAATTACAGAATTAAATAGAATATTCAAAAATAAAATTGTTTCTAACCCATCATGTAATATATCAAATCAAAGAGCTCATTATGACGAATACAAATATATTTTTTTTCATATTTTTAAAATGAATATTTTAAAACATATTAACAAAAATATTTAAAAAAGTGACCCGTTACCCCTTTTATTACCCAAACTATAAGCCCTAAATTTTTTTGTTAACAGGAAAAATACGAAGAAATCCCTAATATTAATTTTGGGCCAAATTATAGAATTAAAGACAAAATAAAAAAATATTTTTTTAACACATCATGCATTAATGCATATCAAATAAAAGAGGTTATTATGAGGAATACAAATGTAATTTTTTATATTTTTAAAATAAATTTTTAAATGATATTAACAAAAATATAAGAAAATTTCTCATTCCCCAGTTTTATTTCCGAGTTATTAGAAAAAAAAAATAGGTTTATATGACCTTACTTGAACTTTACAAGAAAAATAAGGAGATACCCCTAATATAAATTTTTGGCGGAAAATTAAAGTATTAAACAGAAAATTAAAAAAAAACCTTTTCAACGCATCATGCAATACTTCAAATGAAAGGGATCATTATGAGGAATACCAATTTATATATTTTTCATATTTTTTAAATTAATTATTTAGAAGATATTAACAAAAATATATATAAAAAATTCTCATTTCCCGCTTTATTGCAGAAACCATACTAACTAAAATTTTGTAAATAATTAAGGGCACTGGGGCGCACTTGAAATTTATAAGAAAAATTAGTTAAAAACCCCAATATTAATTTTGGTGACAAATTATAGAATCAAATAGGAATACAATTTCAAACGCATCTTGTAATATATCATTTATTTGATCATAATGTAATAAGAATTACAAATATATTTTTTGTATATTTTTAAATTATTTGTTTAAAAGATATTAAGAAATTATTTAACATCGACTTATTCCCCCTTTAGAAATTACACTATATAAATTTTTGAAAAAAAATATTTTATTTGTATTTTTAAATAATTTAATTTATTATTTAATACTTGACTTATTTTTCCCTTTATCTTCCAATCTACAGAGCCTAAAATTCAGACAGTAGATTATATAAGGCTTCGCTGAAAGTTTATCAGTAAAATAAAACTCTAATGTTAATTTTGCGGGCCAAATTTGAAAATTAAATACATATTTTTATAAAAAGCAAGCTAATGATGTAGCAGATAAAATAAAAAGTCTATGTGGGGAAAATAAAACTGTACATTTTTATAAATTTAAAATGCTTCCTCTAACAGATTTTAGGCTAAATATAAGAAAATACCCCCATTTCCTGCTTGTCTGAAAGTGGAATATTAGAAAAAGACGATTCACCTACATCATCCTGTAATGCACCAGAATATATAGAGTTTGTTTTGTGAAATATTTATGCCAAACTATTTACAAATAACGATTTCCATATTAAACGGAAATAATTCACGTCAACCATAAGAAAAATGATATCAAAAATGAGGCATTTTCGATGTTTAAAACCCTGTACCTCGAAAACTAGTGATAGATCTGTTTGAGTCCGTGGATTCATTTTGTCAGAATACCAATTGCCACAACATACCAATAATTACAAAAATTTGACAAAAGTCCATTTTTCCATACGAAAAGTGCCTGGTCCTTAGAAACTAGAAATATATTTTACTACATAAGTTTTCAGAAAAACTCAGTGAGCCATAAAAATGTATTTTTTTATTGAGATAGTCAAATACTGTATCAAAAATAGACTATAATTGATTAATAAATCTTATATACACAGAAACTTTATCACGTACATGAAAAACGCGTAACAAGTAACAGAATAGCAATTTGTAATAAAACTAACCAACCAAATAATACTGTAAAATAATTATAACACTTGCAGAACAAAAACTAGGTTAAATTAAATACTGGTAGAGCAAAAAGAAGAAGTCTCTTACTCTGTTTCTGTGTTGCCGTTATTGTTGGTATTTAATAATGTTACGGAAAGTTATAACTTCGGCCGAAGGAGGGCCCTGTATATACCTACCAAGGGTAACTGAAAAGATCTACATAATTCGATATTAGCGCCATTGAGTGTTCTCGAGGACTCTCGAATGTAAAACTTGTACATAAATAGGTCTTCTGTGAGCGTTAGAGTTAGTCTTGTCATACGTTTAGTTGTGTATCATAAGTAGTAAGGTATATGCTCTAAGCAAGTGTGAGTTGTGTTTTGTGTATATGTCAAGAAATTTAATTGAAAGTTAAGGATTTGTTTTCATCGTTAAATAAAATGATATTAATTAGACAATAGGTGTCTAATTGAACCCACGGGATACGTAGCAATTGGTGTTAGAAAAGGGTTAATAAACTGTTAATGGTGAATACAAGAACCCAAAAGAAAATGGACAAGCAAGGCGAAAAGATATTGAATAAGTTTAGTGCCAAATTAAAAGAGGCCATGAAAGCCAAACAAAAAGAACAAGCACTACTCGAAGACAAAAGACAAAAATATCAAGAAGAGTTAATTAAATTACTCGAAGAGAAACGTTAAAAAGAACAGCAATTACTCGAAGAGAAACGACAAAAAGAACAGGAATTACTCGACGAGAAAAGGCAAAATGAACAAGAGCAATTAGTAAAGTCATTGGATGAGAAAAGGCAAGAAGAAATAAAATTTCAGCAACAACAATTCCAGCAATTGATGCTATTAATTAAAAATACAATCGAACTAATTGACAACAAATTAACGGAAATACAATCAGAACTTGAAGAAGTAAATAAGGAAATTCAGACAGTAAAAAATAGTGTTGATAATATACAGTACACATTTTGGTTGGTACTAAAAGCTGAATCATTCCGTGTACCGTGCATGCTCTTGTTGGTACGCTTTTGAGATAATTGGCATCCGTTGTACTGTTCATTTACGGTTTTGCATCAAGTTGGTGCAAACCCAATGTTGAAATGAAAATTAATTATTTTGAGGATGAACTACAAAATGAAATTCATGATGCACAGAATGAAATACACAAAGTACCAAGATTAGTTAAGGACAAAGTACAAATTGAATTTAACAAAGTACGAAATGAATTTGAGAAGTTTAATAAGGAGATAATAAAAGACAAATAAGTGGTAATGTTGCTAATTGTAAAACCACCCACATACAACGGAAATTCTTCCTGGATTATGTACAAAAGACAGTTTGATGCAGTTGCCACAAACAATGCATGGGATAATCATGAAAAAGCTACAGCACTTGTGATTTCCTTGAGTGGGTCTGCACTAGAATTGCTTCAAAGCATTCCAGAAGAACAGCAAACAAATTTTGACAAATTAGTTTCAGTTCTTGAAGCCAGGTATAGTAACCAAAGTCTAACTTAAGACGGAGATGAAGGTTGTCCATTTGAATAGTCTGGCCCTGTATCGAGAAGATGCATCTAATCGGGACGATCAGAACTAAACGGGGGGCAATCTCTTATGTAAAAATTGTATATAAATAGGTGTGTGAGCGTTAATGTTAGTCTTGTCATAAGTTCAGTTGAGAATCATAAGAAGTAAAGGATATGCTCTAAGCAAGTGTGAGTTGTGTTTTGTGTTATATATATCAAGAAATTTAATTGAAGGTTAAGGATTTATTTTCTTGGTTAAATAAAACAATATCTAGTTGAACCCACGGGATCCGTAGCAATGAGTTAGTATTTAATTAAAAATGTTCTGTTAGAATGGTAGTATCTAAACAATTCTTACCGGGTACATTTCATGTTAGTTCATAAACCATTCTTCTGTTACATTTTTATTACTTTTTGAAGCTGTACACTGATTTTAGCCCAGAGTTTGGTACAGGTATGCTAACCAAAGTCTAACTTAAGTTTATCTGCAACTTAGGTCACGAATCCAGAAATCTGGAGAAAACTTACAAGAGTTGAACCTAGCATGTCCAGAGGCGCCTGGAGACTTTCGTGAACAATTTGCAACCCAATGCTTTATTGATGGCATAAAAGATAGTGAAATTCAGACACACCTAAATGGTATCAAAAAGTGTGAGCAAGCCCTTCTTCGTGCATTAGAGATTGAAGCTGTGCTGAATATGTCTACACTAGATGGACAGTTCGCCAGGTGGATGGAAAAACTACAGCAGTATCATTTTAAGATCCAGTACCGTGCAGGCCGAATTCATAACAATGTCGACGCTTAGTCGAGAACTCCCTGCCGTGAAGGCTGTGGGCATTGCAGAAAAATTTAACAACGAGAAAGCATCCCATCATACAGATTAGAGCCACTGTAAATGAAGATTGGACTACTCAACAGTGCCGAACAGACCAGTTACAAGTAGGGATGGCAACGATGCATCGATGTTTGTAAAACATCGATACATCGAAAGAAAAAACATCGATGGTTACATCGCTTTCTACAGTTGGCGATGCATCGATATATCGAAAGAATGCCAAACCATCGATGGTACTGACACAATAAAACAGAATAATTTTGTCTTCTATAGCAAATATAATTACCATCAAAAAATCGCCTAAGTAATTTTAGGTAGAATAAAAAAGTGGAAATATATGGCATTAAAAGCACAAGAAGAAAATAATATTTATTAGGGCGCCATCTACTATTTACTCCTCTAATACAGAGTAATCTGCTCGAAACCCCTAGATGGCGGTGTTTTACGATATTACCATTGATTTAGCCGAAAACTAGAGTTGATAACACACAACACTACCAATGCAATGGTGCAGACTCCTTAAACTTAGTAGTAGTAGAGATACGCTTATAACTTTCGGCACCACTCTCTAAATTTGAAAGAAAACCCATTAGAAATATGGGAGGAAATAAGATCAGCTTATCCAAGCCTATATAAATTGGCAAAAAAATATCTTGGTATTGTTTGTACCTCGGTACCTTCAGAAAGATTATTTTCTTTGGCGGTAGATATAGTTTCTCAAGAGAGAAACCGTATTTCAGGAAAATTGTTGCCAAAATTATTATTTTTAAACACTCTGCCCGATGAATTTTGGTAGATAAAAATAAAAACAGTTTTTCTTTATGTTTATTAAATGTTTTTGTGTTTTGATGCAGATTTGTTTTATTATTTAATGAATTATTTGTTTTTTTTAAATATATTTGATGAGTTACTTAAAATGAGTATAATAAATCCATATTTAAACATCGATGTATCGAACATTTCAATCGATGTTGCCATCCCTAGTTACAAGATCCAGGCATCAAACCGATTTTGACAAAGAAGAATGAAGGAGCGGACAGACCCCGATGGGAAGAAATACCTACTAAAGAATTAACTAAAAGCGTTGTGGGCCCAATGGGATTCTCTTCGAATCGAGAATGGATATTTGAACAGAATCTGGGAAAATGCCGATAGGAAAGAAACCAAATCTCGGTTAGTAGTACCCAAGAAAAGAGTACCCGTCACCCTGAAGGAGTTACACAACGGCATTTCTGGAGGTCACTTAGGCATGAATAAAACCCTCGATAAGGTACGAGAACGATTTTATTGGGTGAACTACTCTGAAGACGTAAGAGAATGGTGTCGTAAATGCGACGTATGTGCAGCCAGTAAGGGATCTAAAAGTCGATCAATTGAGAAAATAAAGCAGTACAACCAATAGGGGCAACAGATATATCCTTGTTACTGTTGATTACTTCGGCAAATGGTCCGAAGTTTTTGCTATCCCCAATCAAGAAGCAACTATTGTAGCAATAGTCTTAGTGGAGCAGTTGTTTAGCAGGTTTGGGGTACCAATGGAACTTCATTCCAACCAATGCAGAAATTTTGAATAAAATGTGTTCCAGAAGGTCTGCGACTTCATGGGTATTAACAAAACCAGAACTACACCGTTACACCCACAATCAGACGGCATGGTAGAGCGATTTAAAAGGATTTTAGAAATGCATCTTTCCAAAGTGGTCGACAGTAATCAACGGGATTGGGATGAGCGCATACGTCTGTTCTTGCTCTCATATAGCTCCGCTGTACAAGACAGCACTAGGTTAACCCCAGCTAAGGTTTTGTTTGGAAAGGAAATAAGGCATCCATGTGACTTGGATTTTGAGACGCCACATGAATCCCCTATGGATCAATATATATATATATATATATATATATATATATATATATATATATATATATATATATATATATATATATATATATATATATAATCATCTCTTGCACCTTAGTTGCATCAGAATTTTCTTTATTTCCGTCGCTTTCTAATCCAAAGTTATCAGTCTCCTCATCAGACTCATCCTCAAAAACAAAATAGATTTTCACTGTTACTAGGTATCCGTTGCCTCGCGGCTTTTTCTTCATCGCTTTTGTTGATTCAATGTGACAATTTTTCGATCCACTGTGTTTACGGATAGTTCCTGAAGCGTCATAACATTTTTTTTAAACATTAGCAGCTTTGCACACGTAACAAGATTATCAAAATAAAATCGTGTAAGGATCGATTTTCTCTGACGTTGATATGTTGTAATATCTATGCAGCAGCTTTGCCAAACTTTTTTTGATCATTAGCATTAGAGTTTGGTATAACTTTTTGATAAATGTCAAAATTTCTCAGGTATTCGTTTTTGGAATTGATACAACACACCTTGTATCCAAATCTAATTACTTACCACGAATGAACTATTTACATTCGTGGCGATCACAATACTCATTCAGAACTAATTTCTTGCTGTGGAATATGATGTTGAAGAATTCAACTAGATTCATCACGTGGTAAGAGTTATCACAACATACGGTGAACAAGTCAGTTATTCTATTCTATTAATTAATAATTAATAAACTATAATTTCTGGTAGTTTTAAAGTCCTCAATACTTTATTAAATAGTGTAATGTTTTTATTTTCACACTCGGGTTCAGTTCAGTTCTTGGATTTATTTAAAAACACAGTCCAACTCACTCTAATTTATTTCCACTACTTTAAAACAATTTATATTCAGAGAAACTACTATTTACATTTTATCTTAACTGTTCAATACGACCGACGAAAACTGAATGCCTCCTATCACCAGCTCTTCTTATTTATATATTTATCTTGGAATTGTCTGGTACTTCCACGAACCATCGGGAAACTCTTTCATGTTCTGGAAGCTTTAAAGGAATTCCCAGTAACGGCAGCGGTCCGCCGGTTGAGAGACACACATTTCGGATTCCCAGAATTTATCAGAATAATGTCCATTCCACGAATTGGTTTATGGCCGATTGCACCAGCTGTCAGACGAATTCTCGTAATAATAGTTATAAACTATACTTTTCAAGTCATTATTATTAAAACAAAAATATAATTTAACTAATGTTTAATCGTGTTTATTACTACTACTATTCATCCCAAAAACGGCAGGAAGCTCATGCAAGCAAAGTTGAAGATGCTCCAATTAAAGAAGGGGAAGCAAACTAAAATTATAATATGAGTATTAGCGAAAGCAGCAATAATGAAGAAAATAGGTCTAGAAGCCACAAATCTTTGAAAAACAAAGCTCAGAATTTGAAGAACTTGGCTAGACACGAAGTCATAAGAATCTTTTACGGATGCTGCCTGTTTAAGTGAACCAGTTGTAATAAACCTTTTTATTAAATATAACACTGCTATCCCATCTATTGCTGCAGTAGAACGTCTTTCTTCTACGGGCAAAGATATTTTACGGGCCAAACGATCATCGCTGTGGGATGTCAATTTTAATATGCTAATTTTTATGAAGGGGAACATGTACCCATTGCAAAATTACGATTAATAATAGCCTTATCTCTGGCTACTTTAGGATCGAAATAAATAAATGTGTGTTTAATTCTTTCTAATTTTTTTTATATTTTATTTGCCTATTTGACCTATTTCTCCAAGCCCAAAAGCAGTATAAGTTTTGATTAATTAACCTTTACCGGTTAACTTTAACTTGCCTTAGTTTTTCAAAATTTTAACGAACGCTCTAACGATTAAAGAAGTTAACTTTTTAACTAACGAATTAATGATTAAGGAAGTTAACTTTTGGATTAACTGTGTCACCTTGGAGAAAAGTCAATCCTTTTTGTAGATTCAAAGGCATAATTCCCTTTGGCGGTAGATTATCTCAATCCACTTCATTAGGGTTTAATAAAAAGTTTCCTTTTCCGAATAATTGTAATTTTACAAAGTTGTTGATAACAGAAATTCACTATAAATTGTTACATGTTGGTGTACAAACCACTTGTAATATACTTGCTCAAAACTTTTGGTTGACTATTGCCAAAAAAATTGCCTTACGTTTTGGAAAACTAATAGAAAACCATATCAGCCCTATATGGGTTCTTTACCAAAGTTTTGGATTTCACAATCAAAACCACTTTCAACAGTTGGAATCGATTTTGCAGGTCTTATACCTATCACTACGAATAAAATGCACGGTTCCAAATCTATTAAAGCGTATATTTGCGTTTTTGTTTGCTGTTCTACAAAAGCGATACATATCGAGCCAGTAACCGATTTATCAGCAGAAGCGTTCTTAGCAACTCTTCGATGTTTTGTTGCTAGAAGAGTTCGGTGCTCTACAATTAACTCAGATTACGGTACTAATTTTGTATGATCTAGCAAATATCTGAGAATTATTAGGCACGCCATGGGTGATAGAGAAAACATTGAATGGAAATTTCATCCACCGTCTGCTCCTCAATTTTCCGGTTTATGCGAAGCAGGCATAAAATCTGTTAAAACCTATTTATTGCGAACATTAGGTGAGCAGGTACTTAGATACGAAGAACTGTAAGTTGTTTTAACACAAATTGAAGCTGTTCTTAATAATAGACCGCTTTGTGCACTTACTACAGATCCACACGATTGGATTGCTTTAACTCCTGGGCACTTTTTAATTTTACAGTTCTTGACTGCGTTGTCTGATCCCGACTATGGGGATTTAAAAATGAATAGACCTACTCGTTGGCAACTTTTGCAATGTTTACACTATGACCTCTGGAAGTGATGACAACAGGAGTATCTTCATACCCTCCATTAGAGGATTAATTCAGTCACCCTCAATGGGTTCTTTAGTACTAATAAAAAATTAAAGTGGCCATTAGCACCTATAATGAAAACTTATGCAGGTGCCGACGGCAAAGTTAGAGTTGCAAATGTACAAACAACTAAGGAAAAATTCACACGTCCTTTACTTAAGTTTTGTCCTTTAACAATAGGATAAAGTACCCTTTTATGTGGAGGAGAATATTTCGTCTTCAGTGTTTATTTAGTAGAATTATTTAGTTATTTGCGGGTTATAGAAGTTGGGTACTTGGTGCATTAGACTGATACTATACTCTTTATTTATTTGAATTTCGTCATCGGAGGGATCGACGAGAGGAGGTTCCCATCGAATCTAGAGTTTGATATTCTACAATTTATCCGTCGCCACTTACGTGCACATTTATATGGTGGAAACATATTGATTGGAAATACCTTGGATTACACCCTATTACCTTCCGGAAAGTCAGCCGATTTTGTATTCATATAATTATCAATTGTACCTTTACACATATATACGTGTACGCTGGAAATATTCTATACAATATAAGGTTTTAACTTCTACAACCATTTTTAAACTGAAGTAATAGCCAATTTTAAAATTACAGTCCACTCAATTGCATAACTATATTTATACATTAATGATGCTAAATGCTACAGAAACGAAATGCGATAAATAAAGGTAAGGGTAAAATTGGTTGTGTAACACAGTAGTCACTGCTCCGACATCGGTGACCAGACACATTGTATTTGTTATTTGTATGTTCTATGAAATATGAATCTTTTTGTTTTAGGACAAAGTTCGGCAGTCATGGTTATTAAATTTTTAATTATACTTAGGTATTTTTTTATATTAAAATGCAAAACAGTTTTTCTTTCCGTTTAGTAGTTCATACTTCCGGTATATTCAAGCTTGCATTGTAAATTCGAAAGTTCAATTCTGGCTTTAGTTCGTACGTAAGCTTATCGATCTGTGGTTCACCATAATATTGTTGCTCAGTTCCTCCTTGTTAACTTTAGGTTCTATTCAACCTCGAAACTTTATATAATATTTTTTCTTCGTCGTTCTCTGTGTAAGCTAATCGAAATTCTGTTACGTGAAATTTAATTTCGCCAATGCAAATGTGATATTTGTAGGATTGCTTATTTCAGAAAATGAGTAATGTTTAATTCATTTGTTTTCAATTTCTAATTGTTTACTCACTAACGAAACTAAACAATTGAGGAGTTAGCTCAAGTATATAATGCCGAATTCAATTTTTGCTTTAAGCTATACATGTTGGTTGTGCATCAAGTGTTTTTATATTTTCATGTTTTGGATTAGATATGCCAACTCATAGCGAATATGGGAAACAGGAACCAGTTGGATTGAAGGTGTTTGCTCAAAAAAATTACCTTTATGAAAGATTTTTTTAAATTACACCAATTTTACGATTTAATAGCCATTTTGCACCTTAGATGTGATATAGCAACTAGAATATATTTTGATAGCAGAATGAGCTAGTTCACCAAGTCATGCTCAAGATAAACGCTCCACAATAAAATGCAAAATGAAATCCTTCAACTACAAACTACAACTACAATTATTCAAGGAAAAATATTTGAATGCAAATATAAATTGAAATTTAGAAGTATTGAGAAGCAATAACGAAGAAAAAACATCGAATTAAAAACTCTTTTGTGCAATCATCCACATTCGATGAAAACTCTTTGTGGCTTTTCTGTTACAGACAGTTTGATGCAGTTTTAGCAAACCATGCTTGAGGCAACCGTGATAAGATCCACAGTATTTGTAATTTCTGTACGAGAATTAATCAAAGTATTTCATAACACCGACCGGCTGATTCTGACAAACTTGTTGCAGTCCTTGAACGTCAGACGGTATGTCAACCAAAAACTGTCAAGTGCAACTTGTCAGGTACAATATACTTACATATGAAGGGATAACAGTCCTTTCTAGGAAAAGATAAGAGATACAAACAAGATTAAATAAAGAAAAAGTTGCGCATTTTAGAGCCCGTTAAACTACTTAAGGCAAAAAATCGCTATCTCTTACCGTTCTCAAGTTATACGTACAAAACCGAAAATCATTTATTGTTTTTTTTACCTCTACTCCTTTAATTTTAAAGAATATCGTAAAATGATAAAGGGAACAGTTTTTTGACATATATTTTTAGATAACATAGCCTCATCAAATCTGCACCGCTACGTTTTTTTTTTGCCCATCATCAACTAATTTTTTTTTTAAATGCATACCTGCACTTTTTGTTAGAATATTTAGTTCGATCTTGCTTCTGTATAGCCTAAGTAAGTAGTACTAAAAAAATCCATGAAGAGAAAGCGATGTGTTTGGAAAAATCTAAAATATCAAAAAATGTCAGCTTTCCTTTTTTTGTAAATGAAGTAAAAATTGGTGAAATCAGAAAAATCAGTTTTTCGTTGATCACTTCTAAAAATTATATTATAGTTAAAACATATGCCTGTGAAATTAAGTATGTAACTTTGGTCTTTAATATTTTATAAATCATAGATGAGCTATTCACAAACACCCAGTCACGAGACTCTTCCCTGCTGTATAAACAATTATGCAAAATTTTTGTTTTTATTGTAAGTTGAAATGTTGCTTAAATACTGAATATTTCATCACGAAATTTAACAAGAACTATTTATTTAAAAAGATAGTATGCCCTTGTTGCTTTTACATCTAATTCTTAGTTATTCTCATGTCGAGAAATCATCTATTTATTTTAGTTTTCCATGTTTGTCGGTCCAATGCTTTTCCAAGTAATTAATTATTGCATACATTATGCTTTTTGTTATTTGGAAAGCATCAAAAGAATATTTGTCTATTGTATTCCATAGATCTTGCTATTACCTAGAATTTCTGTATTAATATGTTTCCGTTGCAGCTTATAGTTTAGACGTTATCAAGCAAAAATCGTAATTTTTAAATTACAAAAAACCAAAACTGATTTTTTGTTAATTTTTTTTGATTTTTCCATTTACATTTCTACAGGATTTCTACTAAACCCTCAATGTATTGGCCTCTCAAAACTTTATCGATATTCTAACAACAAAGTACAGGGCCATATTTAAAAAATATTGTAGATGATGGCCCACAAGAAACAAAACTTAACAGAGAAGATTTGATAACACCCTTTTGTGTAAAATTGCGACAAAAAAAATTTCCCTTTACCATTTTTCGATATTTTTAAAATAAAAACAGTAGAGGCAAAAAATAAAGGGTGACAAAAAAATCAAGTAGTCGAATGTGCTATAAAATACGCAAGTTTTAATCTATCAACTCGTGTTTGTATCTCTTACCGTTTCTTATATAGCAATGTTTATCCCTTGATATATGATATACCTTGTATATTAGAGGTTTCCTAAATTTATCTGAAGACTCTCGGATGCAGTTTCCCAACCAAAGCTTAATTAGAGATGGTGAAATAGAAAAGCTTATGCCTCACTGGTATCACATATTGCTACCAAGCCCTTCGCCTTTAGAAATTGATGCAGTGGCGAACATGTGCAAGCGAAAAGTTAAAACAACCTAATTTAAGCAAGGAGACCAAGACCGAGACTGTGCCTGAGATGAGGAAGGTATTTGAAAATACAATTAGTAAAATTAGAGCCACAGAGAATGACAACTTTGATCTGAACATAAGAGTAGCGTAATAATAAAGGCAACCACTCCCAGGCGTAATGACAGCTAGACTTGAGTGACGCGGTCCCACACTCACGCATTTAAAGCATAACATAAGATCGGTCGCCATTAACTTTAAATAGATCAATTACTACCCTTTAAGGTTCTAATAAAAACAAGCTTTACCAAGGCTTTCTTTACATATACCTCGTCGAGGGATCAAGTAAACGAGACACTGATAGAAATTCAGAAACATTGGTATATTTTGTTTGAAAGTTTGGTTGTTATCATAAAATACTTAGCTTCACACCTTTTTAATATTATAGGGAATCTCATTTTCATTTGTCTGTTTATATTATTATCTTAAAATGGTTTCCCCTTTTTAAATCGTATCAATGAAAAATGGGTAATCAACACAATTTAATTCCTCCAATTCAAACGAGCATATCTCATTTTAATTTCCCAAACCAGTGACAAGAGATAACAGGAAATATGAAACACACTAAATACTAGGCGGCAATGCAATATTACAAAAGAGACATTCATCGGTAGGACAAATATCCATTGTAATAAGATTTATATGTGAGTACTTATATTTGTATTATAGAAGAATGTTTTCTTATTTTTTAACAATATCCGAAACAAGTTTTTAACTCGCGCAATACTCGAGAAACTAAAAAACATCCATTAAATATTCAATACTGTAGATTGACGCTACGATAATAGCGACAATATTGTGGGCATTAACGAGGGAGTGAACTCTAAATAGTGACTACCAATCCAAGATCACTACTTACTCTTTAAAGGTGCTACAATTTGAATCAACTCTTAGTACATTCTGCCAACATTTATCGCTGTTGTATTATTTCGGTTGATCTAAGCAATATATGTTCTGCTTTTAATATACAGTAAAAGTAAAGGTTAAACTGTAAATAAATTTGAAACCTTTGACAGAAGCAAGATGAGAAAGTCGAATCGCTGCAGGAAAAGCAATATTATTTCAGTTTGATAACATTAACAGTTGCGTAAATAGCCTGAAAATGCAGATATTATGTACTTACTACTTAGTATTCGAGTAACTAGAAGCGAAAGCAGAAGGCAACGAGAGAGGCAGATGTGACTCTGCCGAAACGTCGTCATTTTACCATCGATCCCGACAGGGATCAGTTATCAACTACGCGGATGGATTCTCGGTAACCACCTAAAACATTTAGTGCCCGCGAAAACTTAAAAACAAATATATATATATATATATATATATATATATATATACATATGGTTTCAGCAAGATGGAGCACTAAACCATTTTTTTTTCAAATCCATGGATTGGGAGGTGCCGATCGATAGAATGTGGGAATATGTCAAAAATACTTTACAAAATTAAACCCCTCAACTTAGATGACCTAAAAAGACGAATCACGCTTGAGATTAGATCAGTCACGCCTGAGATGTTAAGTAACCTTAGAAAACATTTCTATACCAGATTAACATGTTGTATGTTCACATTAATGGTTTTTTGTTTTTGTTTATATTGTTAAGAAATAATATGTATTACTTATTAGGTTTTTAGTGTAATGTAGCCAATTTGTTAAATAAAATAATTTTCTTTTTTTTATGTTAATTTTTGTCATAAATCTGAAAACACTTAATATTTTGGAAACAGTTGAAGATAGATTTAGGACATTGTACATGAATTATGTCTAGAATTTTCTGGAGACTCCAAAAAATAAATAATATAGACGGCCTTGCATTTAAAATAAGAAAGTTGGTAATGGCTACTGTAACATAACACACCCTATATGATTTTTTGTTGTTGAAATAATAAGCATTTAAAAATACAAATCGACGTGTCCAAGCGTTTTTCCATTTCTGTTCCACACTGTATATTTAGAGGTTGCAATTGACAAATTGATCTTTTTTGTGAGTTTTCCAAAAAAATTTTGGAACACACGTCTCAAAGACCGCACTGTAAAATCTTACGAGTTCACAGAAAAAGCAGTATGAGAAACTATACATATGCCTATTGAATTTTCTGAAAGTAGGTTCGGAATTGATTTTTTATTTCAATTGTTGCTACCTTAACGGAAGAGTTTTAGTGCAGTGATTTAATAATACAACAATTGTGTATTCATGTACGAAATATATAATCTAAACTGATTGCCAAATAACTAACTTTTAAAATATTGCAATGACTTATATACAGTTCTTTAACATAGCATAGTCATCATAGGAGCTATAAGAAGTGCTACACTTTTAACGCTTTGTAGACCCGACTCTGTTAAAGACGCCATAATTAAATACATTCATAAACACATATAACAAAAATTAATTTGTCCTAATGTTTATATTTCTATTAGGATGATGTTAATTATGCCTGTCAGTACAGATTCAACAGTAAGAAGTATTTCTAAATTATATATTATGTAATATCATCTACAAATCCTTAATAGAAGGCGCAGGTTACAACACATATATTTTTAATATGCATTTCATTATTACTCTTGTATTTAATTTATCGCACTATTATGATTGTGTCTTGAGTTTGTTTCTGTATTCACTGAAATTCGATAGAATCGCTACTTTGATCTTCTGAATATATACTGAAAGAGAAGGGTCTCGCTTATACCAGTTCGCCCACGTCTAGATTAGCCCAAGCTAGCCACTGTAGGATGAACCGCATCTCTACCTAATTTCAATAAGAAAGGGAACTATCACATAAAACCAACTGACCTACAATACTTTTCTCCCGCAGTCGCTAAGCTCATATAATATTGTTTCCCAGTTTTCATGTATTTATTTATTTAATCTCTTATTTATACATTTTTTTATATGAAAAATACATGTATGCCTAAGAGATATGCGCAGGTACATGTTCATGAGATAACTATAACTGCACTAGAAACTACACTGGCAGACAAAAAAAGTGGATTTGACCAGACACATCTAGAATTGTGTATTGTAATGCTTTTAATTACTCTTCGGATTCCTGGATTTAATTAAAAACACGTCCAACTCACTATGATTTATTTCCACTACTTATATTCTCACAACGATTTACAAGTTATCTTGAATACCTCTTGTTTACTAAACTGCGACTAAATAATACTGACTGAATTCTATCGCCAGCTCTCCATATTTATATATTTCTCCTTACATTTTTCTAGAAGGTTTCTCGACCATTGGATAATATTCGGGTCAACAGACCAACATTTCGGATTAATTCCCCACACAGTATTTTTATGCGCTCAATTCTGAGGTCCGTTTAACCCATACACCTCCAGAATTTCAATAAGCTGCATGAAACTGCTAAAAATGGCAAAAAACCGTAAAAAATTGCAGTTATACAAACGATTTTTTTCTTGAAGTATATTTTTTATGTAATTGATGTGCTAAATCCGAATTCGAAGTGGGCTCCACATTTAAAGTAAATTACAAACTTCCGGTACAAATCATAAAAAGTCGTAAAAATTGCAGTAATGCAAATGAAAAAAAAATCTCGAACTAGACCAATTTACTCAAAATTTTCATGAATTTTTAGCAATTGAAAGCGATTTTTCGCGGTCTACTCCAAATTTGGAGGGTTTGCTAGCTTGAAAATAAAATTCAGTGGATCAAAACGTATAAGAAATATACTTGATCTAGTTCGAAATGTTATTTTAATTGTTACGATTTTTAGCAATTTTCAGCGGTAATTTGCTATTTACTTTACATTTGCAGGGTTAGCGAAATAAACCAACTTCGGATTCCGATTCAACCAATCGAAATACATAATAAATATGCTTGATTTAGTTCGAAACAATTTTTTTCGTTTAAAAAACTGCAATTTTTTAGGATTTTGCCATTTTAATTTTTTTTTGCTCTTTACTCAAATTCTGAAGATGTATTGGTCAAACGGACTTCGGAATCGGATTCAGCGGATCAAAATACATAAGCCCACATGGGTCTGGTTAAATGCACAGACCACTTTTTATGTGTGGGTGCTGTTATTGAGTTTTGTCAGATTTTATGGTATTTAGATTGTGGTTATTAACGGTTTGCTTTTACTAGTTTTCATAATTACTTTTTTTCACAGTTACTCATATTAATCTTTTTTCCATTTTTATATGTTTTTAGTTCTTCTTGTATTCCCATGCTTACTGCTTAAGTTCTGGCGGTAGCTTATGTACAGTGGTATTCCCCTAAAATAGCTACTGTTCTCGTATATTCTCTTGTATTTTTTTGTATAGATATTGACTAAATGTAGTATCTCTATTTATTGTCACATATATGGATTTGTATTCTATGATAGTATGAAAGAGACTCAATATTGCAGGTTGATTAAAGTTTGTATTACATTTTCATACGCTCCTCCCAATGCAATTATACCATATGAGGCGATGCTATGAAACACTGCCAATAGTGATCTTGCATCCATAATTCGATTTATCTTATATTACAGTTTATTGTTAGACCTAGGTATTTACATTCTCTTACCCTACCGAATTTCATATCCTTTATGTATATATTTATTTCTTCAGTACTGTGGTATTACATATACCATATAGACTGTCTTCTTGGTACTATGTGGCATTTGTTCGTATTCTGGCCAGTCACTAAGTACGCTGAGGAGCCGATTTATCTTATTTTCTTCCTCTTTACTATGTTCTCCACACCCAATTAAAACTATGTCGTCGGCATATGAGAACACGCCACCATTTTCCACAACGTTCAATAAATTATAGATCCTTGTGGGACTTCGGTCGTAGTTCCAGCCCCGAACGCAAACTCCTTGGTTAGGTTAAAGAAACTAGTGATACAATATGACCCATCATTTAGTAAGTATACATGTCATTTAAGAGTTATAGCGTCTTGAGTTCGACGTTTTTTTGATAAAGTCGAACTGCCTATCAGAGAGTACTTTACACTTTTTTTAAGCATATTGCTCTTTCAGTGAACACATTAAATATATGTCCTAGAGGTGGTGCTATAAATGTACTTAAACTATTTGGAGGTTGAGCATTTATTCCATTAATAGCAGATCCATATTTTTCGTACCATTTATTAATTCCTAAATTTCATAGGTACTTGTGGGCTTCAAGAATTTAATCAATTTAATCAGCTGTTTCTATTTATATCTTATTAAAGTAGTTAGTGAAGGTCTCTGTAGTCAACCGAAGTAGTATTTCAGGTTTATTTGTGTCTTTTATATGTCTATTAATTGACTAAAGCAAGGGTAGTGATCTGGTATAATATTAATGTATGCACAAGGCTTAAGTCTTAATAGACTGTAATTTAGACTACATAAAAATTGTTAATACAACTTCTCTGTAGAAGATTATCTCCCGAAGGTCTGGTAATTTTATTAAAATCGAGCTTATACTTAATTTCAAAGAAATGATGTAAAAACTTTTGACTAGTTTTCTCGTTATACATCTTACCTTACTTTATTTCTACTCTTTTTGTTAGGAATAAAAAATCTCTTTTTGTCTATGTTCCCAATTTACTTTGCTGAGCTATAATAAATCAATAAAACATTATATGACCTATAAATATTGTCCTACAAAAACTATTAAAAAATTACATACAGGCTAAATTATTTTCCCATTACTATTAACAAAAATATTCCTTTATATCCTAACGAAATACTTCTATTAAGTGTCATGTTATAACGTGAAATTTAAATCAAGTTTTCAACAGAAAGTTATTAGTTGTTTATAGAATGTCTAAGAAAGTATGTTTTCTGAGTATAAAAGCGGTAGTTTGTGTTTTCAAAAGTAATCAATATAAAATACAAATTTATACTGATATAGCAACGCGTTCAATAAGTTATTTATATATGTAGTAGGAAGTTGGCTATTCAAGTTTACCGAATTGTTAATATGAAAATGAATAATTGTATTATAGTAACTGCAAAATTTATTGGATCAAATATAATTATTTAGTTATTAACAGAATAGAAATCAAAGTGGATAATTTATAAATTTTATAATGGGGTCTCACAATGTTGGATTGAAGTAAATAGATTAGTAATTGTCCTCAACAACTTAATGAAGTAAACTCAGAATGAAGATTAGAATAATTGTTGTAAGACCAACATTATTTAATAACTGAATAAAACACAGAGTGGATATCGTCGACAAAATGTTTGTTTGTTTCATAAACCCCAAGGGCCGCACCCAGCTTTTGGTTTAGGGCGGGGGGCAACTCAGCAAATATATGGGAAGGTTTAATAGCTCAAGGCAGCTTTTGCAGGCCCGCGGGGGCAGATAACATTGGTCTTAGTCATAATATGAATATTGCTCATATTATTTTGAACCGTTAGTCCGTCCTATACTTATTAATTGAGTTTTCTTTAGAAACAATTATCTGTTACTCCAGTAACTAAAGCTCAAAAATAGATAAATATCATTTTTTCGTGAGTAATATGGATTGAGATACGATTTTTTGAATGGGATTTGTAAAAGCTTCTACCAAGCGTGTCCTCATATTAATTCAACGAATTTTCGAAATTTGCACTGGTGCTTTATAAATGCATCTGGGAATGGTGATGAATCAAAAAATCTATAACTCGGAAAATAATGAGGGAAATGAGTCCAGTTTTGTCACTGGGCAATTTTTGGACATCGGTAGCAGTCACGAGAGTACCTTATGCCCGGTTGGTTTGACAGTAAATTTTTTTTAAAGGAAACCAAATATCTCTGCAAAAAATATAATAAATAGACATGAGATAATGCATTTTTAACTAAAGGTCCTGCATATATAATGAAACTTATCTATAAAGCGATTATTCCATATTGCATGAACAGAAATTTAGTGATAAAAAATTTTCAATAAATGATCTTCTTGTGCTTCTGTGTATGGAATATGTCCTGTCCAAGAAATATGAAGATATTGAGACATTTTTTGATATTGTTGGGAAAAATTGATTTATGAAGAGATGACCATTGGAGAATTATTTCGGTATGAATTTTAAGTTAATTATAATAACAGTTTTAGTTACCATTTAGTTAGATTTTGAGTTTTTCAATTTTATTGTCTCAACAGAATTTTGCCATTTTCAGGGTGGAAGTTACTGTAGCAATTCTTTAATATATCCAGGTTATTGTTTTCCTAATAACCCATCACATCAGACAAACAGCATTTTTTTTCGCAATCAGATATGCTTGGTTGCTTTGGTTAATTTTGAACCCGAAAAAATTAATATTAAACCAGCAATTATTGTTTGCATACTTTTACAGTGTAAGGATTAGGCCTTACGACCCTCCCCTCCGCCAGCAACTAGTTCAATTTAAATTTAGACGAGTATCTGAGGTTACTAAAGTGCCTTCCAACGAGCCACCTCCAGATGACAGCCACACCTTCAATGTTTTTAAGCAGAAAAAATGGTTATGCTCCACGTCAGTTGAAGGCTCATCAAAATTTGGGTTCACACTCTTGAAGGGCTATTGCAAAAAATGCGAATAAGGTATAGTATAGCCACCAACGGTAAAAATAGCCCTATTACCTGGCAATTTTTTCGGACATCATGGATTTGCATGAAAATTTGGAATTAAGCTTGTCTTACCCTCTTCATCAAAAGTTATATATGTACGTTGTGTGCTCCCTGCTGTTTAGGGGTGAAAACTACCCTTTCTCATAAAAATGAAGAAATAAACATTTCATGAGATAGTTATTGCTTGAATAAATAAAATAATTATTAAATACTACGCATTACATATTCCTATATCTGTTGGAATGCTAATTATATTTTCTTCCAACAAATCAACCCTTAAAAATTTACCCTTAAAACTAATTTCATAGAAAAAAATCATTTTTAATAGCTTGAAATATCTTCACAGTGCATTTTTAGTGAATATTTTTTATGGGTTATTAAGTGTTACTACAAAGTTTCATCCCTCAAAAACCACCCTGACTGCATAAAAATTGTGAAAATTGAACAAAAATAAGTTTGATATACGAAAAAATTACTTCAAACTGTAAAAAATAATATATACGTGTCTTAAGTGTGTGAGATTATGATTTCTCAATTTATTAAGTCTCAACCCTCAAAAACTACCCCTGATTCCATAAAAATTGTAAAAATTGTACAAACAAGTTTTAGATACAAGAAAATTATTTCAAACTAAAAAAATTCATGAACATGTTCTTAAGTGTACGTTATTATGTTTTTTTAAATTATCCCTTAAAAGCCACCCCTATTGCATAAAAACTGCAAAAATTGGTCAATAAATTTTTTATACGTTAAAAGTGCTTCAAACAACTAAAGAAACTAAGAGAACATGTTTTGAAATGTTTTGTATAATTATTTTTTTAAATTTAATCACTAATAGTCACGCCATCAGATATTTAAAAAAAGGTCACAACTGATTTAAAAAGTTGTAAAAAACTTTGTGTATTCTTTAATTTAAATTTTTATTTTTTAAAAAGTAAGCTATAACAATAAAATTTAAATTGTAATATATGAAATTACATTATTAGTATTATAACATATCTTTATACACTTATTAAATCACACATATTTATATATCTTTGTCAGATTCACTGCCACAATTTTCCTCCCGATCTAAAATTGCTGGAGAATTGAAGCAGTTATCTCCGTTGCACGTCCCTCAAGAAGCGTTGCAGTACAAACCGATATAATTGTAAAACAATTAATAATTGAAACTTATAAAAAAAGAAATACTATATCGTAAAAGTAAAATTACAGTATTTAAAAATATCATTAAATTGTTTTTACTAAAAAAAAATAATAAATCAGAATGTAAACTGATTATATTATTGTATTATTTTTCTTGAAAACTCGATTTATAATTTGAGTAATCTCTATTCCATAATAATTTTATATCAAATAGCTTCTTTAAGAGGTAATGGCAGGAACAATAAAATAAAAATAAATCAAGTAATAAGTTCCTCAATTCATACTAAAAATGAAAATTATTGTTGTAATTTTTGTTCTAATTATACTTAAAAATTATTAAGAGTATTTCCAAACTTATTTACAGTTTTAGTTCGATAATTAATGCACATTTCACTTATTTTTGATAAAGATAGCACGTCGTGTTCACTCATTAGACATATGGACATATACTGGATACTGCATACTTGTAAAGCGCAATAGCACAGTAGCGAGCTCTGCATCTTTCTTCACATTTTTGTGTACATATATGTTATATATATATATATATATATAACTGGTCCCCCGGTGGCCTAGTGGGAGAGTCCGTCAGCTCACACAATTGTATTAAATTGTAGCTTGATATAGCGGACAGGACCTGGGATCGAATATCAGCCAAGTCAAGGTTTTTTTCATTAATAAAAAATTGTGACACAATTCCGAGGGTACAGTTTTATATACAATGAAAAGGCTTATAGAGAATAATGAATAATTACTAAGAAATAAAACAGCAGTCAGAAGCCCGCCAGATATCACAATGCTTTGTTGACACCTGACATCTTGAACACGTCAGTACTAAATTCAAGGGTCTACAATAGACAAACTAAAAAATCCCATAAAGTAGGAAAAAGCGGGCTGCCAACTCAGGACCCTTGATATTGATCACTCGGTATTTAATAGGCCAGACACTGAGTTAAAGAGTTTTTTTAAGTCTTGACTCAGTTACTAAACTTAAAAGAAAAAATTGTTATATAGCCAGATATGAATTTAATATCAAATATATGCAAGAAAACCAGCTTTCTTCCTCAATTAAATAAAGTCATCCAATGTACAGCATATTATATTAGAAAACTTGCCTACATAAGCTTCTCAATTTATATCACTGAGGCAGCGTGATAAGATATGCCTCATATCCCCTGTAAAATTCTAAGAATATTCTTCGCCTTCTCAATCCTTAGAGACAATTCTTCTTACAAAAAGACCTTAAGCTCTTTATCTGTTCCCTCAAGACCTTAAGTGTCTCCGATCAGCTCTTTAGCTTTCCCATCATTAATACATTCCGTTACGAGCCTAGTTATACAAAGGCCAATTCCTCAACCTCTAGCCTTGAGTTCCCGATAAAACCTGCCAAAATGTTCGTCTTCTCAATCCTTCGTGCCAGTTCTTCAATTCTTCAGTCTTCTTATTCTTCTTCATTTCAGTTAGTAAAACTGACCATATGTCCACCTATCTTCAATTCTCTTCAGTACAGTCCTTCAGTCCTTCTCAGTGATCTTAAGCTCTTCTTCTTCTTTCTCTCTTCTCAAGACCTTAAGTTCTCCATTTCCACAGCTCTTCAAGTTCCTCTGCAATCTTTCAATTCTTCAGGGAGGCTACACCATGAAAAATTGGTTGAATATAGCTGCATATGATGATGATGATATATAATATATATATATATATATATATATATATATATATATATATATATATATATATATGTAACATATATATATATATATATATATATATATATATATATATATATATATATATATATATATATATATATATATATATATATATATATATATGTTACAGCTAATAGTTACTTCTAATTATTTATGGGATATTGACTACTGTCTTGTTATTGTTTTGTACTCATTATTTACAAGCCTAACTTTCGAAACAGTTTGTTTCTTCTTCAGGGCAGCAAAATTCTTGAGTTAAGACTGAAGGTTCATTGGTATTAAGTGATTCCATAGGATGGGTAGCGAGGTCACCATGTAATATATTTTTCTGCCGTTTGACGAAGTTACTCCAGGGTATTTAAATTTGGTGCATTGTTTTATTGTTGTGTTATACCATACATTACTATGACTACAATCTTTTCCACATTAACTTCCAACCCAAACTCTTTTAATTCTTTATTAAATTAAATACACTGATTAAACAGAATTATGAGCATTTTAGACAGGAATGTAAGGCTTGTTTTATATCTTTATTATTAATACATGTAGGTTAGAGGCTTTGCCATTTTTCATTTATCCTATTGCATCAGAGAGCTCTTTCATCGTTATATTTGGTGCTTCGTTGAAATCGTCAATAACGCTTTCTTTACTCATTTGTTCACACTAAGAGCTGTCTTCAGTGACAATGCGACTTCATAACTTACCAGCTGTGTTTTCTGTTTTATTATCCATGCTCTGATCCATATTTTCGCATATATTACATCAGTATTCATTTTGGGCACTTTCCATTATTTAAGTCACTATATTCCTCTTTGATTGATACAATGGTCCATGTTTTTGGATTTTAGTTAGCAGTTACTTTTGGTAAGATCATTTTCCATTCTCTACGTCTGCAGTCTTTTCGGATCTGTCTGTTTGAGATTGTTTTTATCCCAACTGCTTCAAATCAACTGTTGGCCACTTCCGATTATACAGGAAGTTGGCTACAATTTATTTACTTTATATCGAATGATATATTTTATAATAAACTCGTACTTCCGCGGCCGAACACGAAGGGATGCTATAAAAGCTTGAGTTTAAACACTCTCTACAGCTAATTGAGCAAAACAAAATAAACATAATTTTAATAACTCATTTTGAATTTACCTTGTTGTGCACTACAAATAATTTAAATATAATTAGATATAAACACAATATACACATACATTCTATAACAAATATTGATTCCATTTTAACTAATATTACCTATATACATTAATGTTTGGACGCCAATGAGACAGGTTAAGAGAGCCAATCTAACGAATATTTAATACATTCGTATAACAAATACCCTGGTCACATTAACACGTGATTCTACAATTTCGCCTATGTTAAGAATTAGGAATGTTAATACTCCTCTAGGTTAGCCATCGAGAGCAGCCGAAAAAAATATTGTTGGGAGAACTTATGCATCAATCAGGAAGAGAAATAGCATGGACTGATGAATATCTACCATTTGAAGAAGCGAGATGTAAGACCGACGTCTAGGAATGACACCTCGACGAGAGTATTTAATATCTACCATCTTGGGATCTTGTTATTGGCAGTCAATTACAACCCGAACACTGGGATAAGGTCGACAAAATCACCTTCGGCTCGATGACAGCTGACAAACAACTGAACGACCAAAGAAAAAACAATAACCAGAACAAATAAGAAGAAGGAATAACTAAGGCACCCGTGGTCACAAAATATACCTACAATTCCAATCACCAACCTAGTCAAAAACATACTGTCATCAAAATACTTGCATACCGAGCATCTAAAATCTGTCAACCACCTTATCTAAAACATGAATTATTCTATTTAGAGCGTGCAGTCTACACAAATGGAAAACCAGCCCTTGAGATAAGTAGGTCCTTAAAATCAAGACAGAAATCCAGTCAGAAAAAGAATTAACAAAAACTTGAAAATTTAGGGACAACATACTTGTCGTATTTTAAAAATACTACCAACTCAACAACAAGTTAAGAAGATACCATGTGTTGTTGTATATATTGGTGCAACTCAATAAAGAGTCAACACTGGTATTTCTGAACTTACGACGATGCCGATTATTACAACCTGTCGCAGATTATGTACCAGTTGTCTGCCGCAATTGCAGGCGAAACGTTCAGAAGAAACTCCATCAAACGAATGGCAAAATTGTTGGGAAAATCTTATGTTTTTCACTGACACCGGCCGTGAAAGCCCACACATAGGGTCCTTATTATTTAATAACTTTTGGAGTTTTCTGATATATCTTCACGTTCCACCAGATAAAATATATACCAGTCTGAAAGTCTAACTATAGGCTTCTCATTAAAACAAAGTTAAGCGAAATCAGTTAAATAGATTTTAGGTGAAATTGAAACAAACACGCTACTACAATGTTATATGTGTATGTAGGTAGGATATAGATTACTACAACAATGACAGTTGACGGCATCGATTATCGATCGATTTTATTTAGATGCTGAAATACTCCGCTCTGGAATTTATTGGAATTTAGGAAATTTGTGATAATACTACATTTACTCTGATAACCCTTCAGCTTCCTTGCAATTGATGTGTACTAAATTACCTTATTAGGTACAAGCATATATGATAATTTTGTTTTATACAGGACAATATACGAGAAAATATATTTAAACCTACAGTAACCAAAATATTTCAATACTTCTACTGACAAAACATCCCTATACAAATATCCAATTTCTATGAAAAGCAAAATCAGAATTAATATGAAAGTTCTTGACACGTCATTTTTGGCTCATTATTCCATACTCAAACATCCTAGAATCATTAAAACAGAATGTCCAATGCCATTCAGAAAGAAATATTATTGGAAACAATAATATTGTTATAATATTTCAAATTTATTATTCATTTATTTTCATACAGGATATAATATTTGTATTGTTCGTAGTTTTATGAATTCATAAATTAATTTTGCTTGCATGTTATAGGTTAACATTTCATTATAACAATTATTTAATCTGGAAAAAAGTAAAATGTATCCCATAAAATTATTTTACAGCCTACGGTTATAATACAAATGTAAGGTCATACAAATAAGGACTGCGTAGATCAGAATAAGTAGATGTAATAAATAAAATTAAGAAGTAATCTGAACCTGCCACCGGGGAGTGAATTCACACTGGGACTTAACCTACAAGTCCATATCGAATATTGCAAGCAAAAAAATCTCTCTCAGCATCTTCTTCACAAGATATTTTATACCGAAATAAAATCCACTCATATCCAACATCATCCACTATTTATTTTCTCAGTTGACTGATGGGAAAAGCGATAGGGTGAACTTGAGGGAAATCCGAATATATTTCTTAGAGACTTGAACAAACGAAAACGGAAAACTTAGAAAGCTGTCATTTTTATGATAAATTATCCTAGGAAAAACAATGGCGCTTGCTTTAATCATATCTTTAGATCACGAAATTGGGACATTACATCCAATTTACAAAAAAAACTTGTAATTTGAAGATGATAAATGTGAACAGAAATTACTCAGTGTATGAACTTTGAGGAAACCTGCTACATTCTGAAATAGCATTTCAATGTGTTTTAAAGTACTAATAGTTTTTAAGACACTATTATTAATATTATAAGTTTATAAATTAATTATTCTCTGTTAACGACATAACTGGTTGCGAAATACCTTGAGCATTGTTTGAGACTTATAACAAATATAGAAGCTGATATTAATTGCCAAGCCAAGAAATATATGTTAAACATGTTGATAATTACTTTATACGTTCAACATGTTCTGTTGTTGTCAATTTTTACAATTAACAAAAGTTTTAGTTCAGTCCAGAGGATATCCATTATCCATTATGATTATATTATTTTTTGTTCTTGATTATTTTTATATTTTAAATCAAAAGCTATTCACATTTTGATTAGGTACTACTATGTAGTCATGAAATTTCTCGTATTTATGTTCCAAACCATATATAAATCATTATGTTAAAGATTAATGTAATAGGTTATTTTATAAATATTTTCGAAATCGGTTCTGACCCCTTAATACTGGAATTGTAATAAAACGTAGATTTAATATTGAATGCTTTACAGATTTATAAAGAAATAATTAAAACAATATTTTTTTTTTTTTGAATATACGTTAGCACAAAAATTCCATATTATATATAACAGTCAAGCCGTTGTCAAATTGGAAGAACTTAAGAGTGGTCTTCATAATTCATATGTGGCAGTCTTAGAGGCGATTTTGTTATATTTACTAAAAAGTATTCTATTAGTTTTGTGATCCCATTACGAATTACACCGTTTTATAGTGCAAAAAAGCGTTATTAAATCAGGATATGACAGAACAACCATCTGTTCTAATGACAACAAATTCAAACAGGAAAAATCGGTTACAAAAAGTATTCTTGTTGAAGAAACTCACCCCAATGTGTTGCAAACAAAATTGAACGCAAAATACTCAGTGCGAATCAATACTAAACTTCTCTAAGTAAAGTCCCTCTCAAAACAAGAAATGGATATACTAAACGTAATTATACCGAAAACAAAAAAAAACAGACTACTCAACTCTTACAACAGTAAAAAAATATATGTTGAAAATATATGAAAGGTTCTAATCGAATGAACTTACTGGGATCTATTTTGATTGTTCATTTTGGTATTTCTCTACTCACAATGGTGTGTGAAAAAGGCAGGTAACTTAAGTACTTGAAAGTCACGGTGTAGTACCTAAAGACAATAATCTGTGGAAAATGAACGGAACACGAGGGGCCTGCTTTTAGAAAAACTGTATCGCAAAATTAACTGAAAGCTGATCTATGGATTTGTCATCTAGTTCTCTTGCATAATATTCTTACATGTATTTTGTAAGATACATATCTGTGTGATGTGACATTTCGATTCTAATCAATGGCACAAAAAGTCAAAAGAACTAATATTTCTACAAATTGCTTCAAAACAATACTATTTGGTCAGGAATCGAATCGTCACGTCACATTGATAAGTATTATACAACCCTACTTTCTTTCAGTTAATTCTGCGAGAGGGTTTTTCAAGAAAAAGACAGTTGATGTTCGGTCGTGCACCTTGATTTTCATTTACATAACTTATCTGTATTTTTCGGAAAACATTTTAATGAGTCAAAACCCAAAATGACGAAAAAAACTAGCTATTAATGTCATCAATCATTTAGAAAATACTAACGTGATCACTGAACACTTTCATATCATTTTTAATGAATACACTGGCATATAACAAAATTAAAATAACTATTTCAAAACTTTACTAGTCTATATATTTTCTTTTTTGAGAAATGACACTATACTTGGGAACAAAAGCTGTATATATAAGAAAATCCAAACGTTTCAAGGTTCCAATTTGACATCGTTATCAATGGCATAGTCGTTTCAATTATAATAATAATTATTCGTTCTCATTCAATACTGCGAGATGTCTACTCAAACCATAAGACAGAGAACTTTTTTAATATTTTTTCCTGGACAGTTTACGGTTTTGTATTACTGGATGAAAATATCATTTAAAACCAAGAAACACTGATACCATCCCGCACATGGGCATTCTCCTTTGCTGAGTCCCATTTTATAATTCTTTTCAAATAAAGAACATTAATGATTCAGTAAATGTATAATATTTCGTTTTTATAATTTAAACAGATATTTAAACTAGGCGTAGTTTTGAAGAATAAGTTTAACATTTACATTAGCGCCTAAAAAAGTACTTGGGACTTACTGAGTTTGTCAGTTGTTCATTTTTCTATTAGCAATTCATTAAGTTAACATTAAATTAGTTTGTGGCAAAATTTTGAAATGTGCTTGTGCTAGCAATCAATGTCACTGGTTTATAATTAAGAATAACTTTGAAAAGCAAAATCTATACTGAAAAAACTGTGGAACCCTTGATTTATTACACATGTACCGATAAGCACAAAGTTTTATACCTTAACGACAACTTAACAGTTTATCTTGTACACTCAATGCGAAGTTGTTGAAACAATAGAATGTTTTTTATACAGTGGAATCTGTGGAATCAATTTTCCTGTACAAACTAAAATTAGAAGAATATATTATAACGCCATCAGTAGATAAGCAAAGCGGTTTCTGGTGCGGAAGTGGGCATAAAGGTAACCAGTCATCGAGTTCTCGCCGGGAGCTGCTGCCGAGCTGTTGGTAGTTGTTGTTTGGATAAGAAGAAGAAGACATTGGGGGTGGTCGTAGGGGTGCGCGAAAGACATATGGGTGTGTCGCAGAGGTGCGCGCCATCTGTTGTTAATAAATGAAAGCCATTGTATTGTGGGTTGCGTGTGTTGCAGAGGTGCGCGCCATCTGTTGTTAATAATTGAAAGCCATTGTATTGTGGGTTGCAGGTTGCACGCCATCTGTTGTTGGTTGTAGTAGTTAGAGAGAAAAAATACTTGGCCGGGTATCGAACGCGGCTTGCCTGATTACAAAGTCAGGTACCCAGCGAGCTGCGCTAATGCGGTTAATCGAGAAATGTTTATTAGAAAAGGTATAGTATATGCCCGTTGCGCGGGCGCGTGTTTTTGGGCGTTGTTCGGTTGGATGGTTGGAAATTTGATGCTAGAATTTGGATGGGAGGATATGGTATTTTGTTGGTTGTAAAAATGCGCAATCCGTGGCGAAGAAACTTTCGTCGAACATCGAGCTTTGAGACTTAGAAAAAAAAATTAATGTTTCAAGCGTCTGAATGCGGTATTGGGATATGGTATTTTGTTGTCTGTAAAAAATTTTTAAATCTTTTACAAACGCCTGCATGCGAGAGTCTATAGTTTTCGTAAGCGAGCGCCTACCTGCGCAAGAAAGGCAACTTTCGTCGGACGCCGAGCGACGATTGTTTAAATAAGTTAGCATATAGTATATTATGAATATTCAGAACATCCTTAATACCTAAAACTATTTGTGATCTAGTCTTTGTACAAGTTATAGTAAGGTCGCCATCATCCAACCACATATTTAGATCCAAAGAAATAATAATTTATTTAGCTACTAGTTCAAGTGTGCCTTTAATACCGTCAACGGAAATGGTGACCGCAACAAAAAGACACTGTGATATCATGTTTACGCTAAAGGATTTTTTCTTGTCAAAATAAACACCATCAAATATATCATTAAAACTAAATACCCGAGACTAATACCATCCAAATGTAATGCTCCCATAATATACTTAATAATAGCTGGTTATATTATTTCATACCGAAACACAACCAAATATTTTACCAAAATACCTGAGAATACCATCCCAATAGCATTCTCCAATTAGTGTGATCTTGTCTTTGTACAAGTTATAGAAAGGTCGCCATCATCCAACCACATATTCAGATCCAAAGAAATAATAATTTATTTAGCGACTAGTTCAAGCATGCCTTTAATACCGTCAACGGAAATGGTGACCGCAACGAAAAGACAATGTGACATCATGTTTATGCTAAAGGATTTTTTCTTGTCACAATAAACACCATCAAATATATCATTAAAACAAAATACCCTAGACTAATACCATCCAAATGTAATGCTCCCATAATATACTTAATAATAGCCTGTTATAATATTTTATTTCATACCGAAACACAACCAAATATTTTACCAAAATACCTGAGAATACCATCCCAATAGCATTCTCCAATTAGTTTATTTTACATATTAGGTATATAGAATATCGGAAAATAAATAGCTCTGATTATAAATATACTTATCTGTCTGACCCGGAAGAATTTAACGACGACAATAACAAATATAAGGAAACTAAACCGCAACTGTAAGACGTTCATATGTGGATAAAAAAATGTGTTTGCACAGTTAGAACTAAAAATGTGATATAAAAATTCAATAATTTGTAAGAAATTATGGAAATATACTGAGAATGGACAGGCATGTTGGTTTAAATAAAAAATATTATTCTGAACAGTCGCGTGCCTCACTCGGATCAATTACTTCTTCGTTGTCTTTAAAGGGAAAATACGATACACCTTTAACCAGCTTGAGATATTCCGGTGGATATATGGCATATGGAAATAACCAACATTCTAAGGACACATATAACAAATGTAAATTGTATTTAGGTCATCAAAAATCTAATTTCCTTATCATAAATTGGAAGAATGAATTTGGGTGAAATTAAAGTTGTTAACATTGAAACACTAGACGAACAAGCAGACTGAACGGTAGTCAACAGCATCTGTCATCAGATTGTTGGAATGATAAACAGTTGGAATGTTGAGAAAATTGCTGAAAATGATTTGATTCGTATTGGGTGATTATAAGATTGTATGGACAGAGTTACTAGTCAACCACAGCTAAAAATGTGATATTCAATTGCCACCAGTTTTGTCACCGAGAATTTGTCAACTAAACCACGACCAAATCAGTGCTATAGAAACGACAATCAAAAAAATTCTCATAGGATGAAGAGTGTCCTGGGAGGAACCTGATTGGTAGCTAGTCGACCACAGCTGAAAATGTGATATTTATTACCACCAGTTTTGTCACCGAGAATTTGTCACTGGAAAAGGTAACTAGACGCAACTGTCGTGAACCACAACCAAATCAGTGCTATCGAAATGACATAGAAAAAATTGACTCATAGGATGAAGAGCGTCCTGGGATAGTTGGTTGAATCAAAGATTTTAAATTCGGAAAGGTTGAAGTCTAGTAGTTAGGTTCTGGCAGGGCGTAAATTTTACTTGAAACGCATTATTTCTAAACATAAATGTCATGGAAATTGACACTGATATATTATAATATATCATAATATATTTTGTTTGAAAATGAATTCTTAAAATAATATTGATTGTTGTACTATTTTCTATCGGTTTAAGTGCTACAACAGCGCCTTAATATTATAAAAGCGAGTACTAATAATATATGGCAATTGAATATCACATTTTTAGCTGTGGTTGAATAGTAACTCTGTCCATACAATCTTATAATCACCCAATACGAATCAGATCATTTTCAGCAATTTTCTCAACATTCCAACTGTTTATCATTCCAACAATCTGATGACAGACGCTGTTGACTACCTTTCAGTGTGCTTGTTCGTCTAGTGTTTCGATGTTAACAACTTTAATTTCACCCAAATTCATTCTTCCAATTTATGATAAGGAAATTAGATTTTTGATGACCAAAATATACAATTTACATTTGTTATATGTGTCCTTAGAATGTTGCTTATTTCCAAATGCCATATATCCACCGGAATATCTCAAGCTGGTTAAAGGTGTATCGTATTTTCCCTTTAAAGACAACGAAGAAGTAATTGATCCTAGTGAGGCACGCGAATGTTCAGAATAATATTTTTTATTTAAACCAACCTGCCTGTCCATTCCCAGTATATTTCCATAATGTCTGACAAATTATTGAATTTTTATATCACATTTTCAGTTCTAAATGTGCAAATACATTTTTTTATCCACATATGAACGTCTTACTGTTGCGGTTTAGTTCCTTTATATTTGTTATTGTCGTCGTTGAATTCTTCCGGGTCAGACAGATAAGTATATTTATAATCAGAGCTATTTATTTTCCGATATTCTATATACCTAATATGTAAAGTAAACTAATTGGAGAATGCTATTGGGATGGTATTCTCAGGTATTTTGGTAAAATATTTGGTTGTGTTTCGGTATGAAATAAAATATTATAACAGGCTATTATTAAGTATATTATGGGAGCATTACATTTGGATGGTATTAGTCTAGGGTATTTTGTTTTAATGATATATTTGATGGTGTTTATTGTGACAAGAAAAAATCCTTTAGCATAAACATGATGTCACATTGTCTTTTCGTTGCGGTCACCATTTCCGTTGACGGTATTAAAGGCATGCTTGAACTAGTCGCTAAATAAATTATTATTTCTTTGGATCTGAATATGTGGTTGGATGATGGCGACCTTTCTATAACTTGTACAAAGACAAGATCACACTAATTGGAGAATGCTATTGGGATGGTATTCTCAGGTATTTTGGTAAAATATTTGGTTGTGTTTCGGTATGAAATAATATAACAGGCTGTTATTAAGTATATTATGGGAGCATTACATTTGGATGGTATTAGTCTCTTGTATTTTGTTTTAATGATATATTTGATGGTGTTTATTTTGACAAGAAAAAATCCTTTAGCGTAAACATGATATCACAGTGTCTTTTCGTTGCGATCACCATTTCTGTTGACGGTATTAAAGGCATACTTGAACTAGTCGCAAAATAAATTACTATTTCTTTGGATCTGAAGATGTAGTTGGATGATGGCGACCTTACTATAACTTGTACAAAGACAAGGTCACAAATAGTTTTAGGTATTAAGGATGTTCTGAATATTCATAATATACTATATGTTAACTTATTTAAACAATCGTCGCTCGGCGTCCGACGAAAGTTGCCTTTCTTGGGCAGGTAGGCGCTCGCTTACGAAAACTATAGACTCGAAGGAGTGGACGTTCTCGCTCATGCAGGCGTTTGTAAAAGATTTAAAAATTTTTTACAGACAACAAAATACTATATCCCAAGACCGCATTCAGACACTTGAAACATTAAATTTTTTTTTCTAAGTCTCAAAGCTCAACGTCCGACGAAAGTTTCCTCGCCACGGACTTGCGCATTTTTACAACCAACAAAATACCATATCCCCCATCCAAATTCTAACATCAAATTTCCAACCAGCCAACCGAACAACGCCCAAAAACACGCGCCGGCGCAACGGGCATATACTATACCTTTTATAATAAACATTTCTCGATTAACCGCATTAGCGCAGCTCGCTGGGTACCTGACTTTGTAATCAGGCAAGCCGCGTTCGATACCCGGCAAGCTTTTTTTCTCTCTAACCACCACAACCAACAACAGATGGCGTGCACCCTGCAACCCACAATACAATGGCTTTCAATTATTAAATACAGATGGCGCGCACCTCTGCAACACACGCAACTCACAATACAATGGCTTTCATTTATTAACAACAGATGGCGCGCACCTCTGCGACACACCCAAATGTGTTTCGCGCACCCCTACGACCATCCCCAATGTCTTCTTCTTCCCAATGTCTTCTTCTTCTTAGCCAAACAACAACTACCAACAGCTCGATAGCAGCTCCCGGCGAGAACTCTATGAGTGGTTACCTTTATGCCCACTTCCGCCCCAGAAACCGCTGTGCTTATCTACTTCCGTCTATTGAGAATTCGTTTGTTTTTTAGTTATTATGCAGTTAATATGGACAAGATTTTGAAAAATCAGTGTAACCCTCTTTGTATTTTATTGTTTTATTCTGACGCACATCTATTTAAGCCAGAACGATTATAGCTGCTGAACTGGAGGGCATTCTCGCTCTTGGAAAACAAGTATTCAGATCCTCCATGGTTATTTAGTTATAAGAGAAAATCAGATGGGTAGGCCTCAGATCCTGGTCACCGCTGTGTTTGGCTCGATCGTCCAACAGCTCTATCCTCGAAGCTCGAGTGCACACACTACAGTGTTAGCCACTGTTACAGCATTATTTATAAATCCACCACTAACCAGCAGGAGCCTGGTATAGCGTACACCTCGCCTCTCAGCTGATTCAACCCGAAGACCATTCCTCTAACGTAACTCAACTACAGTCCATATAGCCTACATAGCGATCAGCAGAGCAAATAATATGTAATTATCAGCTTTGAAAATTTTTATCAATCAACTCATAACAATATCCAACAAGTAAGGCATCTAAAAATCCAAATGTTGTCTAGTTAGTTTTAATAGTAAAATCGATCACATCTAGCAACAGGTAATTAACATCTGATGGTTTGAGGAGGTACAGATCTATTTTGATGATTCGTGTGGATGTTCTCTCCTCACAACTATTTCTGGAAAACAGATAATATAAATAATCGAAAATCAAAACGTGTAGAGGAAATTTGTAGAAATTGTCCTCAGCACTAGTTTCTTTCTTATAGAAAAACTCTCTGGCTGGATTAACTATGAGAAATAATGTCTACGAATTTGCCTATGAGTTTTCCTGTGTAATATATGTGACATACTTCACCATACCAACTTATCTATTTAAACGTGAAGTTTAGATTCGCTCTCACGAATCGTAATCAAACAATGTTTTACTGCTCTCTTTGAAAATAATTATCGTAATTGTCAATTTTGTTTCGTTCTTGACTTTGATTTTAGGTTTTTTTTGACTTATCTGTTTTTCGGAAATCAGAGGGGAGAAATCCCATACTAATATTCAAAATAATAAATAATTAACAAAATTAAGAGAATCTAGTTATTTCGTTGTCCTGCTAAATCCTCCACTTCTCTGTTACAAAAAAATGAAGGATATTTAGTTGATAAATGATTCAAGTTAGTATATTCAAAATCTGACGATATAAAATTACCGTTAAATTGAGAATTGACAAATGCGTAATTGAATCGGTAATTGAAAAATGTTAATAATAAGTACAATAGTTAAATATTTTTTTTCTGACTATTTATATTTATGGTTTAAAAAAATCATAAACAAAACACCTAGTAATTGCATATTCCCAGAGGTGACTTAGCTATCAAATTTAATAATGACGTTCGCAAATTCATCAATTACCATTTACTATTTACTTGAAGTAGTCCTAGGATTAGTTAGACCGACTTCCCAGCCACAAATTCAACATAACTATTTTACCGTTTTCTAATATAGCAAATATATCTCCCAATATATGAACTTCCATCCAATTGACATCAAATAATTGGTCATGTAACAGTCCAGAAAATTTTGTAAGTTTGTCAGAAATATATAAAAGCATCTAAAATTTTTATGACTGCGAGTTAAGACAGAGATATAAGATTATAACATTAAAATAGCATAAATATTGACAATTTGGTGTACGAATTTTTCTTTGTTAATTATCTTAATCTACGTCATTTCACCAAATGACAAAATGCTATTGCAATATTCTCTGCTCATTGACATAATGACATTGACTTTTATATGTTTAATTCCCTCATTACCTAATTGTATACCTAATATGTTAATTCCTTTTGGTTATTGAGATAAGAAGTCGTAAACTTCTCATTTATAACACAGGTATTGAAAATTTGTAATGGAGCCATTGCTACTACTATACGTAGGAAATATCAAAAAGCTACTCCCACTACTGGTGCTTGATAGTCTTCTCCATGTTCTGAGTGAAAGAAATCTCAACCAGTCCTCTTGTGTTAAATTGGACTAAAACAAAAATTTGTGCACTGATATTAGAGTTAAAACAATATAGTATAAATGCTAAATAATAATAGTGACTGTTAAAGACTCGATAGCTGGAGTCTCTAAAGGAGACATCATCACTAGGATATACTGTCCACTGGTGAACAACAGCCTCTCTCAGTATTTTGCCATTTTCTTACATCTTGGGCAACTAGTAAGTAGTCTTGGTCTGCCTTGTATAACTCTTTTTGTCCATCCTACCTATAATTTTGAGCGAAAAAATCGAGCTTGATTCTTAGTCGTTTTTTATAATAATTGTATACAGCTTATAAAAGTTACTTAGGCTAATCGATTTGCATTTTCCAGAATACTATAATTTCCTATTTTTATGTGTGATGACAATTTGTGCGTATTGAGGTAATATAATTCCTTCACATTTGTTGAATAGGCTCTTCAACACTTTTATGAGTTTTAGTCCTCCTTTTTGGATACTTTCTGTAACTAACGCATATTCGCGTTGAGCCGTTTTTTCTTTTATATTCTGCAGTGCCAGCTTAATGTCTTATTCATTTATCTCCTAAATAACTTGTGTTTCCTGTTGTAGTTAATTTGGGGTACGGGTGTAAGGTTTTTTGTTGGGTGTTGTGTGCAATGGTTTGTAGACAGTTTCATAGTTGTTAACATTTTCTTCTTATTTGTCGTAACGTCACCATCTTTAGTTCTAATTTTATGTTTGTCTTTTCTGTATATTAAGTATTTTATTTTTAAAGCTTTCAGACCTTTATTTCCTCCCAATTTAGTCTTAATATTATATGTGTTCTTTTGTGTTGTGTGTCTTGTTATTTATTAGATATTTTCTAGTTGAAATTTTTTACTCCACTGAAGTTTTGTCTGTAATGTCTCTGTTCTGTTTGCTTAACAATTTTGTTCTTATACTTTCGGTCTTTGATTTGATTTTGGAACCTTTTTAAATTGTTTTGGTCGTGCTTTTTTAATATTCTCATACTTATTAACATTTTCTTTAAGGAAGTTGTTGTTCGTAATTTAATAAATTTTTAGTAGTCCACTTTTTAAAATTTTGGATGTTGGGTCATGTTGTTTTTGATATCCTTGTGGATATTTTCACTTTGGCTCTTACTATACGATGGTATACCAATACCAATTGAAAATCTGTTGAGGACATCTACGTCGTGTAAGATAGCATTGCAGTTTTTACAGATGAAGCCTATGGTGATATTAGTTTTTAGTTTTGTCATGTTGGCTCCATTTTTGTCATTATACTTTTCCATACAGTTAATTAAAAGGAAGAAATTTGGTTAAAGCAAATCCTCGTTTATTACTTTCTGCTAATCCATATTATTTGCATAGCAGTGCATTCGATTTAATTCTCAGCAAGGTTGCTAGTTGGTTCGTAAACCTACATTATTTGACTTAAAAAATTTAGTGTGTAACCAGCGTGTAAATTTTCTATATACCTATTATTATCATAGCGTATTTCTTATGAACAATAATACCAACCCCCCTTATAACTGTTAATTTCCTGCATAAAAAAGATTTGGGAGGGTAGGTTTTCCGCAATTTGTCTGACTTCTTTTTAGTACTATTATATCTCATTTCATATTTACGAGTTTTTCATTGGGTTCTAGAGTTTGGATGCTTTTTATTATGTTATGATGTGGACGTAGATGCCGAATATTTGTCACTAAATGGTCAACCCTCCTGATAGGCAGTTTCAGCAATAACCTTCCTCTTTGACTAGATGGATGAGAGTATGGAGGCGGTTGTGGAGTTATAGTGGGGATTGTGTGCGGGCAAGGCGGAACAAGCGAGAGGAGAGCTCACATAGGCATTGCTGCATCCCTGACATATTTTCCCATTGAGTCGTGGCAGAGTACTTACGTCTCATAGCAGATTAGGAAATACATAATATATAATACACCTTTTATTTCTTTCTCGTAAAACATCTATTAGAAAAAAATTCTGCAGTGGGTTATTAGTTGTCAGCGCAATCTCTGGAAATACCCCTCAATTTTATACTATTATAATTTTGAATACTTGCCTGTTACAGAAACAAGCTGAGGACAGAAAATCCCAATAAATAGGCAGAATAATTAAGAACCTCCTCATCAATCATTTGGAATTATAACTAATGAAGTAAATATGAAATAGCATTAGTGGAAATTGGAACTACTGATTAGAGGTCACTTTATTGGAGATATTTAAAAACGAACCAAAACTAGAAGCAAAAAGAAAACAGCAATCTAATACTACATTAATTATATAATTACTAAAAGCACCTTAAATCTAAGAAAAGTATTAGCCAATTTGAAATACTACACCTACCCTTATAGCTTGGAAACCAGAGAGGGATATAGAGCGGATTTTGCACTTCCCACATACATGTCGTGTAAATACCGATCTTTTTATCAACATTGATAAAGAAGCATTTTTGAAGTTATATTGCCTTTCTTGCAATATTTAAAATTTTACTCAAGAACAAAGAAATTAGTGTGACGCGATTAAAAAAAATATTGAAAAGCTTATTAATATAACTAGACTTCTTTTTATCATTCCGTAATTAACAGACTACTCAATAACGTGCACTTTCATAAATTTCACGTGTGACTTAAAAGAAACTGGGGGATGTTAAGATTTAAAAGTATTTCCCAACAATCCTCAGTTGAATTTTCTTTCGCTGCACAAAACAAATTCAGTCAACGTTTTGTAAAATCGTGTTTTGTCTCATGTTTTAGGAATTTTTAAAGGGCACTGCTTGAAAGGATTACGTCGGATTCTATTTGTAACATCAAGACGTGAAAATATGAGGGTGAAATCATGAAAACAACAACGGAGAATCCCAGTGGTCGTATTACGACCGAGGAATTCCCTAAAACAATAAAGGAAACAGTTGTTCCTTGTGTTCGTTGAATTTTATTAGAAACTATTCTTGAAATGGGGCATTATATTCTTTTATAGTCCCAGATTATCCCCACAGTGACAGAAATAATATAAACGAATATAGTTCAAATTAGTATTGTCAATTGAAGCGTAATCCAGTCAATATGTAAAAAATATATTTAAGTCTTGGTATATACATAACCCACATGTGTGAGAAATCATAAGCATTATTTAAGAACAAACAGCAATGAATTCCATGAACCCATTAGATAGCACAAATATGTTGACATTTTAAAACGCCCCCATTTAACAGCTAATTGCAACAAGAATATAAATATATTTTTCTGATTTTTTCGGAATAACTCTTCAATGTCTTGAAAGTCTGTATATTTTAAATAGTTCGAGTGTTTCAGGATCTAACTGATACCCCGTTTTCAATCGTAATAAAACTTAGCACAACTGCAAAAGAAAATTAAAAATTAAAAGGATCGCAATGACAAATTTTGTAAGTTCACAAATTGACATTAAATGTTTGACAATAAAACTGATGTAACTAAGAGAACTCTTTCAACTTGGAAGAGTTTAAAAGAGTTACCTTCAGAATTTTATATGGCACTCCTGGGTACGATTTTGATACAAGATAGTCAAGATAATGCATTTGCCAAAAATAAAATCAAAGAAAATTGTGATCTATCAAAGATCTCATTAAAGTCATAAGGGAAAACCTAGAAAAAACCTTATGAACTATCCCGATACAGGGTTGTTCAAAGGGACTTTACCATTATTAATATCATGCTTGATTATTGATAACCAGGAACGACTGACCTCTACAGAATTACTAGCGGTACAATCGCTTTCACTTAATAAAATGAAATCAGACTTTTCAATATTTCGTTTTGTATTGTGTAGTTCTTTGTCTAGTATGGTTGAATTCTGTAACTGTATGTTATAACCAAGGTTCTAGGCATGTTCAACAAATTTTTGACATCTCGAATTGTGGTTTCTTTACATAATTTTTGTATTCATTCATTCGAACATTTATAAGTCAACCATTAAATACTTTTTCTGAAGTTAGTGCCAAATTGAATAGCAAAGCTACAAAGTACAACTCGCACATATATTTCCCAAATTATTTTCATTTTAACATGTCGCCGACTTCAGAAAAATTATGTAATTGTTGTTAAGTCTCTTTTTTTGAGCTCGGATTTCGTTTTTTATTTAAATGTATTTCTTTATAGTTTTAGTAATTTACTGGCTCAATTAGATACAGTTTTCAAATCTAATGAACTTATGGTTAAAACTAATGTATTTTATGTTTAAGCAACATCCATTATTTATTGTTAAATGGAATAACTTGTTTTTGAAATATATTTGTATGTATTAAGAAATTTTTCTTTCTGATTTCAACTGACGTTGAATTGTAGACAATTTGAGAATCTTCATTATCTTTACGTCTGGTAATTATCAGATAACCTCGCAGTCCCCCTTAACAAAATACAGTATAAACGATCCAAATTCCTTCAGTAGATTTCGAGTAATCGCTGATCACATATCAGTGCAAGTGCAAATTGGACTCGCATAGTAAGGGTTCCGTACCATCTTTGAGATTAGATAGAATGTACTTAAATCAAACTAACCGTTTTTCTAATATATCTGTTCCAGACAAGCAGAAAATTAGTGTATTTTCTTATATTTGCCTTTAATAAGTTTCAAATTTATCAAAATATATAATTTTATTTCTCATAATGAGCTTTTTTTAACCGACTTCCAAACAGGAGGAAGTTCTCAATTCGTCCGCATGTTTTTTTTATGTACGAACAGTGATTTTTCAAAAATGACTTGGGCAATGCTGATGATTTAAACTGCATTGTATTAAGGAACAATACAGAAAGGTAACATATAATTGTCAAATAAGGTGAGGATTACGGTTTTCCTGAAAAGCAGAGAAAACAGTAATTAAGGGACTACACATCAGTGAATTTCAATGAATCCAGCTTTATACCGTACAATTTTTTATAACGTGAAACATACCGTTGAAAATCGAATCAGTATCAATGTAAATGTGGATTGAAATTCAAGCAGCAAACAATGTGCGAAGATGAAATCTAGGACGAAGTAAAAATACTTTTATACAGTTAGGTTCAAAAAATCTTAGAAATAAATGTGAAATTGAGTGGTACATTAGAAATTGCATATATAGGATGGTTGAAATATAAGATGAAATAGAATTAAAGTTATACAAGGCGGTTCAAAAAATGTTGTATTGTGTGGTACATAATAAGTTGCATATGCAAGGTAATTGAATAAGAGTTAAATAAAACTATAGTTATACAGAGTGGATCAAAAAATTGTTAAATAAACATATGCAGAAAAGATATTTGAGTGATATGGCGGAGGATTAAAAAAATGTTAGAAGCAGTTGCATATACAGGATGGTTAAAAAATGTTATATAGTATGGAATGTAAGTAGTTGCTTATACTTGACATATGGGGCGAAGTAAAATTATATATATATATATATATATATAGTGATTTAAACAATAGATAAATAGGATCAGTCAATAGATAGAGAGGATTAATACTTATACAGAGCGTTGCAACATCGTGTAGAGTTGAATTATAGTTGTACAGGGTGATACAGAAAATGATAGACAAATAATTTATATTGGGTGACCAATACACAGAAACATCTTCTTTCCATATAGGGTGAATAAGAGTTACACTTGTAGAAAGTGATCCAATTAATAAATAAAAAGTTAAACAATATGTGGAAAATATAGAATAAAGTGCAAAATAGAGAGAGGGAGGGAGAAAAAGAGACAGATCAGAATACGCTAAAATAATCAATAGAATTGTACCTTAAATCATATAAAAAAAGAATATATGTCAGAAAATAGTGATTGATTGCACATGGTTTCTAAATGTTTTTAATTTAAGCCAGTTGAAGCCGGTTCTTTTTCAAATTAAATAATTATTTAGTCGGCTACATGATGCGCTTGATTTTTATGAAAATATTTATTTATTCTAATTTGGCCCCCCAACATTAATAAGGTTAGGATTTTTTTTCCATAATGAGCTTTTACTTTATGTATTACATGACGCGTTCAAAAAAATTATTTTTCATTTAATTCTACAATTGAATAGTTTAAAAGAGTTTCTGAGTCTAGATAGAACCCGGGGACTCAATCTTCTAACTCCCCAATTGTCACTAGATAACTAAACTGAGTGAGCATCTACTATACTTTTTTAATATGGATCACGTGATGATGGGGCTCTGTCGTGACTGGTTGGGTGTTGCTGGGTGGGTTTGGTTAGTTTGCCTATTATAGAGTTACATTTTCTAAATCAAAACACAATATCTCTTCTGACATCATGAACAGTGAACAGAACAGTTGCGGTTGCATTCAAAAGATACAGACCGATTTTAAACCTCTAAAAAAATAGTGGCATGTGAGTAGCGGAACCGTTTCGAAATGACAATAAAATGGTATACCACATGACGGCATGTTAGTGTAACTTTCACTGAAAGGATTTATCTCCAATTGAACAGTGTGTCTGGTGAATGTATGTATGTGAAATAATTGGCCACGAAACCGCAACCATAAAGCCAGTCCAGATCGGGATTGTTCCAAAAGCAAAAAATGCTCGAATCTTCAGTGTAAAACAAACAAGGTTTCCAAGTCCAAATTATTGTCGTTATAATTTTTCGAACCGAAAAAATCCTGTCAATCAAGAGGGCAAGTTTAAAGTGCAAAAGAACTCTACCAGCAAAAAGTGTCTAGTGTAAAAACCAGGTATGTTAAAACATTGTGAAATATAATATATGAAAAAGTTTTTTGTATTTAAAATTTTCACACATGATTTACTATTATTTCATTAATATTTTTTAAATTTAACATATTTTGATAAGATTAATTATTGGTATCTGTCTTAACATTAAAAGTACAAAACGACAAATTGCACAAGAATGTATTCTCCATATAGTGATAGAAATAATAGATGCAGTTGAACCATATTTAGTGGTATTAAGAATTAAATCTTTAATTTGAAAATTGTAAACATGTAATAATGAAACGTTATTTCAAATTTAATAAATGACGCTCTACAACCTACCCAAATCTTACACTTTTTCGCGCCTATCAAACAAACTGCTATTGAAAGTGAAAAATTAAATAAAAACCGTACAATTACAACAAGAACAAGATATTAGATGATTCACTATTAACTTTACCCTCAGAGAATGTAATAGGCAGATTTTTTACTTTTTATCGTAAGTCGTGATCATATTTTATCAAATGCCTATTTTTCATTCTGGGGATAATGTAGTTCCTTATACGATGACATTAGGCGTGTTCCAACACGACGTAAAACCGATAAGCAACCGGTAATCGTATTGCGCGTAACATCATTGTAAACATTAACTGGTCACCGCGCACGAAGATTATCGATTGTGTATCGGTAATTCGTTCTGTTGGAACGAACATATTTTGTGATATCATTAAGTGGCTATGCCAGAGAGCAAATTAGTAGTCAGTTAACAAGGCAATATTGAGCAATAATCGAATTTGAAGAATATGCAATAACTTCTTTAAGATCAATTTTTGAACTTGTTTTAGAAATTTGAGTATGATAATATTGATTTCTGGTGTCTCTTTTCGGAATATTCGTTATTTTCTCTTGGTATTAGTAGTGATATCTTGCTCTTCATCTTAGTGGTGCGTTATGTCTAGCGGTAAAAATATTTCAGATAAATATTTTGGGAAGAAATCGAATTTTCGATAACGCTTTCAGCCCAAAGATCTGGAGCACAGTAAGTTTACGAATAGAAGATTATTTCGCATTTAGGTATATAGTATACTGTAAAAGTTGCTTAAATTGGGACTCTGAGAGAGTCTCTATAACAGGGTGTTTTCATCCTGCAGTTAACTTATTTTATTATATACGTTATGCTCCAGTAGTTCCCAGTTTATTTTGGAGTTTTAAGCAAGAAGTTCCTTTTCGATTGTAGAGGTGTTTCTGTAAGGGGTACAATTAGTAGAATCTGCATCAAAATACTAAAATATCGAATCGAAAATGAATACTCAGACCGCGAGGCAAAGGAAGAGGCATGTATTAGAGCGGGACGATCTAAAGTAGATTATATATTTTGTGTTACTTAACTGAGAAATAGTCGGCGATGAACCAAGAAATTCATTTGCTATATGTCAACCTAAGAAAAGTCTATGACAGCACACCCATAAAGTGAATGGTCAACAATAGGACAGTTAAACATTATAAAAGATCTGACCAAAGTAATAAAATTATATATATAATAACAATTCAACAAAAGAAAGTTGAACAATTATCTCAGTATTAAGCCTGTCAACAGGTTTACAACACGGTTGCTATCTACTATCGACACTGCTTAAAATTTACCTGTACAAGCGTTAAAATTATGGAAAAGGAAAAGCAATGGCATGTGAATACTTTGAAACAACTTTGTTCACATTGTGCTTTGCATACTATCAGATCGTGAGATTATGAATATTTAAACTATATTACTAGAAACTGTTCTAAGAATTCAAAAGGTGGGCCTAGAAGTAAACTTGAAAAAGACAGTGTTTCTGCATTGAGGTACGCCGCAGAACACCACATTGGACAATTGAGAATAACCAAACATTGTCAAGAATATAAGTACTTGAATTTCAAAATTACAAAAGATAGAAATAATTTCAGGGAAATAAAGGATAGAAATACTAACAGTAGAAAACACATAAATGTCCTACTGTCGGCGCAGTATATATCTAAAGGTCAATGATTAAATAAAGATTTAGTGTTAGAGTGAAAAACTGTGTTTTTACATTTGTGACTCACCAATGATTCCACAGCATTTGGATTTCAAGATTTCAATTTGCCGAACTATCGATTTTTTTATATCGTGATTTTATCAGAATGGGTAAACTCAATATACAAAGTTAAGAATGCCTTACTTCGAAAATTTGGAAATGCAATTACTTATTTTTCAGTAAAGTATAATATTTCAAGAACGGCTTGAAAGCAGAAAATTATATAAGATAACTTTGGAATACTATTTCCGCAACTAATATTTTTTATACTCTCTTCCAGGTGTCATCTTTTGTACAAAAGAATGACACCTTGAAGATAGTATTCAATATCTCTGAAGGTGAAGTTAACCTGAAAATTTCATCGTGACATTCTAACCTAGGAATTACGGGCAACAGCAATTACATGGAACGGCTCCAGATTCGGAACCTCTATGTGCTAGTTTCCTCGAAAATCCTAGATGTCTTTACATCTCGCGTATTCAAACTAATAAGTTTCCCATAAACCGGCGATTCAGACAATGGAAGTGCACATACAATATTAAATCCATTAGTGCCATGTGGAATTGGTACACAGGCGTAATATTTAATGGTTTTTCGGTAGCCTGTTTCGATGGCCTTAAATATTAAACGCAAATGTTGGTGGTCCGCTACCTGTTTAAAAAACTCCCAACTCACGTATAGTCTATTTTTCTCAACTTATGATTATTCCATTTAATTTTTTTAAATGTTTATTTCCTGCGTAGAATTCCGGATATATAAAACTATCACGAAAAGCGTTATAACTAGGAGCCATGAAAAAGAGCACCGAAAATATGGTAGTTGTTTCTACATCTAAATCTATATCATTTTTGATGTCACTTAGATTCAGCAATCCAGTGTAGCGACAGAGAGATTGTGATAAATTAATTTTAGTACTCGACAGAAGGTATTGCAATGAATCGTTAAGCCAAACTTAATATGTTCAACTCACTACCCGAAAATAAGTATCTAAACAAAACGCCTTAATATGCACTCGAGGAATATAAGGACCAACTAGCTAAACCCAGAAAAATTGCTTTAAAATACGAAGCAATTTTAAATATCTCCTATGTTAATATCAAAAATAAGATTTTGACCCTGGTGACCATGATAGAACCGCACAGTTAAGGAACATGTTCAGCAAACTGTTATCTAAAGAAAGTGCTACAGAACAGTCAGATGCGTTCATCCAGGTCACCTCACAACGAAACGATTAACAGCAAATCCAGTGACAATAATTATGATTGTTTCCTTATGGTCATTTTAACAGAGATTACCCGGCAAGACTGTAATAAAGTTTGCAATCGACAAACTAGTAACCGTTACTGACCTTCCTCCAGTCGCCAAAACAGTAAGCAGACGGGGATGCTGCAATTGCAGCGGCAGCTTATTGATCTAGAGTACCATCATGGATAAAGGAAACCACATCATATTCGGCACTGCGACGGTATCCATTATCCACACCTGTTTTCATGTAATCCGGAATTTAGACATTTGCCAACTATGTCTATGTTAGTGCAAGGTAAGACCGTACTAGAAGTGATGCTATCTGAATCTAGCATCCGAAATAATGCCGTAGTAACAGATATTGTGATAGACTTCTTACAGATCGTGGACATTATTTGACAGCTTGTTTGCTAGGCGATCAACATCGAATGACGTCACTAGTACGGTCGGCCTCATATCCAGTGGTAGATGTCAGACGTTTGGACTATATGCTACCGATTGGGACATGACGAAGGTTGAGAATATCGATAGATTTCTACGGTAGTTGAGTGGTGTAGAATGGAACTAATGAGATTTGTCTAGATTTATCAGTTTCAGTAGAGGCTGTATTTAGGAATCTTCTTAAGTAGCCATAAGTTTAAGTAAAGAAAAATTAAAAATTTGAAGCACAATAATCTCAGCGCCACGGAAGTCAGCTCGAGAAAATATTTTCATCTTATTAAACGTTAAAAAATTTAAATATTTGGCATATATTAATATATTTAACACTAAACTTTGTTCATGCATTTAAATCGTCTCAAATTCCTAAATATTTAAATATATGGCACATATTAAACTTGACAAGAAACTTCATCCTTATATGACTCTAATGTTATATCAGAATAAAACCTAGAGTTTCGAAATACGGGGAAGATAAAGCAAAAACTTTGGGAACCCCGTAGCTGGTTTCAAATTAAGCTATAAATCTACCCCGAGAAAAGTTCAGGAAGCCTCCAGGCAACTGAAGGTTGACATTGGAAATGAAGTTGTATAAAGGGAGATGCAGCGTAACACATTCGCTTAAACGATTACTTCAAACATGATGCAGCTCGACGTTTCGATAGCGTAAGAGAGGGTGGAAAATCTGGGCATGTATTACAAATATTTAGTCTACGTATACGAAATATTTGGAGTCCTTAATTGCTTCTCAATTGTTTACCAAAATCATAGTACTCTAATGGATTATAATATTGCGAGGACACATATATAAGTACATATAGAAAGTAGCTTTTATAATAGATATTCTAGTTTCCAGTAGACAAATAATAGCATCGTTCTTGGTTAATAATTTACGACTGATAATAATTGACATATTGTCATCTATAGTTGCAGAACGAAATAAAACCCATTTAAGAATCTAATTGCTCATTTCGTAACCAGTATCTAAACAGGTTCTGAACTCTAAAGTTATACTTTCCCAACCTCGTTGTAATGCTGTTGGAATTTTGGACCGTTTCTTCGTTTTGCTGCACGAGTTTAATCTTTTGACCCTTCTGGAACAACAAAGTAATACAATATCTGTTTTACATAAAAACAATTAGACATTCATTGTTTTTGTTAAGATTGCTTCAAACACTCAATATACAAGTATGTCTATAACATCAAAAAATGTCATGTCGTGCTTCAGCATAGCTGGAATGCGTATCTCAAAAAATATCTCTCTAATAAGATCGCAACACATTGAACCATATGCCATTTTTTTCGTTCAATATTGAAACCAAAAGTGTTTATGTATATTGTAAAAAAGTTAATGTTACCAAATCCTCAAAGGTAAAAAAGGATAACTAGTATTGAAGAAAAGGTTTTATTACTCAACAGATTTATTGGTGAAATCGCTGGATTATTCCACCATGTTGAAACCGAATATTTTCTCTAGGCATGTGCAGTTCTTGTTGTAGAAAACATTACATTTAATGTCAAAGATAAAATTTTTTATGTCTTTGCCCACTACGTATTTCGCCAATGCAATAGAAAAATAAATAGTCACTTCCCATAATACCCATCTGAGCAAAGAAAGAGTGACCTTCCTTAATGCATTTGGCATGGTCTCTTCACAAATTTGAAGTAGAAAATAACATTTCGTGTACTGAAGTATAAAAAGTTTAGTAAAATGCCCTAGCACATTTATAAACAAAAGTAGATCTTGTGTATTATAGCAAGGTCCAACGTTTAATCTGCAGTTAGACCTCGGTGGGGTTAGACCGACAAGTCCAAGAAAATTGTGTCCATCCCAAACCTGAAAATGGAGGAGGATTCTCAAGTGAGGTTGACATCCTGCGCAAGATAAAACAGGCAATGGCTCACAGAACGAACGCTAAACTTTGTAATCAACTGAAATATATAGAACCAGAATTTAGTTACAAAACTGAATACTGAGAAGAGTAAACAATAAATATAAATAGTGAAAACCAGCGACCTACTGGAACATTAATACTGACATATGTGCAGTATTCAAAACTAAAGAGGTAAAATTAACGAATCAATAAACTAGGACGATTACTCTCACATGGGTCAGCGGCGTTCCTGTAAAAAAGAGTCACACCAGGAGTAAGAACCGGCGACATACACCACTCTAATACACCTTCAACTAAAACTACATTTTATAAGTGAGTATGCACCAGAGAGTGACAAAAGAAAATAGGAAACTGACGTGTTTTACTAGACTATAGAAGCAGAAATTAGAAACATACGAACATCTGATTAACTATTATGTTCGTTATAAATATATAATTCGGAAATTAGAGACTGGGCAAAAGCAAAGTTTATGCAAGTCGCGCTAATGCAAACGAAGAGACTCCTGTAAACTTCTGCACTAGAAATCACTTAATAATGAGCAAGAACTTTTCCCGCTCCAACGGTACAGCAAAGTCTCATAGCATAATTACAGATGACATTATATACGGAAAAAGAGAGTATAGAATTCACAGAAAACTATTTAACTTGAAAACTGTACCAAACAAGCAAAACTGAAATTAAATCTGATCCGAATAGAAGATGTAGGTAACGTAGAAACCAATAAGACAAACGTTCGCACTAAAATGTGAAAACTGACTATCCATGCTGTCAGAGAAACAGAGACAATAGCCGGGAATGACAAATATAAGAAAGTACGTTATACGCAGGTAATGAAAGGAAGAGAAAAAAATGGCATAATCTACAAAAGTCACAGCCTAATGTTGCGAAATAAAAACGGAACTGGTGGAAGAACCTAAACAGCATGTAATATAGATGATATTGCAAATGAACTGAAGTGCCATAGATTAATGGCTGAATTCAATAAATTGCAGAATCTTACCGACTAAAATAATTTCAGATGCCAGAGAAGCACCACAATTCCAGAGAAATACAGCCATAACGTTGTTCAACTCAAAGCTGAAGGTATTCACAAAAATATCAACTCCTCTCATTAACAAACAAATCAATATTCCACAATAGTAACGAGGATTATATTAACCAAAACTGGACCCTGCATACTTTAGTAGGAAAATTTGTGGGTTTTACTTGTACACCAATATATTAATTAACCGCCAAATGAATATAAGGTAAGTCTCTTCGATGTATAAACAACATCCATAGGTATGCATGTTTTCCTGTTGGCATTTTCAGTGCATGGAACATTTTACGCCCACCCAGGGGCGGACTAAGGCCCCGGCAACCTAGGCACGTGCCTAGAATTGCATACTATATGCTTTAAAACCGAAGTACTAAACGCAAAGTGTGTGTCATGACTGAAAAATAGGCCCGGAATTACAATGTTGCCGAGGGCCCGCTTTAGCCTTAATCCGCCACTGCGCCCACCTCTAGTTATGCCTTATGGCTGGTTTTGTTATACCTTAGATATTACCACGCGTCATTTTACGGTGACGTTTTGCATAGTCTTTTCCTCACTTTATCACATTTGATTCTTACAGACATATTGAATAAATACCAGCGTACACTTCGTCGTTACTAGAAAAACTGTTTACTGACCCTTTCGAAATCATTCAATTGTGTAAGATCAGAACACCTCACTGACATAGTCAGAAGGAACAAATGCCAAAGAACATTAAGGAATCGATCAAAGCATATTACAATTAAGTACTTAAGTATCGCTTAAAAGCCGAATAAAATAATACAACATCCAACGGAATTAGTCAGGACTTATCTTTGATTTAATAACGGATAATTTTCCGAGCCCTCTTTCTACCCATCGTATCCCAAATATGTTCTATGGGCGAAAGATCGGGGGAGCTGGGCGACCACGGCAACCGTTTCAAATGGGTCACTTCCAAAAAGTCTAAACTAACCCGTGCAACATGAGGCCGAGCACTATCTTGTTGGAAGGTAAGGGAGTACATACGGCTTCCCTACTTCCTGAAAATAACATTGCGGTGGCATGTTACCTCAAACAAAGGCTAAAGACTACTTCCATATTTAAAAACGTCGATGTTGAATTTCATTTGTACCGCTTAGATGTCCGGTGCCTACTTTTCTCCGATTTTGGGTATTATCAAGACACGCTTCTCCAAAGAAAAACCTGCCTCACGTAAATCAATAATGCGACCTCCTTCAAATTCACTTAGCTGACGATACATTCATCGTACACCGATTCTAGGCGTTCTAAAATTACTAAACATCCAATCTGGATCCAATCAAACAGTTTGCTTCTTGGTAAATTAAAAAAATTTCAAAAAAAGACTACAATATCCTTTTGGGTGTTGCGATTTCTTTGTCAATGAGTATACATTATTAGAAGTTCTTGACAGGTATCGTTATCCCGATTTTTTTTTCTGGAACACGTTTAATTACTTACAAGAATTAAACTTAAAACATGACCATGTGAGCTCATGTTAGTAAGCCCAAATAAGTTGCATGAATACTTTTTCCCTGAAACACCGACATCCCTTTGAAGTTTGAAGGTTTTATAATTAAATTGATTGTAAAATTTGCGGTGCGGCGTCAAAACGAATGTGACAAATATCAAAAAATCATGAAAAAACATTCACTAAACTTTACTAAATTTTAATTGTTTACTTCTTACTATAGCAACTATGTTTTACCAAAACAATATCAAACTTAAACATGTCCTTCTGGGTGTTGGGATTTCTTTGTCGGTGAGTATAATTAAATATCGAGACGTACACTTAAAAAAAAATGTTTGCAAATGCATTCAATTGCTTTCGTTGACAGTAACGATGTTAACAGTTATGCACAACTAGCAGTTTTTGCTCGATATGTCTGAAAATACAATAAAAGAAGAGCTAATAAAACTAATAGCGTTGAAAGTCAACTGTACCGGACTTGATACTTTAAAAAAATTTAATATTACATTTAAAGAACTGGCTATTGTCCATCAGAAAAAGCTTTATGTAACAACAGATGGTGCATCTACTATAATACGGAAAAACATTCGATTTGTTCACAATCTCATAAATTGAATTTCAGTTACCTAACGACTCTTGGGGAGTAGGCAGATTGAGGCCTCGAGTTTGATCTAGACTCTCAAACTCTTCTTCACTTTTATCTCTTGATAATGGTTCCAAAGCAGGAGTCGAAAGGTCGAGCATTTAAAGTTCTCACCCGGAACTTAGCCCAGTTCATATATATATTATACATATATATATATATATATATATATATATATATATATATATATTATTGACTGTAATAATATATGAATTTTTAAATTTTATGATTATCTCAGGGTCCTTTTTGCTTGGGTTCAAGTTACAGATATTAAATAAATAAATGAATTCTATACTTATCTTATAAGTCTCTCTTTCTTCTTCGTTACACTACCACTTTTTAAAATTTTGAAATTATATTTTTCACTTTATTTTTCTTTTTAAGATTTTTAAATGACTAATAAATAATTTTCAAATTCTCAATCAAATTACAATTTATTTATAATGATTGTCCACAATATAATTTTGATATAATATTGCTTTTACAACAAAATAAATTTCCTGGGTACTTAAATATTATTAAATTTCTATCAATTTGTTACAAAAATATTTCAATCCTCTAAACACAAATATTCATTATACTAAATTTTAAAACCCTTTATTTCTATCACTGATTGATTGTTTAAATTTTTTAATAATCTATTTATTAAATAATATTTCAAAAACTCACAGTTACCTGGCTTGAATTCCCTTTTCCTTACTTTTGGTTTTGGAATACTACTTCCGGATTTCTGTTTTTTTTATAAACTAAATTCTGCTGCTTAATTGATTTGTTTACTGCTGTACCAATACTTATATTCTTCTAACAAAAATTGATTTTATCTCTCCATCCAATGGATTTCAAATAATTCCTTTTTTTGGAATATTTATTTTCTTAATTTCAAATTGTCGATCCAAAAAAAAAGTTCAAAATTTTAACTTCAAACTTAATTTCTTGTCAGAACTGACATGGAACACTTATTTCAATGATATCATTTATCTGGTTGTCATGGAAACGTAATTTTACAGGAACGAAATTTTTAACTGCTCTGGTCGACGATCGGGAAACAAAGAGAACCTTTCAATGTCAGATTTCCTATTTATGTAATATATTTTGCCACCTGCTATTTCCATTTCCGCTTTAATTTATTTTATTAATTTTCAAATATGTTCCTTCTAAATCATATGCAAAATTCTAAACAAATTTTAAATTGAATTTCAATACCGTTTACTCTCCTAAATTTTATCTAAATCACTTAATTCATGTTTTCAAAAATTTTGATTTGATACTTGTCACCTGCTGGTCACCAGTCATTTAACAGGTACTTTAAAAAAAATTGGATTTTACTGAAATTAGGACTTGATATCTTTTGAACTATTGAATTTTCAAAAACTATGCTCTAAGCTCTTTCTAACGGTATAAATCTCTTTACTGTTCCATCATTCCTTCAAATTTTTAACGGTTTTTACAATTCTGACATTTCAATTCTCTATTTATTTAACAAATTTATGTATTTAAAAATTAATTTTGATCCAAACGTGTTATATTCAGTGTTCTCATGGCCTAATATGTGATCTATACTTGTTTTACAAACTCTAGTGTGATTTTCATTAGTGAATTTAACCTTTTTGCTGTTTGACCTAAATGTGACTCCCTGCCTAGATTTTTTTATGTAAGTATCCAAATTCTACTACAATCTGCATGATAGATTATCTAACTTTATATGCCACTTTTTATCCTTTCAACAATTTGCTTTTGAAACATTTTTTTACATAGTTTATATTTTTAGGTTAACTTTATCTGATATGATTTTTGCAATTCCTTTCTTTATTAGATATGTATGAATGATATTTACATTTCCCCAATCATTTACTTATTCAAATTACTAAACTTTTGTATTATCTCTTGTCTGTTTAAATCCATTACAATATAAATATATATATATATATATATATATATATATATATATATATATATATATATATATATGTATGTGTGTGTGTGTGTGTGTGTCTGTGTGTTAGGTGGGTTCCGGGAATTCATCCGCGTAGTGGATAACTGGTACCTGCCAGGATCGATGGTAAAATGACGACGTTTAGGCAGAGTCATATCTGCCCTCTTCAGGTCGGTTCGCATAATTCTCGTAGCCTTCTGCTTTCGCATGAGAGCATGAGGAGCATGAGAGACCAATAACCAAGGCTTCTTTACCGTATGTCAAGGGTACCACGGACAGTATTGCAAGAGTTCTACGGAGACACAATATCGATACTATTTTCAATAGACAGAAAAGTAAGCACGGTTTTGAGGACTCCGAAGACCAGGATCCCTTTTGAACAACAGGAAGTGTATGAGATTCCATGTGTAGACTGTCATAAAACCTGTGTGGGGCAAACTAACAGAAGAATTCAAGCTAGACGTGATGAACACCAGAACGCCATAAGAAAGCAGGAAAAAACAACATCCATTGCGGAACACGCCACCACGACGTCACACCGAATACACTTTGAGAACACCAGAGTACTGGCAAATATAGAACACCCGAAATCAAGACTCGTCAGAGAGGCAATTGAATAGCGAAGAGGCCTCACAGTCTAAACGTACGCAATGAAATCCAGAACTTATCGAATTGTTGGAAAACCCTATTAAACACCATTCCGGCCCATACCCGTCCTATAACAACCGGATATAACTAATCAGTAAGCGGGAGGCGTGGCCACTGAGCACCCAGGGCCAATCACACGCAGCCGTTCACGGTGCCAACCAATAGGCACCGAGCCGCGACTATTTAACACCGTGCGCGCTTCTGAAAATATCAGTATTCGAGTAACTAGAAGCGAAAGCAGATGGCTACGAGAATTATGCGAACCGACCTGAAGAGGGCAGATGTGACTTTGCCGAAACGTCGTCATTTTACCATCGATTCCGGCAGGGATCAGTTATCAACTATGCGGATGAATTCCCGGAAACCATCTAATATATTTAGCGAAAAATTAAATATATATATATATATATATATATATATATATATATACGTGTTAATGTTAAGTTGTCACCTCCGTACAATGTAAGAGGCTGTCTGACCTCCAGGCCCATCAGATGATATTTCTGTAAGATTGCTTTATATATGAGATGAGGAGGACTTATTGAAACGGTTTTACATTAGTGGGGAAAGAATTTTTGTAATTTAAAATTTTATATATATATAAATATATTTATATATAGTAGTAGATATACAAGATACGTAAGGACCTCATTTGCTGAGCATTTCAGGTGTTGTACTGACCTCCATCGGTGTTGCCTGATTTATGAATTTGCTACACTTTCTATCAACGCAAGTAACGACTATACTTGTAATTGTAAATATTAAAGTTTCAAACATAATATTTAAATTTGCAGAAATAAGAACATTTTTTACTGCGGTATTTTATTGCAATGATTTACCTACTAATCATATAAATCTATTTATTATTTAGGATATCAACTGTAGAAATATTATTATTTTATGTAATTCATAATTTATTAATTTTTTGCGACCAATGCGGCCTATTAAAAATATATGATAATCAACTTTTTTTTTCATTAAGTGTGGCAATTAAGATTTTATCATAGGAAGAGTTCTTGGAAAATTTGTTATATCAATCAGTCTTTGTATTCCGCGACTATAATGATAAACCTGAATGTTTAAAAAGGGGCAATTTAATTCCGTTATATTATTATAGAGTGAGGACGCGTGGGTTGGAACAAATTCATTTAAAATTCAGGTGTTGGTTTTATGGAAAAACGTTCGGCCACTTCGGTTTTTTTGGACTGCGGTTTTTGTGATGATAAACTCATTTATACAGGGTGGGCCAGAAATAAATTGCGACCATCAACTTCATATTTTTAAAGGGAAACATTTGTTTTTATTTTATTTTTGAACTCTGCATTGAATTCTAAGTATTTTTCATGTTTAATGCTCTATAAGGAAAATTAAGTTATTAAAAAAATATTAATTTCTAAAGTTAAAAAAACAACTGTAAAAATAAGGTGTTTGTTGATTTGAATCTATTTATTTACATCTGGTTTTTATAATTGTTGGCAGTATTTTAGATGCATGAATGGAAACCCTTGTTTTATGATGGAGTTTATAACAATTGTTTATTCCATAAACTGTACTATAATTTTACTTCAAATAAGTAGTTGTCAAGTGCAGTTGCAAAGTTTCAAATTATGGCGGGTTTAACTGAAAAGCAGAGAATAGAAATTTTGAAGATGGTAGGAGAACACAAGTTGAAGCTTGCCAATTCTTTAATATGAAGTACCCGGCGCGGCCTATTAAACGATCAGTAGTAGGTAAAATAGAAAAAATATTTCTAGAATTTTGTATTAAGAGACAATTACAAAACCCACCATTTTCCAGAAGATACACAATTAAATGTTTTGCTCGATTTACAAGAAAATCCTCACAAATCCACTAGACAAATAGCCGCAGAACAATCAATAAGTACATCTTGTTTTCTAAAATGCTTGCATAGAAATAACTGGCACTCATACAAAATTCATTTAGTTTAGAACGTATTGAAGATGCTCTGGACCGGAGAGTAGGATTTTGCTAAATAATGATGGATAAATGCAATGCCAATACGCACTTTTCAAGTAAGATAGTTTTTTTTAGCGAGGCAACATTTTGTTTAAATCCTTCAATAAACTGACAAAATTTTCGATATTGGGCATCAGAAAACCCACATTGGATTATGAAAATTCATACACATTTTCTCAAGAAAGTTAATTTATGGATCGGAATTTTGGGTACTTCAACTGTGGGTCCGTTTTTTATTGAAGGAACACTTAACTCGGAAACGCCTTTAGACCTATTACAAAATGGCATAATACGCTGTTTAACAGAACTTTACCCGAATGGTGAAAACCCCAATATACTGGCAGATTCGGTATGGTTTCAACAGGATGGAGCGCCCCCGCACTATTCGCGAACAGTGCGAGATTATGTTGACAATATTTTCCCAAGTAGATGGATCGCAAGGAGAGGTAATACCGAATGGCCAGCTAGTTCTACAGATCTAAGCCCTTTATATTTTTATATTTTAGGTTACGTAAAATGGAAAATCTACTTCAATAAGCTGGAAAATATGAAGAAATTAAAGAATACAATTAGAGCCGAAATACAAAGAATCCTGCCACAAACGCTAAATGAAGTTAATGGTTATCAATTCGAACATTTAATTTGATACGTTGATGTTTTTTTTTCTTCAATTTTGAAAGATATGTAATTTTCTTAATAACTGTTAATTTTCGGTATAGGACATTGTACATGAAAAATACTTAGAATTCAATGCAGAATTCAAAAATAAAATAAAAAACAAATGTTTCCATTTGAAAAAATGAAACTGATGGTCGAATTTAATCACAAAAACGTCAGGCCAAAAAAAAACGACATCAGAGGGTTTTTCCAAAAAACCAACACCTGAATTTTAAATGAATTTGTTCTAACCCACCCGTCCCCACTGTATATTTGGTGAATAAATTAATACTATAAATATAATTATGAAGAAGGGGTGGATTAAAATTATCCGAAAATGCATTTCTGATAATTTCTAGCCTTACAATTTTTCGGCAAACTTGTTCTATATGAGATCGCACTTATAATTAAATGTGTAGAAATAAAAAAAATATTATACAATAATTCTAAATAGAGGTCAGACTGTAAATGACATAGAATTTATTTTGTGGTTGTAAACAAATTGGTTCAAAGGCAGTAAGGGTACTCACGTCCAAAACTACCCCCTAAAGTTCACATATTATTTACCATCACATTCCTCATTATATTTTATTTAGTATTTCCGTTTGTTGTACATTGATAGTCATATCCATCTATTTAAATTCATTTTATGCGCAATCAAAAAAGTAATCTATCTAAATTGGTAATGAGCGACGGGAAGTATATTTCGTACAAGCTTTTGCTTCCATCGTTCAGTCCCAATCTTTTTAAAATTAAAAAATATATCTAAATCTGTGTTTTATTTAATGGTGTCACAGTTAGAGAGGCAAAAAGGCCATCTATCAAACTGTTCGCCACTGGTTGAATTAATTTAAATTGCTTCTTTACAACAATTGCCTGTCAAAGTTTATTAAAAATGTAATGTGATGAAGTTTTCGCCAATATTCGTTTTTGAATTTTAAAGATTAACCCTCTAAATCTGGAATATGAATGGTGTATGTATTTATTAAACAAATTCAAGGCTGTAGCTAGAAAAATATTTTGGGGAGGGTTGATTACTTTAGCCATTTGTTTTTAATATTGTGGACTGATTGGGACCGCGAAAGTTAGTTTTCTATTCAGTATATAAGGGATGTATAGAATAAAATAATATATTTTCATGAAGAAAATAGTTAACTCGTTAAAATTGAATCTTCAATTCCCAAATTTCGTTTTGAACCTCGAACACCACCCTACCCCCCCCCTAGCTACGGCCTTGTAAACCATTTTTACTTTTGTATTTCCTATAGATCATACCAATTTAACTTGTTTGGGATATGTTGTATTTATATAGCCTGTTATCGCTAGTATTATTTTTTTATGAGTTGGCTTTGCCATTATACAGTGCTATCAATTCAAAACTAGCCACCTAAAATAACTTTTAAAACATCCTTAAAAGAAAAAGACAAAAAAAACGTTTTTTATATATAGGAGGGACATATTTTATACGTATCGGCCACCCTAAAGTTTCAACCCTTAAGCGGGGGTGAATATAATTCTTTTAAGGTTAAATTCAAAGGGGTATCACCTTTTTTAAAGATATCACAACAAGGTAACAACAATTACAGCGAGAAACTAGTACAATTTGGAACTGAAAATCGAAAAAGTTGTATTAATACTATGAAAGAACTAATAACTGTACTAGAGAAGTAATGAGATTAACACATAAAAAAATCCGAAAAACAGAAGGATACCCATATAAAGCCGCTGACACTCTAGAAATACAGATGACTTCCAAAGGAAGACCAGAAGTTCTCATGAAAGAAATGGAGTCAACGGTCAAAAACATAAAGAATGACAAGACAATAGGGAACGTCGGAATATCGCCCAAATATTTTTGCAATATATAGAAACTAGACACATACCACACAAGAAAGACAGAAAGAATCCATTTTCAGTTACAGCACGATAAGTCTTCTATAGGTAGTCTATAAAGTGTTTACTGAAAGTAACAAATACCAACTCAGTAGATTATCAAATACTACTCGCCTTGATTTTGATGGACTTCGAGAAAGTGGTCCACACTAGATTATCGAAGGCGAGCAGAATGACCATGTACATAAACATTGATTAATATGCAGGGCTTTCATTTCAAAACTAGCCACCCAAATTATTTTTTTAAAATAACTTTAAAAGAAAAAGACAAAAAACACATTAATTTATATCTACGGGGGCACATATTTTACAGGTATCGGTCACCTTGCGGTTTCAATCCCTAAGCGGGGATAAATATCACTTCTAAAAGTTAAATACAAAGGAGTATCATGTGATATTTTATTTTAAAGTTCTCTTTTTGACAATCTTTTGATCCATCATTTGTTAATAAGATTATTTTTACAGAGTAATATCATTTTAAACTTTCAATTTAAAATAATTATTATTTTCTATGTATTTATTATTAATATTGTCTTAGCGTTAGAATTACCTTGTACTTAAATTAAATGTTCAAAATGTCAAGGAGCGTTAGGTCGGTCGGGAGATGTGTCATTAAGTCAATTTCGTACAGGCAAGGCTTATAATCTGGAGGTGCTCCCTCCTGTTGAAAAAATAGCTTTTCTTCGTCTAGCAACAAAGTTCCTTCTTGATTTATTCAGTTTTCTAAAGATTCGGTTATAAGGGTATTTATCACATTTTCTAATAATAAGTCCAAATACAATTCTCCAGTTAAATTTTCTTCCACGAATAAAGAATCTATAATTTTATAGTTTTATATGTTGGTTGTTCTCTTCCTGAAAAACTTGTGGGTGGGTATTGTTCTAGTATCTACAATTGTTTAGTGGCAAATCCATTTAAAAAAATCCTGCTTCGTCAGAAAAAGAAATATTAAAAAAATAGAGTCTGCATTTGCCCTTTGAATCATTAATTCGCAGAACCTTCTGTCATAATCATCCTCAGCAAGCTGTTGAAAAGCTGTATTTGGTAGGGAACGGATTAATTTAGGCATGACGTTTAATGCACAGAGCCGACCGAAATATTTGTTAACCAGTTAACCTTGAGAAATTTATGAACTAAATCCAACACATACCTACTAATGCCAAATATTCTTATCGGGATGTCTCTGATGAAAAACATGAGCAGTTCTGCGTTTTTCTTTCCCATAAATATATATTATTTCAATTTTTCCTTGTAAAGAATAAAACGTAATCGAAATTTAATGCTTAGTTTTTAACGCAACCACTACCTACTAATAATAAATTAAAAATATTATTTTTTTACGATTTCTAGGTCAATACTCTGTAACAAATAATCTGATTTAAAAAAATAATGTGTCAAAAGATTGACAAAAAGAGGTTTCAGATGATACCCCTGTATATTTAAACTTTTAGAAGGATATTCATCCTCGGTTAAGGGTTGGAATGCAGGCTGACTGATACGTATAAAATGTGTTCACCGTAAATATAAATTAAAATTTTATTTTTTGTTTTTCTTTTAAATATATTTTAAAAGTTATTTTGGGTGGCTAGTTTTGAAATGAAAGCCCTGTATATGTTATGGACCAAGTGATTAATTGGACACTACTCCTAATGCCCGGGGTTTTGGGAAAATGATTTGACAAAAGCATAATATCTATTTAAATCATTAAATAGCCCATACATAAAGTCAAAGGAAAAAATAACAAGTTTTAATGCCATTATTTTTTCTGAAATGAAATCAAAATTTAAAACACAAGTAACATAAAACTTCTTTGTTTTGTAGACCATCTTCCCTATGATTAAAAACAAACAATTTAAATAATAAGGTTAATAACTTGTACTTATTATGAAAGGGTTCTACATTTATAAACTACTAATTCTTAGCTGTTAAAAGTCAAATTAAAAATATAAGACAAATAACACAAAATGGTAAGTAAACAAAAATAAGGAACACGATGTATTGAGCAGTAAAGCAATTGGAGTCAGCAGTCAGTCATCAAAGGGCGTTTGTCCTCCCCTGTATTCGTCCTCCCTTAAGGCATCTGTATTATACTTTGCCCAACCAGTGGCAAATCCAAGGGGGGTTCAACTCCCCCCTCCCAAGCATCTGAGTTTTTTTAGCGTTTATTTTGCTAAAACCTACCTTCAGCGGGACCAAGCCTACCAACTCCTCCATTACCACAGCAGTATTCATCATGCCCAGGCAGTTTGATAAATAATGAAGTTTAGATAATATCACTTGGCCCGACGTAGCATTCCATTATTCATAATGCCCGAGCATTACAAATAATGCCCTTATTAATCACTCCTATCTTCGCGCACGCTAGGCGAGTCAGGTTATTTGACATATTTATCTTGAAAAATTTTTAATATGGTAATATTCACATCCCTTAAATTTTTAGATTTTTTTCAAATCCACTTTAACATTATCATTCATGGGCAAAAATTATATGGCAACAAATTCTTCTAAAAATACATTATTTTCGAATTTAATATAATGAGCTAGTTTTCGTTTCAGGTTTTTTGACATTTATTGCTATTTTTAACGTTTTTTGATGTTTTATACATTTTTACATTTATGACATTTTTGATATTTTTGAGGTTTATGACATTTTGGACGCTTTATTTATTTCTGGTATTTCTGTTATTTTTTTATTTCTTCACATTTTTGTATTTTCACTCATATCTTTATTTTTGTCGTCTTTTAGATTTTCCTCATTTTATATTTTTGACACAATAACTTTGATAATTTTGTCAAATTTTATATTATTGTGATGTTTTGGTGTATTTAATATTCTTAACGTTTGAAGGTTTATAATATTTTTTTTCATTTTTTGTAATTTATTGTTACTTTATAGGTCTTAACTTTCATTTGAAAATTTCAATATTTTCTAATTTTTAAAGATATTGCCTGCACTAAATCTGATAGTGACCCGACCCCCTCACAACTGGCAAACATTTAAGAACAGATTCAATTTATCACCTCTCATGTAATGAATAAATACTCCACATTCCATTTATCGGCTACGTGATGATCGCTAAGTGATTAATTCATTTCTAGTCATTTCAGGAGAAGTGCATATATACCAACTTTCCCTCCTGCAACTTTTTTTGTTGCTTAAAAATTGCTGACACCCATCGTCTTCCTGCAATAACACAGTTTTCGTATAACGACACATCAAATTTATCAAGGGCCAATCACACGCAGCCGTTCACGGTGCCAACTGATAGGCATCTTAGTATTCGAGTGACTAGAAGCGAAAGCAGAAGGCTACGAGAATTATGCGAACCGACCTGAAGAGGGCAGATGTGACTGCCGAAACGTCGTCATTTTACCATCGATCCTCGCAGGTACCAGTTATATATATACACACACACACACATATATATATATATATATATATATATATATATATATGTGTGTGTGTGTGTGTGTGTGTGTGTAAGGGCTATATGTATATATATGTATATATATATATATATATATATATATATATATATATATAGCCCTTACCGGCGGTTTTAACCGCATATGGAATGTACAACTCTGCAAAAAGAAATAGCTTATGAAACATATGGGCTATGTTAGTCTGAAGCTGGTAGGCAATGTATCTCGTTCCTCGAAGTTTTCTTGGACTTCCATCGTCTTGAAATGATTCATCTCACAACGTTTCACTAGCTTTGGATCTGCTATCGTGATCAGGTGACTGATGGTGAAATCAGATTACCCGTTGTATTTATACCCTTAACCGGTCATGCTCATTGGGTCGCTTAATTCCCTGTCTCGTCCATTCAGCGTAGCCGTACTTGCAGGATTAACCGGCTTTGTTTTCATGATCATGCTCCTCAAGGTGTAGTTGCTTTTTAAAACCATTTTGATTCCATATCCGTGTCCAGGTTTTTCCGACAAGCCTTTAGTTTATGGTAGTAATACGGGTGGTATTGGAGTTTCCTCTTCCTGCCTGGGTGGTTTCTCAAGATTTTCAAATGCCTTGTTAAGGATGGTTTCCGAATATCCATTCGTCAAAAGGTTCAACTCTCTTATCTATGCTACTGCTTATGGGCTGATCTAACCGTTATTTCAGATATTTTCTGAGTCACCCTGGAAAGGATAATTTCTCTCCTCCTTTTATTTCAACCACCTTTTATATGGAAGGTTTTCAAACAATTTTTAATCAAATGTTTTTTTTAGCTCTATGCTTCAGAGATTTTATATATGCACCGGCTCATGTCCTATCCTATATAACAAAATATAAAAAATTTTGACCTCTCTGTTTAACCATAATTGTACTCCATTTCAATTTCAACCACAATGTATATGCAGCTACATATAGGCCATCCAATATAACATTTTTATGTGGCCTTGTCTTAACTATAAATCTACCAATCCCCAATATATTTCACTCAAACTGAAACTGCATAAGGGCCACCCTATATTACAATTTTATTCAACATTTTTTTGAATCAACCTATAGTACATCCAACCTGTATTTATTATTGCTTGTTGGTGACCCAATATAACTTTTTGAACCACCCTGTTTATTTATACAAAATATTCCAACTATTCTGTATATGCAACTGTTTATGAGCCACCCAATACAATATTTTTTCAAACCCTTAAGTATAATTTTCTTCACCCTATATTTCAACTATTATATCTGTGGAATTCCTTATATATTTTTTTTAACCACCAAGTTTGAACCACACTATGCAACTATGATTTTACTTCGCCCCATATTTCCCATTCCATATGTAACTGCTCATGTTCTACCCTGTATAACAACATTTTTCTACCATGTTTTGATCCACCTCGTATAACTATAATTCTACTCCATTCTATATTTCAACCACCTTGTGTATCCAACTACTTATTTGACACCCAATATATCATTTTTCTACCACCCTTTATACTTATAATTCTACTTCACCTTTATGTTCCAACTTTGCTGTGTAAATACTAAATAGCCTTTTACCAACCACATTTTATATGCAACTACTTATGAGCTAAACAATATAAAATTTGTTTTCCATCGTTTGAAGATTTAATCTTACTCCATCCGTTTTTTCCTAGTATAGGCAACTATTTATGGCCCACCCATAAATTAAATGAGTTATAGAACAGATCAATATGTAAAAAATCGAAATCTTAATTTATGTTATTCCTGTATATTTATCCTGGGCATTCGATAAAGTAATACCAACATCATCTAGTGTTAAAACCTATCTGAGACTTATCCTACACCTACCGTATTATACTAAGCGCTTTAACACCAGCTTTCTTTGTTAACAAAATAAAGGGCTGCTATTTAAAAAGTCTACTGGAAAAAATCTTTCGTATAACAATTTACAACACGAAATTTCTCAACAAAAATAAATTTAATGCTAATGTGAAAAGTGAACGATATCTAAATTTCTGCACGAAATATCTGTCAATCGTGTCGCATTTAAGAAACGCTTACATGACGAAACTGATAGAAAGGGCGAAGGTCGAAAAATCGGGAAAATATAATATACATCCGAAGGAAATTGCTGAGGAGTAAATGAAATTTAGGATAGAAAATGGCCGAGAGGCGCGCTCCGTGAAATGCGGTCTAATTGTTTGCTGGAAAAAGCAACGTTAATGAATTCTATTTTGATTGGAAACGCTGTTCTCTATGGTTGCTCCCTGACTCTCGTTCTTTTCGACGAAGTGCTTCGTTCGATAAATTGAATATTCATAACGAATAAAATTCGCCATATCAGTAAAGAAAGCAGCGGACTGCGAAAATTTAGGAATATTTTACTACGGAAATCTATTGAAAGGTAAGAGTGATTCAAATATTTACAGATACTGTATAAATTTTTGAACCATAATAAAGAAACGTTAACAAAACATAAGCTCAAGATTGAATGAAAAAATATGTATAAACTATATTAACCCTAGGGAGAGAAAACTATACTTTACATTTTCATACCTAATATTAGATATATACAACGTTACCAAAATTTAACCTTGAACCGAAACCCACGAATGGACCAGTTTATGACTACCCAGGGAAATACAATTTAAAAAAAACACGGAACAATTTTTTTAAAAAGATATAGGAACTTTTTCTTTCCTATACTACATTTTCAGTCCTATAATTACAATTTTCAAAATATGATTGTTGAAAAGTTTGTAGAGGTAACTTAAGTTACAATTTTATAAGGTACAATATCAAATTAAACCGCAATGTATGTTGATTTGTAAAAAATATATTTTGTTAGATTTATTAAGAGAAATTTGGAGATTTCTTTTCACATAAGTTTAACACCTCATTGAATAAAAAATATACCAAAACTACTATGGCAAGTTGGAAACACTAATGAAGTTTGCAAAATGCTATAATACTTCTTCCAGAATTCCTAATTCATGTAAGTAGATATTTTTCGGAGCAAGAATCTGCTATTAAAGTCATTCCTAAATTCTCGACGGATTTGAAATAAAACGAATGTGAAAGTTTGAATAAACGGTTATGAAAACTTCATTACTAACATTAGAGCAAATGTTTGAACTGCTTGACACCCGCATTAATACATGCACGACATTGTATTAAAAACGACCAATTATTTACAGCGTCGCGAACTGACATGTTCGGTAGTATCCAAGACTCTTTGACGTTATTCACCAATTGTTGATATGGATTTCTAATAAATTATATCTTTCAGGTGACCAAGGGGTCCGATCCAATGGTTTCCGTACTCTTGGTTCAGATAATCTCGCTCAGAGCGGGCATACTGAGCAGGGCAACCGTCATTGTGATACCATATCTACGACTTGTTTTCTTCAGGATTCTATTCCTGTAAGTTCTACCGATGTCCTTATTTGAGTTCCTCAGAGTGGGGCGTATCCGTACCAAAATATGCACTTTTGATTGATGGATGTCTGCAGTCGTTTAGTAGATGTTTTTGTTACTCTCCAGGTTTCGCCATTCGGCAGCCATATTACAAGGATTTACCATTAGATTAAAGATTCTTAATTTGGTTTGCGTGGAGAGGACCTATTCCATATTGGATTCAACTGGCCGTTCTCAATATCGATGTTTCCTATGGTGAAAGGGAATTAATAGATATTGATTTGGACTTGTTGATATTAACTTTGAAACCTAAGTCACTGGTTCAAGAGCTAACAGCATTAAGTAAGAATTCCATATCAGTACGCGTTTGAGTTATAAGGCATATATCACTGACATTTTATGTTAAAAGTTGATGAATATTACATATGAAGGTATTCAAAATTCTATCGACTGCTGTATGATTCTTACAGTGTTAGTTTGATCTAAAAAAATACCGGTAAAATATACAAAATGCAAAATACAATAGGAAGATTCATGTATCCCACTTTCCTAAAGTGTTGGCAGTAGCCAGGTATCTCCAACAACTACGTTTATTGTGGAAAATTTGACTGAACCAGTCTATCCGGGGGCCGTTAGCGACTCGTCAATCATGGCAGATAGCTATAGAAAATCTACTCTACGCAAGGCGTATTTTAACAATTTTTGATTTCATTAATAATCTGAAATTCTTGATAAATCGCTAAAAAGTAGTAAGATATTTGTTGCGTAAAGTCGAATAATTTTTTAATTACTTAAAACTGTATTTTTTTAAATATTCTTTTCCTTAATTCATATACATTTTCATTTCTGTCTAGGTTTATAATGTTAAGTCTCGTGGTCGAGTTAAATTTAAATTATATAACAGAAGCAAGGTCTAGATACTTGTGTCTCCCACATTTGAATTAGACAACTTCTACGGCTCTGAAAATAAAAAATATATATTTTCAGTGTGTATATTATGCAAAGCAAATGATAATAGGTACAACTTTTTCCAAAAAAAAGAATTGTCTTTTCTACCCGCAAAACTTGGCATCCAGGATTGTTTCCTAACCACATTTCATATAATTATTTGAATGATGCAGTTTTGCAAGCTACCCAGTTCTTTGCCGATGCTTATATATTTTTTCTACGGAATAGACTTTTGAAATTTCCTGATATATTTCTGTTCCGTATAGGTGAGAGCAGTTTTCTACCCTTTGCAATTCTGTTTGCAACTTTTTGTGATCCACCTCCATTCTCCCATTTCACGACTCCTAAATTTGCAGTGTCTTACTAATGACATTTGATCCATTATAAGTTCTCCAGATTCACCTCCGGCAGTCACGTCTTCGATTTTATTGAAATTTATGTCCAATCCCCTCTTGCATACAAGGCGTCTTCTGAATCTGTATACGCATGCCGCCACATTTCTTTAGCCAAATTTTCAACAATTCGCTGTAGTATATTTTAAAGAGAGTAAGCAGCATCCTTGTTCGAAACCCTTGTTAACTTGGAATTCATCTAAGAAAATTATAGCATACTATATCGAAAATTTTTCCAGATTACTAGTTACGCTTTACAATTAATCTTTCTCACAGGGAACAGATAAGTGTGCAGAATGGTCAACTTCCAAAGTTGAATCGTTGACAATCACTATGTGTGTTAAATATATGACATTCATTTGACAGGCAGGAAAAATTTGTACAAAAACCAAAAACACACCAAAGCTATCACCAAATGTTGCATTTGCTCTAGAAACTTCTAGGATTTGGTTTGTAGTCCTTAACATAAGGATAACACAATTTATTATACACCCGGTAGATACAGTATTGTTGGCAAACAAAAAGGTGTTTTGATTTGCTCTCCATCAAGAACCACTGTCTGTGGTTCGTCGAAGATTGAATTAATTTAGAGTTTGGAAATGAATGTATTACAATACAACGTAAGTTATAAATGCTTTTCTTCAAAAGTGATTTATGCAAATAAAACCACATAGTAAACACATGTTTGAAAACTAACAAATGTGACAGTTTAAACTAGATTTATTAAAGAGCAATTAGGATTTGAAATGAACATATACTAATAATCTATAGGACTTGAACTACTACAATAAAAGCATTTAATGAAAAGAAACTATAAAATCTTACCTTAATTTCGAGATATAAACATTCAGTTTGACAGCAGAAAAATTCGATAGCCCAGATTTTTAGTAACTTCATATTTTAGGCACAATAGGGGCAATCATTCAAAATTTTAGGATCTTATTAAAGTATTTCGGGGTAAGTAAAGTTTCAAAACACGTTATTTCCACTTTATAGAATCAATTAAAATTCAGATGACATCATAAATTTTGGAACAAGATTTGGAAACATCTACCGATCGAAATACGTTGAAATTCATAGGACAATGTAAATACAGAACGAGGAATCATATGATAGTAGAGTTTCATGCCAACCATGAAAATAGTAATAACATTTTAATACAGGTTAAACGTAAAACGGCAGGTCGCCAGATGGAAATAAATCACAAAAAGTAAAAATTGCAATTTTAAAGAAAAGTAGAAGTTGTTTTAGGAATTTGTTTAGATAGGAAATTAAATATCAGAAAAAAGGATTATTGTACATAAAAGGGGGATTTCAAAAATTTAAAATGTGCAGTTCTATGTCAAAATTAAAAACTATAAAAGCAAGAACTGACAGCATTCAAAAAGAGTCTAAATTTGCAAGTATAGCAGTAAACATTGTTAGCGCGTATAAAGTGACAGTTGTTGTCAAAGTCAAAAATGTTTATAATTCAAAGATTTTATTAATTAGTGATTGCAATTTGAATCAAATAATCATATTCAAGAATAGTGGAAGTTAAATGGGAATGTACTGAAATCTAGTAGCAGAAAGTATATTAGCAGTTAAAATCAAATTAAGAATCCAGTTTGGGAAGCTGAAAGTAAATATCAAATATTTTCATGGTAGCAGAATTCATTTGGCAGTGAATAAAAAAGCATTTCACATTGTTAACAGAAATCATTTGGCAGTGAATAGTAAAACATTTCACATTGGTAGCAGAAAACATTTTGCAGTAAATTGTAAGGTCAGTCATCATTGGTAGCAGAAATATTGCAGTAGATAGCAGCATATCAGACATCATTTGAGGTGAGACAGCAGTCATCATCATAAGCATTTCAAGGCACAAAGTAAGACCACTTAAAAAAAGTTTTTAAAGTGAATAAAGTATTTACCATTGAAGTTATTTAAACCATTTATTATTTTGATTTTCATATACATTAAAAATTAAATATTTAAAGAACATACATTTGGGAAATAATCATTTTAGTAAGGGCATAAAATTTAAAATAAAAATTGCATTTGAGTGATCACTGATCTTAAAATTAAATTTTTGCAGATAACTTAGAATCATTTCGAAAACACAAATCTTTTTAGATTAATCATATATTTCATTATAAGGGGTTTGGTATTAATATTTTGATATTTATTTTATTGATTTTATTTATTTGTTTTTATTGATTTTGTTTGCTGTTTATGATTTTTATATAAAGCATTTGGAAAGAGTTTGATAATATATATTAAATAAATTTGGTTGTTTTATCATTGACAAAAGGTCTCAAGAGTTGGAGCAGTTCGTTTGGCGTAAAGAAAATTGTGTGGGGTTATTACAGCGTGGACAATTTTGAAAGCAAAATATATATATATATATATAGATATATATGGAATTTTTACTTCGTGGTGCAATTAGACTTTTTATTTATTTTGCTTTCAAAATTGTATATATATATATATATATATATATATATATATATATATATATGGTAAAGTTTGGTGAATGTTTTTTAATATAAACTTTTTTGTATCAATTAATATTGAAGTCGTTTTTGCATTTTTTTATTTACCAAAAAACTAAGTTTTTAATGGGTTCCAAAATCGATATTTAGTAATGTCGAGGTGGAATTATTGGTTTACGGGGGCGGGTTTTTAATTTCGAGAAATAGATAGCTAACCGTACAAACAGAAATCCAACTATTGTTATGAGATGTTGTCAAGTGTGGTTTGATAATTCCCAACATCTGAGGAGAATAGGCACCGGATGTCGAAGGGGCTCAAATAAAGTTCAAGATCAATATCTAAGACATATGGCCTTTAAAGACCGAGTTTTGACAATTGGAAATATGACTAATTAGTGGTTTGAAGAACAAGGCCAGCTAGTAATTATCGACCCCATCTTGTGCTAACTCTGACGACTACAGTGGTGGAGAGAAATACAACATTGGAATGTAGAATGGAATCACGTAGTCTTTTGTGATGAATCTCGATTCTGTTTGGGTGGACATGAAGGGTTAAACGAAATCGAGGATAAAGAGGTCAACCTCTATTTGATGTTCAGTGACCTGGTGTACACCGAACAGTAGGCGTGATGGTATGGGGTGTTATTGCACATGGCAGTAGGTCACTCTTAGTCCTTGTTCGAGGCAACATAACAGCGCAGCCTTATCTTCTGGAAGTACTGGAGCGGTATCTACTCTCTTACCTTTATCGGTTCATGGATCTCATATATCAAAAAGATAATGCTGGGCCTCATGTTGCTCGGGTTAGATTAAACTTTTTTGAAGAGAGCCATGTGAATCTGTTGTCATGTCGGAAACTTACCCCAGGGACTTTTAGAGGTTCTAAGACATGACAGGTCGCTTAGAATAGTATTATTTAGAAATAAATAGACCACCTTATTAAATCAAAGCAAAGACGTGTTGGGGAGTGTATAGAGTGTAAAATTGACTTCTCATTATTTTAATCATTTACTCCTTACTATTAGAGATGGGTAGGTCCGCTCATAATTCAGAGGCGGATCCGGATATACATCCAGTTCCAAAGATGTACATCCAAGACCCGTGTCCGTCGGACCCATATGGGTCCGGTTGTATAACTGTGATTGCCGGAGTCGGACTGTAAGCGAAGTGTTGGATTGTAATACTGGTAGCAAGACATTATGGCGCTGAATTATTGTTTTATACTCTTTATATAATAAAATTACGAGAAAACGATTATGATTTATCAAAAATAATAATTACAAATAAAAATAGCCATATTTGACAACTAAAACAATAAAAATATATAACCATGAACCAACAATACTTCTATATGAGCAACCAATAGGTAATAACGTTCCCCTCACTCTGATCCGCAGTTCCCAGTCCGCTATCATTGTTCCAGTACCGCTCATGGCACGTTTCGATGCTGTACCCACGTATAATACCAACAAGTGGTTCCCCCGATCGGTAGCGATGTACTTCCTTCATTCACAGAGGTCCGAGGATTCATGTCCTTCCGAACCTACACATCTCTAAATTTATATTCAGTACCGCTCATTGCATGCGTTTTTTGCCACTCCGACAGGTCCGCGGATCTGTGTCCGAATTGCTGTCGGATGTACATCCATCAGTAACACTAGGGATGCAGGTCCGGACGTGCGTGTCCATCTGGACCCGCCCGTCTCTACTTACTATAGCTGCTATGTTTTACCAAAACAATATTAAATATAAACATCTCCTTCTGGGTGCTGCGATTTCTTTGTCAGTGAGTACATATGTATATATATATATATATATATATATATATATATATATATATATTGTAATGGATTTAAACAGACATGAAATAATATAAAAATTTTAGCAATTTGAATAGTTAAATAATTGGGATAATGTAAAGAAAATGCATTCATATATAACAAAAAAATGAAATTGCAGGAATCATATTATAGAGTTAACCTAAAAATACAAACAATGTAAAAAAATGTTTCAAAAGCAAATTGTTGAAAGGATACTTACATAAAGAAATCTATGCAGGGACTCATAAATTAGGTCAAACATCAAAAAGGTTAAATTCACTTGTAAAATCACAGTAGAGTTTGTAGAACATATATAGATCACATATTAGGCCATGAGAACACTGAATATAACACATTTTAGATCAAAATCAAGTTTTAAATACATAAATTATTAGTAATTATTATAATCGAAATGTCAAAATTATAAAAACCGTTATAAGTTTTCAGGAATGATGAAACAGTAAAGAAATTTATACTAATAGAAAGACCGTAGAGCATAGTATATAAAAAAGTAAATAGTTCAAAGATATAAAGTCTAAATTTTAATAAAATACAATTTTTTTAAAGTACCTGTTAAATGACTGGTGGCAACAGGTAATAAATGTCAACTCAATGTTTTTGAAAATATGAATTAAATGATTTGGATAAAATTTATGAGAGTAAAAGGTATTGAAATTTAAGTTGAAATTTGTTTAGATTTTTGGATATGATTTAAAAGGATAACAGTTGGAAATTAATAAAATAATTAGAAGCGGAAGTGGAAATAGCAGGTGGCAAATTAAATCACATAAATAGAAAATCTGACATTGAAGGACTCTCTTTGGTCGACAATCGTCGAGCAGATAGGTTCTAAAAATTCTCGTTCTCATAAATTCAGTTTCCATGGCAACGAAGTTAATGTCCTATGATATAAAACAAATTTAATGTTCCATGTCAGAAAAATAAGTAACCTGAAAATTTTAATTTAAATTTATTTGAAAAAGGAGAATTGAAAATAATTTATATAAATGGTCTATAAAAAGAAGATTATGGTATTCTTGGTATAAAAGATTTAAAAAAAAATCAAAAGTATTTGGAAAACCAATTGCAAACCAGCACAAGAATATCAATTGAGTGGTAAATTGTACCATTAAAGTATTCAAAATTTTGGAATTTTAATAAAGTTCAACAACTAGAAGAGAGGATAGGAAAACAACAACAGTGAGTTTTTGAATCATTGTTTAATAAGCAAATTATAAAAAAATTTATTCAATCAGTGATAGTAATAAAGGTTTAACAATTTTAGAATAGTAAATATCTATAATTGAATGATAAAAATATGTTGTAACACAATTTAATAGAAATTTAAGAATATTTAAGTGACAGGAACTTTATTTTGTTTTGAAAGAAAGTTTGTATCAGTATTGTATTGTGGAAAATTTAAAATAAATTGTAACCTAATTGAAAACTTGGAATTTGATTGCTAGTAATGTGAAATTTTAAAATAGAAAAAGTAAAGTGCAAATATAATTTCAAAATTTTAAAAAGTGTAAGTGAACCTGAAGAGAAATAGGTACTTGTAAGATAAACAAGATAAGTATAAAATTTATTTATTTATTTATTTAACATCTGAAGATTTGAACCCAAGCGAAAAATACCCTGAGATAATAAAATTATAAATTATAAATTACAATTTACTTAATAATAAACAAAAAGTATTAGCACATTCTATTATAAATTGGCTTAGCCCAACGTGGTGCTAAGTGACAGTGAGAATAAAATATTATTTTGATTTATTTAAAAAATTATAATTCATAACATTACATTATAATATATATATATATATATATATATATATATATATATATATATATAATTTTTGGAGTTTCCAAAAAATAATGGGAAAGCAGCCAAAATTGTTTTTATAAAGGGCACTAAATAAAGTGTACTCTTTTATATTATTAAAAACAACCCTTATAAATCACGTAATTACCCACCCACACAAGATGCCTAGTTTCCTTACGCATGGTGTTACATACCTCTTACCAAAGGATAACCAATGTGCACAGGACCCAGCAAAGTACCGACCAATCACTTGCCTTCCAACCTTATACAAACTCATAACATAGTGCATTAATCATCGCATTTTCAAACATTGTGAGCTGAACGACATAATTACTCAACAACAAAAGGGATGCGCGAAAAATTCGATGGGCTGCAAAGAACAACTGATAATTGATTCCGTTGTCTGCAATCAAGCCCACGCCAAACGTCGAAATCTCTACATGGCGTATGTGGACTACAAAAAGGCCTTTAATTCAGTTCCACATGATGGGCTCATTAAGGTACTGAAACTCTATAAAGTGAATAATTGTATTATTAACTTTTTAGAATATGCCATGTCCACCTAGCAAACCAAAATCTCACTGAATGAAGCCAACTGTTCGATACAAACTGACCCCATTCCAATCAAAAGGGGTATATTCCAGAGAGATTCTCTTAGCCCGCTGTGGTTCTGCCTTGCCATGAACCCTCTCTCAAACAAACTGAACTCGACTAATTTTGGGTTCAGTCTCAAACACAACAACGTACAAGCATTAAAGATAAACCATTTGTTTGACTGTTGAAAACTAAATTAAACAGTAAAAATCTGTTTCAGGCTATTAACACCTATGCGTGTTCAGTGCTCAGTTACTCTTTCGGTATAGTTAATTGGTGCAAGACTGACATTGAACAATTACAACGAAAAGTTCGAGTTTTACTAACAAAAGCTCAAAATCACCACCCTAAGAGCACTGTCGAACGTACAACTTTGCCACGGTATGAAGGAGGAAGAGGATTGACAGATCTAAGTAAACTATTAGATCAACCAATTTCCATTTTGCGTAGTCATTTCCAGAAACTCGCAGAATTTTCTGATCTACAAAGAGTCATGTGCCTGGTTGATGACTCAACACCACTGCGACTGACACAACAACATGTCCAATTACACCACCAGACCACAGATCAGAAACTACTGAAATGGAAAGAGAAGCCCCTTCATGGAACACATATAAATGACGTCAACCAAGATTATGTCGACAGTGCAGCGTCGAACTACTGGTTGATCTCTGGTCATATGTTTCCTGAAACGGAAGGCTTTATATTGGCAATCCAAGATCAAGTAATTCCAACCAAGAACTACCTAAAGTACATCGTTAAAGGTAGCCGAACATCTGAATCTATCCAGCATATCACAGGAGGTTGTCAAGCGTTCGCTGCAACTGAATACAAAGAACGACACGATGCTGTGGCAAAAATACTTCACCAGGAACTAGCACTGAAACTTGAATTATCACAGTCGGTAAGATTACCATACTATAAATACAAACCAGAATCTGTTTTAGAAAATAACAACTACAAGATGTACTGGGACCGCACAATACTGACTGATCGGACAGTTGCTCACAATAGACCAGATATAGTTTTCGTAGATAAAGTCTCTCGGAAAACAACTTTAATTGACATAGCAATTCCTAACAACAATAATATAAATATCAAGCAAGCTGAGAAAATAACCAAATATAGAGATTTGGAATTTCAAATAAAGACTCAGTCCCAAAACATCTATTAAACAATTTAAAATACCTCGGTCTGCACGAACATCTTTACAAACAAATGCAAAAAGCCGTCCTGTTAGGAACAGCCCGGACGGTCCGTAAATTCATGGGAAACTGCCGCCACGACTCCAACCACGGGCCTGAAAACCTGGCAAGGGCTCCCACAGAGCTAAACCCTTTTGATATCTAGGATATCTGAGGTTTAGTGAATTTTCCCCTAAAGGCACTCATTGCGAGCCTTAGAGGGAGTGTGATACCATACATTGTATGGTCAAGTCGGGATGGTATAACTTAATCTAGATGGTTAAAATAAATTACAATATCGAGGTTAGAAAATTATTAAAAAAGCTTCTCATTCCAAGTAATGTAAATTGTGTAATGCGTTTTGAACAAACATTACAGACATGTTTCCACAGTTTAACAAATCATTATTATAACCGGATCACACGTACATTAAATTATTATTATTAAAACAGTAAAAAAGTTTATTTTAACCATCTAGATTAAGTTATACCATTATTAATTTGTGTAATCTTTCAGAAACTTGACTGAAGAAGAAATCAATATATCTCGAAAGCTTTCATGATATAATAAAAGAGTACACTTTATTTAGTAACCTTTATAAAGAAACTTCTTTGGTTGCTTCCCCATTAGTTTTTGGAAATTCCAAAATTCTATCCAGATTCTCAGCAGTTAATGCTACGTAGTATATATATATTATGTCTTATTCACCTATGTAAAAACTCAATCAAACTAGAAGTATTCCTAATCTAAATCCCCATTTTGCAAATATAAAAATGCCGAAGGAAACATATTTTTCCAATTCATCTTATTCAATCTAATACACAATTTTGAAACAGTTCCGTTCGCCTCTAATAAATCTTACTTCAATCAATTCTCATTAATCTTTCTCGACACCTTTTCCACATAACAAGATCCCTTGCTCATTAATATTTTTCGCCCTTACATAATCCCTCCGACAACATCTAGCAATTTTCACTAGAGTTGTCAGTTGGAAAACTTCCTCCTGAACTCACTGCAGTGTTTATGACATTCCTCTTGTTATTCGAATTTGCCATATCAAGATTGTGACCTATTTTAAATACATTGTATTAAGCAGCAGTTGAGGACGTCGTTAGCTCGGTATTGTTGAACATTTATTTTTTCTATCTTATAATTACAAAAGCTTTTTTAAATAGCATCTTTTAAACATTTCACTAAAATTTTCTTTAAAAATTATATTTTAAAGGATTTAATTCACTGAGTATACGTGTATTGTAAATACAATTAACCTAGTGTTAAAATAAATCAGTCAAAATAATATTTATTATAGGGATTTTTCGTGTACCGCCTTGAAACCGCAAGCTAGTAGTGAAGTTTAGCTTCTTTAGCTTGCCATTGTATTTTTTCGAAAATCTTTAATTATCATATGTTGTATGTACAATATGACTCGTCAGAGGCGAAATACGTAATACGGCTCTTCATTGGCTACGATCCTAACCTAATTCATGAAATATTCAGCTTGATATAAAGCTAGTGCAACTGCCTGGGGACACCTTCCTTGATCCTAATCTGCCAGTGGGGAAATTTTATTACGAGTTTAGGTTCTGCAGACACTGACTCGTTAACAGAGGTATCAACAGGCATTGTGGGTGATCGTTCTCTAGGAACGAAACTAACCATTTCTCAACCTTGTTTATATTTCATTGGTTTTCTCTAGGATATCTAAAATCACTGTTTTTGCTTAGGAGCATATACTTTGTCTGCTTCAGTATTCTTTCTTCACTGAATCTTTTGTAGGTTCTCCAATGCAGCGTTAATTGTCCAGAGTCGCCAACTAGATATTCTGGCCATTTGCTCTGCTTCAGTGTTGAATTCCAGAGGTGAAAGGAATGCTTTTCACCTCTGGTTCTTCAAGTTCAAATATTGGTATGTCGTGGGGGATTATTATGTTTAGTAATTTTTCACCCTGTTGTTCCCATCACATAATTTTAAATATATCTTTATGAATTAGATTAAATAGGTTTATGGAATTTTTTTCACTCTCTTGTTCTTTTCTAAACGATTTTTCTGTACGTAGTCTTCCTTCTTCTATATTAATGTTGAGTTTGAGTTCTCCCATAATGCTGAAATTTTGTTTTCCTTTAAACATTGGTCGCAGAGCCTCCTTAATTATGGTTTTGATAATAAGTTCCTACCTTTTAGCGTTAGTGGTAGTATGTCGTCTTCAGTTGCGGGTCTTTTATTTACAACTTCTTTGAAGCTAGTTCAGTTTCTTCTATGTTGCGTTTTTTTTTTTGCTTTCCCTACATGTTCGCTGTATTGGGATTTGTATAAAGGTGTTCTATGAAGTTTCGTAGTTGTTTTATATGTGTTAATGTTACCTTATTTATTTATTCTTTCTCAGTTACTATGTTCGATTAGTTTATTTCGTTTGTTTGATGCTTCAGAATGTCTATACTGGTAAAAGCAAATTAAAAACTCCAAAAAATGTCGATTTTTTTTGCTTATATAGTGAAAAGTGATGACACGATTACAATGCCTTCAATGGAAAAGTTGTAGAGCATAAGAAAATGTTCAAAACTGGGGTTCACAAATCGTGATCGGAACAATTTTTCACAGAGATTAACCAGAGAAACCTGTAAAAAATGACTTCGTTTAAAAAATTCTTTCCTTTGTCTTAACTAAACCTGGAACTCTACTTCTCTCCTAATGATAGCTTACAACGTTGAGATTAATTGGGCTCAAGATATATATTGTCCGTTATGTCAATCTTCAATAATTGCATATTAAATAATTTATAGAAGTATTTTACACTTATTGACCAGGATATTTTTAAGGGGATATGCAAAATATAGTTTAACAGCACATACAATTCACTTCACTTTGAATATCTCCAATTTTCATTAGAGTGGCGTAAAATGTATTATTAATAATGCCTGTTAAAACTGGCTAACTTTTCCTTACTTTTCCACAGTCGCGTATAGAGCTATAGAGAAAGTATTTTAATTAATAGCAGTAACAGTAAACATGTAACCACTAATTTAATAAACCAGTATAAAAATATTCATAGATTTACTTATCAATTATTCTATATAAACTATATAAACATGCTGAAATTAACTTAAATTAACCTCCATAGACAGGTGTATGTGTATTCGAGCTCATTCCACTATTGTAGTAGTTATCGGATTTACACCTCTTACCTTTGGCAAATTTCAGCTGCGCTTCATATTTGTATAATACAATTGTTGCTTATTTTGATATCCGAGCTTTTGTACATTAATGATTCTTTGTCAATTACAATTGCATTCATTCTCTTTTTTTTAAACCACTTCCGTTAAATTTTTGTTCTTCGTCTCAATCTTTTTAATTCGTTTATTTTTATTTACGGCGCACCATGACAGGCTATTTGGAAAAAGGTTCGTAATATTATTCTGTGTGTTAAACTCCATATTCGATCCTTATATTTATATATGTATATGCCTATATATATATATATATATATATATATATATATATATATATATATATATATATGTTTTAGGTGGTTTCCGGGAATTCATCCGCGTAGTTGATAACTGATCCCTGCCGGGATCGATGGTAAAATGACGTTTCGACAGAGTCACATCTGCCCTGTTCAGGTCGGTTCGCATAATTCTCGTAACCTTCTGCCTGTAAAATAATAGTTCTCCTCTACCCTACATTTCAACCACCTGGTATATACAACTACTTATTGGCCACTTAATTAAACATTTACGTATCAACCTGCATACTTATAATTTTACTCCACCCTATATTTCGATCATCCTGTATAAATAACTAACAGCTGAGTATGCTACGCCACCCTAATTTCACATTGTATATCCAACTACGTATGAGCCAAACAATATAACATTTTGTTATCCTTCCTGTAAAAATATAACTCTATTCTACCCATTTTTCAACTAAATTGCATATATACAGCTGCTTATGGGCCACCCAATATAACTGACATTTTTGAACCCATGTAATTCAACTCCGCTCTTTGTTTCAACTTTCGCCCGTATGGAACTCCCTGTAAAACTACGCTTGATATATCTGTTGATTTTTTGTAAACCGAAACATGTTACTACGACGATGAAGCACAGAGAGAAAAGGAAAATCATAAAAATTCTAAAAATACTCAGTTACATCTAATTTGAAGGAAAAAACTGTAACTATTACAACATAAAAATTTTATGGTATAACATAATGTAGAAATTAATTTAAGGATTAACAATATCAAGCAATATTTAACAATTTAAGCTTATTTATTACTTTTGTATTCAGTTTGATAAACAAATTTTCAATAACGCAAATAACTATCCTCATTACGTATAATTAATTGCTTGCAAATATAGGGCATTTTCAGTTTCGACAGTAATAATAACAATACCTATGTCCACTAAATGTATAATTAATACCAGTTGATATTTTACAATCAAACATTTTCAACCATACAGAAGGCTAATTAACAGAATTAGACTAGTGTATAGGAATCTCATTTGTATTTCAGCAAATCATTAATAGTTTGGTTAAACCTCATTTATTTTGGAGTATGGAAAACGCTCAGAATGATGTTATTATTCGCTATTCACTAACAAAATAACCTGAATTTTACTCAGTTCATCTTATAATAGCAGATTTACCAAATTAACTTGTTGGAACATTAATTATTTCTTTATATATTCTTTAGATCAAGCTTCATTCGCATTAAGAATTTTTGTTGCCTTCTTTGACAAATGGAAAACTCTATTTTACTACGAGTTAACTAAAAATACAGAGAATGCCAAAACAACTATCTAATTAAATGGTATCAAACTTTATTCAATTAGTATTAATAATGCGAATCACAATCTATTTTCTGGTAAAAATGTTGATATATATATTGCAACAATGTATACAGTTACCCGGTTAGTTCTGAAACAACTGAGCCCAAAATTCAAAAATCGGGTCTTACTTAAAATTTACGTAAAACCTAAGCAAAAATCCATATACTAATTTTTGAGGTAAAATACAGCTGTTTTTTTACTTTAAAATATGTAGTTTAAATGACATAAAAAGATTATATACTAAAATTCATATGTACCTTTCTCTGAAACTGTTGTGCCTAACATTTAAATAAAATGGACTTTTCTCAAATTTCACTAAAAAACATAATGGAAAATTCCAGTGTTTATTTACACATCAAATGAAAGATCTCAACAAGTCACAATTAAATAATTTTAATATATGAAAATAAAGAAGGAAATGAAAATATGAGTATATTCAAGTAAAGTATTACAAACTGCTACGCGAAAATTCTAAAGTTAACGTTGGGGTGAAAACTGAAAAAAAAAATTGAAGGATAAAAGCTTCTTTCTAGTTACCGAGTTCTTAAACTTTGCGTTTATATCTGATGTATTTTTGTAAACAAAAGTAAATTAAATTACTTCAAAAGATTTCAAATCTATATCGCGAAATAATTTCAGTGACTTTCTCTCAACTACTATAGTTTACGAGACTATAAGACAAAAATATTTTTGTGTGTGAAAATATCATACTTGATAGTTTTAGACGTGCTTAAAAATATAAACAATTGAAACAATATAATTATGATGTTTTATTAATGTTACTGAGACGAACGAACGATATGTGTGATTTCTAACAGTTATATCTTTTTAAAATCAAAATAATTGATATTTGGCACTAAACTGTATCATGTTTATTCGTTCATTTTGTACTATGGTATCAGTTTCTTCAAATGCATTAATACAGGTATTGTTAGAGTGAAAACCTACTCAAACTTAGTTTCCAAATAGGAATAGGGTTCATTTAAAAGTTGAATGTATGTAGTTCTTTTGTGCCAAATTGCAAAACTTGAAAAATTCACCTAATCCAATGTTTTTCTAAAGTGAGGTAGCTTTCTCATAATAATCCCATGCATTGGTAGTTGCAACTGCATCGAACTGCCCTAAATAGGCCCTGAAAAGCTTTCATCGATGTTTGCCTTTCATTATTTTTTTCTTAAACTCCTCTAATTCATTTCCTGCTTTGTGAAATTCATTTTGTACCTTATACTCAACTATTCTTGGTGTATTTCATTTTCTACCTCATGAATTTCATTCTGTTCCTCATAAATTTCATTCTGTACCTTATCTTCAATATAGTTTACTTTCAATTAAACATTATCAATATAATGCTTTACTATTTGAATTTCCTTATCAGATTTTATTTCCTTTATTTCGTTTCCAATTAGTTTATGAGAATTTTTAAATAGCTGCAACATTTACTGAAATTGTTATTGTTGAAATTCCATTCAGTTTGATTTTTTTCTCTTCAAACATTGAAATGTTTTTTTTTTTGTCTTTTTTCTTCTAATAATTTAAATTGTTCTTCTAATTTGGCAATAACCATATTCAAGATCTCTTTGCCTTTCTTGTCCATCTTTTCTTTCGCTCTTTCTTCATGATTTATTGAATGTTAGTTTATTATCCCGAACTTCTGACTCCAAATTATTACGAATTACTTTTGGTTCCGAGTTATACACTGGCCGTCCAATTAATTATATAAGAGGGTCATAGTTACGACCGCAGCGGGGGGGGGGGGGGGGCTGGGTTCCAGTTCCTCAAGGACTCATCGTGCCGCAAGCGACTCGGATACTAGTGCCAGCTTTAGCTTAGTTTAAGCAGCTGGTCCGACACCTCAAACCTGGCACCGCTGTGTTTGACTCGGTCGTCGAAGCTCGAGTGTACACACCACAGTGTTAGCCACTGTTACAGCATTTTCTACACCCAAGGCATGAAAGCTTACGCAGTCTGCGGCAGGCGCCTGGTATAGCGTACACCTCGCCTCTCGGCCCACTCAGCCCAAAGACCATTTCTCTAATGTGTAGACGATGTTCCCGGTCTGCTAGCGGACCTGCTTAGCCCTTCGTTCTTGCGAACGGTTTAGTGGGTGCAGGTGTGGACTAATGTAGAATTTTCCTCGAATCCTAGACTGGTCATTCCCGCCAGGAACGGGACCCCCAGTCCGACACCTTAAACGGCCGTCGTCTCCCTTCCCACGCTACAAGGGTGAATGCGTCGTACGACCGACCAACGAGAATCGACCTTCTACCCAGGGGGTAATATCCAGCTAACTCCACTGCCCATGCGAGGCCAACCCAAATGGAGAGCCACCGGTAACCTCACCCAGTGGGTACTTCCCTCCACCCGCACTCACCATTTTAGTATCTTAGGAACACTACCGTTCGTGGGCAGTAATAACTTTCCATGACAATATGTTAGTTTTATGACCCAAGAATTTCTGAAGATAAATTATAGTTCTCCCAATTTGAAATGAGCTTTATTATTAAATGATCTTTAGAATTTTCTTGTGTTACACTGTATAATTTTAAAAAAAATTCTCTTAGCTACGTCATTTAGGATTGCGAAACACTTGAATTTAAAAGTTTTATAGATACTACATTTCCACAAATTTTCTTTATTGCCATTGACAACTGGATCTGATCTAGGCCCTAAATGTTTGAAATTGTTTAAATATACTGAATTTTCTACAAGTGTCGTCGTACTCCCAAGGAGTCCACAAACAAGTTGTTTATTTATTTCTGAAAGTTCTGTAGCAACCAAGTCGTTGCGGACAATATTAATAAATTGTTATTCATTGATTATGTTATGTATTGGTATTTTTATTGTTGTTGCCCTATTTATTAAACGAACTCAGAAAGTTATTGAGTTCAATTACAAACCATTGGCAAGAATAACATTAGTATTAAATAATATTGTCAGTTTTTCTTGTCAGTCTTACGCTTTTAACTACGTGAATAGTTCTTGGCTTTTAATTGATAGGACCTTACTAACATATACCATAATATAAAAATATATAGGAAGAAGCGAACTTAGAAAATATTTGGAAAGACGAACGAATCTTCGCATAACTTCCAGCAAACTTTATATCTTATAAGGATACGTTATAATAAGATTTTGAAACAAGTTTTCCCTAAGCTTTACGGGTTGTAAGACGCAAGTGACCATTTTACTTACTGAATTTTATTTCCAAAAGTTTTAATGAAATTGTACAGTTTTATAACATCTTTTGGAATAAGAAAAACGCTACTTTGGCAGTTTTCCAAAGCCTTGCTCTCAATGAACTCCTCATTTTAATTTGCTAAGTTTAAATTCACTTTAACTCGCATACTAAAGTTTCAGTGGTTTAGTTATCTAACCATTTCCCATAAGAAAATAAGAGAATAACTGCTATAGAACAAAAAAATGTATAAAATTATTTTGAATAAAGTATGGTTTCTTGCGAATTTCGCTACCCATTGGAATTTTTTCAGAATGTTTCGTCTGCAACTAAGCCACACATCCTCAGAGGCGTTGGCATGTAATCTCTATTAAACTACGCTCTTGAGAAATGTCCATAATGTGTCCTGATTGGCTAGTGGCAATCTAGGGGCAAGGTCTACTAGCCCCACCAATACCAACTTCTATTTAGTCTTAGACCTTCTTCTTTTCTGTTGGTGTATGGATGTGGTTGATAGTATATCAGGCACCTACAGAAATTTTAAAAAATCAAGTTTAATAGAAAATAAGAAGGTATGAAACTACATAGCTCTACGATGCGCAAAATCAAAGCCATCAATAGGGTTGGGAGGCTCCGCACACTTTATTGCCACTGGCAATCGACAGATAGGAATAAATAATAGATCCCCACCTGCCGACGGTCCTTTTCCACAGAAACAGTCTACGGGCAATCACATACACCCGCGCCGCTGTAGATGTCTGCTGAAGTTGTAACAGAATCTTTCGAAAGAAATTCAAATAGACCACCTACACTCTTTGATAAAACTATTTTATTATAATTATTTTATAAGTTAAAATGTTATGTGGATGACTCGGCAAATCTTATTCCTACCTACAATAAATTAAAATTTTAAGCTTATTAAGACAATATACAGAATTAATTAATGAATCAGATAGGTAACTGTCAAGGATTGCATATACCAAAACAAGTCATATGTGAAAACCTTTTTTTGGGCCACGCTAACATTTTATGTACATATGAGACGTTTGACTGCAGTCCCATATGTCGGACTCTAGTGCAACTACCCAATAAAGACAATTTTTCTTCAAAATTCGACATTACAACATAGTCGCCTTCCAAAAAGCTTTATACTTTCCCTAAATATTTGATGTCTCTCTTATGGAAAGATTTTTTTTACCTGAAAAAGGCTTCACATGTGACTATAACCTCACCATCAGAACCTAATTTATTGCCTTCGAGCATGTTTTTTATACCTGGTGGATATGGGTAAGCGGAAGCAATTCAAAAAGTAAATCGTTCACTTTCACTATTGTCCTTATCAAGCTCTACATGAGTTTTGGTCAACTTAGCCCCCAGTTGACCTCAACAGCTAATTCTGCATAAGTTTTACTTTCTATCAAAGTTTAATAAAATGTAATAATTCTAATGTTTCAAATTTGTCGTTAGAGCAATTCATGCCATCACAAAATATATGGTACAAAATTACGTGAAAGTAATCATCCAGTTTCTTTGCGAAACTGTCCGTATTAGGTTTTGCATTACTCCTTTTGTTATAAATTGCTATTATCTATCTTCTTTATTGAGTTTATCGCCATATGAAAAAAAGTAACTCATACGGACATCAAGATGTGGCTGATGATCAGAAAGATTTACTACATCATAACTCAGTTCTTATCAGGCTACGGGAGTATTAATGCCTACCTAAGAAAATCGAACAACCAAGGGGCGATAATTTTCATCAACATTGTCATGAGACTGTGAAACAAGTTGTTTTTAATTGTACAGGATTTCAAGATAGGAAGGCAGGTATACTACTGGTCGGTATGAACTAAAAACTCTTACAATGATATTTCTATCTTCTTTTGTGAAGTACCTATCCCATTATTAATGTTTTGAAAATTTCAACACATCTGGCAACATTGCCGTATGAAATGGAAGGAGTAAAGTAAAAAGTGAAGAATATTTAAGTTCTAAAATTCTACGATGATAGAAATATGTAGTATTTTGAATTTATTGTATTCATTTTTAATAGATTATATTAAAAGACAATATCAATATGGTATGTTTGATTTACAGAAGCATTATTATGGATTTTTTTGGAACTTTTTTTTATTTAGTAATAATAACTTACTTATCTGCATTGAAATTAAAAAAAAAAGACAAAAATCAAAGTCTAAATACCTAAAACGTATCAAGCCCGACCTTATCAACATAGAAATGAGAAACTTTACAAGTAACAAGAATTTGCAATACCATAAATACTATATTGGTTTTTAATTCCATGCTTTTCCAGACCCTGTGTCGTCGTTCCTGGGGTTGGTTGCCGGCAGAGGCCGAAGAAGAGCTCTCCAAGTATTTTTAATTTGGACGCTGGGCTTGCTAATTATATTTTCGTTCGAGATTATATATGCTGTCTCTATGGATTTTTTTTGGACCAGTGTTCTTCCTTGTGAATTGCTCAAGCATGATCCCAGTTGATATTATGGTGTTCGGTCCATCCGTGATTAGCTAGCCCAGACTTCGTTACCTCCGCCCATTGAGTAGCTGTGCGGTGTTCCTTAACCCTGGTGTTTAGCGGTCGCTTTGTCTCTCCAATGTAAAGATTGCCACATTCACACGGTATGCTGTATATACAGTTATTTGGTATTGCTGGTGCGTATATATCGTAGAGCTTATAAAAGACAGCCATGGCCATACTGGCCTCATTTGCGAATGACTAGATAGAGGGATATGACCCAAGTTAAAAGTAACAGTACCAATATTCCCCGTCCTTTCCAACTTGGGTGAGCCAAAGTGAGGTATTAATGAGTAAGAGGTTAACTTAATGTAGTCACGATAGACTTTAAGTGGGCTAGTGCAATATACCCATGTGGTTAGGTTAGGTTAGGTTAGTTAGTGTTTTGTAAGACACATAGTCTTACAAAACACTATTTTTACACAAGAATTAATGGTTGATCATATTGAAAAATCTCTTTCTCTTAGAATATCTGTAAGGAAGCATTTGTGTTGAGACAACCTATTGATTTTCACAACAGAAATGGAGTTTTTCGAAGTTACACTTTGTTCTAAGAGTACTTTTAGATTTGTAACACTTATATGTTGCTGGAAATGAGTAACTATCTAATTCGAACTATTACACTTTGTCTAACTGTCGTTAACAGGTCGACTTGCTTGATTTATATCCCTTACAGATTTTTTCTCATCTGCAGGTTAAAAACCATTCTTTCTAAATATGTGTCCTAATTATTCTATTTACAAAATTTTCTTACGCTAAAGAATCTGTTTTATTCTTCTATGTATTTTACTACATTTTAATGGCAAAAAGTACCTTCCTATGTTACTCGTACCGGCTACAGCTCACATAGCAGGCCGCAGAAAACGTAATCAATTCACTCCAAACTTATATTGAAGGAACTAAAACACTTTCCAGCTTTTTCTTAATTAATCCCGATTTCGACACTTCTTAGTCACCTACTACTGTTAATAAAAGTATTTCCAAATTGTTCTTCTCTCCATTTTCACAAATAATTATCCGTTTTTTTCATATACCATATAATTAACTAAACCATTTAGTTTTATTCCAAAAAAATTCAAAATTTGCTCCAAAAAATGGCATTTTTAAAAACATTTTACATTAACAATCGTAAAACAACAAGTTACCTCAATTTTCATTACTTAGCTATCAATCAATTTTTGCAGCACATTTTTCAGAACAGTTATTGAATTGAAATTGAAATTTCGAAATAAATTCAATTTGAAGAACTGTTTAGTTGAGATTTGTTTCCAATGATATGATTAATAACTAATATGAGAAAATAGGCATATAATTTCTGTGGTATAATGAATTACCCTATCGTGCTAGATAGTGACGCTGAAACTGCCAAACATTAGTAATTTATTGAGCATCTAGTTTAACGGTTCCGCTTCCAATAACATTTCCTATCGTTTGAATAATATTTACATATTTACAGAGACCAGAGTTATTTGCACAGAATCATATCTGAAACTATTTAGAACAGAAGCGATCCAAATTGGAAATAGTTTACAATCATATAGTAATTATTCATATAGTTAATACACACAGCAAATTTCTCATACAATATCATTGTTTTCTATTACAGGAATGCTTCCAGGCTTGTTTGTATACATATATAATATTATATCAGTTGTGTACATTAATTTATTAACGCCAGAAAACATAGAATTTTAATAAAGTAACTAAGAGAATGTAAATGCAATGTATTACTGACAGCTAAATGATTTCATATTCCCATTTCCAGGAAATGTTGATGTGATCTAGATTTTTGATATAAAGTTAATCAAATGTAAACCAGACATTTAACAAATATGTTTAGTAAATTTAATGAGATTAATTTGCAGTTCCAAAGTAACAACTCGAATTGGTTCAACACAAAGTCTATAATTTTAGCGTTTCTTGTCAGTATTAAGGTTATTAAGTATAACATTGGAGGGGGTGAATTTTTCCTTTGGCACAAACGAATTACTAGGAAGATTGTGTTTCAACATACGTTCAATATTTAAATGTATTCTATTCCGATTTGGAAACTAAGTTTGAGTACGTTTTGACTATAGGAGTACCTCTATCAATCCATTTGAAGAAATTGATGTCATAGAACAAAATGAACTAAATACGCACTAACGAATAAACATGGTACAGGTTAGTGCCAAATATAAGTTATTTTGATTATGAAAAAATATACCTGTTAGGTGTCGCATATAACCGAATATTGGGAGAAACGGTTCAATGCGGTTACCAACCTTCTAATTAAAGGGTAAGAAACTGGCCAACACTAAAGAAAGGCATTAAAACTAAGTAAACTCATTCTAATTATTCACAATTTATTATTGCAACATCAGGTTTATCCCTTCCACTAAAGATTTACTTTTTGTTTAGTTGTTTTTTAGATCATTAATATTGTATTCAAAATTTTATTAAATATTCTTTATTATGATTGTGCCACTCTACACTTTACTGCCGTTAGAAATCAATCCAAACATATTTGAAGTTGAAGAATTAAACAAAAATACAATATTAGCCAAGCAGGTGATCTCTCCAAAACAGAAAATATGGCAAGTGGTTTACAAGATGAAGTTTGAGCATCTAGTTTAACGAAATAGTTTACAATCATATAGTAATTATTCTTCTTATTTGGTCTAAATGAAGGATGTGAGAAAACATCTCCGAAAGTATGATTAGTAGATGACTGGAAGAGATTAGTTTGAAGTTGGTAGACAAAGTAACTCGTTCCTCGAAGTTTCCTTGGACTTCCATCATCTTGAAGTGGTTGATCTCACAACGTTTCAATAGCTGTGTATCTGCTATCGTCATCAGGTGAATGATAGGAAATTCAGAGTATCCGTCGTATTTATATTATACCCTTAACCGGTCATGCGTCACAGGTCATGGTCATTGGGTCTTATCTGGTCCAATCAGCGTCGTCGTCCCTGGAGGTTGGTTGCCGGTGATGCGTAGCGGCAGAGGCCGAAGAAGAGCTCTCCAAATATTTTTAATTTGGACGCTGGGCTCGCTAATTATATTTTCGTTCGAGATTATATAGGCTGTCTCTATGAATTTTCTTTTGTACCAGTGCTCCTCCTTGTGAATTGCTTTAGCCTGGTCCCAGTTGATATTATGCTGTTCGGTCCATGCGTGATTAGCTAGCCCAGACTTCGTTACCTCTCCCCTTTGAGTAGCTGTGCGGTGTTCCTTAATCCTGGTCTCCAGCGGTCGCTTTGTCTCTCCAATGTAAAGATTGCCACATTCACACGGTATGCTGTATATACAGTTATGTGGTATTGCTGGTACGTCGGGCCTCGTTCTTGTTATCATGCTCCTCAAGGTGTCGTTGCTTTTGAAGATTATTCTGATTCCATAGCTGTGTGCAATTCTTCTAAGCTTCTCCGACAAGCCTTTAGTATACGGTAAAAGTAGAGTTGCTACCGTGGTGTCCTCTTCCTGCCTCGGTGGTTTGTCCAGCTCTTCAAATGCCTTGGTAATGATCCTTTCCGGATATCCATTCGCCAAAAGGTCTTCTCTAAGTTTCACTTGTTCTTCTTTGAGGGCTTCTGGTGTGCTGCAGATAGTTTTGGCTCGATGGATAAGTGTTTTGATGATGCCAGTTTTCGTTGCTGATGGGTGGTTCGAATTGTAGTGAAGGTATAATCCTGTATGCGTAGCCTTCCTGTAGACTGTTGTTTGGATTCCGGCCCTAGTCCTTTGACACTTTACATCAAGGAATGGTAGGCACCCACTCTCTTCCATCTCCATGGTGAATCTAATGGATGGTTGGGATTGGTTCAGGTGCTCCAGGAATGCCTGTAGTTCTGTCCTTCCATGTTGCCAAATAATAAAGGTGTCATCGACATACCTCAACCATAGCTTGGGCTGCTTCTCGAAACTCCTCAGTGCATGTTCTTCGAGCCATTCCATGTAGATGTTGGCGATGGTTGGTGATAACGGGGAACCCATAGGCAATCCATCTTCTTGCATGAAGAACCGGTCCTTCTCCTGAAAGTAGCAGTTCTTGAGGCAACATTCAAGTAAGTCCATGATTGAGTCTATTGGCAGCTCCGTCCTCTCCATCAGGGTTTCGTCTTCAGTAAGTTTCTTTCTCACTATGTTGAGAGATTCGTCTAGTGGTACGTTCGTGAAAAGGTTTTCAACGTCGAAACTTACTAAGCGATGTTCTGGCCCAAGTTCCATGGATCCTATGATTTCGACAAAGTGCTTTGAGTTCTTGACGTGCGATGATGTTTTTCCCTCCAAAGGCTGGATGATTGGTAGAAGGAATTTCGATAGTGCTGCTGTTGGTGAGTTGCGCGAACTTGTAATCGGTCTGAGAGGTACTCCAGCCTTGTGTATCTTGGGTAGTCCATAGAGATGTGGTGGTTTGCTGTGATGTGGCGTCAATTTTCTCCTGGTCTCGGGTAGAATGTATTCAGCATGATCTCTGAGCGTGTTGTAAGTTTTCCTTTCTATTTTGGATGTTGGATCAGTAGGCAGTGGCCTGTATTTTCCCTTCGACAGTACTTCGTCGATTTTCTTGTTGTATTCCGTTCTGTCCATCAGGATGGTGGCATTTTCTTGTCAGCTGGTAGAATGATGATAGATTTGTCGTCCTTAAGTGTTTTTATGATTCTCCTTTCGGATTCGTTGATGTTTTGTTTGATGTGTTGTGTTTTCTCAATTGCGGTTCTGACTTTCCATCGGAATTCCTCCAGTTGCGGTGTCTCTTTGCTGCCTATTGCTGACTCCACGGAACTGATGATATCTAGTACTGGCAACTTTTTTGGAGCTACAGCGTAGTTTAGTCCCTTAGAAAGCAATGTTTCCTCGACTGCTGTGAGAACTCTGGATGACAAGTTCACCACTGTTTTCTTGTTGGTCGTATCCTTCGGCAGCTGCTTCCTGGTAAGTTTGTTAAGTTTCTCAGTGTGCACCTTTTGGCCGATTCGTCTGATGTTGTCACAGTGTTTTTGAATCGAAGCAAAAATCGGCATGTGGTCCTCCTCGTGTGTGCATCTTCTGATATCTTGAAACCTTTCTTCTGCGTCCTGCAGAAGTTGGGATTTCTTCCAACGATGATGGTTGATTTCTGACCTCACTAAAGCATGGCTGGCCTTGTCAAGTATCTTCTGTGCTTGTTTCCCTGGGATTGGCGACTTCAGTTTAAAACCATTTGGTATAATCTTTAAGTCTCTGGCGCAGCGTAGGAACTTGATGTGATCCTCTTCTCTGGTAATCTTCTTCATAGTCTTCTCGTATCCTCTGAATTTCCCATTGATACCGGGTCCGTACCGGGCTTCCAATGTTAGTTTGAAGTTGGTAGACAAAGTAACTCGTTCCTCGAAGTTTCCTTGGACTTCCATCGTCTTGAAGTGGTTGATCTCACAACGTTTCAATAGCTGTGTATCTGCTATCGTCATCAGGTGAATGATAGGAAATTCAGAGTATCCGTCGTATTTATATTATACCCTTAACCGGTCATGCGTCACAGGTCATGGTCATTGGGTCTTATCTGGTCCAATCAGCGTCGTCGTCCCTGGAGGTTGGTTGCCGGTGATGCGTAGCGGCAGAGGCCGAAGAACATCTACATGGAATGGTTCGAAGAACATGCACTGAGGAGTTTCGAGAAGCAGCCCAAGCTATGGTTGAGGTATGTCGATGACACCTTTATTATTTGGCAACATGGAAGGACAGAACTACAGGCATTCCTGGAGCACCTGAACCAATCCCAACCATCCATTAGATTCACCATGGAGATGGAAGAGAGTGGGTGCCTACCATTCCTTGATGTAAAGTGTCAAAGGACTAGGGCCGGAATCCAAACAACAGTCTACAGGAAGGCTACGCATACAGGATTATACCTTCACTACAATTCGAACCACCCATCAGCAACGAAAACTGGCATCATCAAAACACTTATCCATCGAGCCAAAACTATCTGCAGCACACCAGAAGCCCTCAAAGAAGAACAAGTGAAACTTAGAGAAGACCTTTTGGCGAATGGATATCCGGAAAGGATCATTACCAAGGCATTTGAAGAGCTGGACAAACCACCTAGGCAGGAAGAGGACACCACGGTAGCAACTCTACTTTTACCGTATACTAAAGGCTTGTCGGAGAAGCTTAGAAGAATTGCACACAGCTATGGAATCAGAATAATCTTCAAAAGCAACGACACCTTGAGGAGCATGATAACAAGAACGAGGCCCGACGTACCAGCAATACCACATAACTGTATATACAGCATACCGTGTGAATGTGGCAATCTTTACATTGGAGAGACAAAGCGACCGCTGGAGACCAGGATTAAGGAACACCGCACAGCTACTCAAAGGGGAGAGGTAACGAAGTCTGGGCTAGCTAATCACGCATGGACCGAACAGCATAATATCAACTGGGACCAGCAATTCACAAGGAGGAGCACTGGTACAAAAGAAAATTCATAGAGACAGCCTATATAATCTCGAACGAAAATATAATTAGCGAGCCCAGCGTCCAAATTAAAAATATTTGGAGAGCTCTTCTTCGGCCTCTGCCGCTACGCATCACCGGCAACCAACCTCCAGGGACGACGACGCTGATTGGACCAGATAAGACCCAATGACCATGACCTGTGACGCATGACCGGTTAAGGGTATAATATAAATACGACGGATACTCTGAATTTCCTATCATTCACCTGATGACGATAGCAGATACACAGCTATTGAAACGTTGTGAGATCAACCACTTCAAGATGATGGAAGTCCAAGGAAACTTCGAGGAACGAGTTACTTTGTCTACCAACTTCAAACTAACATTGGAAGCCCGGTACGGACCCGGTATCAATGGGAAATTCAGAGGATACGAGAAGACTATGAAGAAGATTACCAGAGAAGAGGATCACATCAAGTTCCTACGCTGCGCCAGAGACTTAAAGATTATACCAAATGGTTTTAAACTGAAGTCGCCAATCCCAGGGAAACAAGCACAGAAGATACTTGACAAGGCCAGCCATGCTTTAGTGAGGTCAGAAATCAACCATCATCGTTGGAAGAAATCCCAACTTCTGCAGGACGCAGAAGAAAGGTTTCAAGATATCAGAAGATGCACACACGAGGAGGACCACATGCCGATTTTTGCTTCGATTCAAAAACACTGTGACAACATCAGACGAATCGGCCAAAAGGTGCACACTGAGAAACTTAACAAACTTACCAGGAAGCAGCTGCCGAAGGATACGACCAACAAGAAAACAGTGGTGAACTTGTCATCCAGAGTTCTCACAGCAGTCGAGGAAACATTGCTTTCTAAGGGACTAAACTACGCTGTAGCTCCAAAAAAGTTGCCAGTACTAGATATCATCAGTTCCGTGGAGTCAGCAATAGGCAGCAAAGAGACACCGCAACTGGAGGAATTCCGATGGAAAGTCAGAACCGCAATTGAGAAAACACAACACATCAAACAAAACATCAACGAATCCGAAAGGAGAATCATAAAAACACTTAAGGACGACAAATCTATCATCATTCTACCAGCTGACAAGGAAATGCCACCATCCTGATGGACAGAACGGAATACAACAAGAAAATCGACGAAGTACTGTCGAAGGGAAAATACAGGCCACTGCCTACTGATCCAACATCCAAAATAGAAAGGAAAACTTACAACACGCTCAGAGATCATGCTGAATACATTCTACCCGAGACCAGGAGAAAATTGACGCCACATCACAGCAAACCACCACATCTCTATGGACTACCCAAGATACACAAGGCTGGAGTACCTCTCAGACCGATTACAAGTTCGCGCAACTCACCAACAGCAGCACTATCGAAATTCCTTCTACCAATCATCCAGCCTTTGGAGGGAAAAACATCATCGCACGTCAAGAACTCAAAGCACTTTGTCGAAATCATAGGATCCATGGAACTTGGGCCAGAACATCGCTTAGTAAGTTTCGACGTTGAAAACCTTTTCACGAACGTACCACTAGACGAATCTCTCAACATAGTGAGAAAGAAACTTACTGAAGACGAAACCCTGATGGAGAGGACGGAGCTGCCAATAGACTCAATCATGGACTTACTTGAATGTTGCCTCAAGAACTGCTACTTTCAGGAGAAGGACCGGTTCTTCATGCAAGAAGATGGATTGCCTATGGGTTCCCCGTTATCACCAACCATCGCCAACATCTACATGGAATGGTTCGAAGAACATGCACTGAGGAGTTTCGAGAAGCAGCCCAAGCTATGGTTGAGGTATGTCGATGACACCTTTATTATTTGGCAACATGGAAGGACAGAACTACAGGCATTCCTGGAGCACCTGAACCAATCCCAACCATCCATTAGATTCACCATGGAGATGGAAGAGAGTGGGTGCCTACCATTCCTTGATGTAAAGTGTCAAAGGACTAGGGCCGGAATCCAAACAACAGTCTACAGGAAGGCTACGCATACAGGATTATACCTTCACTACAATTCGAACCACCCATCAGCAACGAAAACTGGCATCATCAAAACACTTATCCATCGAGCCAAAACTATCTGCAGCACACCAGAAGCCCTCAAAGAAGAACAAGTGAAACTTAGAGAAGACCTTTTGGCGAATGGATATCCGGAAAGGATCATTACCAAGGCATTTGAAGAGCTGGACAAACCACCTAGGCAGGAAGAGGACACCACGGTAGCAACTCTACTTTTACCGTATACTAAAGGCTTGTCGGAGAAGCTTAGAAGAATTGCACACAGCTATGGAATCAGAATAATCTTCAAAAGCAACGACACCTTGAGGAGCATGATAACAAGAACGAGGCCCGACGTACCAGCAATACCACATAACTGTATATACAGCATACCGTGTGAATGTGGCAATCTTTACATTGGAGAGACAAAGCGACCGCTGGAGACCAGGATTAAGGAACACCGCACAGCTACTCAAAGGGGAGAGGTAACGAAGTCTGGGCTAGCTAATCACGCATGGACCGAACAGCATAATATCAACTGGGACCAGGCTAAAGCAATTCACAAGGAGGAGCACTGGTACAAAAGAAAATTCATAGAGACAGCCTATATAATCTCGAACGAAAATATAATTAGCGAGCCCAGCGTCCAAATTAAAAATATTTGGAGAGCTCTTCTTCGGCCTCTGCCGCTACGCATCACCGGCAACCAACCTCCAGGGACGACGACGCTGATTGGACCAGATAAGACCCAATGACCATGACCTGTGACGCATGACCGGTTAAGGGTATAATATAAATACGACGGATACTCTGAATTTCCTATCATTCACCTGATGACGATAGCAGATACACAGCTATTGAAACGTTGTGAGATCAACCACTTCAAGACGATGGAAGTCCAAGGAAACTTCGAGGAACTGGAAGAGATTCTTCCCATGATGAATATTTTTCATTGAATTAGTCATCGAGGAGAGGAATAATAAAAATCAAGCTGTGTTTCAGAGTTATTTAACAGTTGTACTGAAACAAGGCGTGCTCTTAATATTTACCCAAAAATTGGACATATTTGAATGGATCAAAATAAAATATGTTTCTGATATAAATATATACATACATTGCTGGTAGCGAAACACATAAATAAACAAGAACATATACAAAAGTGTCTAAAATCTGTTAAATGTAATATCATGATAAATATCGTTAGAAAAAATCATGCAGGCTACATAAGCGTTTAACGCAATATTAAAGATTTTTTTCTGCTTAGCAAAACAGGCTTAACGGTATTATATTGTTAGATAATGGAGACTGTTGATATCAAGAATAAACTTCGTTGTGCAATGTTTCCCTAGCTGAACTTAGATACAGTCTCTAGAAAATAACAATAACGTATCGTATGTCTCCCTTGGTAACGTCGATATGAGATCTCAAAATGTCGTTAGGCCTTCACATAATTATAAGGTTATAGGCAGTAGGCAATCTACCTGTACTGTTCAAGAAATATTGTCACTAATTCACGGAGCTGAGTTTGGCAAGCATTACATTCTTTTGGATATACGCAGGTGAAAACTTTTTTAACAGCACCTCCACCAAAATTCAGCTATTCTATTTCGAAACGTTTTATGGTAATTCTGTAGTTTAATTTTAATTTTCTGTTCAATTTGTAAATATGTATTTGTGTTCAATAATAAAACTTAATTGACTGTTAGTTAACAAGAAATCAAAGTCCTAATTAAATAACAATTTCAACCCAACTAAAGCAGTAAAAAAACTCAGTTTTACAATAAAATAACAACAAACTGCCTGTAACATGATTTAAAATGCATTTTTAAACATTGTTATTGCTTAACATCCAATGCTCATATGGAGTTGAATTTTATTTCTTAAATATTTATGGACTGAGATACTAGTCATTATGCGTTGCTTTTCGTGAAAATTTTTATGCATGAATATAAAGTATAACGTTTTGTGACGAAATGCTAAAAATATAAGGGTTGTTTTTTTTCGAATATTACAGTAATTGCATAAATATGTAAAGTATTTTAATTTTTGTGATTTTTCTTAAAATTGGTCATTTTTCTGATAATGAATTTATGTGTTACTTTTAATTACGCCAATGTATTTTTGAGTTAATAATAATAAACTTTATTCCAGGAGATTACAAAAATATTGTATTGAAACGATCAGTGGGTTGCATACCATACAACTACGTGCTGGTACATGGAATTTCAACCATAGTAAACAAAGCACTTAAATCGTCAATAATCAATAAAATTGTGACTGTACAGCATAAAATAGACAACGATGAACCATTGAACTTGTATTTAGTTCATTGCACTGAACAGTTAACATTGCAGCGGAGGAAACATAAGAATTCTAGTGAACTCGAAACTCTTCTCTACGCCGATTTCTGTCGAAGGCCGATCGAAAGTTTACAAAAATAATTTCTGTTTCGGAAATAGATTCGATAGGTCCTATGCCGAAATCAAAATTAAACCAAAACTGCAATTTAACGCCGAAACTTACCGAAACTTGGGTCGGAGACTAATAAGAATTATTAAAATAAGGTTAGTCATCTTCTCTTCAGCATGGTAGAATTTTTATTGCTTTATCATTGAAGTTACAGATTTATGTAAATTGCAGTTTCATCGGATGCTAGCAAGTGTTTGAGAAACGGGATATAAATTTTCAACTTGAGAGAAATATGAAAGAATCTAGATAACACCTGTAAAACTCAATGAAAACAGTATTTTATTAAAACCGTCTGTAATTAATTATTTACTGTTATACAATAAAAGAATGGCTGAACTAGCCTCCATTCGTTAATTTATTAACATTAACAAATAATCTCTCCATTCCGAGATTTTGCTATTATGTAAGAAACTTATTTTCAGCTGTTACGCACTAAAAACGATTAATCAGTTCTGAATATTTGTTTGCGGATTCTTATGAGAGTTTGCTCGTTAAACCAACTTGTGTAAACATAATTTCCGTTCCTTTGTCTACTATTATTTGAAGTGCAGAGGCCTGAAAACGTGAGGGGATTCATTCTTGTGTTCTCAGGAAAGCATTCATCCTTATGTGTATAGTCGGTTGTAAACTGTCTCAACTGAAATATTTTGCTCATCCATACTTGACCAAAATCAGATTTTCTTTAAAATATCTGTAACTGTGAATATATATATATATATATATATATATATATATATATATATATATATATATAGGCTATCTCTAGAAAGTAAATGCTTTAAGGTCTGAATAAACAAATCAGTTCAGACATCTTCAATGCAAATATTAATAAATCAACAAAATGAAACAATTCCTTAAAAAAAGGAACGTTTACCACCACAAAACCATAAAGTGCCAACATACAAGTCACAGAAATAATAAAATAAAGTTTCCTGGTCTGAGAGCTGAAATTAATAGTATATATAGCAAATAACAGGAATAGAAACCAAGATTTTGATGGAGCGGTGATTTCATTAAGAATTGTATATAGAATAGTACTAAATATAATTAAATTTTATAACTTGCAGTTTGAACGGAAACGGAAAACATTTTAAACACGCACTATTAGAAAAGTCTAAGTATACTGATGCAATTTTGACGGCTATCAGAAAAAACAAAATTTCCTCCTTACTTAAATAGTCCCCAAGTCTGAATGTTGTTTTGTAAATACCAGAGTTTGTAATAAATAAAAGGTTTCTTTCAAAATTGAAATTGGATAAAAATTGTCCAGTTCCAGAATTTAAATAATTTGGTCAAGTGCGAGTTGGACTCGCATACTAAGGGTTCCGTACCCCCTTCAAGATTCTAATATTCCAGTTTCAGACAAGCAGGGAATGAGTTCATTTTCTTATATTTGCCCTAATATCATATAAAGGAAGCGTTTGAAATTTATAAAAAATATACACTTTCATTTTCCACACATAGACTTTTTATTTTATTTGCTTCAGGATTTCCTTGATTTTTATAAGAATATATATGTATTTAATTTTCTAATTTGGCCCCCAAAAATTAACATTAAAGTTTTATTTTACTAATTAACTTTCAGGGAAGACTTTTATAATCTACTGCCTGAATTTTGAGGCTCTGTAGATTGGAAGATATAGGCCAAAATAGATCAAGTTTTAAATTATAAATTATTAAATCTATTATTCAAATTATAAAATACAAATAAAATATATATTTCAAAATTTAAATAGTGTAGTTTCTAAAGTGGGAATTAAGTCGATGTTTAGTATTTTTGTTAATATCTTTTAAACCAATGATTTAAAAATATGATATATTTGTAATTGACATAATGAGCCTTTTATCTGAAATGATGCTTTTGAAAACTGAATTTTTATTTTCCACTTAATTGTATAATTTGTCCCTAAAATTACTATTGGGGTTTTCTAATATTTTTTTTAATTTCAAATGAGCATCAGTACTCCTAATTATTTTCAAAATTTTAGGTATTATGGTTTCGAAAATAAAGCGAGAAATGAGAATTTTTTATATCTTTATGTTAGTATCTTGTAATCAATTAATTTAAAAATAATGAAAAATATGTATTTGCATTCCTCATAATAAACTCTTTCATTTGATGTATTGCATGATGCCTTAAATTTTTTTTTATTTTCCGTTTAATTCTATAATTTGGCCCCCAATATTAATATTAGGGATTTCTTCGTATTTTTCCTGTAAACAAAAAAATTTAGGTCTTATAGTTTGGGGAATAAAGGGGGGAATGGGTATTTGTTTAAATATTTTTTTAATATATTTTAAAATATTTATTTAAAAAATAATTAAAAATATTATTAGTATTCGTCATAATGAGCCCTTTGATTTGATATATTACTTGATCCGTTAGAAACAATTATAATTTTTTATTTTCCATTTAATTCTATAATTTGCCCCCCAAAATGAATATTAGGGGTTTCTTCTTATTTTTCTAGTAAATTTCAGGTGAGGCGCTATACCTGTATTTTTTTAATTGTAGAGCTGATGGTTTCGGTGATAAGGGGGGGGGGAATGGGTAATTTTCTTATAGTTTTGTTAATATATTTTAATTAATTTATTTTAAAAATATGGAAAAAATATATTTGTTTTCCTCATAATGAGCCCTTTCATTTGATCTGTAACATGAAGGGTTATAAACAAAATTAAAAACTTTACGTTTTATAGTTTCGGAGATACTGGGGGATGGATGGATAAATTTTGGTATATTTTCGTAAATATCTTTTTAATTTTTTTTTTAATTTGAAAAAAATATATTTGTGTTCCTCAGAATGGGACCTTACATTTGATATATTAAATGATGCGTTTGAAAAAAATTTTATTTTAAAATTTTCATTTAATTCTAATTAATTCCCCAAAAAAATTAATATTAATGGTTTCTCCTTATTTTTCCTGTAAAGCGATCTATATTTCCTATTTTTTTCAAACTTTTAGGCTCAGTAGTTTCGGAGTTCACGGGGGACGGTCAATTTTTTTAGTTTTTCCCCCTGAAAGTACCCCTAAAATCAAAATTATTTCTTTATTTAAGATATGTACTCCTGATCGGGTCACCAAACTATATTTGATACCAAATTTCAACCTCTTCCGTCCAGTAGTTTAGGAGAAAATTGGTGTGATGTGATAGAGGCAGAAATCCGGAGTGATATTATAAAGGTATCCCTATATAGTATATGCGGAACCCTAAAAACAAGGTAAAAATGGCCTATTTTGGCACTTTTTGTCTAAATAACAGTGGTAGACTTTTCGAACATAAATTGTAACCATTATTATGTACTTTAATTTCTTAAGTACTTACTTATTTAATTTTTTCGTTATATCTGATATACCTATTAAAAAAGTCATTCAATGTTTTTTGGAATAGTTATTAATAAATCAATCTATTTCATGGCTAACTACATTAAAAGTGAAAATAAGAGAGAAAAGCATCCATAACTCCGTTATTTTTATGAATAACTATATCGAGTATTATATCGTTGAAAAGCTCTAAAAGAGTCCGATTTTTTGAGTTCAAAGCCAACAATGGTTACCATTCAAGAAAGGATAAGTTTGTGTCTCGAAAACGAGAGCTGTCACGCAAACGAGGAAATGACAATCATATTCGGGATACAATTGCCTTCAATTTTGATATTTACATTTTTCTTATAAAATCAAAAACAAAGGAGCTAGAGGGATTTAACTAAATCGACAGAATTTCGTTTTTTCAAAATATCTAGTAAGCCATGACTTTTTACAAAAATCCGAAAGTGTCATTAAATTGGGCTAGTAAAACTGCATATCTTTCCCAATTTAACCATTGCTCTATCTTCGCTAGTTTCCGAGATCCCCATACTGATCATAAAAAAAAACTCACCCTGTATATATATATATATATATATATATATATATATAGATATATATTTGTTTTTAAGTTTTCGCGGGCACTAAATGTATTAGATGGTTTCCGGGAATTCCTCCGCGTAGTTGATAACTGATCCCTGCCGAGATCGATGGTAAAATGACGACGTTTCAGCAGAGTCACATCTGCCCTCTTCAGGTCGGTTCGCATAATTCTCGTAGCCTTCTGCTTTCGCTTCTAGTTACTGGAATACTTAGATTATCAGAAGCGCTCGCGCTGTTATATAGTCGCGGCTCGGCCCCTATTGGTTGGCACCGTGAACGGCTGCGCGTGATTGGCCCTTGGCGCTCAGTGGGCAGGCCTCCTACCTGCTGATGTGGTATTTCCGGTTGAGTTGTTATTGGACGGGTCCGGGCCGGTACGGTGTTTAATAGAATTTTCCAACAATTCGATAAGTTCTGAATTTCATTGCTTGCGTTTAGACTGTGAGGCCTCTTCGCTATTTCAATTACGAGTCTTGATTTCGGGTGTTCTATATTTGCCAGTACTCTGGTGTTCTCAAAATCTATTCGGTGTGACTTCGTGGTGGCGTGTTCCGCAATGGATGTTGTTTTTTGCTGCTTTCTTACAGCGTTCTTCTATTAGTTTGACCCACATAGGTTTTATGACAGTCTGCACATGGAATCTCGTACACTCCCTGTTGTTCTAAAGGGATCCTAGTCTTCGAAGTCCTCAACACCGTGCTTATTTTTCTGTCTGTATTGAAAATAGTATCGATATTGTGTCTCCGTAGAATTCTTGCAATACTATCCGTGGTCCCCTGGACATACGGTAAATAAGCCTTGGTTATTGGAGTCTCATGTTCCTCGTCTGTTTGTCTCGGTTTTGACTTTAGGACTTTGTATATTTCGGTCTGTAAATCCGTTTTGTCTCAGAGCTGTTGTTAGACTGTCCATTTCCTGTTTGATGTTATCCTGGTCAGCTAGTCTTTGTGATCTGGTTACTGAAGCCTTTACGACGGCATGCAGTTGGGCTGGGTGGTGATGAGAATTAGCATGAAGGTATCTGTTGGTGTGAGTTGCTTTCCTATATACTGTATGGCCAAGGGTTCCATCTTGCTTCCTATTTATGAGAACATCAAGGAATGGCAGTTGATTGTTGGCTTTAACCTCCATGGTAAATTTTATTTTGTGATGGATGCCATTAAGTGGCAAGTAGTGAGGTGTTCCCTCCCATGATGCCAAATCACAAATGTATCATCCACATATCGCCACCATAAACTGGGTTTAAGAGTTGTTGTTCTTAGTGCCAGCTCCTCAAAGTTCTCAATAAAAAGGTTCGCTATAACTGGTGAGAGTGGCGATCCCACTAGAGCTCCTTCCACTTGTTTATATCGTTGGTTCTTGTAAACAAAATAGGTGTTCATCAGACAATGCTTTGTTAAGTCTAAAAGGTGTTGAGGTGGTTTGTATTTTTCTATTATGATATCCAAGGTTTCGTCGATAGGGATGTTAGTGAGAAGGGACACTACGTCAAAACTTACAAGAAGACACTCTGGTTGTAAGACCGTTTTTCTAAGCATTTCGATGAAATGTGTCGAATTTTTCACATATGAGTCTGCCCCCTCTGCAAACGGTTGAAGTTGTTGGGCTAGGTATTTGTCTAAGTGTTGTTTTGGGGATCCAATTGAGCTTACTATTGGCCTCAAAGGTGCACCTTCTTTATGTACTTTTGGCAACCCATAGAATTTCGGACATCTCGATGACTTTTCAAGCGGAATGAGTTGCAGTTGGAGATTTTTATCGATCCTACTTGCTTGGATTTTAGCCTTGGTTGTTTTCTCCAGATAAGTTGTTGTGTCAATAGGAATTTGTTTATATGCTGGATCTTGTAGCAATGTTTGAATTTTGTTTGAATAATCCGCTGTATCTAAAATTACAGTCGCATTTCCTTTATCAGCAGGTAGAATGACAATGTCCTTGTTGAGGCAAAGTTGTTTCAAGGCCTCATTTTCTTCTATAGATAGGTTCCTTTTGGGTGGTTTAGACTTTCTTAGAACATGTGACACATCTTGTCTAATTATTTCAGCGGTGTTCGCATCTAATTTTGAAACTGCTGTTTCCATGCCACAGCAGTTTCAAAATTGATGAATCGACAAAAATCTCCAACTGCAACTCATTCCGCGTGAAAAGTCATCGAGATGTCCGAAATTCTATGGGTTGCCAAAAGTACATAAAGAAGGTGCACCTTTGAAGCCAACAGTAAGCTCAATTGGATCCCCAACACAACACCTAGCCAAATACCTAGCCCAACAACTTCAACCGTTTGCAGAGGAGGCAGACTCATATGTGAAAAATTCGACACATCTCATCGAAATACTTAGAACAACGGTCTTACAACCAGAGTGTCTTCTTGTAAGTTTTGACGTAGTGTCCCTTTTCACCTACATCCCTATCGACGAAGCCTTGGATATCATAATAGAAAAATACAAACCACCTCAACACCTTATCGACTTAACAAGGCACTGCCTGATGAACACCTATTTTGTTTACAAGAACCAACGATACAAACAAGTGGAAGGAGCTCCAATGGGATCGCCACTCTCACCAGTTATAGCGAACCTTTTTATGGAGAACTTGGAGGAGTTGGCATTAAGAACAACAACTCTTAAACCCAGTTTATGGTTGCGATACGTGGATGATACATTTGTGATTTGGCCTCATGGGAGGGAACACCTCAATACTTTTTTAGACCACCTTAATGGCATCCATCACAAAATAAAATTTCCCATTGAGGTTGAAGCCAACAATCAACTGCCATTCCTTGATGTTCTCATAAATAGGAAGGAAGATGGAATCCTTGGCCATACAGTATATAGGAAAGCAACTCACACCAACAGATACCTTCATGCTAATTCTCATCACCACCCAGCCCAACTACATGCCGGCGTCAAGACTTCAGTAACTAGATCACAAAGACTAGCTGACCAGGATAACATCAAACAGGAAATGGACAGTCTAACAACAGCTCTGAGACTAAACGGATTTACAGACCGAAATATACAAAGAGCCCTAAAGTCAAAACCGAGACAAACAGACGAGGAGCATGAGACACCAATAACCAAGGCTTATTTACCGTATGTCAAGGGGACCATGGACAGTATTGCAATAATTCTACGGAGACACAATATCGATACTATTTTCAATATAGACAGAATAAGCTCGGTGTTGAGGACTCCGAAGACCAGGATCCCTTCAGAACAACAGGGAGTGTACGAGATTCCATGTGCAGACTGTCATAAAACCTATGTGGGGCAAACTAATAGAAGAATTCAAGCTAGACGTGATGAACACCAGAACGCTGTAAGAAAGCAGGAAAAAACAACATCCATTGCGGAACACGCCACCACGAAGTCACACCGAATAGATTTTGAGAACACCAGAGTACTGGCAAATATAGAACACCGGAAATCAAGACTCGTAAGAGAAGTAATTGAAATAGCGAAGAGGCTTCACAGTCGAAACGCAAGCAATGAAATTCAGAACTTATCGAATTGTTGGAAAATTCTATTAAACACCGTACCGGCCCGGACCCGTCCAATAACAACTCAACCGGAAATAACAAATCAGCAGGCGGGAGGCGTGCCCACTGAGCGCCAAGGGCAGCCGTTCACGATGCTTACCAATAGGGGCCGAGCCGCGACTATACAACAGCGCAAGCGCTTCTGAAAATCTTAGTATTCCAGTAACTATAAGCGAAAGCAGAAGGCTACGAGAATTATGCGAACCGACCTGAAGAGGGAAAATGTGACTCTGCCGGAACGTCGTCATTTTAACATCGTTCCCGGCAGGGATCAGTTATTAACTACGCGGATGAGTTCCCGGAAACCATCTAAAACATATATATATATATATATATATATATATATATATATTCTGAGGGGTTTCCGCAGTCATTATTATGTACTGAACAGGGTCCGGGTGAGAACCGCGTCTGAATTTATTAAATGCTCGACGTTTTGACCCCTGATTTGAAGCCATTATCAAGAGACAAAAGTGAGAAACAGTTTCAGAGTCTAGTTCAAACTCGGGGCCTCAATCTGCCTACTCTCCAAGAGTCACTATGTAACTGAACTGACCAGTTATTAGGTAAATGAACTGAACAGTTTGATATTTATTGTGCAATCCGAAAAAAAATGCAGTGTGGGGTTAATATTGCGCAATATTAATCAGTATTTCTACGTCAGTCATCGAGTGCTGAAGTCGAAACATGAAGAATAGCTGTTGATTTTAGAATACTTGGAAATTTAAGTTTATAGAAATATGCCCACCTTCTGGGATATAAAGTCCAAAGATTATAGCAGCAGCGTCAAGTCGCAAGTTTCCATTACAACTATTCCAATGAACAGTGGCGATATAGTAGTTATTCAATATTAGGTTCACAAAGGTATTTCCTGTTGATAAAGGCCGTGGAGTGTTCGAAAAACGCTAAAATGCACGTCTAGCGCATCGCAAATGGGTGTTCTTCTTCTGAGTAACTGGGGTTACATTTTTTAGTAGTTTGAGCAGAGTTCATTTTCGAAAAGTTGTGAAAATGTAGTGATTTAGAAAGCCTCAGGTCATTTAACAAATAAATATCCATGTATATAATTTCATATTTTTTTACACCAGTCTTTTATATATCTGCAATTTTTCTTCCCCTTTTTATTGTTAAAGAAATTCACAGACAATGCGATGATAACACAAGCTACTTCAATATCAGTTAGCATACTGAACTAACTGGCTATAGGCAATCAAACCCCACAGTCTAGGGCAACACTCAATGTTATTGTACAATATTATTGCGCAATTTTATTGACAGTCCAGGGGGCAAAAATGAATGAAGTAAACTTGAATTTAGTGTGAAACAAACAATATTGCAAAATTACAGCTTTTAATTATAAATACTAAAGGCATGGTAATAAGACTAAAAATTAAGAAAATAATTAATTAATTAATAATTTTTACTATAAATCGAATTATTCTGTTAATAACATAAATTTTATAATATTTTTATTTTGAGGTAATATAAACTGTTCATAATTAAACATTATTTTCTACTGTTAAGTTCGGTTGGCTATTAAATCGTTTTTTTTTTGTAGTATAATTATTGTGTTAGCATCTCATCGCTAGCAGTAATCATCATTAACCTTACTTTCAGTTTCAAGTATTTTTGTAAAAGCGTGCTTGCTTAGATTTTACATAAACATACACATTTTTAAGTGTTAGGACTATGGAATTTTATTTTAATGTTTATAACAGTTTTTGACATTAAGCAGAAGCAAACGACAAAAATGCCAATTTTGGCACAATATATACTTGAGAAGTTATGTACGTTTTCCTACATTGCAGGAAAAGGTTTAACATTATATGACAAAATGCTGAATATATATGAGGTGTTTCTTATTGAGAATTTTTCTTAAAATTTATGTGTTTCTTTTAGTTAGGCAAAGGTATTTTGGAATTAATTATAATGATAATAACAAATCAGCCCGTGTGGTGTCCGGATTAGAATAGCACCATGGTATCTACCGCCTGTCGTAAGAGGCGACTAAAATGGCGGCTGTCCGCTGACCTACTACCTAACCTTCCTCCATTCCCCAAAACCCGCACGGGATGATCTGGTTCAAATCATTTCATCTTGGAAGTGACAAACCCACGGTTCCGAGTTGTCAATTGGTGACACCACCCATGAAAATGGAGCTACGGAGAAAATGCCTCGGTAAAGAACCGCTGCCTGGGGATCGCCAGGGCATGTCTTGAGCCGGCGCTGGACATGACAGCATACGGGACGTCGGTGGCAGGGTGCTGAGGAGGCGAGCCACTGTCATCCAAAGAGCTGCAGCCCAAGAACCACAACAACACTCACCAATACGGTCACAGAATCAACGTGACCATCACCAACGGAGTCAAACGAGAACGAGAACTCCGCAGAAAGTTTTGCGCAGGATCAACAGCCAGCGCTCACTCAATCGGGACAGAAAAGACAGGGTATGAAATGGACTAGCGCCATGAATGAATTTATAATGCGCACGTTTTACAGATTTACGAACCTAGACCAGGACAAGACTGGATATCGTAAAATAGTCCATCAAGAGTTCTGAATGTGAGTACCCAGAGCTGCAAGTTACCGAGACTCAAGAACTACAACAAGAACAGCCAACCAACGCTAACCTGCTTGAGAAGATCCAAGAAATGGAAGAAGCTCTTATAGAATATAGTGAAAAAGATCCACTGACTAGACCAGCCCTTCCCAAACTAAGATCGTCTAAGAAACTGGGTATCGTCTTGCAGGCTATGAACAAATTCATCTTGCCAAACTATGTTTTAGGTGCTAATACGAGTCGCTACACAGAATCATCTACTGTGCTGCAACTTCCATCTGCAGAAGTATTGGGGTCGTAATAATACCAAAGCAAGACCCTCCCCAATTTAGACAAACGCCTCGAATACCACCTTGGCAAAGAAGACTTGAAGGGAAAATCAATTCTCTTCGGAAAGACGTTGGAAGACTGACCAAGTACTAATGAGGGGTCAGGAACAACAGAATAGAAAGACTTGTTAAGACTATCATGGACAATAACCGAATACACTCCCAGTGGGATGGAGAAAACATCACGACTCAGCAGTGTCTGGACAGTCTACGACAAAAGCTGTCCGTCTACACAAATCGATTGAGAAGGTACAAAACCAGTAACCAACGGAAACTAGACAACACACTTTTCCGACAATCAGAAAAAGGGTTTTCTAGAAATATTTACAACATCAATAATAATGAAGCCCCTAGTTACCCCAGAACTGTGATGGCATGCAGCACCTACCATTTACATCAGAAGACACATCTAACATAATGAAAACTGGAAAGCACCAGGACCAGATGGTGTGCAAAATTACTGGATCAAGAAATTCTACACAACCCACGAAACACTAACAGCCCTTATAAATGACGTAATTACCCACCCACACAAGATGCCTAGTTTCCTAACGCATGGTGCTACATACCTCTTATCAAAGGACAACCTATGTAGTAGACAGGACCTAGCAAAGTACCGACCAATCACTTGCCTGCCAACCTTATACAAACTCATAACATCGCGCATTAATCATCGCATTTTCAAACATTGTGACCTGAACAACATAATTACTCAACAACAAAAGGGATGCAATGCGAAAAATTCGATGGGCTGCAAACAACAACTGATAATTGATTCCGTTGTCTGCCACCAAGCCCACGCCAAACGACGAAATCTCTACATGGCATATGTGGACTACAAAAAGACATTTGATTCAGTTCCACATGATTGGCTCATTAAGGCGCTGAAACTCTATAAAGTGAATAATTGTATTATTAACTTTTTAGAATATGCCATGTAAACCTGACCAACCAAAATCTCACTAAATGAAGTCAACTGTTCGATACAAACTGACCCCATTCCAATCAGTAGGGGTATGTTCCAGGGAGACTCTCTTAGCTGGCTGTGGTTCTGATTGATCACTTGACTACGAAAAAGGACCTAACAGCAGAGCTTTCTAGAAGGGTACGACGACTGTTGAAAAAACAACTAAACAGCAAAAATCTGTTTCAGGCTATTAACACCTATACATGTTCAGTGCTCAGTTACTCTTTCGGTATAGTTAATTGGTACAAGACTGACATTGAAAAATTACAACTAAAAGTTCGAGTTTTACTAACAAAAGCTCAAGATCACCATCCAAAGAGCTTTGTTGAACGTACAACTTTGCCACGGTATGAAGGAGGAAGAGGATTGGCAGATCTAAACAAACTATTAGATCAACAAATTTCGATTTTGCGTAGTCATTTCCAGAAACTCGCAGAATTTTCTGATCTACACCGAGTCATGTGACAGGTTGATGACTCAACACCACTGCGACTGACGCAACAACAAGTCCAATTACACCACCAGACCACTGATCAAAAACTGCTGAAATGGAAAGAGAAGCCCCTTCATGGAAGACTTATAAATGACGTCAACCAAGATTATGTCGACAGTGCAGCGTCGAACTACTGGTTGATCTTTGGTCATATGTTTCCTGAAACGTAAGGCTTTATATTAGCAATCCAAAATCAAGTAATCCCAACTCAGAACTATCTAAAGTACATCGTTAAAGACCCTTCTATTAACAACGACAGATGCAGGTATGGTTGCCAAACATATGAGTCCATCCAGCATATCACAGGAGGTTGTCAAGCGTTCGCTGCAACTGAACACAAAGAACGACACGATTCTGTTGCTAAAATACTGCATCATGAACTAGCACTGAAGCTTGAACTATCACAGTCAGTAAGATTACCATACTATAAATACAAACCAGAATCTGTTTTAGAAAATAACAACTACAAGCTGTACTGGGACCGCACGGTACTGACTGATCGGACTGTTGCTCACAATAGACCAGATATAGTTTTGGTAGATAAAGTCGCTCGGAAAACAACTTTAATTGACATAGCAATTCCTAACAACAATAATATAAATATCAAGCAGGCTGAAAATATAACCAAATATAGGGATTTGGAATTTCAAAAAAGACTCAGTGGGACATGAACAACACACGAACTGTACCAATTGTTCTGTCAACGACAGGACTAGTTCCAAAACATCAATTAACCAATTTAAAATACCTCGGTCTGGACGAACATCTTTACCAAATGCAAAAAGCCGTCCTGTTAGGAACAGCCCGGACGGTCAGAAAGTTTATGGGAAACTGCTGCCACGACTCTAACCATTGGCCTGAAAACCTGGCAAGGGCTCCCACAGAGCTAATCCCTTTTGATATCTAGGATATCTGAGGTTTAGTGAATTTTCCCCTAAAGGCACGCTATGCTTGCCTTAGACGGAGTGTGCTTATATACATTATATGGTCAAATCGGGGATAACTTTTCCGACAATCAGAAAAAGGGTTTTATAGAAAACTTAATAGCATTAATAATAATGAAGCCCCTAGTTACCCGAGTAAAACAGACATCGAGGATTTCTGGAAAACACAGCTCTTTCCTATAACTCCAGAGCCGGCTAGATTAATGAGGAGGAGGCTGCATTTCAGAACTGTGATGCCCTCCAACACCAATCATTTACAACGGAAGACATATCCAACATAATGAAGCACCTCCATATCTGGAAAGCACCCGGACCAGATGGTGTGCAAAATTAATGGATAAAGAAACTGTACGCAACCTACGAAACACTAACAGCCCTTATAAATTACATTATTACCCCCCCCCCAACACACACACACAAGATGCCTAGTTTCTTTACGCATGGTGCTACATACCTCTTACCAAAGGACAACTTATGTACACAGGGCCCAGCAAAGTATCGACCAATCACTTGCCTCCCAACCTTATACAAACCTATAACGTCGTGTATTAATCATCGCATTTTCGAACATTGTGAGCTAAACTACATAATTATTCAGCAACAAAACGGATGCGCGAAAATTTCGATGGGCTGCAAAGAACAACTGATAATTGATTCCGTTGTCTACAATCAAGCCCACGCCAAACGACGAAATCTCTACATGGCATATGTGGACTACAAAAAGGCATTTGATTCAGTTCCACATGATTGGCTCCTTATGGGACTGAAACTCTATAAAGTGAATAATTGAATTATTAACTTTTTTATAACATGTCATGTCCACCTGACAAACCAAAATCTCAGTGAATGATGCCAACTGTTCGATGCAAACTGACTCCATTCCAACCAGAAGGGAGACTCTTTTAGCCCGCTGTGGTTCTGCCTTGCCATGAACCCTCTCTCAAACAAATTGAACTCGACTAATTTTGGGCTCAGTCTCAAGCACAACAACGTACAAGCATTAAAGATAACTCATTTGTTATACATGAACGACTTAAAGTTGACGGCAGCTACGAAACAACAGCTGCATGATATGCTTGAAATAGTAGCAGGTTCTCATGTGACATCCATATGAAGTTTGGCCTAGACAAATGCCGAATTATTAATATAGTTAAAGGCAAAATACAGCAGGGGAACCTCAATTGAATCTAAGGGGGAAGCTCATACTTATAAATACCTTGGAATAAAGCGGGCTCAACGTATTGATCACTTGACCATGAAAAAGAACCTAACAGCAGAGTTTTATAGAAGGTACGACGACTGTTGAAAACCAAACTAAACAGTAAAAATCTGTTTCAGGCTATTAACACCTGTTGTCAGTGCTCACTAACTCTTTCGGTATAGTTAATTGATGCAAGACTGACATTGAACAATTACAACAAAAAGTTCGAGTTTTACTAACAAAAGCTCAAAATCACCATCCAAAGAGCTCTGTCGAACGTAAAACTTTGTCACTGTGTGAAGGAGGAAGAGCATTGACAGATCTAAGGAAACTATTAGATCAACAAATTTCTATTTTGCGTAGTCATTTCCAGAGACTAGCAGAATTTTCTGATTTACACAGAGTGTGCCAGGTTGATAACTCAACACCACTGCGACTGACACAACAACACGTCCAATTACATCAGCAGACCACTGATCAGAATGTGCTAAAATGGAAAGAGAAGCCCCTTCATGGATGACATATAAAAGACGTCAACCAAGATTATGTCGACAGTGCAGCGTCGAACTACTGGTTGATCTCTGGTCATATGTTTCCTGAAACGAAAGGCTTTATACTGACAATCCAAGATCAAGTAATTCCAACTAAGAACGATCTAAAGTACATCATCATTAAATACCCTTCTATTAACAACGACAGATGCAGATACGGTTGCTAAACATCTGAATCAATCCAGCATATCACAGGAGGTTGTCAAACGTTCGCTGCCATTGAATACAAAGAACGACATGATGCTGTGGCTAAATACTGCACCAGGAACTAGCACTGAAACTTCAACTATCACAGTCGGTGAGATTACCATACTATAAATACAAACCAGAATCTGTTTTAGAAAATAACAACTACAAGCTGTACGGAGACCGCACGATACTGACTGATCGGACTGTTGCTCACAATAGACCAGATATATTTTTCTTAGATAAAGTCTCTCGGAAAACAATTTTGATTGACATAGCAATTCCTAACAACAATAATATAAATATCAAGCAAGCTGAGAAAATAACCAAATATAGAGATTTGGGTTTTCCAATAATGACTCAGTGGAACATGAACAACACACGAACTGTCTCAATTGTTATGTCAACGACAGAACTAGTCGCAAAACATCTATTAAACAATTTAAAATACCTCGGTCTTAACGAACATCTTTACCAACAAATGCAAAACGCTGTCCTGTTAGGAATAGCCCAGACGGTCAGGAAATTTATGGGAAACTGAAAACCTTGCAAGAACTCCCACAGAGCTAAATCCTTTTGATATCTAGAATTTAGTGAATTTTCCCTTAAAGGCACGCTGTGAAGACGTTGTGAGGTCAACCATTTCAAGGCAATAGAAGTCCAAGGAAACTTCGAGGAACGAGTTACATTGTGTACCAGACTAACATTAAATCAATTTTATTTTTAATACACTGTATATTTTGATGAAATCTGGTAAAATATCCCATTTAAACGTAATTAACCTTCTGACTTTCTATGTATAATTTCCTTCCATAGACTGAGCAATGTTTCTAATCTAATATGTCATCTAAGTTATATTTAAGTTACAATTTATTTCACTATAGTTTCTGCATCTAATTTTTGTGTTGCAATCATTTTTATATATCCAATTTTTGACTTCACAATTCTCCGCCTTGTGACCAAACCCAATAAAGTTGTAGCATCTAAAGTGTTTTAGATAATTGAAAACTCGACAGTTCGATATCAATCCTATCCTTAACTTTCCTTCCTTTGATATTAAAGCGTGTGCCGCAGTATTACATTTAATTATAGTCATAAATTTTCTACTAGTAGTAGTTTTTTTTAATAACTATCACTTCTAGTTCGACCTAATTATTTCTCAATTTTTTTAACATTTGGTTAGTTCATCATTTCCGAATTTTTCTTCAAAATCAAAAATTTTAAGCATGTGGCTAATCCAAATTTATTGGGTTCCTGGTTTAATCTTTGTCATTCTTATCTCCTTGGTTTTACTATAGTCCTGTTCAGCTTTTAACTTTATTACCACCTGTTTTCTTGTATCATCTCCATCTCATGGTATTATCTATTACCTACAGCGTTAGAAAAGGATACAATAGCCTAAAGAAAACCGAGAAGACCTCTCCCACAAAACATTTAAACTAATTATGAAAAGTAATTTTGTTAAAAAGTTGAAAATTATATTGTAAAAGTCTAGACAAAACTAAAGCACTTTATTCAGTAGCGCTAACTAAAGTCTTAAATGAATCCAGTGATGTATGTCTGACTGTTGCTAGTTTAATGATTCATTGTCGAAGGGTCGGCTAATTTCAAAATACAAAGAGGCATTCAGAAATGTATAAATAATAAATCATAAACTTCAAAGAACATCGAAAACATTAAAAATCCGAGCAGGAATTGAAAAATGCGTTCACCGTTAATCGACGTAAGACAAATCTACAAAGTTTAGAAAAAAATATTGAAATGAGAAAACTTTCGGGAGTTTTTTCGCAATTTTAAGCATCAAAGTCGAATTAGGTAGCTGACGGAGTATTTATCGCTCGCAAAATGGAAGTTGTCGAGTTTTTGCTAATTTAAATATTTTTATCAGGATTCTTCTTTTCGAAGTAAAGACATTTCTAATTGTCCGATTGTTCCTTCAGAAAACTCTAGAAGTTGTTCGTTTAATGGAAATCAATGATCTCTTCTCCGTTTCAGATCCAAATAATTAATAAATAATTCACTACTGAACAAGTCGGTGAATAATTTCGTTCTGTCTACCGTTGCCAGTCTATTTTCAAATTACAACGGAGTTGGTTAATTGAAATATGTATATATATATATATGTAGGATGTTAAAGACTGTTGTACCATTTTGATATTCTTTTGTGAATAAGCCACAGAAAATCCTCTTGAATTATTTTCGTACCTTTAATATATATATATATATATATATATATATATATATATATATATATATATATATATTGGAACTAATTACAGACTAGCGGTGCCGATTGCACCATAGCTTAAAGGTTTTACTTTTGTCCACATATCTTCAATTCTGTTCAATGCAGTCTTTCAGTTCTTCTTACTGATCTTAAGATCTGCTATCGTGTCTTCGATAGTGCGGATTTCTGACTTAGAAACAACGTGGCCACAAACTCTACTTATTTTTGGAACATGGAGAACTTTGGGTTGAGTCTCAGGTTGGCGTTCTTAATTCTGGAAAATCCTTCGCCTAGGTTGTTCAGGTGGTCGTCGAATGTATGACCCATGACCAGAATATCGTCGAGATATTTTAAGCACGTTCTCCAGGTCAACCCGCTCAATACATACTCCATTAGCCTCTCAAATGTAGCAGGAGCATTACGTGACCCAAAGGGCATGAACACTCTTTGGCTTAGAAACTATTCTGATGGGTTGAACCTTCCCGGTATCTGTTCGGTACTCGATGATGTTGTTACGACCGTTGGTTCCATCTTGACTGTTAAAAATTTGCCAGTGGTTTTCGATAGATTGCTTGACTTTATTCTGTTCTTCTGGTGTAAGGTGTGTTAAATGGCCAGCAAACTGTTGTAGAAACTCTTTACTTGACCATGTCTCCTTCACCGATATCTGGTACACTTCGTCGCAATTGATGATAGTCTCTACTGGCTCAAAACAAGCTATCTCTTGGCCACTGGCAATTATGAAGTCGTTGTTAACTGGCCGGATTTCCGATGACCTCAAAACCCGGTGTAGATGGTGATTGCTCGGCCATTGATGGTGCCATTGATAACTAGGCTGCTGCTATCTCGGCAAAATCCCCGGATGGATACTGTCTTGGGGACTGGTAGCGGGTTGTCAACATTCACCCCTTTATGCTGACTGATCGGAGTTTCCCTGGTTGGTGAGGTTGTTTTGAAGGTGATCGTTCAGGTAGCCTCACTCTGCAGTCACGTTGAAAGTGTCCTGTCTGTCCACAACGGTAACATGCTCCCCTGTGACTTCTTTGTGACCGTTATACTAGTTTGTTCATACCAGCCAGCAGCGCTTGAAATGGTGACACTTGGCATTCACAATGCGTTGTTACGTTCAACACATTAAGAATGCCAAGTGAGAACTTGCCGAAACGTCTACAGGATTCAAACATGAATCAATATAACGAACGGATGTATTCCCGGATAAATATTTCTTCACGCATATATATTGGAGTGGTCGGCAAAAAATATTTTTTTGACTCCCCCTCAAAAGCTTCCTGTTGATGAAAAAACAATGGAAATTTTTTTAAATTACTTTAAATTCAAAAAAACACGTGCCTCTAGACGATCTAAGTCAATTTTTGGATATGATCCTCAACGATTTCTCATTCAAATCTTTGATGATTATAGAGGAAAAAGCATTTTATTATTACACGGTATACTTTCCTCGGATCCCTCTGTTACACATTTCCATTCGCGATAAAATTGAAATCATTAAAATTCGCAAACCCCAGGACCGAATTTTTTGCAGACAACAGGACTTTTTTCTATTCCAGTCAAGTGGAAGTAACTGGGATCGACATACCTGTTTATACCTGACAACCAGTAGTTCGTCCAGGTAAATAATAGGCAACCTAACGGCTGCACATTTTATACTTTTACTCAGGATAAAATTTTCTTATTATCTTGATGACGCAACATTTATTAAAAATCGGTTTTTAACAAATAATTAAAAATAGTCTGTCCAGAATTTTCTTAGGGAACCCATATATTTTCTAATATACTGTTACGAGAATTCATCCGACAGCTGGTGCAATCGGCCATCAACCAATTCATGGAAGGGACATTATTCCGATAAATTCTGGGAACCCGAAATGTTTGTCTGTCAACAGGCGGACCGCTGCCGTTACTGGGAATTCCCTTAAAGCTTCCAGAACATGAAAGTGTTTCCTGATGGTTCGTTTACGTACTAGACAATTCCAAGATAAATGTATAAATAAGAAACAGCTGGCGATATGAGGCATTCAGTTTTCGTCGGTCGTATTCATTGTTAAGATAAAATGTAAATAGTAGTTTCTTGTAAATATAAATTGTGTTAAAGTAGTGGAAATAAATTAGAGTGAGTTGGACTGTGTTTTTAAATAAATCCAAGAACTGAAGAGAATCCGTGTGTGAAAATAAAAACATTACAGTGGTGTTAAGTGTGAAGTGAATTTGTGGAACTTTTAGAAGTGGAAAATAAATAAACTAAAAATGTATAAAACAGTGAGTTTGGACCAATTGAAAGTGACGGACTTAAAAAAAGAACTTGAGGAAAGGAATTTAGAAATTAGTGGGAAGAAAAGTGAATTACTACAACTGCTACAAGATGCCCTAATAAATGAAGGTAATAATCCCGATACGTATTTGTTTGAAGTTTCTGGTAATGGAGATATGAGTATGCTATTAAAAAAAATGGAAGACAAATTGCTAGAAAATTCTGAAAACTTGAAAGAAAGAGGCGTTAGAAGATAAATTAGCAGAAAATTCTAAGACCCTAGAAGATAAGCTACAAACATTATAAGAAAATTCTGAATCCCTAGAAGAAAAATTAGTAGAAAGATTACATGAAAATTCTAAAGCACTAGAAGACAAACTGCTAGAAAATTCTAAGTCTTTAGAATATAAGCTACAAAAATTACACGAAAATGCGCAATCTTTAGAAGAAAATTTGAAAAGCATGGTACAGGGAAGTTTAGAAATGCTCGAAGAGAAAATAGTCGAAAATGAAGCCCGAATTGAAGATCTGAAGCAGACGACGGTCAAATATGAAACCCGGATGGAAAAACTAAAGCAAACAATAGTTGAAAAGCTGAGTCAGACGACAGTTAAAAACGAAAGGCGCATAGAAGAGTTAAAACAGATAATGGAAGGCGAGATCACCAAAATAAAAGAACGGGTAGTGGCAAAACAAAGGGGAGAAATACCATCAAAGACCGAAAGCAGCAGCAGTCTGCAAGTAGTTGATTCGAAAATTTGCCTCGAGGGAACAAGACACAAAATGAAACCTCCCCAATTTGATGGAAAATCGTCATGGACTAACTATAGGCGCCAATTCGAGGCTGCAGCAAAGTTAAACGGATGGTCAGCAGAGGAAAAAGCAATAGCATTAACCTTCGCCCTAAGAGGGGATGCTACAGATATTTTGCAAACATTAAATACCTCGGAGCAAGAAGACTACGAACCACTGGTTAAACACTTAGAGCTGAGGTATGGACAGACCCATTTGGAGCACGTGCACTACTCCCAACGAAAAAATCGTCATCAGAAATCTAATTAATCCTTACAAGAATTTGGAGCTGATATTGCCTGTCTCGTTCGCCTTGCCCATCCAGCCACACCGGAAAACGTGATGGAAAGGTTAACAGTCCAAGCGTTTTTGGATGGACTCCGAGACCAAGAAGCCAGACAAGCATTGATAATAGCTGGACCGACTCAATTAGTGGATGCACTGACTCGAGCTCTGGAATTTGAGGCTTCGAAAAATACCTGTAGCGGTCAGAGCAGAGAAAGAGAATCAGAGGATGCCGGAAATGTTGAAGTCGCTGTAAGGAAGATAGTAGAGGAAGTCCTTACAAAACAAAGACTAATGAGATGTCGTAAGTGTCGTAATGTAGGCCATATCCAGAGTCGTTGCAAAAACAGCAACGGAGTACCGACTTCGTCGTCAGAACATCGCGTTGGAACGAGCTATAAGAACGCTGATGTCTTATCCAAGAGACCAAGCCCTGATAATTGTAAACATGCTCAGCGAAGCGAAGGCAAAAGAGCTGCTCTCTGTAGAACTACCGCCGTAGATGACCATTGGCAATTTGAGGAGATCCGAAAAGACCAGAAATTAGATCCAGATCTGAAAGAGGTTATCCGGTGGAATGAAGAAGCCCGCAAACCTACGTGGCAGGAGATTTCCCGATACTCACCAAGCATAAAGTCGTACTGGGCTCAGTCGAACTCCCTCATCCTGGAGAATGGAGAAGGGGGAAACGACAGAAAACAGGTTGTAGTTCCCAGAAATAGGAGACCAGAGGTTTTACGAGAACTACATGATGGTACAACTGGAGGACACCTGGGAGTGACGAAAACCCTGGGGAAGTTAAGAGAACGGTTCTATTGGGTGAACTGCCAAGCAGATGTTAAGGATTGGTGCCGGAAATGTACAGTTTGTGCAGCAAGTAATGGGCCTCAGAAGCGAGCAAAAGCTCCGATGAAGCAATATAACGTGGGCAGTCCATTCGAAAGAATAGCCATTGATGTTGCCGGTCCATTTCCTGAATCCGACTGTGGAAATAAATACATTGTGGTGGTTATGGACTATTTTAGTAAATGGGCCGAAGCGTATGCCTTGCCGAATCAAGAAGCCTTGACCGTTGCTGATGTCCTTGTCAAGGAATGGATCAGTCGTTTTGGTGTTTCCTTGGAGTTGCACTCAGACCAAGGTAGAAATTTCGAGTATACTCTTTTCCAAGACGTCTGCAAGCTCTTGAAGATGAATAAAACACGGCATTACATCCTCAATCCGATGGAATGGTAGAACGGTTGAATAGAACCATTAAACGCCATTTGTCAAAAGTAGTCTCTGACCACCAAAGAGACTGGGACCAGTATCTGCACTTGTTTCTTATGGCATATCGTTCGTCTGTGTACGAGTCCACGGGTCAGACCTCGGCCAGTATTATCATGGGACGAGAATTAAGACTACCATGCGATTTGAAGTTTGGATGTCCTCCAGGAGAAGAGACCGCAGGTGAAGACTATGTCAGTCAGCTACATCAAAAGATGAACGACATCCATGAACGAGTGCGGTCAAATATTGAGAATGCCAGTGCCCGAATGAAGGAAGCCTACGACATCAAAGTCGAGAGCGGAGAATTCCAAGTTGATGATCTTGTTTGGTTGTATAACCCGCAATGTCGTCGTGGATATTCGCCCAAGCTACAGAGATCTTGGGAGGGGCCATACCAAATCGTGAAGAAAATCAACGATGTTGTCTACAGAATTAGGAAGCTGCCTCGAGGAAAGCCAAAGGTGGTACATTTCAACAGGTTAGCTCCTTATACCGGAAGTCATGACCAAGCCCAAGTCCGCAGCATCCAACCCCCCAATGATGAGACGACCTTCGAACAGTTTATGGCACTGTACTCTAATGGGCAGAAAGTGCAGCACGACGTGACCACAGAGGAACCCCAAGATCTGTTTGAGGTGCCCATAGAATATGCCCTCGCTCCTTGTGTGGCTCGAGATCTCCGGATGTCCAGAGGAATAGCCAAAGTGTTTGCCAAAAAGTACGGCCAGTTCCAGAAGCAAGCTCCAGCGGTAGGGAAGGTCCTTCATCTCGAAGATAAACAACCAGTGGGTACCAGAGACATCTTTTATTTGGTAACGAAAACATTCTCGCAGGACAAGCCAACATTTCTTTGGAAGACTCTGGTAGAATTGAGGAATGTAATGATGGAAAAGAATTTGATGAAATTGGCGGTCCCAAAGATAGCCTGCGGGTTGGATGGACTGAAGTGAAGGGTGGTCAGAAGTATGATGGAAACAATCGTTCGATTCAATGGCGTCGACATCCTGGTATGCTGGTATACCGTTGACTTTTACTTCCACCAAACTTCCCGTTGTCGAAATGGAGAGTCCTGCAAATTTCGTCTTACAAGGAAGGATTCTGGGACATTCCGGGAAGAAATGGTCTTAAGGAGGGAGCAATGTTACAAGAATTCATCCGACAGCTGGTGCAATCGGCCATCAACCAATTCATGGAAGGGACATTATTCCGATAAATTCCGATAACCAGACATGTTTGTCTCCCAACAGGCGGACCGCTCGCTGCCGTTACTGGGATACCCGTGTGTGAAAATAACAACACTACAATACTAAATTTATTATAAAATATGTTTCATTCTTATTATCAGTTCGGTGAAGGTTGACTTAGGTTCGAATCTTCTACTATTAGATTGTAGTTTTTTTTTCATTAGGTCGGTAGCCGTTGACACTAGCAGAATGGAAGAATTGGCATCTAACTAGTTACGTAACAGGTATACGAACAAAACGAATTTGGCACTCGTTGATTTAATGATCCAAAAATATGTTTTATAAAATTATTATACTACACTCTATTAGCCTATGTGCTTCCGAAGCACATAGAAAATGTTCAAAATTCAAAATTGTCAGTCAAGTCACTTGCATGGTATTTTTAATTATTATCGTTTTCGGCGATTTTCTAAAAAGTACGTTACAAATCATAGAAAAATATATGAGATGATATGATCTCTTCATAGAAAGCCAATTAAAAAATTCATGAATCGGCAAGGGAGTAATCGACCAATATACTAGGTATATTCCTTGATTTTCAAGTATGTATATGCCCAAATTTCATCCCTTTACGAATAATACAGTCCATTTCTCAATTTTGAAAGTGCAACAACCCTTATGAACACAAGTATACTATTAAACAAAAAAAATAATTATTCAATTCGGTTCATAACAGCAGAAAAAATCAGGTAAAATTAATTCAAAAAGAAATTACGACGAATTGATAACCTCCTCCTTTCTGGAATTCGGTTAAAAATGCAATAACTCAAGGTTTCTGACAGTACCAATATGACAGATACATGGGTGATGTGATGGATCAAAAAGTGAATACTAATATGACCTTAGGTTCAGAGGTAGGAAAAATTGGTGGTCTTGTTGACCTATACGTATCTGATAGACGTAGCCATTTAGCCATTTGCAATGAGTACTCTCTCAGGGGAAACCGAATACATCAAATTCGTCTCGACAGTGTGGGTCATTTCCTTGTACATTGCGGGGCGGAATAACCGAACGCCAGTTCATACATAGTTATTGTAAATATACAATGTAAATTGACTTAAAAATATAAAAATACATTTTCAAATTAAAATTGGTTATATCAATTCTGAAATTAATTGATTCAAACACTTAGATATCAGGTTAGGTTTTCCTGAAGTAGTGATTGCTCCAACCTTTTTGTTCGAGTTCTGTGTCAAGGAGCCAGTTATCAATACAATATGTAAAAATTATTGGGATCTCGGATCTTGTGAAATCTCTGTTTTTAATGGGTTAAACAGATTTTTTGATTTGCACAAAAAAAGATTTATAAATCAATCTAACATGAATTGGCCGACAATACATTGTTTGCGGCAACCCAACCTAATTTGATTCTGAGCACAATCGATATATCTGAAGCTGAGCAAGCTATTCTGAATAGCGTTAGAAAAAACAAAAACTGTTGCTAATGATAATATACATCCATTTCAGTTCACTGTGTAAGAAACAGAGACCAGGTAAAATAAGTTATGAGTTTCTTCTTTTATAGACTATCAATAATATATATGAAACAAACTAATATAACATCCAATTAATTTAGAAAACCTGCACAAATCTCTCTTTGCGATAATACTAATTTCATACCCATTTTATTAAATTTTATGCCGCATTTACAATTCATCGGATATGAGCTTCAAGTTGCAAGTATTTGGCACTTATAGAAATTTAAATTAAGAATTAAATTAGACATTAGTATTAATATTTGAGTCACAAGAAAATAGTGACAATTATTTTAATTCTCCTGAAATTTATAACCATTGCTAATGATAACACAAGGAAATAGAAACAGAGACAGGAGATAACAAGACACGGGAAGTATAATTCGTAAGAAGCTTTCGCTTCCATCATTCAGTCTCAAATGAATATTAAACTAGCTGGCGAGTGCCCGCAGGGGGTAGACAAATTGCTATAATATATTAAAAAACAATAAAGTGAATTGGCAAGGCACATACCATGTTTATGGCGATATCGAATGCTACTGATTTGCCAAGATCTTTCATGTAACGGTCGCCGAGCGAGTATAGCAATAACGCGTTTATTGAACAACTGTCGTCATATTTAAACAAATTATAAGAAAACAATATTAAGCTATACATATTAACCTTCCTCTTAAGTAACTCTATACATTAATAAAAACTTCATTAAAATCCATTGTCTAGTTTAAAAGATCTAAGCGTACCGAAGGATAGAAGGCAGAAAATAATTTTGGTTATACTATCTGTGCATATTACATTAGAAACAACTATTTTTTTTAAATGATAAAAATGTATATCATTCTATTCAACTGCACTGTGCAATACAATTTCATTGTTCTTACAGAAACGGTTTGTGACACTATACTCATGGGCCCTTATCAAATGCTCTAAATAGAGCTTGGAGGATCAGAAATTCTTTATGTGAGAAGTCGGTGAACTTATAGATGAAAAACGCGTCAAATATAATACCTCATTTTTATATTAAATATTAAAATATAATTATACTAACTTGTCACAAATATAGATATATGGTTCTAGACAAGACTAGATATTGGTTTCCAATCTGAACTACAGATGGAAAGAATTTTGTAGTAAGTTAACTATCTACCTATACATATATGACCGTGCGTAATGTTATCACTGTACAATGAGTCCGCAGATTAACTACTGTGAAATTATTCGAAATTCTCGTCAGATCCCGTGTATGGTGAAATGTAATGGGGTCATGCGATTACATCTGTATGTGCAGTAGAGTGTGTAGCGGATAATTTAGATTTTTCGTCCAGTTAAATTTATGCAATTTTCAGAACAGCCACCCTTAGTAAATGTATGTGCAGTTGCCAGATGAAACGGATGGAATGCATTTTTATCCTGCATAAAAATGTACTCCCGGCAGTAACATATTTTAATTCGGATGGGCATGCATTAAGATAATAAGGATTATAGCGTTTAGAATTTCAGATTAAAATTTGAAAGCCCATATTTATAAGTTTCTTCTGAAAATAGCCCCATTTGTCTTTTCTTCCATCCGTTTTTGATGTATTTCACAAAAGGGTCCATAGGGAATTTAATGTAATTTCAATCACTTTAAGATTAAGTAGTGGATGAGATTTTCCAACAATAGTTAAGCCTTCCAGAATAATTACACAATTACATTATATCGGATATCTCAACTTACATAAAAATGTAATAAGTAATTAGGAAATTAGGAATGAGGCATATTTCCAACAATATTGATATATCCGCTCTCTAACTGGTAATCAGTGACCCATTCTCAACAACAACTAATTTACTTTTCTCTTGTTAATTAATATGATAACATGCACTTGAATTAACCCCCCAAAAATATTGTCCAACCCACCCCGAAAAAATTTTCTGGCTACGGCCTTGGCATAACGTGCCTTTAGGGGAAAATTCACTGCCTCCAGATATCCTAGATATCACAAGGGTTTAGCTCTGTGGGAGCCCTTGCCAGGTTATCAGGTCCGTGGTTGGAGTCGTGGCAGCTTCCCATGAGTTTTCTGACCGTCCGGGCTGTTTCTAACAGAACGGCTTTTTGCATTAATTGGTAAAGACCGAGGTATTTTAAATTATTTAGTAAAAGTTTTGGGACTACTCCTGTTGTTGACATAACAATTGGTACAGTTCTTGTGTTGTTCATGTCCCACTGTGTCTTTATTTGAAATTCCAAATCCCTGTATTTGGCCATTTTTTCAGCCAGCTTAATATTTATGTTATTGTTGTTAGGGATTGCTATGTCAATTAAGGTTGTTTTCCTTTAGATTTTATCTACTAAAACTCTATCTGGTCTATTGTGAGCAACAGTCCGATCGGTCAGTAACGTGCGTTCCCAGTAGAGTTTGTAGTTGTTATTTTCTAAGATAGATTCTGGTTTTCATATATAGTAGGGTGTTCTTACCGACTGTGATAGCTCAAGTTTCAGCTCTAGTTCCTAGTGCAGTATTTTTGCCACAGCATCGTGTCGTTCTTTGTCTTCAGCGAACGCTTGACAACCTCCTGTAATATGCTGGATAGATTCAGTTGTTTGGCAACCATATCTGCATCTGTCGTTGTTGATAGAAGGGCCTTTGACGATGTACTTTAGCTAGTTCTTAGTTGGAATTACTTGATCTTGCCAATATAAAGCCTTCCGTTTCAGGAAACATATGACCAGAGATCCACCAGTAGTTCGACGCTGAAGTGTCGACATAATCTTGGTTGGCGTCATTTATATGTCTTCCATGAAGGGGCTTCTGATCAGTTGTCTGGTGGTATACTTGAACTTGTTGTTCTCTCAATCGCAGTGGTGTTCAGTCATCAACCTGACAAATGACTCTGTGTAGATCAGAAAATTCTGCGAGTTTCTGGAAATGATTACGCAAATTAGAAATTTGTTGATCAAGTAACTTGCCTATATCTATATCAATTCTCTCCGTCCTTCACACCGAGGCAATGTTGTACGTTCGACACAGCTCTTTGAATGGTGATTTTAAGCTTTTGTTAGTAGTACTCGAACTTTCCGTTGTAATTGTTTAATGTCTGTCTTGCACCGAACTAACTATACCGAAACAGTAACTAAGCACTGCTTAGTTACTCTTTCGCGTAACACGCGTAGTTGTTAATAGCCTGAAACAAAGTTTTACTGTTAAGATTGGTCTTCAGCAGTCGTCTTACCCTTCTATAAAACTCTGTTCTTAGGTCCTTTTCCATGGTGGTGTGATCAATTCGTTAGCCTGCTTTATTCCAAGGTATTTGTAAGTATGGCCTTCCTCCATAGATTCAATTGAGGTGCCATCTCCCATTTCGTAAGGCCCCTGCTGTATTTTATATTAATAATTCGGCATTTGTCCAGGCCAAATTGCATATGGATGTCACTAGAGAACCCTTCTACTATTTTAAGCATACCATGCAGCTGTTGTTTCGTAGCTTCCATCAATTTTAAGTCGTCCATGTATAACAAATGGTTTATCTTCAATGCTTGTACGTTGTTGTGCTTGAGACTGAACCCAAAGTTAGTCGAGTTCAGTTTGTTTGAGAGTGGGTTCATGGCAAGACAAAACCACAGCGGACTAAGAGAGTCAGTCTCCCTGGAATATACCCCTTCTGATTGGGATAGAGTCGGTTTGTATCGAACAGTCGGCTTTATTCAGAAAAATTTTGGTTTGCCAAGTAGTCATGACATGTTCTAAAAAATTAACAATACGATTACTTACATTATAGAGTTTCAGCACCTGAATGAGCTAAACATGTGGAACTGAATCAAAGTCCTTTTTGTAGTCCACATATGCCATGTAGAGATTTCGTCGTTTGGCGTGGGCTTGATTGCAGACAACGGAATCAATTATTAGTTGTTCTTTGCACCCCTTCGAGTTTTTCGCGCATCCCTTTTGTTCTTCGGTAATTACGTTGTTCAGCTCACAATGTCTGAAATGACGATGATTAATGCACCACGTTATAAGTTTGTATAAGGTTGGGAGGCAAGTGATTAGTCGTTACTTTGCTGTGTCTTGTGTACATTGGTTATCGTTTGGTAAGAGGTATGTAGCACCATGCGTAAGGAAACTAGGCATATAGTGTGGATGGATAATTATGTCATTAATAAGTTCTGTTAATTTCTCGTGGATGGCGTAAAGTTTCTTTATCCAGTAATTCTGCACACAATCTGGTCCTGGTGCTTTCCAGTTATGGAGGTGTTTCATTATGTTGGACGTGTCTTCAGTTGTAAATGGTTGGTGTTGCATGTTATCACAATTCTGAAATGCAGCCTCCTCCTCATTAATCCAGCTTGCTCTGGAGTTATGAGAAACTTCTCGATGGCCGGTTTACTGGGATAACTTGGAGTTTCATTATTATTGATGTTTCTGAGTTTTCTATAAAACCCTTTTTTGATTTTCGGAATAGTGCGTTGTCTAGTTTCCGTTGGTTACTGGTTTGGTACCTTCTCAATAGACTTGTGAGGGCTTTTGTCGTAGACTGTCCAGACACTGCTGAGATGTGATGTTTTCTCCATCCCACTGGGAGTGTATTCGGTTATTGTCCATGATAGTCTTGACAAGTCTTTCTATTCTGTTGTTCCTGACCCCTCGTTGGTACTCGGTCAGTCTTCCAATGTCTTTCCGAACAGAATTAATTTTCCCTTATAGCCTTCTTTGCCAAGGTGGTATTCGAGGTGTTTGTCTAAATAGGGGAGGGTGTTGCTTTGGTCTTATTGCGACCCCAAATGTTGTGCAGATGAAAATTGCAGCCCAGTAGATGATTGGTGTAGCCAGTCTAACGTATTAGCACCTAAAACATAGTTAGGCAAGATAAATTTGTTCATGGCCTGCAAGACGATACCCAGTTTCTTAGAAGATCTTAGTTTGGGAAGAGTTGGTCTATTCAATGGATCTGTTCCACTATACTCATTAAGAGATCTTTTCATTTCTGCTTGGATTTTCTCAAGCAGGTCATCTTTGGCTCCCTGTTCTTGTTGATGTTATTGAGTCTCGTCCGCTCTTTGCGCCAAAGGTGTTTCAGGCTCTGGATCTGTTGTATTTCGACCAAATAATTCGCGCTCAACTTCGCTCTTTATTTTGTCCAGTTGACATTTCTTAAGATGACACGATATTGATCTGCGACTGGGTACTCACGACAGAATTCTTGATGGAGTATTTGGCGATATCCAGTCTCATCCTGGCCAAGGTTCGTAATTCTGTAAAATGTGCGCATTATAAATTCATTTATGGCGCTTGTCCATTTCATGCGCTGTCTTTTCAGTCCCGCTTGAGAGAGCGCTGGCTGTTGATCCTGCGCAACACTTTCTGCGGGTGGAGTTCTCGTTTGAGTCCGTTGGTGATGGTCACGTTGATTCTGTGACCGTATTGGTGAATGTTGTTGTGGTTCTTGGGGTTCTTGGGCTGTAGCTCTTTGGACGACAGGGGCCCGCCTCCTCAGCACCCTGCCCCCGACGTCCCGCATGCTATCATGTCCAGCGCTGGCTCCAGACATGCCCTGGCGATCCCCAGGCAGCGGCTCTTTTCCGAGGTATCTACTCCGTAGCTCCATTTTCATGGGTGGTGTCACCAATTGACCCTGGTGACCCGACTTATTGTTATTATTCAATATATTATTATGAACATTGTGTTCATTTAGCGCCAGAAACAGTTTCATAGACCTTCTAACACAACTAAACTCAAACCTGTCCATACCCATACATTCATTTTTTTAGTGTTACTTCCAATCTATATTTATATAATAGTTTATACCTCTTCTATCTAAAGCTGAAAACACTTGTTGAAGGAACAATAGAAGAGAAGAATGCACAGGGAAGATCTAGAATACAAGGTGATAAACAAATAATAGAAGACCTACCTATAAATAAAAAGACACAGGTGACAGGATTTAATAGTACCTAAAAATGCCGAATAAAACCAATAGCATCGATAGACGATAGAGTGGTGTATACTAGATTTTACTCCTATGAAATTGTTTGTTGCTCATTCTAAATATAAAGAACTGATTTGAACCAGATTTACTGGTATTTTCTTCCGTTTTCGTCGATGTCCTCATTTTCTTCCATAAAGTAGTGTTAGGATAGTCATGTTCAGTTGCGTGTCGTGTCTTGTTTTATTTTGTAGCATTGTGCTAACAGTTTAAATAATATAAGTGAAAATTTACGTAAATTTAAAAATCATCGACAATCGGAGTTTAAAAAATTAGAAGATATTTATTTTGCTGCCGAGAAAGCCTTAAGAGGTGACGTTGAATTGTTTTTTTGCATGATTGATATGGTTGACTCAATTCATTCGGAATTTTTTACACATCACAATTTGATTGTTGGTTTGATTTCAGATGCAAACGATGATTTGGCTTTGAGGATGACATTCACAATAAATTTGAAAAATTGTTTTATTCAATTAGATCTATTTTTGTTAAAATGAAAACTGTTCAGAATTCTACGCCACAAAATATAGCTCGGGAACAGGAAAGTGTTACTTTACGGCGAATTGATTTGCCTTCATTTAGTGGAGACATATTGGAATTTGTTACTTTTATCGATTTGTTTGATTCATTAATTCACAATAATGAAAAACTCAGTACTATGCAGAAGTTCAAATATTTGCAGTTAGCTTTAAAAGGGCCTGCTTGTTAGGCCATTAGGAATTTTAAACTAAGACAAAACAATTACATGAGTGCTTAAGAAACACTTTTGAAAAAAATCAAGCGAACTCGTTTAATCGCGGAGTCTCATTGGTAAGCTTTAGAACAATTCCCCCAACTAACTTCAGATAGCCCTTCAGAGGTTCGGAAGTTATTGGATGACTTCAGTGATAATTTGGAAGCACTGAAGAATTTGGGTTTACCAATACATCAGTGAGATTTTGGTAGCGTTCAGATGATGTTGAAACGAGTTCCAAAGACTTTAGCCGCTAAATTTGAACATTACCATGGTACTGTGACCGCTCATGATGACTTTCTGATCGCTCGGAAGTTGTTGATTTTTTGTCGAAGCGTTATGATGACTTTAAACATGTTGAATTTTCCCGCATGGCAAAGCGAAGTGTTGTCAAAAAGTTACCATTGAATTCAAAGCAACATTCTTCCCGTTTCACTATATCGTTGTTTGTCACTAAGAATAGAAATTGTTTAGTTTGTAAATCCGATCATGCGATTTACAAATGTTCTGAATTCTTGAACAAATCAGTATCCGCGAGGTTTAAATTTGTTAAATATTTTAGACTTTGTTTTAATTGCTTAGGCGATTCTCATCAGTCGAATCGCTGTAAATCTTTATCCACTTGCCGCAACTGCAAACAACGCCATCACACATTGCTTCATTTTGTAAATCGTGGTGATTCAGGAATTCGGTCTGAATCTAGTGCTCCACCCGCAAACCTAGCTTCCACATCTGGTGGATCCAGTACCATTAATACTGTTGAAAGTCCCAAAAATTCTCTCTCTCTGTCTGCTAGATTCGGGTAGCATGACATCATTCATTGCGAGCAAGGCTGTGAAACGCCTTGGGTTTCGACCTATGCCCGCTTGGATTCAACTCAACGGGCTAGGTTCTATGCAGAGTACCTCTGTTGAGGGCTCTCTTATCCTTTCTCTTCGCTCTATAGTAAAGCGCGAGTACAATTTTGTTGTTGATACTATTGTTTTACCCCGCATTTGCAATGATATGCCTGTTGTGCCCATTAATGTGGCTAATATGGCATCTCTAACCAATTTGAAACTTGCTGATCCTGGTTTCAATAACCCAGGCGCTATTGACCTTTTGTTAGGTGCCGATATATTCCCTCAAATTTTGTTGGATGGACGCCCTCTGGGAAATGATGCTATTAACACTCTGTTTGGTTACATCCTTATGGGCAGAGTGTCTTCGAGTTCTGTTAACTCTCACTCTCAGTCAGTCATAAACCCAACTTCGCTCTTTTGTAAAATTGAAGATGTATTATCAATAGATGATTCACTCCAAAGGTTCTGGACAGTTGAAGATATTCCTACCGCACTGGTTCAGTCAGTCCCCTGATGATCTTATCTGCGAAAAAATATTTTCCTACGGATGCAGTAGATTGGATTCAGGTAGATTCGTTGTGCCCCTTCCTTTTTCGAAATACACTTCCTGCTTTTGATGGAATGTATAATCTCGCCGAACAACGTTTCTACTCTTTAGAAGGACGCCTTCTACAGCAACCAGTTCTCTACAAACAATATTGTGATTTTCTTAAAGAGTATTTAGAGCATGATCATACGGAGTTCCCAATCCAGCTACTTCTTCTGATTGTTACTACACACCGCATCATTGTGTTTTGAAACCTGATAGTAGCACAACCAAACTTCGTGTAGTGTTTAATGCATCCGCTGCAGTATATAGTTTTGCCTCGCCTGCCTGCTATAGAAAACTTTCTGAGAAAGGTTATGCTGCTGTTGTTTATTTTGTGTTCGAAACCGCATCTGGATTTCGTCAAAGTTTTTTGTGTTGTCTAAGTCGAAAGTTGCCCCTTTGAAAACTTTGTCACTTCCCAGATTGGAACTGTGTGCTTCAGTTCTTACCGTTAAGTTGGCTCATTATGTTTATGAGCAATTCAGTAGTCGTTTGTTGTTCAAGGTGATTCGTTGCTAGTCATATTCCACGGTAGTCCTTTCATGGCTTAGTTCTTCCCCGCACCGTTGGAAGACATTTGTCAGTAATCGACTTGCCTACATTCAGGAAAAATGTCCTTCTTCGCATTGGTTTTACATTCAATCTTGTGAAAACCCCACTGACTTGGGTTCCCGCGGGACTTTGCCATCAGAGTTATTAGGCAATACACTTTGGTGGAAATGCCCACACTTGTTAGTTACCTCTTGTTTGCCACATGCTTGCTCAGACTCAAACATGTCATCGCTAGTTATGACTGAAGCCCGTATAGTGGCTCTTCAAGTCACCGCTTTACCAAATTTATTAGATACTTTGTTCGAAGAACATTCTTCTATTAATCGCATTACCCGCATTATAGCTCATATTTGTTGCTTTGTTTATAACGCTCGCAATCCAGACCGTAGGGGCTCTGGATCATTTTTAGCTGCTGAGTTGTCTCAGGCTCGCTTCGCATTGTTCGAAATATTCAAGATCAATATTTTTCTAAAGAGAGCCAAATGGCTTCGTAAACTTTCGCCGTTTCTTGATGAACAGGGAACTCTTAGAGTTGGTAGTAGATTGGCTAATGCTCCGTTGTCGTTTGATACTAAATTTCCCGCACTGCTACCAAGTAAAAGTCGTTTGACTAATCTAATTGTCGAAGTTTGTCATGTCACCAATCTTCACGCAGGAATCCAAAGTGTTCAATTTCTTTTGTAGCAACGATTTTGGATTTTATCCGCAAAGAAAGTAATTCGTAGTCATTTCTAAATGTGTTTCTTGTTGGAAGCTTAATCCTTCTGCTTACTAACTCTTCGTGAAAATTTGCCCATTTCCCGCGTTTGACAATTGAAAACCTTTTGTCATGTTCGAGTAGATTTTGCTGGTCCCTTAACTATAATTAGAGGGTCAAAAACTGTAAAGGCTTATCTGTGCCTGTTTAAGTGCTTTGCAACGAAAGCTGTTCATCTAGAACTTGAGTCAGATTTGTCTGCTAATGCTTTCTGGGCAGTTTTGCGACGATTCATTGCACGTCGTGGTCGATGTAGCTATATCTATAGTGATTGTGGTACTAATTTTGTGTGTGCTCACAAGCAGATCTTAAAAGCTTTTTGAGCTACTGCTGCACGAGAAACCATTTCTTGGCATTTCAATCCCCCTTCGGCTCCTCACTTTGGAGGACTCTGGGAGAGCGGAATTAAATCCATTAAAGGTCACTTAAGACCAATGACAATTGGGGATCAAATGCTAACCTAGAAGAACTTTCTACTGTATTTGCGTAGGTCGAAGCAGTTTTAAACTCGCGACCTATAACCCTTTGTAGCAACGATCCATCGGATCTTACCGTCTTGAGTCCTGGAATGTTTCTTACAATGGAACCTTTAACAGCACCTCCTGAATCTGATTTCCTATCTGTACCATCTAATCGTCTCAACAGATAGCAGTTACTGCGTCGTTTGCATCAGGCATTCTGGAAATGTTGGTCGCAAGAATATTTACATACTCTTTATCAACGGAGTAAATGCACTGATCCCTCGGAGGTTGTTAAGCCAGGTACACTTGTTATTTTGAAGCAAGACACTTCCCCTCCTTTGGATTAGCCATTAGGGCGCATTATTGACCTACATCCTGGAGCTTTGCTACAGTTAGAACTGCAAGTGGTACTTTGAAGCGACCTCTTGTCAAGCTCTGTCCACTGCCAGTGGACCCTTAGTTTTGAAATTAGTATTTCAAAGCTGGCGGTATGTTGTGTTCCCGCAACTTGTTTGTTCTTAGTTTTTAAAGTTGATTGAATTATTTAGTTGGTTTTTAAACTTTTGCACCTTTTTCGAAAACTCTCCGTCGCGTTAATGCTAATTTATATTTGTACTTTTTTTGTCTCTAAAAAACAGAAAGAACTGTGATTCGTGTTTTGACTTCCGAGCTATTCGGACGCGTTTTTGATTCCGTCTTAAGAAGGGCGCTTTTTGTTGTTATTGTGTTACGATTTCGTGAGTTATAGTTCCGGTCGTAACAACCGCTAACCCGCTTTCATTTGTTTGTTTTGTGTTTACAAAAGTGCATCATTTGTTTGTTAAACCCCCATTTTTTGTTTGCTCAATCAATGAACATTGCGTCGCTATTTTTGTGTAACGTGTCGTCCAGACGAAGCTCTAAAACAGTTCCTGCTGCTGCGGGGCGTGCCTCTGAAGAAAGAAGAACCAAGAAAACACCACCTGCAGAGCTTCGACTTAAAATGTCAGTGATTAACCTTTATTTGGGGATTTAATTTACGCGACGCTACGTTGTTTTATTAATTGTTCCGCTAAAAGTCCGTCGTCAAGTAGATACTTGCATTGAACCAGCATTGGACTAAGATCGCAACATCTAATTCATACATTTTTTTGGATATTATATGGAATGTGCCATCGAAGACATTCCACCCTGTCTATCAAGCTAATTCCCTGGGAGATTTGGGGGGTTGTTCTTGTCCCATTGTTCCCATTAACCAAATTACATTTCAATTTGTTTTCCAACATTTGTTACATTAGTGTAAGAGTCTTACATATAATATAAGTCTATTATATTCATAAACTCGCTTCATTGTTTTTGGTAATTATAAATACTTTACTTGGGATTTAACTGTTTTTTGTAAACCATCACAAATTGTCCTTAATGTTGCAATAAGCTCGCAGTATGTTTATTCTTTTAAAAATATTAATATTTTCTAAAAATGACGGGAATTAAATTCAAATAAAAATGAAGACTGCTTCATTTCTTATTTATGACCGAATTAGCCGAACATTGATTGCATTGTATTGTTCTGTAACGAATTCTTACAGCATATACCTCTGGAGGTAGCTTGAAATGCACAACTATAGTGACAAAACTAGAAAGAGAGGGCAGTAGAGACAGTAACAGGCTACTTCAGTCGATCGGGAGCTGGTTCCACAGATCATTGGCAGCTTCCACCCATCAAGTGAGATAGCATGATGCTCTCCAGCAGTATGTGCTCTAAGCTTAAAACTCCACATAAAGACAGAACCACAAACAGAATTAACTTTAGTTTATTTTTGTATGCACAGATTATTCAAATTAAGTTCGTGACGTCAGCTTGTTTATGATCAGGTATCTTTACTGTTTAATTTTTTCTTTTGAGATTATTACAAAATTAATTCGTATTTCACCACCCCAAACCATATTTTTATCAAATACCCAATTATGTGATCCATAATACATCTTGTTCTCTGACTGTGACAACGTATTTGTATCTTCCTTTCTGCAGCTGTTTGTTAGTTAGCGCACTAATGGCAACAAGTTCTTTTAGTAATTTTTCATTTTGTTAGAGTTGTCTCCGGCGTAATATCCGACTTCATTTGGAACTGGAATATTTCCAATTCGGTCATTTAAATCTCCCAGTAATATTTATTTTTTTGATTTATGTTTTCCGCTTTCAAACTTTATTGATGTTTTGATTTCATTTACATATTCAAATTCTTTTATATTTTCTTTGCATCTCATAAGTATTTATTATATTCTCTATTCTTTTCGTTTTTATTCTACTGTAAATCATTATATATTTAACTAAATAAGTTGATCCATTTGTTTCTTCTTGATGTCAGGCACTGCTTCGCAGTCAATATGTGATAGATCTCTAGCTAGATGTTGACGTTCTCTACTAGTCTCCTTACATTCCAAAGTTCAAAAATTGTTGTTTTATTAATCTTTTTTTTTCTCCTTTTTCTTTGTTTATCAACAACTTATATGCTTCCTATTTACGAGGTCTTTTTGTGTACTGCAAATAAAATTTTTGAGAGCAGGTTACTCTAGCCATCTGCTCAATGTACTGCCTGGAAAGGTTCATGTTTTCTGTTGGGGTTATATTCCTTATCCGTTTTTAAAGACCCAGAGACTCGCGCTTTGCTTGCATTTTTAAACTGCTTGACTTAAACCTATTGCATTGCACAGGAGTTCGGTTCATTCCGTCGTGGAGATGGATGTGGGAACTGATCGTCTCTAGGAGACATTTCCCAGCTTTTATAGAGCGTGCTTATTCGATAACACTCACCCCTTCCCAAGACTCAATATATATTTCCCCAACTACGGATAAGTTGTCAGCAAGGAGGACGGATTTAACTCCATATGATTTTTACCTAGTCTAACCTATCTCAGTGTATTCTTGTGTCAACCTTTGATGAAGAATTTTAGTACAGTTGATGAAAAGCATCGTTTTAGCATATCTTATTTTAAGAAAATGCGCCCGAAATTACTTGCTTGTGTAGAAACTAAGGAGTTCCATTCGAGCAGGATCTATATAACTGTTGAATTCAGTTTTATTAAATAAGGTTCGGGAGTAATAGGGCACATCGTAAGTCAGCATTTTTATGAGCCAACAATATACAATGTGCGTACCATTCTGGAAAATGTATGATAGAAATTATGTTAGAATAAATTAGTAGTTTTATTGACTATATATTTTTTATTTCTGAGATCATAAAGTAAGTTTATTTCCGAAGTATTTATTGCAAGCAGTAATAGATTTTTCAGAATAATATTTGATCTCTATTTTTAACCCACTGCTAAAAATCAGTTTTCTTATGTGTATTCAGAGATTACTCCAAACCGGCCAAAGGAATTTGGATCATCTAAACTGGAATCTGTTAAAGGTGATCCCGAAATGGTTCCCTATAGTTTCAACGACTTAGCATAAACCGACTTTCTCGTATAGTACTTTTGTAGAGGCGCCAGTATAAATATGATAAAAAGGGAATGCCCCTGTTCGGAACGTAGGGTGTAATAAATTGTAAATAGATTGGAACTAAATCAAAATAAATGACAGTTAATCAATTTCAAAATGACGTTCTCAATTGGTCTCTACATACAGTGCGTCTTCATATGTTGGATTCAAACGGAAAACTTTCTTATGAATAATAGTTATTCTTCATAAAAAGATGTGCATTGTTTGAAACCTACTCTGTATTAACTACATGTCACTTTTTTAAATGTATACGAGGTTTGTCAGCAAAACCTACATCAAACTATACCATTGAACTAAAAAAGTATAATAAATATTCATGTAACTTTTCCAACTATAAACTCGGTTTCCTAAAAAAATGAATTGAAATGTTCGATAATCAACAGACCACCACCAAGTTGGAATCGTATTCAAAACTTTCTTATTACATATGGAGACTAACTAAACGAGTTAATGTATTGTATTCAACAGACAACGAAATTGGTCAAAATAATAAATATATTACTTCTTCTTGGCAATAGCGAAACAGTTAATTAGATTTGAATACTGCAACCAATTAATAATAAAATTGTAAAATAATTACATTAAAAAAACAAAAACCGGCTTTAAGAAAGGAAGTTAATTATAAAGCAACAAATACTTTTTTCCTGCAACAATTAAAGACTTTTTCAGAACTCGGTGCCAAGAAATTGAAAGGAATTAAGAAAGAGCATTAATGTGTTTTTGTTTTTTTTAAATGAATTTATTTATGCTGATTACTGCATCCTATTTCATTATTTTTTTGCACTTTATCAAGTTGGAAACACTTTATTTACAATTCTAATTTATGTTTAATTACGACTGATTTTCTTTACTATCAGTTTAATCGGTCTTAATTTAGTTTTTTAACTATGACCAATAAAACATGATAAGGAAAAATTAATAAATTATTTATTAATGATTATACAATAAAAATATAACAAATAAAAAATAAAAATAAAACTATATAATTCAATGGTTTTTACTGATTGTCTATTTCGTTAAATGGTTTTCAGTTTAAGTTTGGAACATCTTCAATTAGCCTGTACATAATTAAAAATTGGCAGTAAGATTCCCGAATCCTCTAACCGACAGCACTAAACTCTTCTAGTCAAATTTTACCTAATTTCAAATTAACTTGTTTTCAAAAGTAATTGATGTCGGCGCTGTGGTGGATGTTTTCATTCTGTACCTATAAAGAGTATCATACTAGTTCTGCTTTGACATGTGAAACTGTTTAGCAGGTTATTGGAAGGTCGCAATAGATTTCATGTTATGAGTAAAATATAACAAAATTTCATTAATAGGAAAATTTTTCACTATCTGTGTATGAATAGGCAAAAACAGTTCAGTATTTTTTTCTGTCTTTTAACAGATTATCTTTTTTTTTCATTTAGTAGCTACAGACAACATTTAATGTTATCAATAAGAATAATTTGATCTAGTGCGAGTTGGACTGTATACTATGGGTTCCGTACCGTCTTTGAGAATTATTATAATGTACGTAAATCATAATATACATATATATATATATATATTATATATTGCAAGTTCAAACAAACAGGCAACCAGTAGATTTTCTTATATTTTGCGTTTTAAATTAATGAAAAATACAAACACTTTCATTTCTCACAGTGAGCCTTTTAATTTGATCAGCTACATGAAGCCCATGATTTTTAAAAAAATATTTATTGAATTTTCTAATTTGACCCTCAAAATTAAGTTTGAAATTTTTACCTTATTTTCTCAATAAAGCTATATAATCATAATTCTAAATTTTATACTCAGTAGTTTGCGAAATAACGGTAAAATACGTCAAAATTTAAATAAAAATATATCAAATGTTTTAAACCAATTAATGTGCTTGAAATAAATTTGTTTTATTTTATATTTAGTTTTACAATTTCCCCCCACCACAATACTTATAGAATGTATGCTTTAATTTTGTCAATAATAGCTGAAGAAAATCTATTTAAACTTCCGGCCACTATATGATAAAATTGTTGTAGATACTTTTAAAAAAAGCCCCTAATAACACTAAAAATATCAGATGTTAACAAAATCTCAAATTTTTATATCGGGAGCACAAATAGAAAAATACTGCATCATTAATAATTATAACAGTTTGAAACACTTATCAAAAAACATTCTCTACTTATTTAAAAGATATAATATAATCTCTAACAAATTGAAATTGGAACTCGGTAAAGATTATTATTATTATTATTACATACAAGTAAGGGCAGAGGGACAAGTCCCTGTTGTGCCCAAAAACAGAGAAATTACAATAATTGACCTACTAGTATATAGGTACATAAAAAATAAAAGAAATTAATTCAATTACAAGAAAAAAATAAAATAAACAATAATATTTACTCTAATAAAAAACGATCTAGTCTATTTTTGAAAATGTTTATAGAAGGTGCAGAGACAACATTAGCATTTAGATTATTCCAGCTGTCAAAAACTCTGTTCGGTAAGAAATTTTGTCTTGATCTGATGGAAAAGTTTTCTTTTTTGAGCTTGTACTGATGACCTCGGAATTTAAAGGAAGCAACCATTGGGAACACCAATTTAAGATAGAATCTAAGTCTTCCTGGAGCGTTAGTTGATTTGTGTTTGGATTGGCATATATTTTTGTGTCATCGGCGTAGAAAGATATTTTGCTTCTAACGTAGTAAGGAGTATCACTGGTGTAGGCCGTAAATAGCAAAGGACTTAAGACAGATCCCTGTGGTACTCCACTTTCTACTAACCTGCTCTGTGAGAAAGCTTCGCCAACTCTAACTTTGTAATGTCGATCCGTCAGGAAATCATCAATCCAACGAAGTAAAGTACCGCGAACTCCCAGATGTTCTAATTTATATAAAAGTCTACGTTTAGAAACACGATCAAACGCTTTGGAGAAATCTAAATAAACAACGTCAACAGGCTGTAGATTGTTGAGTGATGATGTCCAGTCATTAACACAATTTAGGAGATTAGTTAAAGTGGAGCGGCCAGAGACAAATCCATGTTGTTGTGTTGGAGTAATTTGTTCTTGTAGAAATTTTTTTTCATCTCATCTGAAATATCCACTCGATTCGAGACAGTTGAGCATTTACTTCAGAAAAGTCGGTAGCAGCGTATGTTATATATCTGGCTTTAACTGAGAGACTGCTGTTTGGTTTCAGCTGATTTTGGTTGCGAATATTGAATTCGACTTTATATTTTGAGGGTTTGATTAATTTGCTTCATTGACTTGAATATTTACTGGAATTGTTGAAGTTTAATCAAACAACGTGGATTTTTCTCATACAGTGAAGTGTCTGTTAGTCTTGTCAAATATCTAATTTAACTGAATGTTGTTGTTTGTTGTGACATTTTCATTCTGCTGTTTTAATTAAAGTCTATTATTTATGATGTCGATTTTCATCTATGCAGGTTAGATTTTGTATGTAATTACAAAATTCACAAAAACATTAAAAGAAGAAATTTTCAGTTTAGGGGTACTTCTGGGGGAAAAACTAAAAAAAAGGAAAACTAAGGAGAACCCATTAATATTGATTTTGGGGACAAATTATAGAATTAAATGAAAATTTAAAAATAAAAAAAAATTTAACCCATTCATCTAATACATCACATGAAAGGTCCCATTCTGAGAAACACAAATATATTTTTTTCAAATTAAAAAATATATATACTTAAAAAGATATTAACGAAAATATAAGAAAATTTACCCGTTCCTCCTCCCGCCTTAACTCCGAAACCATAAAACGTAAAGTTTTGAAAAAATTAGAGGTCTGACCTGAAGTTTACTGACAAAATAAGAAGAAACCTCTACTTTTAATTTTAGGGGGCAAATTACAGAATTAAATGGAAAATATAATATTAAAATTGTTTGTAACTTATCATGTTATATATCAAATGAAAGAGGTCATTATGACGAAAACATTTTTTTTCATATTTTTAAAATAAATTAAGAAACCTCTAATATTCATTTTGGGGGGCAAATTATAGAATCAAAAATGGAAAATGAAAAATTAAACTTGTTTCTAACGGATCATGTAACATATGAAATCACAGGGCTCATTATGACAATACAAATATATATTTTTAATTTTTTAAAAATGAATTTTTTTAAATATATTAAAAATATATTTTAACAAATTAACCATTTCACCCTTTATTCCCCAAACTACATTTTTTTGTTTACAGGAAAAATACGAAGAAATCCCTAATATTAATATTGGGGGCCAAATTGTAGAATTAAACAGAAAATAAAAAAATATTTTTTTAACGCATCTTGGTACATCAAATGAAAGGGCATGAGAACATAAAGATATAAAAAATTCTCATTTCTCGCTTTATTTCCGAATCCATAGCAAATTTTGAAAATAATTATGGGTACTGGTGCTCACTAGAAATTTATAAGAAAAAATATTAGAAAACCGGCATAGTAATTTTAGGGGCAAATTATACAATTAAATGGAAAATAAATATTCAATTTTCAAATGCATCATGTAATATATGAGATAAAAGGTTCTTTATGTAAATTACAAATATATCCTATTTTTAAATCATTTGTTTAAAAGATATTAACAAAAATATTAAACATCGACTTAATTCCCACTTTAGAAACTACACTATTTAAATTTCAAAAAATATAGTTTATTTGTATTTTTAAATAATTTGAATTACAGATTTAATAATTTATAATTTAAAACTTGACCTATTTTATCTTTTATCTTCCAATCTACAGAGCCTCAAAATTTAGACAGTAGATTATAAAAGGCTTCCCTGAAAGTTTATTAGTAAAATAAAACTCTAATGTTAATTTTTGGGGGCCAAATTAGAAAATTAAATACATATGTATTCTTATAAAAATCAAGCGAATCCTGAAGCAGATAAAATAAAATTTTTATATTTTTTATAAATTTAAAACGTTTCCTTAGGTAAATATAAGAAAATGCACTCATTCCCTGCTTGTCTGAAACTCGAATATTAGAATCTTCAAGGTGGTACTGAACCCTTAGTATGCGAGTCCAACTAGCACTTGACCAAATTATTTTTTTATGTATTCTCAGTGATTATTCAAAAACGACTTGGGTAATTTTGAAGATTTGCATTGTATTACAAAATATTAGACAAATGTACCATATAATTTTCTATAACGTGAGATTTACGGTTTTCCAGAAAATCATAAATACAGTAATTAAGGGACTACACTTCAATGAATTTTCATTGTTTTCACTAAAACAGCTCAATTAATTCGAATATTTTAAATTGCATTCTTCAAACATATGTTCCAGCTTAATTCCGTATATTTGTCTATAACGTAAAAAAATACCTACCGTTTTTCTGAAAATCGGAAAATATATGCAAAAACGGCAAACATCAATGTAAATGTCAAATTTTTATCATAAATAATGTATAATGCTTAAATGTCAACGTATGATACAAAATTATATCGGTTTTCATTTTGATTCATTTGAAGTCAGTCTCCTTTTATAACGAAGTTTTTTACGGGGCTTACAGCCTATTAAAATGCCAGAAATTATTCCGTTAGTACATCGAATCGAACAATTGTTATGCCGGCGATCTTTTCTATATTTTTTACGGTTGTAGGTGTGTGGGGTGCGTGTATGCACCGAAAAAAGCAAATGTGATATTGGGTGGTACATAAGCAATTGCATATATAGGATGGTTGAAATATGAGTTGAAACCGAAATACAGTTAGTTGCACAGTGTTATACAGTCACTGGAATATCAGCTAATTCACTAGTCAATAGCTGCTCTAGTTCTACCTCTAAAAAAATATCACATTTGTTCTCAAACGTTGCCATAGTAATCGTGTCTTTCTAACATATATCATTTCTTTCCTCGAAAATCACTGGAATTTTTGATATTTTAAGCATTACTCATGCGTTCAGGGAAATTGTTGTTTAGGTACTCGTAGAGGCTTTTTTATTATAAATGATAAATTTCGAAAAGGATTCCTTTTTTAGTAGCGCAGAATTAAACGTAACAATATTTAGTTGTGTTTCCAATGGTACTCTTGACTCATATTGAGAACAACTTTGGTGATATTGACATCTCTCATTGAAAATATTGATTGTTGTATGACCGTTGTTTCAGTACATAATGTAACCTTCAATTAGTAACAGAAATAACGAAATACCGCAGAGGGAAGGTTATCATTAGAGTTTCAACCTAATATAATATAAAAAATGGGATTTGCATCTCCACAGAAAACAATGTTATGTCTCTTTGCATTCTATGTTGCTAGTAACTTTTCTCACTCATAACTTACAGGTTTCTTTAACTACGACACATGATATTGTAGCTTTCGAAACCATTGAACGGAAGTTCTCTTACATGCGAACTCACCGGGGTCATAGTGTCCTACGCCTTCAAGTTTCATTCTCGGCTGTTACTTTAATCATCTCGTTTATATTATACGTTTTTGCAGTGATCTACCGGTTATAACTGTTCCTAAATGGTTTGAACCAAACACATACTAGCGGTCTAGGTTAATTCCAATTACATAACGAAAACATCAGAAAAGAGCTCTTTGTGACGTCATAGTTTGACATTTCCTTAACCGGTAATAAACCAAAGCAGATTTTTTTTTCGATTGTCTGTTTCTTAAATGACATTTTAGGTTATATATTTACTATTTAAATGTTTACGTATACATTTAACAATAAATTTTGATCAGTGTTGCAAAAATTACTTAAGAACCACATAAACAAGAAATTTATTGATATGTACAACATTTTAAATAAACAAAAACAAAACATATTAAAATACGATTTTGCCGGTTTCTGGTTGAACCAAATGACATTCTAGCGATTCAGGTTTGGTTGTACTTTCTGTGTTGAAAAGGGAAATGTACAAACACTATCAACCAAGGGTACAACCAAAGTTATAACCGGTAGATCACTGCAAATCGGCTATTATGTTCTGACATCGCTCCTTGTGCGCCTTTATATAAGTATTTTTCGGTCTTCCATGCTTTGAATATGGCGATACCATTTTAACTTGGATAACTTCTGTTATGGTTGTTTTTATATTCGTGATTTCCCTAACTCTATTACTAAAACATTTGGTTTTCTTACTGTTCTGTTTAATTGCCAAATTTAATCTCCATATAAAAGTCCACTTACTTTTTCTGTATTTTATTATTTCACTAACTGTTGCCTAAGACGTTAAACAGCCATAATTGAAAAAATAATGTTGATTTAAAAATGTTGTCTATATATCTGTGAGAACAAAGTAAATAGTTTAATTTAGATAGAACTACCGTTAACGCATTATAATTAAACTCGGGGTTATCCTTGTCCAATATCTAAAAGAATCTGTCAATTAGAGTTTGTTAATTTGTCTACAAATTTCTGAAACCCTCAAATTCTCATAAATTTATTCCGCTAGCCTATATTTACTTATAACCGACTTTCTTTCTTTGAAATCATCTGTGTATGAAAATGTTACTCCCCAAATTAAGGAGACTGAACTAAAACATAATATATTAGCTTAATCAATCAAAACAAAATTTAAAGATTTCTATGAAATAATATTGATTTATATTTCTTTTAAACAAGAAATCAAATATAAGAATTACAATATTTCTCAAATACTAAACATTACGTCACCGGTGGAGAATCTCAATGTACACAATATACCATGCATAATACGTGTATTTAAATGCATCTCTTATTTCAATATATTTTAATTACATTTTCACAATTTTATTTTCTTTTAATTATATTTTCGTATCGTAGCTGTAACTGTAATAACCAAAAATTACATTCCGTGGTCTTATTCGTGAAAATTAATATTCGATTTCCTTTTTTTTTCAATTATAAATAAATAAATAAATGCTTTATTGTCCAACAGTCTCCCATTTACAGGACAATTTAAAAATACAACATTGCGGTACTAACTACTTAATTCAGGGTACATGTAAAAATATCACAATAATTGCATATATTATTAAAATTATTGCACATAACATAAACTGGTGATTTCAACAAAATGTTTGTTCTGACTCTTGGTGGCCTTAGAGCTAGGTGTTTCCTTGAGTGAAACGTAGGTACATTAAAATTAATTTGAATTAACAATTCCGAACAGTCTACCTATTATTTACTAATTTAAACAAGAATACAACAGATGCACAATTTCTCCTTAATTGCAAAGAAGGCAGTTGAAAACGTTTACATAACTCATCATTAGGTATATTCCTTTCTGGATATAATCCATCGCTTTTGAGAACCAGATATTTCAGGAATCTTCTTTGGGCCTTTTCACGTTTATTGTGAATATCTTAATATGGATGCCAAATTATACTTGCATATTCAACTTTAAAACGAACATACCCAAAATATAATATTTTCAATGCGGAAATATTAGTAAAGTCTCGGCAGTTTCTCAATATAAATCCATAAGACTTTAATGCTTCAGATGTTTTTACAGATATGTGCTCTAGGTTAATTTATCGTCAAAGATAACTCCCAAATCCTTGATACTAGTATTTCGCTCCAACAGTGTACCTTGAATTGAATAAGGAAATTTGATGGCTGACGTTTTTCGGGTATATGTCACTACTTTGCATTTTTTCACATTTAGATTTAGATTATTTCTATTACACCAGTTTTCTATAGATACTAATTGGCTCTGAATATTATGACAATTATTTACACCTTCTATTGTAGAAAAGATCTTGAAGTCATCAGCAAAGCATAACTTTTCTGTCGATATTGTATTACATAAATCGTTAATAAACAAAAGAAATAGCAGAGGTCCTAAATTCGACCCTTGAGGAACTCCGGATTTAGCTAAGTATGAGTCCGATTTGAAGCCATTATAAGTCACGTAAATGTATCTGTCTGATAAGTAAGACTTGAGGAAATTTACTGCTTGGATAGAAAATCCAAAACCTGATAGCTTGTTTAACAGAATTCTATGATCAATTCTGTCAAATGCCTTACTGAAATCTGTATAGATCACGTCGACTTGTGTGTTGGTGTCCAGTGCTTCTGAGATATATTGAGTAATTGCTACCAGGTTGATTATTGTAAACCTTTTTTCAATAAATCCGTGCTGATATGGAGATAGTTGATTGCGTACTACTGGAAATATGCGATTATACAGTATGATTTCAAATAGCTTTGAGAAGTTTGACAGAATAGATATAGGTCTGTAGTTCTCTAATATATTTTTCTCACCATCATGGGGCAAACCTTTGCTACTTTCCAGGCTTCAGGAAATTTATTGCACTTGAGACAGGCGTTATATATATTTGTTAGGATTCCCGATAGCGCTCCAACACAATCTTTTGCTATAAATGACGGAATGTTATCAGGTCCAGAGGTTAGTTTATCTGTTTGTTTCTTACTCGCTGATAATACTTTATTCTCAGTAATGGGGTAAAAGTTTATACGAATAATACTATCAGCGTTTGTGGGAGGTATAATATTGTCAGTATTTGTGTTTAAATACACACTAGAAAAGTATTGAACAAATGCATTTACTATATCGTTCGGTTTATCATATTGAATGTTTTGATAATTTACTATCCCAGGGATCTTTGAAATACTAATTTTCACATTAATACCCCCAGTAGAATAATAATAATAATAATTGTTAAAGAAACTATTTTATTAGGAGACTTTAATATTGACTTTAAATCGAATTTTTACGCGGCAGGAAAAGTAAAAAATATTATTAATGAATCTGGGTTTAAACAGATTGTTGAAAGTCCAACAAGAATTACAGCTACTTCAGAAACTCTAGTGGATTATATTATTACTAATAACTTTTTATGTTCAGAACTTCCTCGCAACTTTCCGCAATTCTCTGATCATGAGGTGATAGGGACATGTTTGCCGAGTAATCAAATTGTAGCGGAGGAGAAATATATTTTAAGTAGAAATTTAAATGACGAGAATATACACAAACTTAAAATAGAGTTAATAGGAAAAAAATGGGAATCTACTTCAACAGATGTCGATGTTGATAACTTTACAACAGCTGTAAATAAAATATGCCCTGTAAATAAAATTAAATTAAATAAAAAACCGTGGATATGTTAAACGATTTAAATTGACGAAATCTGTACAAGACTGGAATGATTATAAGAACAAAAGAAATATTGCAGTAGCAACGCTACGACAAGAAAAGAAAATTTATTATGAAGAGAGAATCGACAAATCGAAAGGAGATACTAGAAAGATGTGGCAGACAATTAAACAATTAATTGGCCAACAAAAAGAAAACCTGGCGGCGGACAAAAATTATTTTTGACCGCTATTATGCATCTATCGAAGACAATTTTAATAACTATTACAGCGACAGCATTCGTGAAATTGCCCTCAGCATCCAGGACAGAACATCAGGACAGGACGAAGATGAAGGTCAAGCAGACCAACGTCAGTTAACGAGATTTGAAGAGATATCGTTCAATAAATTGCAAAAATTAGTGCAGAAACTAAAAAAATAAAGGTTCCAGTGATGCGTGTATGAGTGTTAAGGTAATGAAAGCTATTTTTAGTGTTATCGGGTATCCCCTCTTATATCTTATTAACACAGTATTATCTAAAGCAATATATCTGCACTTAAAATCAGTGTAATAGTGCCAATTGCTAAGGTACCGCGACCAGTATTGCCGGAGCCATGTAGACCGATAAACCTTTTGCCAACTGTTGACAAAATTATTGAAATTGTATTAAGAGACCAACTAACGCTATTCTTGGAGAAAAACAATATTCTATATGAAGGACAATCGGGTTTTCGAGACAAACATTCATGCGAAACAGCACTGCAATTTGTCTGTGCTAAATGGAGAGATGACATAAATATGGGTAAAACGGTTTTGAGTGTTTTTGTGGATTTAAAACGTGCTTTTGAAACAATTGACAGGAATCTGTTAATTTTGAAGTTAGAAGAACTTGGGGTAACATCATAAGCCTTAAAGCTGATCCACAATTACCTTCAGGGCCGCTTTCACCAAACTAAAATAAACAATAACCTATCCAGTATTATTGAGTGTCACCTTGGAATTCGACAAGGAAATGTCTTGGGTCCTTTATTATTTATTGCATATATAAATGATGTACAGAAAGTGTTGAAGAATTCTTTTGTAAGTCTATTTGCTGATGATACACTTATATCAATTGCCGATAGTGATCCAGAGAGGGCTGCTAGTATGTTAAATAGTGAACTGGGAATCTTAAATGATTGGCTATGTGTTAATAAGCTTAAATTGAACAGCAATAAAACTAAGTGGATGGTATTAGGAACTAAATCAAATTGCAAGAGCTTTAATGAACAAAATTTTGTAATTAAAATAAATGGTATTGAAATTGAACAAGTATATAATATAATGTATTTCGGCGTTATGTTGGATCCTCAGTTGACATTTAACAATCATGCAGACTACTTATGTAGGAAACTAGGCAAAAAACTAGGGTTTTTTAGAAGAATAGCTTTTAGTTTGTCTCACTGGTGTAGAATGCTCGTTTACAATACTATTATAAAACCTCATTTTAGTTACTGTGCAACATTATTGCAATCAAGAACAAATTAAAAGGCTCCAAATTTTGCAAAATAAATCTATGAGAATAGTACTAATATATATATATATATATATACATCAGTAAACAGCATGTTACAGTGTCTCAACTGGCTGTCAGTAGAACAGAGTATTAAAAGGGCCAACTTAGTTCTGATTTACAAAATGATGCATTCTCAAACCCCCAAATATCTCAGTAGCTTATTAGTTAAAAGACATGAACTACATGCGCGAACATTAAGATCAAACGAAAATTTTAATATAAAGTTCACTGATAAAACATTTCTGAGGGGATCTCTTTTAATTAATGGTATAAGTCTTTTTAATGCTCTGCCAGAAGAACTTAAAAACTATTTTTATGTTTCTTTGGGGAATAACACCACAATAGAAATAAAACTTCGTATATTGCAGGAATACCAAACGTTTCAAAGTCTATTCTGACTTCGTTGTCAATGGCTTTATATTTATTGATGTAGATTGCAAAGAAACATAAAAATAATCAAGAACATGCCACAAACAACGTTTAGAAGACAACTTAAAAACTGTTATAATATACAAAATTTTAATAGAAATGTTTGTAGATATTTAATCAGAAATTGTGATAAATAACATAATCTATGTATGAGTTATGTGTATCTGATGTAGTTTATGTTTTGTAGATATTTAGTAAGAAATTGTGATTAACTTATGATTAAAAAAAAGTGATAAGTAACGGAATGTATTATATTGTTAGCAAAAATGCTAAATAAAGATATTCATTCATTCATTTTCATCATCAATTTATTGCTACTCCATTTTCAATTTTGTGGGTACCATTGACACATATATTTAAAATACTGTAGTTGACACATGAAGTAACATCCATCAGAACAGCTGTTGGATCAACTGTAGACTTTATATTACCTTTTACAAATAAGACTTATAAGCTGTAGTCCTTTTTACTATTTCATTATAAGCACCAGTTAAGTTGAGACACTTCCATACTATTGCGAGTTTCAACCGAATGATATTAAGGATTTGTGCCTTACAGATATATTTGAATTGATTCTATGGTTTATTCGTTTAGTTTTGTATATTACTTATTTTTAGCAACCCGTCTTTAATTTTTGCATATATATCCTGCATTTAATACATTATTTATTCACAATAAAGTTATTTTCACAGATCTCGTATTCACCAACATCTGGTGCCATATTTAATTATGTTGGTTCTATACATGGTGCGTTTTAGGAGCCCACTCTCAGTTCTTGTTACGTGGATCTCAAGAAAATGCAGCTCTTTGTGTTCTCTTCCAATTATAATGTGAATTCAATCCAATGCTGAATAGAAATTAAGTGATTTAAGAATCTGGGTAGCTCTTTCTTTCAAAAAGACCATACGACAACTACGTCATCTATTTATCTAATCTATCTTCTTGGCTTAAGCTGTGCTGAATCTAGTGCTTTTTTCTCAAAATATGTTATAAACAGATTCATCACTGCTGGAGATAGTGGTGATGCTATTCTCTATATCTTTTTGGTATTCTTACTATACTAGCATTTCATAATAAATTGAAATTTACAGACTTTCCACTAATATTGGTGTTATACCCTTAAAATCAGAAAAATATATTAGAAGTGTCTGCAACAATTCTATACGAGTCAAATAGTAGGTATTATTAGTTACTAAAACGTAATCATCTGATTTATATATGTTGAAGTGTTTTGAAAGCAAGAATTCAAAACGTTAGAGATCTTGGAGTTCACTATTCCTGAAAAAGGGGACATGACTCAACTTTATAGTAAAACTAACACATGTTATAACGGTCTGGCAGCGCTATTCAATCAATGATATGTTGACAGATATGTTATGGAAATATCTTAGTTATTTAGTAGCGAAAATTCGAGAAACTGATTCTGTTCAAAATAAAAGGAGGCTGTGGTAGTAACAGTGTTGGAGCAAGTTGCAGTGGAAAGCGCCTTAAGTTGTAAAATAGAAGTCAGTCGTACAAGTTCCGGGGACATATGGACAGGTTCCATTACTATATGATTCAATTGCGACACACCTGAACCACTATTATTTTGATCGATCAATAAATAACGATTAGTTTATTTAATGTGTGTTTTTCGGATAAAAGTACCTTTTCTTTAAAAGGCCCAACTCACGTTCCTGGGAGGATTTAAATACCCGAGTGTTTCATGAGGTACTCAAGTGATGTACATTAAATGTTTGGTCTGAGTTTTTGAAGATTGCTTAGTTGGTCATGGAATTTTGTAATGAGAAAGAAACATTTCTAGGCCGTTGGACGTAACGAACAGAATTGAGTGGCGTCCTTGGTCAACCGATTTAAGTTCCCTCCACCAGCAATACTTAAAGTACTGCGGGGATAAATGGTTACATGTTTTTTCGGGAAACGGTTTGGAGAGATACATACAGTTAAAATCTTGTGGGAAGTTGACGATATGACTGCCTGTAGAGATTTAATGGTGTCATATTTTCTCTGTGGTATTTCTATATTTTTTTCATTTTGTGTTGTCTTCCTACCAATAAATTATTTCTACTGGGGTTTTGAACATATAGTCTAAAAGTAGTTTTTGTTCAGTGTGTTTAGTCGCAACAAAAGTATCTAATTTAATAATATCTGATTGGGTAACTAAATAGTTTCTCAATTATAATGTCCGAAGTTTATTTATGAAACTTCTATTTGGCGATAACATTTATTTATTGTATGTTAAATTTGTTTAAATTTTTAAAAGATCAAAATTTCAAGGAAAACAAATTATTATTATAGTTCAAAATCCGTAATTGTCCTAGAATGTGTGTTTTTATTTTTTGAATATGTTTTATTTTACAATGTTCTCGATATATACTTACACTTTCTGATGAGTTGAATTAAATATGTATAAATCGCCACCGGTTTTTTTTAATATTGATACTTTCCCTATCCTTGAATGAATTTTTTGATATGTTATCCCCTTGTAATGAATTGAAGCCAGTACTAACCTGGTTTCGTTTAATTTACTACACTACTAATGTCATTATTTTTGTCATCTGATAGAACTGTATGCGAATTTCTGTTAGCTTTTGTGTTTCAGAAATTCAAAACAGCAATATCTATGTTGATATCTAAAAGGTGCTCGAATTAAAAGTTGTTATGTTCTTCAATATTTCCTCCCTTATATTTATCATTATAGTGAATATTTAATTTGGAACCGTTTTGTATTCATTCTCTTTATAGCTGTCAGATTTACAACGCTAGGAATTATTTTCTTCTTCTACTGAATATCGTAAAATCGTTAGAACAAATTATACTCTGTGTTTTACTTGTTAATGTAAAACACAGACAGAATGGAATAGTTGTTTTCTGAATGATACTTGTGGCATATTTTTCAATGTCTAAGTGCTTCTTGGGAAATAACACGACAGTTTAAAGACAACTGCTGTATATTCCAAACGTTTCGGGGTCTAGATCAGACCCCGTTGTCAATGGTTAAGAAATTACGGATTAAAAAGGCACAATTCTAAGATGTAAATTAAAATATTTGACAATGTGTATTATTTGATTTTTGACGTAACTAAGAGAATTTTATTTGTAATATACAGGGTAGCACAGAAATTTCTAAAGATCATATAATCATAAAGTTCCTTTCAAATTGGAAGAATTTGAAAGGGAGATCTTCAGAATTTTATGTGGCGCTCCTAGGTGCGACTTTGTTATAAGATAGTGCATTCGCCAAAAATGCGACCAAAGAACTTTGTTGATTCAGTGATCCCATTAAAATCATAAGGGAAAACCTAGGAAAAACCTTATGAACTAGCCGGATATTAGGTTGTTCACAAGGACATGACCATTAGCAATTTCTTCCTTAATCATCGGCAACCAGGAACGACTGAATTCTACGGAGGTAGTAGCGATACAATCGTTTTCGTTTAACAAAATTAAAGCAGACTCTTTTAGTTTTCTTTTGGTGTTGTGTTCTTCTTTGTGTAATATAACTGAATTTTGAAACTGTGTTTTATGACCAAGGTCCTAAGCATGTTCACAAATTTTGGATTTTTCAAATTGTCGTTTTTTGGAATATCCTCGAAAGGATGGAAATGGTTATCGTTCCCTGCTATTGCAGCCTGGTAAAATTTGGGAGGAGATAAAATTTCGAGCTGGTATCACGCGAAGGAACTTTCTTCTCGTTTTTGCTTATGAAGAAGTACGTCGTGCCGCTGGTGCGTATTTAACGTGTTACAACGGACGTACTTTTTGTTAGCATTACGGAAGCCCACTTGGTTGAAATTTTAGACGTAAAAAATATTTCTGGGGGCCGCTTATTTCCTGGTACCGTTTGGAAAATGAAATATGTATCGATTGGCTGAGAAATTTTAAGATTGGAATGATAACCCTTTGTTAGAAGGATGAGGGAAAATGCCATTTTGAAGAAAAATTGTCACTAATCAATGCTATATTATATTATAGAATATCTTGAATCTGATACATTTAAAGGTCAGTTTTACAGATTTTTGAACCTCATATAATAACTTTTGTTAATTTTTAACGTTTTAAGATTTAAATTTCATGGAGATGTGTTTAATTTTCTTGTTAATCTTTTCGAAAAATATTCATTTTTGGTTTTCCATCAATTCTCAGTTGTATTCATTCACTGTGTTTCTACCTGTTATGTATTGATAAATTGAAAAAATAACACAAAATTAATGATTTATTATTTAATAAAGTCAAAATATTGAACACAGTGATATAATAATCAATTACATGAAGGTTGTGATATGTTCATGCTAGGGAGCATATTTCTCTATACATAGCCGGTAGGATTTGAAAAACTTAACCTCATATCATTTCTGTCAGTTATAAAGTATTTTTCACATTTTAGTTTATTAAACTGTCTGGCACCCTCAAATAATTTACATTTTTTTTTTCTATCGGGAGAAGCTAGAACATTATTTTCTGTGTAACCCATTAAGAACAAAATAGTAGTAAGTCGTCACAGCGGTCCTAACTTCTCAATTTAATCGGCCCTGAAATCAGGACTCGTACACTTCTAACGCTGTACTTTATTGTCACAATAAAAACTTCATAAAAAATTTCAACTATTGAAGGTTTTATTCCTATGGTCTATTTAAAAATAAATGTCTTCAATAGGTAAATATTTACAAGTAACAGATACATTTCAAATTTTATTTATTATCACATCGACTTATTTCGTTTTACTCCTATTTACATCTCTACAAATATCGAATCTTAAACTCAGTAACAGCATTTTCTAGAATAAATTTTCTTCGGTGCTAGATAGAAACGAATATGCAACTTTTCTAATAATATTCCCGACCTCCTAACTCAAATAAATTTTGTTACATAATGCACGACTCTCATATATGAGAACAAACATAAAACAAGAGGCTTATAACAATTCTTCACACTCAAATATGACACTTCGTTAGCTTTGTATCACACCTCATATTATTTTCATGTTTAACAAAAACGAGCACGGATCGGATTCCGTAATGCATCAGGTAATACGATTCTAGTAATTTCAATGTTTCATTCTCCTCTTCAAGAAATCACGTCGTAACTTTAATAATGACTAAAGTAGAAGTATTGATTTATTACAGTCGAAGAAAGCAGGTGAAATTGAAGATTGAAATATATTTTTAATTCATTTATTTCGATTATACAGGGTAGACCAATAGTCATCTTTTTTTTAATCAGATTATTTTTTACATAGTAAGACCTAGAAAACGTAAAAAATTAAAGCTTTGAAAATAATTGTCAATTACACCAAAATTGGTTTAGAGTGGTTTTTATAGCCTCTGATCACGAATCCGAGGTCAAATTCGCAAAATTCAAAATAGCAGATCGAAGATAGCGAATGAAAATTTAATAAATCAACCATTTCGCTGAACATGAATCTCATAGACAAAATTCAAGATGGGGGATCAAATGTGGACGATGAAAATAACCCATGAAACAAAAATTTCGTCCGCCATCTTGAATTTTGTAAATTCCTGACTCTTGATCAGAGACCCCAAAACCGCAATATACCAATTTTGGATTCACCATTTTGAATTTTGCAAATCTGACCTCGAATTCGTGATCAAAGACCCCAAAAACCACCCTGCGAATTTTGGAGTAATTTGAAATTATTTTCAAAAATTTATTTTTTTACAGTTTCTTGGTCATTACTCTGTAAAAAATAATCTGATTTTAAAAAATGATACCTTTAAAAAGAGGTATCACATGATACCCCTTTGCATTTATCCTTGTAGAAGTTATATTTTCCGCTTAGGGGTTAAATATGCAAGGTGACCGATACGTGTAAATATCAATTAACGGTTTTTTTTTGTCTTTTTCTTTTAAAGGTGTTTTGGGTAGCTAGTTTTGAAATGAAAGTCATGTATAATAATCAAACTGTTAAACGTAATTTCGGTTAAAAAGTTTGAAATAATAATGATGTAAATAAACATATTAATTTGTATCCATTATTGATCTGTTCAATAATGACATCCGTATTACCAGTGGTGCAGAGATAGCTTATTTCGAACAAGTAGAGGCCATCGTCAATTGCGAAGAATCGTGCAGAGCAACAGCGAAGGAGACAGGTCCTATTAAATGAGTTTGTGAGTTCACGGTCCCTCACATCTTACAGATTAACGGCAGAATGTCAAACAATTAGAGACGGTACCCCACCACATACGCAAACAGATTGAAAGGGTCGCCCAATTGGAACTGATTTTTTCTTGTGAAAACTAAAGTAATGAATTATTTTGCGTTGCCAAAATATCCCACTAAAATTAATCTGAGATATGGAGCATCGAATGGCACCAAGGGTGTATTTTTGAAAGCATGGGTAAAGTTGAGGCATTGGCAATTACTTTAAATATCAATAAAGTTAATTTTTTTATTATAAAAATATAACTCAAGAAAAATTAAAATAAATTAGAAACATTTTAAGGGCGTTAATGTTGTTGAATCAGCCCTTACTGCATTTTTTTCTGCAAATTTGCTTTAAAACGATTAGTATATAACATCACATTTCATTTAGATAGCTCTACTCGTTCAAGAAACGATATAGAATTGACTTTTATACCCGAATAAATTACCTATTTACCGCATTTTTTTTGCAAAACGTTGCAGCTCATTTAAAAACATACGGTTTCTAACACTTATCGATATAATTTCAAACGGGATACGTAAATCAAATATAATCTGCAGCGTTAACTTTGGCAATGTCAATAAGCCTCTTACAGTGCAAATATTTTGTCGTGTCATGCCATTTAATTTCGTTTTTTAGCGGTTGATGTCGGAGTATTAATTAATGAAGTTTACCACTCGTGTGCGTGGTCCGAACTTTCTGGAATTAATATTGAAAGTTGCGAATGTTAGAAGTAGTTACGGTCATGTTCGTGTTTGTTTTAAAATGTTAGTCAGTTTGAAGTTTGTGGTAGTAGAGTGTTGACGGAATGTTATTTGTCCTGCTTTTGCAAGGGTTCAAATAGTTCGTTTCCAGATATTTCCAATAAAATTAAGGGCATTTGTTCCGCTTTCGGCCTTTGAAGTCAGTAGACTGTTAAAATTAGAAGGGTTTAGCTAAAAGTTCTTGACAAATGTACAAAAAATTATTCACAACATAAAACGTACCATGTGATTGACAGGAATGTTTTAGAGTTGAGCTTTTAAAGCCACACAAAGTTGAATTATGCGACTGGCAGTTGCTTAACTTTCTAGACGTTTTAATACCTAATGTAGTTTCAAGGTATTTATTACCGATATTTTAATTTTATTTACAAGTACACCAGTCTATAAAGCAAAAAACTCATGTTTTTATATAAAATTCAACAGCATTTCGCTTACACCATCACCTCATTAAGAGTTTATAGATAAGAAATAATAAAAACCCACAAAAATAAGAATTTCTTTCGTTTTTTGCTTATGGAGTGAAAACTAATGAAGGAATCGTAATGCCGTCAACAGAAAAATTGTAGAGAATTAGAAATCCTTCTTAATGAGCGGTTATTCATCCTGATAAGATTATTTTTTTAGAAAAAAAAAGTAGATCTTTTTCAGAAATTGTTAACTTTCTACTAACTAGCACTAGAATATTAATCAATATGGATACTTTGAATAAGTAGTTTTTAAAAATATTTTGCATAGCTCATCACATTAACGAGGCTAGTCCGATTGGGAAATTTGGATTTTTCTCATAATGCCGGGAAATTTGTTTAAATAGTAACAAATATTGCATTAAAATTGACAATAGCTCTCAAACACATATGCAGATCTAGGATGTTCTTGCGATGCCGGCACTAGATGAAAATTATGGTAAATTGTATTATTATGTTTTTTACTCGGCAGTTTATTATGTTTTTATTTACATAACTATTATCTGTACATATTGGTCTATTTTCCATTGGTTTATTAGGTTAAGGGTTACTCGTATACTATTTATTATTCTTATTACTAATCAAATTAGTTTTCCCACTCACTGGATCCGCCACTGTCACGACATCTGAGGAGAATTATGGGTCTGTCTTTTAAGCCAAAATTCACAAGCAGTATTAACACATTTTACGGCACGATAACAAAAATCCAAGATATACAAAGGACAATGCATTTTATGAGCTTTCAAAATAGCCCTATCGAACTATCGTGGTTAATACGAAACGTTTATTTAAATTGCAATTCTGTATGATCTGCTTATCGGACAATATCGATCTCTAGTTTTATTAATGTCAACATTATAACCTATCATTAGGAGGAAGATTAAGGTTCCAGCTGTTATTACAACCAAATATGATTTTTTTAAAAAACAATCCGTTTATATCGTTTTTCCAGCTTTTCTTTATGAAAAATGACCTCAGCCTGGGATGGTCTATACGAGGCGGTCAAGAGGATCAATGACGTTGTCTATCGTATTCGCCGGAACCCAAAAGCTAAGATGAAGGTGGTTCATTTGGATCGTCTCGATCCGTACCATGAAGAGAATGATTCCGATCGGGACGATCAGAACTAAAGTGGGGGTAGTCTTATAAAATTTATTTTTAGGCCGCCAAAGGAAAACTAAGAAATCTTCTAAATTCTACAACACGTAAACATACAACCGGCTGAGATGATAAAAAGATGCACAAAGACTATCCTGAAATTTCGATGGATATCAAAGTGGAGACCTCTAGAAATTTCTTGAAGAACGCCCCGAGAACAAAGGTATAATCTTAACATTCCAGTCTTTTCTATATTGGTTATAAATAGGACAGTTGTACATGTCGACTAGTTTGTTTAGTTTTGTATTGCTGTTTCAATTGAATCGACAGAAGTCAGTCATCTGTAGTATTACTAGTTTATGTTGTTTGTAAACAAGTGGATGTATTTTTGTGTAAATAAAAACATCAAATATGAATATCTGTCTTAAATTTAATTTGAACCTAGAATCTACTGAATATATATATATATATATATATATATATATATATATATATATATATATATATTTTAGATTTGGTTTCACTAAATTCACTTTTTAAAAAATATATTTATTACAAAAAAAATCATATGTTTAAGTTACAAAGACAATATTATAATTATGAAGTTAAATGAATTAATGAACACTGAGAATTGTTTTCGGTTACATTTATAACGTAAAAATGCTGACGCTATGTCATCAGTTTTCATGTGAACGAAGCGTCTACGTGATTTCTAAGGAAGTTGTAATATGATACTTGTGTGAAGTCAATTACGGTTCAAACACCTATGGTAACTTTAACGTATAAATTGTAAGTTAGTGCACTTCTCATATAACATATATATATATATATATATATATATATATATATATATATATATATATATATATATATATATGTTTTAGGTGGTTTCCGGGAATTCATCCGCGTAGTTGATAACTGATCCCTGTCGGGATCGGTGGTAAAATGACGACGTTTCGGCAGAGTCACATCTGCCCTCTTCAGGTCGGTTCGCATAATTCTCGTAGCCTTCTGCTTTCGTTTCTAGTTACTCGAATACTAAAATACTCGAATACTAGAAGCGAAAGCAGAAGGCTACGAGAATTATGCTAACTGACCTGAAGAGGGCAGATGTGACTCTGCCGAAACGTCGTCATTTTAACATCGATCCCGACAGGGATCAGTTATCAACTACGCGGATGAATTCCGGGAAACCACCTAAAACATTTAGGGCCCGCGAAAACTTAAACACAAATATATATATATATATATATATATATATATATATATATATATATATATATATATATATATATATATATATATATATGGTTGATGATTTATTCCGGTGTACATCCGTTCGTCTGTATTCGTTTGAAAAATCACTTGACGTTTCGCCAAAATCATATTTGGCTTTCTCAAAAGATACTAAGTAACTGAAGAATTTCTAGTTCTTGATCTCAATTTATACCTGCCCTGTGAGCCCTCATTAGTACTTAAATCTCTCGGTACTTTATCTTGTTTATTAGGTTGGGTTAACTGATGGTCAATTAAAGTGCAATTATGGTGTTTATGGCTTTTGTCGGTAATTTGGGTAATCGGATTATTTGGGTTTATTGCTGGTTTTGTTGTATTGTTATTTTTATATGGGATTACTGCTTTCCAAAATGGTGATAATTTTAAAGCTTCGTCTCTCTTGTTTATGGTATCTCCGGTTTCAATTTCAATCGCTTCTCGTATTGTTCTGATCTTGTAGTTTTCGACATTGGCGATTTCTTTACAAGTATTATACTCTATTTTATGCCCTGTTTCTTGTTCGTGTCTGTTCTTTATGTATAGTTTGTGTTCGTCTCGACGGGCGGATATTCGCCTGTTTGTTTGGCCGACGTATAACTTGGAACAGTCTCCACATGAAATGCTGTAAACTCCATGGTTCTCTAAAGGCATTTTATCCTTTGGGTTCCCTAGCAATTTTCCGATTGTTGTTTGGGGTTTGTATGTAGTTCGAATTTTGTGTTTACTCAGAAACCTCCCTATTCTGTCCGTTGTACCTCTAATGTATGGTAAACTTACATGGGCTACGTAGTCTTGGTCATCATTTTGTTTCTTTTTCTCATCCTGTTGTTTGTTTATTGCTTTTCTGATGGTGTGGTTATTGTAGCCATTTTTTTTGAGGATAGTTTTCATGAAAGCTAGTTCTTCTTTTCTAGTTTGCTGGTCTGTGAGACGTACCGATCGTGCTATAAGGGTGTTTGCTACTCCTTGGATCTGTGCTGGATAATGGTGTGAATTGCCGTGTAAATATCTGTTGATGTGTGTTGCTTTTCTGAAGACTGTGTGCTGGAAACTTAGGTTGTTTCTTGTTAGGAGGACATCTAGGAAAGGAAGTTGTTGGTTGTGTTCTGTTTCTAGGGTAAATTGTATCTTGTTATGAATGGAATTCATATAGGCAAGAAAATTATTGAGTTCTAATTTCCCGTGAGGCCATATATTGAAGATGTCATCAACGTAGCGAACCCACAGTTTTGGTTTTAATGTTGCGTTAGCTATGGCCTTTTCTTCCAGATATACCATAAACAAGTTGGCAACAACTGGTGATAGAGCCGATCCCATAGGAGCACCCTGTATTTGTCTATAAAAATGGCCGTCGAAGGTGAAATACGTATTTTTGAGGCAGTGGTCGGCTAATTCTATTATGTGGTGAGGTAGGTTTTCGTTCATAGCTATACTGTCCAGTGTTTCGTCGAGTGGTATGCTGGGGTAGAGAGATATGACGTCGAGGCTTGCTATTAAGTCGTTTTCTTCTAAGTTTATGTCTTTAATTATTTCTATGAAGTGATGTGAGTTTTTGATGTAAGATTTTGCTGTTTCCACTATTGGTTGCTTGAATCGGGCCAGGTATTTCTCTAGTTTTTGCGTTGGTGAGTTTATCGCGCTTACTATGGGTCTGATGGGCACCCCTTCTTTGTGGATTTTTGGTAATCCGTAAAGTTTAGGACATCTACTTGATTTTTCCCGTGGGATGATACTTTGGTGAATTCCTGGTTCTATCGCTGATGCATTGATTTTGTTTTTCGTTGTTTTCTCGAGGTAAGTAGTGGGGTCTCGTGAGACCTGTTTGTAGTCGGCCCCTTTCAATATTTCTTCCATCTTTTTCTTGTATTCTTTTGTGTCCATCACAACGGTAGCGTTTCCTTTGTCGGCTGGTAATATTGTTAGTTCTTTGTTCTTTTTAAGGTTTGTTATTGCTATGTGTTCCGATTTCGTCAAATTGGCCTTCGGTGGTTTGGCGTTTTTTAAGATTCTTGTAACTTCAAAACGAATTTCATCCGCCTTTATTCTATCTACTTTATTCTATCTACTTTATTCAGACACGAACAAGAAACAGGGCATAAAATAGAGTTTAATACTTGTAAAGAAATCGCCAATGTCGAAAACTACAAGATCAGAACAATACGAGAAGCGATTGAAATTGAAACCCGAGATACCATAAACAAGAGAGACGAAGCTTTAAAATTATCACCAATTTGGAAAGCAGTAATCCCATATCAAAATAACAATACAACAAAACCAGCAATAAACCCAAATAATCCGATTACCCAAATTACCGACAAAAGCCATAAACACCATAATTGCACTTTAATTGACCATCAGTTAACCCAACCTAATAAACAAGATAAAGTACCTGAGAGATTAAGTACTAATGAGGGCTCACAGGGCAGGTATAAATTGAGATCAAGAACTAGAAATTCTTCAGTTACTTAGTATCTTTTGAGAAAGCCAAATATGATTTTGGCGAAACGTCAAGTGATTTCTCAAACGAATACAGACGAACGGATGTACACCGGAATAAATCATCAACCACATATTTCCATCCGTGAAACAGTATACACAAATATATATATATATATATATATATATATATATATATATATATATATATACGTGTTAAGTTGTGACCTCCGTACAGTTTAAGAGGCTGTCTGACCTCCAGGTCTATCAGATGCTATTTCTGTAAGATTGCTTTATATATGAGAGAGGGGGAGTTATTGTAACGGTTTTACATTAGAGGGAAAATCATTTTTGTAATTTAAAATTTTATATATATATATATATATATATATATATATATAAATATATTTATATATAGTAGTAGATATACAAGATACGTAAGGACCTCATTTGCCGAGCATTTCAGGTGTTGTACTGACCTCCATCGGTGTTGCCTGATTTTTGAATTTGCTACTCTTTCTACCAACGCAAGTAACGACTTTACTTGTGATATGTAAATATTAAAATTTCAAAACATAACATTTAAATTTGCAGAAATAATATTTTTAACTAAGGTATTTTATTGCAATGATTTACCTACTACTGATATAAATCTATTTATTATTTAGGATATGAACTGTAGAAATATTATATTTTATGTAATTCATAATTTATTAATTTTTTGCGTCCAATGCGGCCTATTAAAAATATATGATAATCAACTAATTATTTTATTTCATTAAGTGTAGCAATTATGATTTTATCATAGAAACAGTTCTTGGAAAATTTGTTATATCAATCAGTCTTTGTATTCCTTCATTAGAATAATAAACCTAAATGTTTAAAAAGGGGCAATTTAATTCATTTATGTTATTATAGAGTGAGGACGCGTGGGTTGGAACAAATTCATTTAAAATTCAGGTGTTGGTTTTATGGAAAAAACGCTGGGCCACTTCGTTTTTTTTGGACTGCGGTTTTTGTGATGATAAACTCATTTATACAGGGTGGGCCAGAAATAAATTGCGACCATCAACTTCATATTTTCAAATGGAAACATTTGTTTTTATTTTATTTTTGCATTCTGCTTTAAATTCCAAGTATTTTTCATGTACAATATCCTATACCGAAAATTAACAGTTATTAAAAAAAATATTTATTTCTAAAGTTAAGAAAACAACGGTAAAAATAAGGTGTTTATTGGTTTGAACCTATTTATTTACATCTGGTTTTTATAATTGTTGGCAGTATTTTAGTCGCATGAATGGAAACCCTTTTTAACCGACTTCCAAAAAGGAGGTTTTTATCAATTCGTCACGTATTTTTTTTCGCTTTTTTTTGTATGTATGTTACCTGATTTCTTATCCTGTGGTGCACTGTTTTGAATGAATATGGTCTTGTTTAATAGAGTATATATCCGGATTCGTGAAACTTCAAATTTTGGAAAAGAATTCTATTGGTAAAGTGATAAAATTTGTGAATAAACACATGCGGCATGAAAATCGACCAAAATCCCTAATATTTTAGTCGATTTTTCGATAACTCCTTATGGATGTGTATAGTTTTTTAATGTTTAATCTATTAAGGAAGATCCTTAAGTGATCTCATATACTTTTCTGAGACGTCCAACTTGCAGTTTTGCAGAAAATCGCCGAAAATTCCAAAACTCTTATCAAAAATTTCATCGAAATGACATAACGGACATTTCCTTATAATTATTTTAATTCCAACGTAATAGTGCGGTAATTTTAGGCAGTGGAAGTTTTATTTTAGATTTTCTTGGGAATAATACCACATCAGAGTTCAAACTTGTGTATATTTTAAAACCAAACGTTTCAAAATCCTGTCGGATTTCGTTTTCAATGGATATAAATTTATGAGGTAAAATTGAAATATATGACAATTATTTTGACAAATATGTTTACGTTACTATGGATAAATTTCTTTGATTTTAAATATACAGGGTGCACAAGAAATTCCAAAGATCATTATAAATCAAAAAAAAATTTTTTTCAAGTTGGAAGAACTTGAAAAATTGTCTTCAGAATTTATTTGTGGCGTTCCTAGGGACGACTTTCTTTTTAAGATAGTGCATTTGCCAAAAAATGCGATCAAAGAATTCTGATAATTCAGTGATCCCATTAAAGTCATAAGGGAAAACCTAGGAAAAACCTCATGAACTATCCCGATATAGGGTTGTTCAAAAGGATATGCCCATTGTTAATTTCATCTTTAATTATCGGCAACCAGACATGACTGAAATCTACGGAAGTAGAAGCGATGCAGTCGTTTTCATTTAACAGAATTAAGGCAGATTCTTTTAATTTTCGTTTTGTGCAGTGTTCTTCTTTGTGTAATATTGTTGTGTTTTGAAATTGTATTTTATGGCCTTGGTCCCAAGCATGTTCACAAATTTTTGATTTTTCGAACTGACGTTTCTTTATGTAATTTTGATGTTCATTTATTCGAACATTAAGAGGTCTAGAGGTTTCTCCAATATAAAACTTATTACATTCACAAGGAATCTTATAAATGCAATTTTTTGAGTTTTGCGTAGCGTTTTTTGGTTTTGTTTTTGTTATAATAGATTTAAGCGTATTTGTTGTTTTAAATGTAGTTTTGATGTTAAATTTGTTGCCTACTCTTCTCAATCTCTCTGACAGGCCCTGTATATATGGTATTGTTGTTGTTATAATGTGGTTTTCCTGGTTGTCAGTATTATTAGGTGAAGTCTGGTGTTGGTTGTCAGTTGTTTTGTGCTCAATTTTATTTAACTCTTTGTTAATAAATTTTTGAGGGTAATAAAATACAATTTCAAAACACAACAATATTACACAAAGAAGAACACTGCACAAAACGAAAATTAAAAGAATCTGCCTTAATTCTGTTAAATGAAAACGACTGCATCGCTTCTACTTCCGTAGATTTCAGTCATGTCTGGTTGCCGATAATTAAAGATGAAATTAACAATGGGCATATCCTTTTGAACAACCCTATATCGGGATAGTTCATGAGGTTTTTCCTAGGTTTTCCCTTATGACTTTAATGGGATCACTGAATTATAAGAATTCTTTGATCGCATTTTTTGGCAAATGCACTATCTTAAAAAGAAAGTCGTCCCTAGGAACGCCACAAATAAATTCTGAAGACAATTTTTCAAGTTCTTCCAACTTGAAAAAAATTTTTTTTTGATTTATAATGATCTTTGGAATTTCTTGTGCACCCTGTATATTTAAAATCAAAGAAATTTATCCATAGTAACGTAAACATATTTGTCAAAATAATTGTCATATATTTCAATTTTACCTCATAAATTTATATCCATTGAAAACGAAATCCGACAGGATTTTGAAACGTTTGGTTTTAAAATATACACAAGTTTGAACTCTGATGTGGTATTATTCCCAAGAAAATCTAAAATAAACTAGAAGATGCCACAAATAACATTCAGAAAACAATTAGAAATCAGCCATGGGACTGTAGTAACTAAAGCATTTAGAGATTTAGAAGTGTTATGTAAGAAGCTTGCCCGAGCCAAAAATAGCGTGACATTTTTGTGCAGATGTCGGCAGATGAAAATTATTCCAAAAGGTTTAAGGTTCCGTCAGCCATACATGGGCAGAAGAATCCACGAAATATTGGAACGTGCAAGTTTTGCCGCAATTAGAGATAGAATTCAATTTCATCGATATAATAAGTTTAAATTAGAAAAAGATATAGGGTATGTACAGAACTTCCTTTTTTATCAAATACCAGAAAATGAGTTTAACAGAATTATAAACAGTATTCTCGCTAGTTATAACAGAGAATTTATATTACAAAAACGAAGACATTTATACAAATTCAATCAACTTCTCTTAAATAAAAACATATCAACAAATACTACTCGAGACAAGAATTTTATTTTAACAAAAACTGTTATTAATCTTTCTGACAAACAACTAAACATTTCTGAAACTTCAGTTTTACAAAAAGGCCTTAATTTTGCAATTACCCCGAAAACAGTTCCTAAATTTGACGTTATTAGTGCTATTGAACAAACCGCAAATAAATTAAATTCAAGTGACGCTGAAGAATACAGGATTAGAGCGAAAATTGAACTAGAAAAACCTTTAAGAATCAAAAATAATCTTTCTAAAAATGAATTACATTCAGTTAAAGAATTAAGAAATGATAATTCAATCAAAATTTTACCTGCAGACAAAGGCAATGCAACAGTGATTTTGAATAAAAATGACTATGATGACAAAATTATGAACATAATTAATCAAGGACAATACACTAAACTAAACAAAGACCCGACAAGTTCAGTAGAAAGCAAAATATATCGTTTACTCTACAGTCACAAACACGAATTTACAGACCAAGAACGCAAAACTCTCACTCCACATTATACTAAACCTCCACACTTCTATGGCTTACCAAAAATTCATAAACCCAACATCCCTTTGAGACCAATTGTCAGTTCCATAAATTCTCCATGTAATGAACTTTCAAAATTTTTGCTGAAAATTATTTCTCCACTTACAGGTAATTCAATTTCTCATCTTAAAAACAGTGCAGATTTCTTAGAAAAATTGTCTCATATACAATACAAAAATACATTTACACTAGCAAGTTTTGACATAGTAAACTTATATAACAATGTTCCCGTAGCTAAAACACTTCCTATAGTAAAAGAATTATTGGAACATGACTTTTCACTTCATCAACGAACTCGTTTATCTATTAACACAATAATGGAATTACTCACTTTCTGTACGAAAACAACTTACTTTCAGTTAAACGATGATTTCTACCAACAAGATTTTGGCATGGCTATGGGTTCTTGTCTGTCCCCTGCCTTAAGTAACATCTTTATGGACAAATTTGAAGAACAAATGATTTTTTCAAAAGAAAATAAACCGTTGGTGTGGTGGCGTTATGTTGACGACATATTCATTATTTGGGAACAAAATCTGGAAAATCTGCAGGAATTATTAACCGACATAAACAACAAAGAACCAACCATAAAATTTACATTAGAAATCGAACAAAATAACAAACTACCTTTTTTGGACATTTTAATAACAAAAACACAATCTTCATTTGAAACAGAAGTTTACAGAAAACCAACTCACACTAACAGATATCTCAATTTTAACTCGAACCATCCAAATACGGTAAAAAGAGGTGTTATTAAATCTTTATATGACAGAGCAAAGACTAACTGCTCAGATACTACTAAATTCAACAAAGAAAAATCATTTATACAAAATGTTCTAACTGCAAACAATTACCCTCAAAAATTTATTAACAAAGAGTTAAATAAAATTGAGCACAAAACAACTGACAACCAACACCAGACTTCACCTAATAATACTGACAACCAGGAAAACCACATTATAACAACAACAATACCATATATACAGGGCCTGTCAGAGAGATTGAGAAGAGTAGGCAACAAATTTAACATCAAAACTACATTTAAAACAACAAATACGCTTAAATCTATTATAACAAAAACAAAACCAAAAAACGCTACGCAAAACTCAAAAAATTGCATTTATAAGATTCCTTGTGAATGTAATAAGTTTTATATTGGAGAAACCTCTAGACCTCTTAATGTTCGAATAAATGAACATCAAAATTACATAAAGAAACGTCAGTTCGAAAAATCAAAAATTTGTGAACATGCTTGGGACCAAGGCCATAAAATACAATTTCAAAACACAACAATATTACACAAAGAAGAACACTGCACAAAACGAAAATTAAAAGAATCTGCCTTAATTCTGTTAAATGAAAACGACTGCATCGCTTCTACTTCCGTAGATTTCAGTCATGTCTGGTTGCCGATAATTAAAGATGAAATTAACAATGGGCATATCCTTTTGAACAACCCTATATCGGGATAGTTCATGAGGTTTTTCCTAGGTTTTCCCTTATGACTTTAATGGGATCACTGAATTATCAGAATTCTTTGATCGCATTTTTTGGCAAATGCACTATCTTAAAAAGAAAGTCGTCCCTAGGAACGCCACAAATAAATTCTGAAGACAATTTTTCAAGTTCTTCCAACTTGAAAAAAAATTTTTTTTTGATTTATAATGATCTTTGGAATTTCTTGTGCACCCTGTATATTTAAAATCAAAGAAATTTATCCATAGTAACGTAAACATATTTGTCAAAATAATTGTCATATATTTCAATTTTACCTCATAAATTTATATCCATTGAAAACGAAATCCGACAGGATTTTGAAACGTTTGGTTTTAAAATATACACAAGTTTGAACTCTGATGTGGTATTATTCCCAAGAAAATCTAAAATAAACTAGAAGATGCCACAAATAACATTCAGAAAACAGTGGAAGTTTTAATTGCGAATTTGAAAACTTTCTATGTACATCTCTAGCATATAGGTAGTAAAGCATAGTATTTTCGGCTCCTTAAATCAATGAGTACCAAGCTCGTTTTGTTTGTACACCGGTCAAATACCTATTTAAATGCAAATTTTTCCATTTTGCGAAGACGGTGCTTTTGGTTGTCACATTTTCCCGGCCTAATAGAAAATTCAGTGGCAACACATGTCAAACTTTAAACTGCTATTTGGTGCGTTTATAGACAGGGTGTTTAGTTATAGCAAACAAAATCACAAAGTAAAATAACCAAGCAAATATAAAATCCTTCATTGCGTACTTATCTACTAATTCATCAAACTTGATTGTTGCTTGGCACCGACTTCAAAAATATACTAGATTGGTAGGTACAGAATGAGCACCTTTTAATGTTTACATTTTTTACTTCCTGGTAGGTACCTAACAACATTTAATGTGTTATTTATTTGCTAGAGTTGTATATTGTTATAATTATTTTTAGCTTTTTAGTTATAGGTAGAAGTCGGTTATATTTTTTTAAATGTTTTATTTTATGTGGAGTTTATAACAATTGTTTACTTCCATATAAACTGTAGTATAATTTTACTTCAAATAAGTAGTTGTCAAGTGCAATTGTAAAGTTTCAAAGTATGGCGCGTTTAACTGAAAAGCAACGAATTCAAGTTTTGAAGATGGTAGGATATGGAGGCTGAACTCGATCACAAGCTGAAGTTTGCGAAGTATCCGGCGCGGCCTATTACACGATCGGTAGTAAGTAAAATAGAAAAAATATTTCTAGAATTTTGTAGTAAGAGACAATTACAAAACCAAACATTTTCGAGAAGATACACAATTAAATGTTTTGCTCGATTTACAAGAAAATTCTCACAAATCCAGTAGACAAATAGCCGCAGAACAATCAATAAGTAAATTTTGTTTTCTAAAATGCTTGCATAGAAATAACTGGCACCCATACAAAATTCATTTAGTTTAGAACGTACTGAAGATGCTTTGGACCGGAGAGTAGAATTTTGCTAAATAATGATGGATAAATGGAATGCCAATCCGCACTTTTCAAGTAAGATGGGCAGGAATTGTGGGTACTTCAATTGTGGGTCCGTTTTTTATTGAAGGAACACTTAACTCGGAAACGTATTTAGAACTATTACAAAATGAAATAATACGCTGTTTAACAGAACTTTACCCGAATGGTGAAAACCCCAATATACTGGCAGATTCGGTATGGTTTTAACAGGATGAAGCGCCCCCGAACTATTCGCGAACAGTGCGAGATTATCTTGACAAAATTTTCCCAAGTAGATGGATCGCAAGGAGAGGTAATATCGAATGGCTAGCTAGGTCTCCAGATCAAAGCCCGTTATATTTTTATCTTTTAGGTTACGCGAAATCGAATATCTACTTAAATAAGCCAGAAAATATGAAGGAATTAAAGAATACAATTAGAGCCGGAATACAAAGAATCCTGTCACAAACGCTAAATGAAGTTAATGGTTAAAAATTCGAACATTTAATATGATATGTTGATTTTTTTTTTCTTCAATTTTGAAAGAAATGTAATAAGAAAATTACATTTCTCTTAATTTTCGGTATAGGACATTGTACAAGAAAAATAAAATAAAAAGCAAAAGTTTCCACTTGAAAAAATAAAGTTGATGGTACATTTAATCACAAAAACGTCAGGTCAAAAAAACGATGTCCGAAGGTTTTTCCAAAAACCAACCCCTGAATTTTAAATTAATTTGTTCTAACCCACCCGTCCCCACTGTATATTTGGTGAAAAAACTAATTCTATAAATATAATTATGAAAAAGAGGTAGATTAAAATTATCTGATAATGCATTTTTGATACTTTCCAGCCTTACAATTTTAGGGCAAACTTGTTCTATATGAGATCGCATACACAGAGATCGTATATTGAGTAATAATTATTATTTTTTTTCAAGTTCTTATTATTCCCTGGAAGTCGCTGGTTTGCAATTTGGATTATAAATTTGTAGTCTGTCAGTTAAAATCAGAATTATTTTGCAATTAGCCATATTATTTCTGATTTGTTACTATTCACAATATCGTTTAAATTTATGTTCATTGCGTTTTAACAAACTTCATTTCATAAAATAAACTTAAATTGTTTATAATGCGATTATGCAAAACTCAATAATCTGACAGAGTCCACAAGTACCGTGTTTAAAGAACAGCTCGTAAACCATTATTTTCTGAATAATTTCTTGAAAACTGCCTAAGTTATGGATTTTTCAAATATCATTAATGTTAGTGGTTATTCCAGTTTTTCCCTGTGGGTTATGCTCCGATCATGCCTTACAAAAAATATTTTATAACGTTTTTCACTTTTTTTACAAATATTCTTTTGGAAGCATTGCTATATAGTCAATAATTTACAAATTATAAAGGAAAAAATGTTTAATATTCTTTGTTTTGCTTTATTGTCGAAAAATGCAAAATGAAATGTATTGGTTGGTAGCTGATGCATTTATTATATTATTCAACAAACAATCAATTTAAAAATAGAAAGGATTCCGGCTATCTAGTTCGAGAGTATCTGTTTGTTTAAACCAAGAACACAAAACTCAAAATCAAAATATGAAGAGGGAAGCTGAAACGAAGTTTATTAAATACAGATAATTTAATGAATGAGTCAGGTTTAGATAAAAATCAAAAGCGCATTATATCAATAAATTCAGAGAAATAAAAACGAAACAAATTTAATTTAATTTAAAATGCTGAAATACTTTTGAGGTATATAAAGAAAGAAGAGTATAAACAAATTTCCAAGCACACATAAAATATTTTAATGATGTTATGGCAGTTACACACAGTAATTTTAGAATTTTATATAATTTATGGTCTGTATCTGAGCTGTAAAATCTAATTAAATGTGTAGAAATAAAAAAAAGTTTACACAAAAATTCTAAATAGAGGACAGACTGTAAATGACATATAGAATTTGGGTTGGTAGTTTTATAGTTATGTAGGGTTGTTAAAAAAGTTAGAAACAAATATTATATAAGATAGCCCATATGTTTCATAAGCTATTACTTTTTGCTACGAATTATACATTCTATACCCGGCTTAAACCACTGGTAATGGCACATTCTCTATAAGCGGATTAGAATGTGTAAACAAATTATTTAAAACACAAATTATTTTGAAAATAAATAATTGTATAATTTCAAGTATATTCTACTAAAAACTTACCGCCCGCCGTGTTAAAATTGGGCAAAATTCGTATTTTACAACTATACCACTTCCCGGGATTCGCCCATTAAAGTGTTTGTTTATTGTTTATTGATGATATAAACAAAATTGTTTATATTATCATATAACTGACAGCTTTCTTTTACCTACATTTCCAAATCGATTGACACCTCTTAAAAATCGATTCGTAAGATAAAATTCTAGATATTCCTGATAAATTGGAAATTTAAATTCGATAATCACACCATTTTTTTATAATAATTAGGTATCAACTCTTTGCGAAATTATTATTTGGAATTTGGCAAAAGCGGTTCGAAAAATAGAACCATAAGCATACAAAGTAAAATATAAATAGATTATATATCTTCTTACTGTCTGCATCAATCACATAATCCAGAAATCTAAGAAGCTTATTAAAAAATATATCCAAAGTATGCATTGAGACTTTAAAAATAGTCATACTAAAATAATAATGGAAAAAAATAATTAAATTTATAATTAACAACACATAACCATCAATCTCACCCTGAACAAAATATCTAATGTAACATTAAAACGCAGGAATCATTTAAGTCCAAGAAAATATATTTATTTTAGAACAACGTTGTCAGCTTTCCGGACGCAGAATCATCTTTAAGATAGACAGGAAATATACATTTGCGCAATATACAATCAGCGATCGTTTCGCCACGTGGTGTTAAAACCTGACTTGTATATTTTTGATACATTTTACCTGTTTTCTGCGTCCACTGAGAGACTTGTAAATTGCCCCCAAAACGAGGTAGACGAAAATAGTGTTGCCTACCATACGTCACTAAGTATCAGATCATAATTAGGAAGAAACGGTACTGTTTAGGCACTCGAACCTTTGATCAATTGGCGAAAAATTTTCTGCGTCCGTATACGGATGCAGAACCCCGGGGGACGCAGAATTATATGAAAAAACTCATATGTACGGGCGCAAAATTAATAGCATGGTATAAATATATATATATATATATATATATATATATATATATATATATATATATATATATATATATATATATATATAAACCAGAAAGGAAATCACAGCTGTATAGAAGTACAAAATTCTACAATGTTATCGGGAAGCAGCCAATATATAAAAGTATACTCTTTTAACTATATTTTGAGAGCTTTCGAAAATTGTTAATTTCTTCATCAGTCAAAAACTACAATTAACACAAAAGTTGAATTATAATATTAAGTTAATATGTAATGAAAACTTACGTTAGTTGAGATTAAATTTAGAATTAACTGTACAGCACAAATTGAACATTGGAAAGGTTATCCAGTAAAAGATAATATTTTTACATTTGAAACGTATAAGAAAATGACAATGTTAAATTGAAATTTACAGAGAAGTTAATTGCTATGGAAATTATTAAAAAAGAAGGCTGCAAATTGTTGGGGAAAAAATGTATAATACAAAGTTAGTGCAAATGAATTAACCAAGATTAGAATTAGAATGATTAGATTTTGAAATTTTGTTATCGATTTCAAGCAAATTGCAATATATAACGTTAAGGTTTAACAGATCAGTTTTTTTATTTATATTATCATCAAAACTATCAATATATACCATCTCCAAAAAAATTCTTTTAAATGAATTTCCTTCTATTGCAAGGATGCTAGTGTTGTCAAAGTTTGCTGTATGGCAATTATCAATACAATGACTAGTTAAAGCCGAAGAATCTTTGTTCAATCTTATATCACTTTTGTGAGAAGTTATTCGGTCTTTAAGTCTTCTTGAAGTTTGTCCAATATAGGTGGCTGGACAATTGTTACAATTAATTTTATATATTACATTTGATTGGAAAAATTTTGGGATGTTATCTTTAACTTTACTGAACAAATCATTAACAGTTTTAAGAGACTTGTGAGAAACTTTAATATTAGGTTGATTATTGAAAATCTTCAAGATCTTGGGGGTTATCTCTTTAAGGTAAGGAAGGGACACATATACGTAATTGGAATTTTGTAAATTTGAATCATTGCTTACATTAAAATTGTTATTTAATAAGGGATTAAATGGTATCTGATTTCTATGTGTAAATCTTTCGACGGCTAGAATTTGTGGATTATTGAATAATAATTTATTTAACAATTTGGGAGGATAAGAATTATCTAAAAATAAATGAAACAAATTTTTTAGGTTTTTATCAATAAAAGTTGGATGACAAATTTTTAAAATTCTACTTTTCATCTCATTAACAAGGTTCATTTTCAATTTGAACGGATGGTTAGAATAGAAATTCATATACCTCCCCGGGCTTGTTGGTTTTCTGTACCAGTCCAATTTAAGGGTGTTATCGTCTCTAATCACAATACGTCATGGATGATCTTATTGACGATTGTGTTTCTAGACTTGAATTTGAAGTCAAGTTATTAAAGAAATATGTAGACGATATTATTTGCGGAATCCCTTTTGGTAGTAATTTATAACTTTTACACATTTTTAATGAATATAATCGCTTTCTTAAATTCACCATTGAAGAAGAAGACCATAATTGTAGCGTACCTTTCCTTGATACAAGAGTTTTTAGAGACGATAACACCCTTAAATTGGACTGGTACAGAAAAACAACAAGCTCGGGGAGGTATATGAATTTCTATTCTAACCATCCGTTCAAAATGAAAATTAACCTTGTTAATAGATGAAAAGTAGAATTTTAAAAATTTGTCATCCAACTTTTATTGATAAAAACCTAAAAAATTTGTTTCATCTATTTTTAGATAATTCTTATCCTCCCAAATTGTTAAATAAATTATTATTCAATAATCCACAAATTCTAGCCGTCGAAAGATTTACACATAGAAATCAGATACCATTTAATCCCTTATTAAATAACAATTTTAATGTAAGCAATGATTCAAATTTACAAAATTCCAATTACGTATATGTGTCCCTTCCTTACCTTAAAGAGATAACCCCCAAGATCTTGAAGATTTTCAATAATCAACCTAATATTAAAGTTTCTCACAAGTCTCTTAAAACTGTTAATGATTTGTTCAGTAAAGTTAAAGATAACATCCCAAAATTTAATTTCGAAAAGATTGTTGAGGAGGTCTTGAATTATTTTGTCTATTCATGGGTTTTCTCTCCTCCAAATTTTTTCCTGTAACAGATAAGTATTTAAAAAATTGTATATGTAGAACAAAGTGTAGTAAGGCAATTTCGTAAAATTGCCCGGATTACTGGTTGTCTGTACAGAGATTCTTCCTCACAGTTTTTCTGAGAGAAAGAGATGTCTATAAAATGATCAACCAGTATTCCTGTATATAAGTAATGTATTGTATATTGTGTAATACTTATCTGTGTATGGAGACGTTTCAACTCCGAGTCTGGAGTCGTTGTCAATCGTTTAGTGTTGTTTTCGAGGCTTTTTTCTAAAAAATTTTCGCTTTGATTTTGAATTTATTGTTTGTCAAAAAATTTGACCTCCAAATTTTTTCCTGTAACAGATAAGTATTTAAAAAATTGTATATGTAGAACAAAGTGTAGTAAGGCAATTTCGTAAAATTGCCCGGATTACTGGTTGTCTGTACAGAGATTCTTCCTCACAGTTTTTCTGAGAGAAAGAGATGTCTATAAAATGATCAACCAGTATTCCTGTATATAAGTAATGTATTGTATATTGTGTAATACTTATCTGTGTATGGAGACGTTTCAACTCCGAGTCTGGAGTCGTTGTCAATCGTTTAGTGTTGTTTTCGAGGCTTTTTTCTAAAAAATTTTCGCTTTGATTTTGAATTTATTGTTTGTCAAAAAATTTGACAAACAATAAATTCAAAATCAAAGCGAAAATTTTTTAGAAAAAAGCCTCGAAAACAACACTAAACGATTGACAACGACTCCAGACTCGGAGTTGAAACGTCTCCATACACAGATAAGTATTACACAATATACAATACATTACTTATATACAGGAATACTGGTTGATCATTTTATAGACATCTCTTTCTCTCAGAAAAACTGTGAGGAAGAATCTCTGTACAGACAACCAGTAATCCGGGCAATTTTACGAAATTGCCTTACTACACTTTGTTCTACATATACAATTTTTTAAATACTTATCTGTTACAGGAAAAAATTTGGAGGAGAGAAAACCCATGAATAGACAAAATAATCCCAAAATTTTTCCAATCAAATGTAATATATAAAATTAATTGTAACAATTGTCCAGCCACCTATATTGGACAAACTTCAAGAAGACTTAAAGACCGAATAACTTCTCACAAAAGTGATATAAGATTGAACAAAGATTCTTCGGCTTTAACTAGTCATTGTATTGATAATTGCCATACAGCAAACTTTGACAACACTAGCATCCTTGCAATAGAAGGAAATTCATTTAAAAGAATTTTTTTGGAGATGGTATATATTGATAGTTTTGATGATAATATAAATAAAAAAACTGATCTGTTAAACCTTAACGTTATATATTGCAATTTGCTTGAAATCGATAACAAAATTTCAAAATCTAATCATTCTAATTCTAATCTTGGTTAATTCATTTGCACTAACTTTGTATTATACATTTTTTCCCCAACAATTTGCAGCCTTCTTTTTTAATAATTTCCATAGCAATTAACTTCTCTGTAAATTTCAATTTAACATTGTCATTTTCTTATACGTTTCAAATGTAAAAATATTATCTTTTACTGGATAACCTTTCCAATGTTCAATTTGTGCTGTACAGTTAATTCTAAATTTAATCTCAACTAACGTAAGTTTTCATTACATATTAACTTAATATTATAATTCAACTTTTGTGTTAATTGTAGTTCTTGACTGATGAAGAAATAAACAATCTTCGAAAGCTCTCAAAATATAGTTAAAAGAGTATACTTTTATATATTGGCTGCTTCCCGATAACATTCTAGAATTATATATATATATATATATATATATATATATATATATATATATATATATATGTTAGGTAGTTTCCGGGAATTCATTCGCGTAGTTGATAACTGATACCGGGATCGATGGTAAAATGACGACGTTTCGGCAGAGTCACATCTGCCCTCTTCAGGTCGGTTCGCATAATTCTCGTAGCTTCCTGCTTTCGCTTCTAGTCACTCGAATACTAGTAGTAGTCTTAGTATTCAAGTAACTAGAAGCGAAAGCAGAATGCTACGAGAATTATGCGAACGAAAAATCGTTCATTTAACATAACACAAGAACACAAATGGAAGTTTCTCGCTTATTTCACGAAATTTTTCCAAATTTGCCGCCTGTATCCCAATGAACAATTAGCAAAACCGAAATCAGTTACTCGAGCTTGGTCATCTAAGACAGATAAAAAAGTAGCTGCCAATGCTCTAACTGATAATACGAAATTGGATAGTATGCTCGAGTTTCAAGAAAACCCACATAATTCTGGTCGAAAAGTAACCCCACTGTAAAACGTTAGCCAAACATCAATTTTTCAGGTCAGTAAAGTTAGCACCGCCATTTTACAGAAACTCAAATTTAAACATATGGGAATTACGAGCTATTTAGGAGCTCTTGATTTTTACCTAAATTGATTTTTGAGCTCAATATTTACTATGGAAAAAGTGCAAAAAACTATTAGCGGAGCTAACTTTACGTAAAGTTAGCACCGCCATCTCAGAAAAACAAACAAAAAAATTTTGTGAGGCGTCTCAAATTAGGAGCTATTTACGAGCTTTTAATTGACGTATTGAACGTCAACCCCTAAATTTGTCTAAGGGGTAAAAACCACCCCCGAAAAAATATTGAATTTTAATTTTAAATTTAAAATATATTAAAATTATCTACGATTCACGAGCTCTTTCCTGGTGTAATGCACATAAACATCTAAAACTGTCTAAGGGGTGAAAACAACCCCCCAAGTATGCAGTTTTTTCAAATTTTATGATTATTAAATTTTGAAAAATACCAGCATGATCTACGATTTACGAGCTTTCCAACGGTATATTACACGACAACATTCAAATTACTGGAAGGGGTGCAAACCACCCCCAAATTATGCAGTTTTTTCAAATTTTATGATTTATAAATTTTCAAAAATACCAGCATGATCTACGATTTACGAGCTTTCCAACGGTATATTACACGACTGCATTCAAATTACTGGAAGGGGTGCAAACCACCCTCCAATTATGCAGTTTTTTCAAATTTTATGATTTATAAATTTTAAAAAATACCAGCATGATCTACGATTTACGAGCTTTCCAAAGGTATATTACACGACAACATTCAAGTTACTGGAAGGGATGCAAACCACCCTCCAATTATGCAGTTTTTTCAAATTTTATGATTTATAAATTTTAAAAAATACCAGCATGATCTACGATTTACGAGCTTTCCAACGGTATATTACACGACAACATTCAAGTTACTGGAAGGGATGCAACCACCCTCCAATTATGCAGTTTTTTCAAATTTTATGATTTATAAATTTTCAAAAATACCAGCATAATCTACGATTTACGAGCTTTCCAACGGTATATTACACGACAACATTCAAGTGACTGGAAGGGATGCAAACCACCCTCTAATTATGCAGTTTTTTCAAATTTTATGATTTATAAATTTTAAAAATACCAGCATGATCTACGATTTACGAGCTTTCCAAAGGTATATTACACGACAACATTCAAGTTACTGGAAGGGATGCAAACCACCCTCCAATTATGCAGTTTTTTCAAATTTTATGATTTATAAATTTTAAAAAATACCAGCATGATCTACGATTTACGAGCTTTCCAACGGTATATTACACGACTGTATTCAAATTACTGGAAGGGGTGCTAACCACCCTCCAATTATGCAGTTTTTTCAAATTTTATGATTTATAAATTTTAAAAAATACCAGCATGATCTACGATTTACGAGCTTTCCAAAGGTATATTACACGACAACATTCAAGTTACTGGAAGGGATGCAAACCACCCTCCAATTATGCAGTTTTTTCAAATTTTATGATTTATAAATTTTAAAAAATACCAGCATGATCTACGATTTACGAGCTTTCCAACGGTATATTACACGACAACATTCAAGTTACTGGAAGGGATGCAAACCACCCCCCAATTATGCAGTTTTTTCAAATTTTATGATTTATAAATTTTCAAAAATACCAGCATGATCTACGATTTACGAGCTTTCCAACGGTATATTACACGACTACATTCAAATTACTGGAAGGGGTGCAAACCACCCTCCAATTATGCAGTTTTGTCAAATTTTATGATTTATAAATTTTAAAAAATACCAGCATGATCTACGATTTACGAGCTTTCCAACGGTATATTACACGACAACATTTAAGTTACTGGAAGGGATGCAAACCACCCCCCAATTATGCAGTTTTTTCAAATTTTATGATTTATAAATTTTAAAAAATACCAGCATGATCTACGATTTACGAGCTTTCCAACGGTATATTACACGACAACATTCAAGTTACTGGAAGGGATGCAAACCACCCTCCAATTATGCAGTTTTTTCAAATTTTATGATTTATAAATTTTAAAAAATACCAGCATGATCTACGATTTACGAGCTATCCAGCGGTATGTTACACGACCACATTCAAATTACTGGGAGAGGTTCAAACAACGCACTAAATTTACCAGTTATTCCAAATTATGTGTTTTTTTCATTTCAAAAACTGCCGGCCTCATCTACGATTTACGAGCTTTTCAACGGTATGTTACACGACCACATTCAAATTACTGGAAGGGGTGCAAGTGCAAACAACACCTTAACAAGTTTTGGGAAGCGGTGCAAACCACCCCCCAATTATGCAAATTTTATGATTTATAAATTTTGAAAAATATCAGCATGATCTACGATTTACGAGCTTTAAAATACTACATTCAAATTTTTGGAAAGGGTGCAAACAACCCCCTTAATTTCCCAGTTTGTCTATATTAAGTGATTTTGTTCATTTTCAAAACTGACAGCCTAATCTACGATTTAGAAGCTCTTCAAGGATATATAACACTTACTTTCAAATTATTGTAACGAATGCAAACAACCCCCAAATTATGCAATTTTTTCCAAATTTGTAGTTCTTAAATTTAGAAAACTAGCAACATAAATTATGATTTAGTACCTCTTCAATGATACATTGCAGGACCACTTCAAAATCACCTAGAAGGTGCAAGTAACTACCTAAATGACTAATTATTTCAAACCGTCAGAGTTTTGAAATGGATGAAAATATTAAATATTATCCTTACTACGGCAAAGGTTTAGAAATCTAGATTTTACAAATTTTGGAAATGGTGTAAGGTGTAATTATCTACCATGTACAAGCTTTTCAACAATATGTTAAAAAACGACTACTGTTGGTAGTCATTGTTCGGATAAATAATTGTATTATGAATTATGATCTTTTAATTAAGTATTGAATCTAACGAAAAATTGTAACCATCTTTATGTATCACGTGTTACCGTTTCTTCTGGTTTTGTATTCAACTCGCTTCTTCTTCAAAATCTTGCTTAAAGTTTTAATATTTACCTCAAAGTTTTTTGTTTCTAATTAACATATTAAAACAGTTGTTTCAAATAGAAATAGCAATATTTTTATGTATTTCGAAATGCACAGATTAATTCCAGTCGGCATTTTTCAACCAACTAACTAAACTAATATAAGTCAAATAATATTCTTATTTTTGTCTAACCTTTACCATATGAAAATGGGCTGAATCTATAATCTATACAAGAAATATAAAACAGGAGTTTGGTATCTGAGAGGGCAATGTATTTCGTTCTTATTCTTTCAACTATTATTTTTGTACCCACAATAATCAGATTATTCATAGCAAACCAAAATTACAAATAGGAAGACATAAAAGATCAAAGGTACTTGAATGAATTAAACAAATGTGTTGTCTCGCCATCTAGGTGCCAATATTCCTACCTGTAACTAATAACTTAGTAAAATTTCCATAGATGGACGATTTCACATTTGAAATTACTGGTTAATGCCATAAAATATATTAGATTTTTTTGTTAAAATGTTTATTGATAATAAATATATAAATAACTACTTCAATATACCTACTTATTGAGAGAAATTCAACGTACTTGAATTTCAAAAACAAATGTTCTTAAATCAAATGATAGCGATTAATTGTATAATGAAGTATATTATATACCTATGAGTTTGAACGTAAAGGATGAGTACAGAGTGGCGTATATTACTTATGTGATTCAAGAATTTAAGTAACCCCTGCAATAGAAAATACCACTTGATTACTTTTATGTTTTTTTTGGGGAATAACACCGCAATAGAAATAAAACTACGTATATTGCAGGAATACCAAACGTTTCAAAGTCTGTTCTGACTTCGTTGTCAATGGGTTTATATTTATTGATGTGATTGCAAAATGAAAAAGTAATCAAGAATATGCCACAAACAACGTTTAGAAGACAATAAGAAAATACCACATTATAAATTTTTTACTGCTTTAATAAAATATATTGCCTCGACTAGAACCAGTGGCACCAATCAAATATTAGATAACAATTATCAGAGAACTGTTTTCAATATATTCACATAATCAGTGTATTCAAATTTATTTTTTCATTCTACAGAAGAGGCCATTACAATCAGCGGCAAGAAGGCTTTTTCGAATGTTTCATCAAAATCTAAAATGAAAATTCTTTAATAGGCCAAAAATAACCTTCTAAATTTAGATATTTGAAAATGGACTAAAATAATTATGCAAAAATATTGGGGATGGACTAATAAGATGGTAATATCGTTTTCATTACTGAGTATCCTTATTGGCAAAACTACATTACTAGTGTACAAACCGCATAATGAATGAATTAATTGAGAAAACATATTTTGTGTGTTAATCCAGCACTGAAAAATTTAGTTTCCTCAAGTTCTTGTTTTTTTCTTAAGTATAGGAACTTACAATCTCATTATAATTTGAAAAAAAAACCGCACAATTGGGGGGTGGTTTGCACCCGTTCCAGTAATTTGAATGTAGTCGTGTAATATACCGTTGGAAAGCTCGTAAATCGTAGATCATGCTGGTATTTTTCAAAATTTATAAATCATAAAATTTGAAAAAACTGCATAATTGGGGGGTGGTTTGCATCCCTTACAGTAATTTGAATGTTGTCGTGTAACATACCGTTGGAAAGCTCGTAAATCGTAGATCATGCTGGTATTTTTGAAAATTTATAAATCATAAAATTTGAAAAAACTGCATAATTTGGGGGTGGTTTGCACCCCTTCCAGTAATTTGAATGTTGTCGTGTAATATACCGTTGGAAAGCTCGTAAATCGTAGATCATGCTGGTATTTTTTCAAAATTTAATAATCATAAATTTTGAAAAAACTGCATACCTGGGGGGTTGTTTTCACCCCTTAGACATTTTTAGATGTTTATGTGCATTACACCTGGAAAGAGCTCGTAAATCGTAGATTATTTTAATATATTTTAAATTTAAAATTAAAATTCAATATTTTTTCGGGGGTGGTTTTTACCCCTTAGACAAATTTAGGGGTTGACGTTCAATACGTTAATTGAAAGCTCGTAAATAGCTCCTAATTTGAGACGCCTCACAAAATTTTTTTGTTTGTTTTTCTGAGATGGCGGTGCTAACTTTACGTAAAGTTAGCACCGCCAATAGTTTTTTGCACTTTTTCCATAGTAAATATTGAGCTCAAAAATCAATTTAGGTAAAAATCAAGAGCTCCTAAATAGCTCGTAATTCCCATATGTTTTAATTTGAGTTTCTGTAAAATGGCGGTGCTAACTTTACTGACCTCAATTTTTCGAGTATTAAAGGAAAGTAAAATGCATCCGCATAAAATGATGCTGACTCAGGAGCTCATGGAAGACTATTTCGATAGGAGAACATATTTCTGTGAACAAATGATGATAAGGTTAGATGACAATATGGTCCAATTAGAAATGTTTTGTTTTCTGATGAGATCACATTTACACTTCACGGTCATGCTAATGGTCAAAATTGCCGCTATTGATCTAATGAGAATCCTCACTGGATGACAGAGAAACATACATTGCGTATGTTTCTCTGTTAATGTTTAGACAGGAATTGTTGGAAATCATATATCCGTCCGTTTTTCATTGATGGCAACTTGAATGGAGATACATATTTAGAAGTGTTCCAAAATAATGTCGTGCCGACTTTGACAAACTTATATCCTGATCCAGTAAACCGACAAGTTCCTGTCAATACAATATTGTTTTAGCAAGATGAAGCACCGCCCCATTACGAAATCAATGACCGGCAGTACCTGAATCATTTTTTTCCAAATTGCTGGATTGAGAGGCGCGGACCGATAGAATGGCCAGCACGATCTCTTGATCTGAAGCCATTGGACAACTTTTTGTGGGGATATGTGAAAACGAATCCCGTCAACTTAGATTACCTCAAATGGCGAATCACGCTTGCGATTAGATTAGCCACGCCTGAGATGTTGAGTAAAGTTATAAGACATTTCTATACCAGATTAGCATGTTGCCAAGACGATGGCGACGAGCATTTTGAACATTTCGTACATTGACATTAATGTTGTTTTTTTATATTATTATGAAATAATCATTATTACTTACTAGGTTTTTAGTGTAATGTAGCAAATTTGTGAAATAAAATAATTTTCTTTTTTTAATGTTAATTTTTGTAATAAATCTGAAAACAGTTAATAGTTCCCAAATAGTTAAAGATAGGTGTAGGACATTGTACATAAATTATGTTTAGAATTCTCTGGAGAATCCAAACAAATAAATAATATACAAGGGTTTGATTTTAAATAAGAAAGTTGGTATTGGCCACTGTCACATGACACACCCTATATATTTTATTTTGTTGGAAAAATGCGCATTTAAAATTACAAATCCAAGCGTTTTTCCCAACACGCCCTCCTTTATTCGTTATCGAATTTATTCCATTTGGCTGTTCCACACTATATGTGAGTTATGAAGCAGTAAAATAAAACAAAGCAGTTTCTGATTTAGAATCTCCAGCTCTATTCTATGTAAATAAAAAATTTAGGCAAAGATTGTAAAACCAATGAAAAATAACACAAGATTTCAAATAAATTATGTAAATACAACTTATAGGGAAAATCTCACATGAGGGAGAGGCGGGTCTCACCAGATCTTACAAAATCTCACCAAGAGGGAGTAAGGGGGGAAATTTTCAAAAAATACATGGCGTACTTAATGCTAGACTCCTTGTCAGTTATAAAAACTAATATCGCCTGTGTCGAAATTCGACCAATTATGTGTATAATTAATAGGACTTTATTTGTGTTCAAATTCTCAATTTAATATGAAAAGAGACTGTAAGTGGAAATTAATCACAAAAATTTAGTTACCACGAAATTCCTTAGAACTAAAGAACGCTTTAACCGGCAGAATAATATAGAAAATAGAATGACAATTCCATTTGAAAATATTGAATAGTTATGAAGTAGAAATCGCATATGCTAAAATTACAAAATACTTTGTTTTAATTTATTACTAATTCTTATTCAATTTCCATTTGTACATTTAATAAATAGTACATGGGTGAGTATCTTTACTCGTAAATTCAAGGATTCAATAAAAATTTTGGTACATATATCCATATAATCGGACATTTGCTTTATAAACTATTTTTTCTCAAGATGAAATGTTTTAGTTTAATTTCAATTCTCTAACATTTATTATGCTACTCATTATAATAATTACACTTCATATTATATTTTCACCATCGTTTATATATAACTGTTAAAAGACTAACCAATATAAAAATGTTTGCTAACTTTTGACCACCCTGTATATACAACTACCCATGTACCACTCATCATATTTTTTTAACCCGGTAAAACTATAATCCCACTCCAACCAATCTATAGATGCGACTGCCTATGAGCCACCATATTTACTCTTTTTGTTCGTAAATTTTTTCAATTATCTTCTGTAACTATATTTCAATCATCACATATATGCAACTAATATACCATTTCCTTTTCTATTTTTTTTTTGTAATTACCCTGTATAACTATAATTCCTCTCACACTACACGAAGACGAAATGTTGCATTTTAGAAACCACACTGTATTACTATTATTCTCCTTCAGCATATTTCCAACATACCTGTATATGTATCCTATATACCTCAGTCTATTTATATAAGCATATGTAACGACTCTCAAGACAACTTAAATGTGTGCCTCAAATTAATATGAAAACACATAACTTTTTACCAATCCAAATATGGTCTAAACGGCACTATTTACTTTAAAATCTTGAAAGGTTAAGCGCTATAAAATGTAATGCTAGAAAAAAGTAATGAAATTTTTATAAGATTGTTCACATCAATTTGCAGTGAAAGAATTTTTCATAGCAGTTGTATTCTCAAGTAAGTCACCAAATCACCCTGTATTGAACAAAGCTGTCATTATTGTAACAATCTCATTCTTTCTCGGTAATACGATTTTTGCCGAGCAATCGATTTGTAGATGCCAAAAACCCCAAAATAGAATTTCGACAAAATGATAAAAAGAACAAACATTATATGTATAATGTTATAAGTAAAAATACATTTGCTACATATATATCACATCTCGTTAAAAGAACATTAAACAATTTTTAAGTGACTGCTATTGTAGATGACATCTTAAAATTTATTTAAAAGAACGCAGGAATGGATAGACAAAAATATTAATAAATTGTTATTAGATTTGTGATAAATTCATGACTGAAGAAATCTATATACTCAACTTGGTCAGGATCAGAAATAAAATTTATTAATTAGCTTTAGAATATCTGAATAGTTATTGTACTTACGTAAAACTTTGCATGTCATTTCTTCTGTAAATGCGCAAAGTTCTTAAAATCACAGTCAATTCGATCACAACACAATAGATTCTGAAGTCAACGTTTTTGTAAAAAAGTCATAAAATAATATTTTTAGTGCATACATTTACAGTCGATTATTAAAGCAATATTTATACTTCGCTACTCGATTGGGCTTTTGTCGACTGCTGCCACATTTCTAACATTAGATTTTACGGGTTAAGATAGTTGTTCATAGTTTCTATTTAATTTACTTGTAACGGAAATTCCTCATGACACCTTTTAGAAAATTAATTAAACAATTATTAGCAAAACATCATCAACAACCATTCTAGGTAACCTCATTAAATTCAGCATGTCTACAAATATTATCACGTACACCAAACAGTTGTTGAAATAGCAAAAAAATCGACTGATGGCACACTTTCGATAACTGAGGTAAATCGCGAACCATCAGTCGAGTAAACCATGTAGCCATGACAAGTCGAGTTCAAAATGTAGCGTAGTAGAGATTAGATGTAGTTAGTATAGTGTAACCTGTAGTTAGTATAGTGTAACCAAGTAACCAGTAGAAATAAACATGTAGCCTTTACAATTAGTATTATTGGTCGAAGGCCGCTGCAATATTATAATACCACATGGCGATCCTGAACCATAAATAAGGACCAATCTTCACATGGCGATCCTGCCCTCGAACATAATCTTCTGACAGAATAATTCAGCCGATGGTAATGGGTACCACACAGTCAAAAAGACAAACTCAAGAAACGTCCGACAATGGGGAAGTCAATTCCAATGTCTATATAAATGAAGATAATTTCCCGCTAGACGTAAGAGTATTGTTATACGTAATAGCTGCAGTAGCCCTGGTAATGCTGCTAATAAAACTTAAAAATATGCACAGAAGAAATATAAAAAGGGACATATCAAGAAGTATGGCTATTCTAGATAGGCAAGCCCAACAGCCCTAAAAGTTGTAAGGTACAGAACATTATAACATATTATAAAGGTAACTCACATAAAAATATTTAATTGCTTGTGACCCTAATAATGAACTACTTTACATTTTATATCATTGTGTATCTATGATTATTATGTCTTAATTTAAGAATTTTAGGAGATTTATTTTAGCATATATATGTGTATATATGTGTGTATATATATATATATATGTATATATGTATATATAGGAAATGTCGAACGCTTATAATACATTGTAAAGGAAATTATGAAAGTGCTGAGTAAGTACATTATATCATGAATGAACTTAATCTCTAAAGGTGTTAATAACCTATGATATAACTAGGTCATTAAATGTTCTATTTATTATATTTTTGCTGACCCATAGTCATCATTGGCCTTGTAAGGTATTTGAAAACTTCCTTGTTTTGTTTGCAAATTAAAATATCGAGGTGCTTACGAATTATATTTTTTTTACGAAATCTCTAACAAAGCTACTCGTACAATACGTAGAGTGTAGGAATGTCAATTGACCCTCGACAATTATATGAGCAATTAGGTGTAATTAAACTAGAAATAACCGCGCAGGCCAAACGTGCCCTAAAAACTAGAATTCCAACAGGTGCTAGCACTCGAAAAGATATCGCGGACAAGTTAGTTCTATTATTTAATAATTACACAAGTTTAATCGACAACCACTGGAGTTCGTTACAAGATCCAGATAGATTAGAAGTTAGACGTAATTTTCTTTTCGTTAGGGATAAAGTCCTTAGAGCTTTCCAGAATTTAGAAGTAAACTATAAAATACCTATCTCTTGTACCGAGAAAATCGACATTAGTATCGTTGAAGACGAAATTTTGCTCACGGAGCCGGTATTCACAATGTCTTCTGCGGAATTTTTCAATCTTATCAGTAAAATACTACCCACAGAATTCAACGGCGATACGGAAAAACTACAGTCATTTTTAGATGCTCTCGAACTACTACAATTACATGTAGGGGAACATGAACAGACAGCAGTTGCGTATATCAAAACTAGATTAACCGGCAAAGCACGAGATTTAATCTCTACCGAAAACACAATAAACTCCATATATAATACCCTGAAAAATAACTCGAAATTTGAGAACTCTAGAACAATAGGCAATAAACTCTCAAACTTCAAACAAAATGCCAGAACCAACGCCAACTACGCAAACGAATTAGAGGTAATTTGCAACAAACTAAAAAGAGCTTACATCATGGAAGGAGTACCATCGGAAGTAGCGGAAAACTATTCCACAGATACACTAACGAGAAGTGTAATCCAAAACGCGAACTCTGACAGAACTAAGCTGATCATAGAGGCCGGAACATTCAAAAGTACAAAGGAAATCATCGACAAATTAACGAATATCACACCGCAACCTACAGCAGAAAGCGACTTATTCTACTTTAACAGAAACAATTTGAGTAAAAACAATCGTAACTACAACTACAAACCCCTAACAGGCAAAACTCATCTGGTAATAGAGGAAAATACCATCATAAAACAAACTACGGAAGACAGACGAGAGACTACCGAAACTATAACGGCAATAATACGCAAACAACTTCCAACACCTTCTACCGAAACAGACAATTTAACAACAGACTAAGTCCAAGGAATGTAAGATATCTAGAATCTGAGGACGACCAGGGAAACGAACTTTCCCCCAATCAGGGATTGGGGACAACTGTTTAAAAATTTTCAATATAGACTTATCATTTTCAAATTTCATCGAACTTCCATTAGAAACTTACGAACACTGCGAACCATTTTCTTTTATTATAGACACAGGCGCAGATATATCAATTTTAAAGAATCTTATCTTCCCACCAATTTCCATATAAACAGCTACAATTCTTGCAATATTAAAGGAATTTCTGAAAGTATCCACAAAACCCTAGGTACTTTAAAACTCACACTCCTTTTCGACGGACAACCAGTAAAACACGACTTTCAAATAGTATCGTCAGATTTCCCAATACCCACTCACGCCATTTTAGGGAGAGACTTTCTTATCAAATTCGGAAGCATGATAAATTATCATGATTGGTCACTAACGCTGAGAATAAATCGGCACAAAATTTCAATTCCTATTTCAAGCGGCACTGAAGAAAACGAAATCATTATCCCACCCAGATGTGAAGTGTATAGGCAAATTAATACCTTAAAAACTCTTAACCAAGATGCTGTCGTAACAAACTGCGAAATCCAACCCGGAATTCACGTCGCACGAACATTAGTTTCACCAAATTATCCTATTATCAGAATTCTAAATACAACGACAGATACCATTAGACTTAAGAACTTTAAACCGGAAACTACTAACTTAGATCAATTCAATATATTTACATTAAATAACTCAAAAATTAACCGGCATAAAAGTCTGATTAAACAGCTGATAACGAGCGAAATACCAGAAATAGCCAAGGACGATCTTGAAAAATTATGTAGCGAATTTTCAGATATTTTTTCCCTCGAAACAGACCCTATAACCACGAATAACTTCTACGAGCAGAAGCTCAAACTAACTGACAATGTCCCTGTATATAGTAAAAATTATAGACAGCCACATTGTTTAAAAAGCGAAATTAACGAACAAGTAAATAAATTGTTGACAGACGGAATTATTGAACCCTCAGCATCCAATTATAACAGCCCCATATTGCTAGTACCGAAAAAAGGTCAAAATGGACAGAAAGCATGGCGCTTAGTAGTAGATTTCAGGCAATTAAATAAAAAACTGATAGCAGACAAATTTCCCTTACCGCGTATAGACGATATCCTAGATCAATTAGGGAGAGCCAAATGGTTTTCAGTGATAGATCTGATATCAGGATTCCATCAAATTCCCGTGGAAACTGAATCCAGAGACATCCTTAGTTTTAGCACAGACTCAGGCTCATACCGCTTCACGAGACTACCCTTTGGACTATCACTTAGCCCCAATAGTTTTAGCCGAATGATGTCAATAGCATTCGCCGGCTTAACCCCAGAAAAAGCTTTTCTCTACATGGACGACCTAATAGTCATCGGTTGTTCCATCAAGCACCATCTAAGCAATCTTAAAAAGGTATTCGAAACCTGTCGGAAATGCAACCTTAAACTCAACCCGGAAAATGCAAATTTTTTAGGAAAGAAGTTACATTTTTAGGACACAAAGTCACCGACCGAGGAATACTCCCAGACGATTCAAAATATTCAATTGTAAAAAAAATTCCCAACTCCCAAATCTGCAGATGACGTAAAGCGCTTCGTAGCATTTTGTAACTATTATCGTAGATTTATTCCTAAATTTGCAGAAATCTCCAAACCTTTAAATTTACTTACAAGAAAGAATGCAACCTTCTTATGGTCCACGGAATGTCAAAAAGCATTCAACTTTCTTAAGCAATCCTTGGTTAACCCCCCCATCTTGCAATATCCCGACTTTAATAAACCCTTCATTCTGGCAACAGACGCCTCTAACGAAGCCTGCGGAGCAGTATTATCCCAAGAATTCGAAGGTGTAGAGCTGCCGATCTCATACGCATCAAAATCCTTCACAAAAGGTGAAAGTCACAAACCCACAATTCTCAAGGAATTAACAGCCATTCATTGGGCAATAAACCACTACAAATGTTATCTCTATAACCACCCCTTTACAGTAAAAACAGATCACCGCCCTTTAGTCTATCTCTACAGCATGAAAAATCCTTCGTCAAAATTAACTCGCATGCGGTTAGACTTAGAAGAATTTCAATTTGAAATACAGTACGTTAAAGGTAAGGACAATTCCGTCGCGGACGCTTTATCGCGTATAAACTCAGACGAACTAAAAAGACTTAATACAAACGTAGAACAGATACTCGCTATTACAAGATCAAAAGCTAAATTACTAGATACCCCCTTAGTCGAAGATATAAGCGAAAAAGACACCATACCCTGCAAAATATACGAAGCCTTAGGTAACGTTCACTTGATGAAATTGCCAATATTATCATTTAAACTTTTCCCAAATTCATTGCAAATGTTTATAAAACATAAAGGTAAAATGAGCTCAAATTTTTCTGTGCACCTAACCAATGGTAGATTTCTCCTAGAAGAAATCCTATCTAAGCTAAATAAAATGGCTGGTAGTGTTGAAAAATTGCAATTAAAATTGTACCTCGAGGATGTAATATTTAAAGTGTACACTGTGAATGAATTCAAAGAAATGGGACAAGAAATATTGAAGAATGTGAATATAATTTTATGTCATAAACCAGTACTAATTACCAACAGAAATGATAAGGCAAGTATAATAGAAAAATTCCACACAGATCCAATGTATGGTGGCCATTGCGGACAAAAGCGTTTACTTAAAAAATTAAAATCAACATATTTTTGGAAAAATATGTCAAGAGACGTAGCAATATTCGTCAAAAATTGTCACAAATGCCAGATCAATAAAGCCAAAATTAAGCACACAGAACCTATGCAAATAACTCCAACCCCGCAAAAAGCTTTCGACATAGTGTCTATAGATACTATAGGTCCATTCCCCCGCACAGAGCTAGGAAACGCATATGCAGTCACTTTGCAATGCGACTTAACGAAATACATCGTGATGACTCCAATCACCGACAAATCAGCAGCTACAGTAGCCAAAAAGATTGTCGAAAATTTTATACTGATTTATGGATCAATGCAAGAAATTAGAACAGATCTTGGTACGGAATATGTTAATGAGCTACTACGCAATATCTTACAATTGTTGAACATTAAACATAGCACTTCTACCCATATCATCATCAATCAATAACTTGTGAACGCAATCACAGAGTTTTTAACGAATTTATCCGTATGTATATTAATAACGAGCAAAACGATTGGGACACATGGATTAAATACTATACTTTTTGTTATAATACCACCCCCAGCGTATATCACGATTATACACCCTTTGAATTAGTTTTCGCCAAAAAGGCTATCCTTCCCGACAAATTAAGTCAATCATCCCTACAACCACTATATAATATCGATAGTTACGACCAAGAAATAAGATTTAGACTTCAGATAGCACTGAAAAGAACTCGAGAAGCTCTCGAAGCAGCAAACGGCATCGTAAATTAGCATACGACGCTAAAGCGAAGGACTTACAATTCCAAAAAGGTGAACAAGTTCTCATAACAAATGAGAATAGGTTAAAATTTGATCCATGGTATAAAGGTCCGTACATTATAACGGAACCGGACATAGGAAACTCCAATTGCTTAATCTCAAATAATACAAAGGAAATTAAGATACATAAAAATAGAGTTTTCAAATACTAATTAGAAACTATGTACCATTATATAGGTTAAGTTTGGGACACTTTACAATAAAATAACCGAACTCATAAATATAGGCTTAAGATTTCAGTGAACAGTGACATTAAAAACTGCGTGACAAGTGTTAGAAATTATAGTGGACTTGACTTTATGGACATATAGTGAATTTCCTTAGAATAAGACATATGTAAGAATTTAGCAAGTAAACTGTTGTGAGTCAGAGGAACTTCCGCAATTATTAGTTAAACTTTGAAGTTGCGTGGAATACGCTACCGCGGATCCCACTTCCTTAAGGAAGGGTGGTGTAACGGAAATTCCTCATGACACCTTTTAGAAAATTAATTAAACAATTATTAGCAAAACATCATCAACAACCATTCTAGGTAACCTCATTAAATTCAGCATGTCTACAAATATTATCACGTACACCAAACAGTTGTTGAAATAGCAAAACAATCGACTGATGGCACACTTTCGATAACTGAGGTAAATCGCGAACCATCAGTCGAGTAAACCATGTAGCCATGACAAGTCGAGTTCAAAATGTAGCGTAGTAGAGATTAGATGTAGTTAGTATAGTGTAACCTGTAGTTAGTATAGTGTAACCAAGTAACCAGTAGAAATAAACATGTAGCCTTTACAATTAGTATTATTGGTCGAAGGCCGCTGCAATATTATAATACCACATGGCGATCCTGAACCATAAATAAGGACCAATCTTCACATACTTATTTTAAAAGAAATAAATAAAGATTCTTTATATATTCTGCACATCTACGGGACATTACCTTTCGAATGCTATACGTTTTATTACCCTAATTTCAAAACGAAGGCCGTCAAAGGGAAGTGTGGCGTATTAATAATAGTATGATGGTTATTTCTATGGATTTTTAACTTGAAATTTGCATAAAGGGTAATCATTCTTACTACTTTTTGTATGTTATATAATGTTGTACTCTTTATTTAAAACCAATGCAGATTTTAAACATTATAAATTTGTAACATATACCCAGTCAGGGACTACTAACACGTTGAATATTCGGCTGTTAATTTTTTAATGTACATTTATCAAAAATACATTAATAACTTGCAACTTACATCATTACCCCCTTAAAAAAGTTGAACATTATTGTGCCCTTAATGAGCAAATACTTCAACTGTGTTTTCAGATTTAGGGGAGCGGAAATTCGACACTCATCGTCAGCATTTCATTCTTACCCTATTATTTTGTTGAATATTCTTTCGCTTTGATAATGGCCAAAGTTTCCCTTATTAGGGAAATACTTTAGATACTCAAAACCTGCACCTGTAATCACCTAATTTAAGTGAATTACAGTCAATTTTACGCAGATAACTTGACGGCATTGTAAAATAAAATGGTCTAAAGATGACTTTTTTCTGTTAGGGTTTTTTTAATTTCAGTATACAGAGTGTCTCTAAAATAGAATTCCAAACTTCTGCTATCTACACAACTCATTAAAATAAACCAAAAGTTCCTATTGAAATGTGCCCTAAAATACCCCCTTAGGAAGTTATATGTCCTTAAAATATTTTTTACGTAAAATAACATGTGTTACTCCGTTTTTCGACATGCAAATCATAAGCGTCTGATTTAGGTTGGTGAAGGGGGTTTTCGTCCCGTATTTTTTTCACAATTTTCTCTTCAAAGTTACAAAATCTTAACAATTGGATAAAAATAAAAAATTTTACGTAAATTTGCTAATATTTTGTAAATCTATAGAAAGAATTCAAAAAAAATGAAATAAAAAAATAACGCACCCAAACCCCCTTCACCATGTAAATAGGGCGCTTATGATTTGCATGTCTTAAAACGGAGTAGCACATATTATTTAGCGTAAAAAGGTATGTAAGACTCATATTTTTTCTCTACTTATTTTCGAGCCGTTTTGTCCATAACAGAAAAAAAAACAGTTTTGTTTGAGCCCTTTTAAGGGCATGTAACTTCCTAAGGGTGTGTTTTAAGGCACATGTTAATAGGAACTTTTTGGGTTACTTTAATGAGTAATATACATGGCAGAAGTTTGGAACCCTATTTTAGAAACACCCTGCTTACATATGATCTACAATTTAAAAAATTAAATGAAGCCGACTCGTATAAGGCAACTATGTAGAAATATTTACACCTTCTAATAATTTTTGTAAGATCTTTTAAGTAAAGTCCATTCCAACTACTTCTCTTCCAGTTTAAGCGATAACGATAATTTTTGGAGCAAATTTTTTAACTTTTTATTTTTAACCATCAGACAACAATATATCAGATCCGATTTGACAGTTTTGCAAAATTTAAAAGAATGTAACCTATTTGGGACGCGTTTTAAATAGAATTTTTCATTCTGCAATGTTTACTTAAACCCACAACACAAAAATGTTACCGATAAAAAGCTGCGGTACGCGAGGTGTAACTAGAGGTGGTGTATTTTAGTAAGTAAATAGTTCTCGGCCAGATTTGTGTGACTATTATATATACATATATACATTTAAACTGTGTGCGGTTTCCATTAACTGATGCAATTCATCAACATAATTTGGGACATTGACTGCATCATACGTGTATTTTATATTATTTATTGTCTTACAGTTTATTCTCGTGTGTTCATAGGCATTTTCTTGTGCTTTTAACCATTTTTAAGTATTTTTTATCCAATCTATATAACTATAGTTTTACTTCACTCTTCTTTCAACAACCTTATATACGCAACTACTTATGTCTAAGTACTTCTTGGGAAATAATACCAGAGTTAAGAAAATTGCTGTATATTCCAAACGTTTCGGGGTCTAGGTCAGACCCCATTGTCAATGGTTAAGAAACGTGGATAAAAAAGGCACAATTCTAAGATTTAAGTTAAAATATGTGACAAAATGTTATAGAAAATTGAAAAATATGCCACAAATATCATTCAGGAAGCAGCTACTTATGTAACACACAACACAATATTTTTTGAACCACCTTGTATAACTTATATTTCATCCGTCCTATATATGGAACTGCTTATCTACCACCCAATTTTTTTAACCCACCTGTCTAACTGTAATTTTACTTCGCCTTATTTTTCAACTGCGCACATTGCTTGCTACTTGAATTTCAATGCACGCACACACCTACCAACGTATACCATATAGATCGCTCACCTAAAAAAATTCTTTTCGATATACTAATGGCATATTTTGGGCCATTTCACTCGACTGCAATGAAAACCGTTACACCCTGTACAATATACTTTCATGACCTATCTTAACCAAATTCTAGATATTTATGATGAAAATTTGACATTTAAATTGGTATTTACCGTTTTTTTGCAAATATTTTTACGATTTTCAGAAAAACGGTATGTTTTACGTTATAAATAATTGTACGGAATCAAGCTGAAACATCTCTTTGTAGAATACAATAAAAATATTCAAATTGGTTGCGCCGTTTTAGAGAAAATTGAAATTCACTGAAATGTAGTCCCTTAGTGACTGTTTTTTCTGATTTTCTGGAAAACCGTAAATCTCACGTTATAGAAAATTCCTTTCTGTAATATCCCTTAATACAATACCGGTTAATCATCAAAATTGCCCAAGCCGGTTTTGAATAATCATACTTTAAAAAAACGTGTCGACGAATTGATAACCTCCTCCATTTTAGAAGTCGGTTAATAAATGGTCGAACCCCTCTAACCGATCCTTTTTAACTTTATTTTACTAACATCAAGTTCCTCTTCTATCATACAAGCAGATCTCTATATATCTGTATTTAACATTTTGTAGTTGCAGCAATTTCGTTGTCGTCCTACTGACCGCCTTATAGGGCAATGCTTATTAGCTGCTTTGACCACTACGCCATTCCGACCATGTGATCGTTGGACTAGATTCTTTTTTATACATGCACTATTATGCTCAACATGTCTTTCAGCATTTTCGATAAATCCATCCTTCACATCACATACAAATTTCCTCAAAACAACTACATTAATGTGCATACAGAACAAAAAACCAGAACAAAACAAGCTTTTTCCTGGAGTTCTTTAGTAACATAAGAAAACGAGTCTTTCTAGAAAACTTGGAAGAGGACAGGGAGTTTTTAAATCATTTTAAATCGACTCAGTGTTTTAGTTTACTAGAAGCTGTCTGTAGTGAAATTTGAAGTGTTTGTAAATAATGAAATTGTTTTAGTCATACAAATGTAAATAAAGCAGATTTTACTTTGAAATTAAAATTATAAATATCGAAACCAAGAAATATAAAACAGTATGAATTTTCTGGGGTTTTCAGTATTTTCTTCTTGTATTAGTATTTCTGCCAAATGTGTCACTACTGATCTTACAGGGGTTTTGTGCGTCTAAATTCGATTACATTTCTCAAGTGGCTTTATCCCTAGGCGACAACTTCAATTGAGTCAACTGTAACAAACGGCCATTGTAACAAAATGTATATTTTTTAATTCGATACTGTTATTAGATAGCAATTCATAACAATTTATTTACGGTTAGGGTTTGAGTAATGTTAAATAAGGCCCAATTTTTCTTAGACAACATAAACTAATGGAATACAAGCTCGAAGTTGAATTGGGGTCCTGCTATTCAACTACGAATAAAATTGGATACATTTATCTATCCTGCTAATATTCAAAAACATCCACGCAGCCTTGTCGACTTCTTTCTTATAAATGGTTTCGATTTCGGGAACGATTTCTGTACACTTTATTTTCTAGCGAAACCCTGGAAATAGCAATCCTACGGTTGAAGTCAAGTGTACGGTTATCTTGGTGGCCAATTAATCACCGGACCGTTCACTTGCTTGGTGGGTTTCTACGAACAACCGACCTTATTTGAAAAATGTTCGTTTAGCCATTCAATTACGGATGCAGTATTCTAGCTCTAACCATCCATCCCATAAGAAAACTTAATACTAAGTTCTCGAAAACGAGTAATTCAGCAGCCCTTATATTCACTCAACGCAGTTTTTATTAATTTGTATTACCCACAAGATGGTAAAATATATTCTCCGTTTACGAAGTACAGTGCATAGAAATTTTCTGACAGAAAACTATTAGAAAGCTATAATAAAAATAAAACTATTATTGACCCTAAACAGGTCAAATGCTGTATCCATATACAAAAGAGAAATAATTCATAACAGGCATATTGGATATCTTTTGTTAAGAATCGTATACCTACAAGTGAGTAGATATTTCAGGGATAGCATTTGAATCGATTTTTTCTGCAGATGACCTAGTATTATTGAAAGAATCACAAGATGGCCTTCAAATGGGAATACACAACCTGCAACAAATTTGTATAGTTTAAAATGAAAATATAATCTGCTAAGACCAAAGTGATTGTCTTTTCAGGTAAATACCCTATTAGAGTTAAAAGAGTTGTTAATATGATATAATATCAAATTTAAATATATATCTAGGTTGCGATATATCACCTGATCGAAATCAAGTCATTGAAAACTTTAATAAATATCCATATATGTGTGGAACGGTATCTGAAACACATATAGGAAAGAAACAAAAAATAGGTTTTACAGCAGGATAGCTGTACAAATACTGACGTAGGCCAAGGAAACCTGGACAATGACACACAGAGATGAAATAAGTAAGAAAGTCTAGAAATGAAATCCCTAACAATCAACCGTTCTTAAGGACATTATTTCAGAGGTCAAGCATCTAGACAGAACGAGAAACGATAAACGAATCACTAAGAAATTATTGAACTTAAAATGTTGAGGCAGAAGAAGTATTGCTAAATCAACGAAAACAATGTGTGCCGTAACATATAAAAGCCTAATATCTGATATGGAGAAGAGAAATGAAAAAATTAACATTACACTGTGCTGTGTAATGAATTATTATTGTTCAATAATAGCCGTCATGAAGAAGTTCATGAATGTTATGGAATTTAAAACAGCACGTGCAATTGAACGTTTTGGAGTGATTTGACTCACCATTTCTTATTACATTAGAACCAGAAGTACCTGTTAATGTAATTTGGGAACCAGACGGCTATCCTGTTAATTCCACAGCATTGGTCCCACAATTATTTTGGGACAACATGGTTAGGGACGTTTGGCTCAAACAATTATCTATCTAGGTCGCCTAACCTTTCATTATGTTTGTGTAGTGCCTTAGAACAAAATTCTTTTTTATGCAATCTGCGACATGTCAGAAAAACATTAAAAGAGCAATATATGTAAGTAGAAATTCATCAACATTCTTGACTCACAAATCATTCGTAAAGTGTACAATAAATTTATTAGTGAATAATTTTAAATCTTCCAATTTTCATTTCAAAAGTTGCGCTTATGTTAGTTTATAAACACCTTTGTTTCATGACATTTTTCATAAAAGATGCCTCTTGAGGCATTTTATATTCCTCCTAATTTATTTACATCCAGTAGAACTAATTGATTTTTTTTATATTGTAAATTGATTTTCTCGATAAGAAGAACTTTTTATAAAGAACAAAGAACAACTTTTTGGCGTAAAATGAAAAATAAAGATTTTTCCCCCTGTACACTCCCTTCCGCGGATACACTCTATATGCAAATAACCAGTTCCGCCATATTCCACTTTTTAAGAAAACCTTAAAATGCTTTAGTCAATCACGATATATATATATATATATATATATATATATATATATATATAAATATTTGTTTTTAAGGTTTCGCGGGCACTAAATGTTTTAGGTGGTTTCCGGGAGTTGATCCACATAGTTGATAACTGATCCCTGCATGGATCGCTGGGAAAATGACGACGTTTCAGCAGAGTCACATTGAATTCGAGTAACTAGAAGCAAAAGCAGAAGGCTATGAGAATTATGCGAACCGACCTGAAGAGGGCAGATGTGACTCTGCAGAAAGGTCGTCATTTTACCATTGATCCCGGCAGGAATCAGTTATTAACTATGCGGATGAATTCCCAGAAACCACCTAACATATATATATATATATATATATATATATATATATATATATCATCATCATCATATGCAGCTATATTCAACCAATTTTTGTAGCCTCCCTGAAGAATTGAAAGATTGCAGAGGAACTTGAAGAGCTGTGGAAATGGAGAACTTAAGGTCTTGAGAAGAGAGGAAGAGGAAGAAGAGCTTAAGATCTGTGAGAAGGACTGAAGGACTGTATTGAAGAGAATTGAAGGTAGGTGGGCAAATGGTCGGTTTTTATTAACTGAAATGAAGAAGAAGAAGAAGTGTAGGACTGAAGAATTGAAGAACTGGCTCGACGGATTGAGAAGACGAACATAATTTTTGGCAGTTTTTATCGGAAACTCAAGGCTAGAGGTTGAGGAATTGGCCTTTGTATAACTAGACTCGTAACGGAATTTATTAATGAAGCGAAAGCTGAAGAGCTAATCGGAGACACTTAAGGTCTTGAGGGAACAGATAAAGAGCTTAAGGTCTTTTTGTAAGAAGAATTGTCTCGAAGGATTGAGAAGACGAAGAATATTCTTAGAATTTTACAGGGGATATGAGGCATACCTTACCACGCTGCCTCAGTGCGGGTTGGTAAGGGGCAAATGTCTATTTCCCTGATTTTTGCCATTTACGTCAGAGACGACTGTACCCCCCGGAATTGTGTCACAATTTTTTTATTAGATGAAAAAAAACCTTGACTTGGCTGGGATTCGATCCCGGGTCCAGAGCTCTATATCAAGCTCCAATTTTAACACAATTGTATGAGCTGACGAACTTTCCCACTAGGCCACCGAGGGCTAAATATATATATATATATATATATATATATATATATATATATATATATATATATATATATATATAATATATACAGAGTGAGTTTTTGTTATGATCAGTATGGCGATCTCGGAAACTAGCGGAGATAGAGCAATGGTTAAATTGGGAAAGATTTGTAGTTTTACTGACCCAATTTAATGACACTTTCGGATTTTTGTCATGGCTTACTAGATATTTTGAAAAAACGAAATTCGGTCGATTTAGTCGAATCCCTCTAGCTCCTTTGTTTTTGATTTTATAAAAAAGTGTAAATATCAAAATTAAAGGGAATTGTATCCCGAATATGATTGTCATGTCCTCGTTTGCATGGCAGCTCTCGTTTTCGAGATATGACACAAACTTATCTTTTTTTTTAATGGAAACCATAGTTGGCTATGACCTCAAAAAATCGGACACTTTTAGAGCTTTTCAACGATATAATACTCGATATAGTTATTCATAAAAATAACGGAGTTATGGAAGTTTTTCTCTCTTATTTTCACTTTTAACGTAATTAGCCATGAAATAGATTGATTTAGTAATAACTATTCCAAAAAACATTGAACGATTTTTTTATTATGTATATCAGATATAACGAAAAAACTAAATAAGTAGGTACTTACTAAAAACTTAAGAAATTTAAGTACATAATAATGGTTACAATTTATGTTCGAAAAGTCCACCATTGTTATTTCGACAAAAATTGCATCTTTTTAAGATTGACATTACCGCTTTCCTCACAGATCGCCTATCAATTTCTTCAGTTGCATGTAATACCGCCTCCCTTAGGTCACCAACTGTCTCATACTTTCTTTCGGATACTTTGTTTTTTAGCGCGCCCCATAAATAGAAGTCTATAACTGCCAAATCGGGAGACCGGGGTGGCCATTCGCGTAAGTCATTTCTTCCTATCCAAGAGTTTGGAGAGATATTATTTAAGTGTTGTCTTACTAATAACGAGTTCTGAGCAGGTGCTCCATCATGTTGGAACCACTCAATTTCTAAATGAGTTCTCAAATTCAAATTATGCAACATGTCTTTAGAAGTGTATTGCAAGAAATGGAAGTAGCGCTCCCCAGTAAGTGATTCGTTATAGAAAAAAGGCCCCAGAATAGTAGACACTATGATACCACACCAATCATTAAAACAAAATTTTATCTGGGGTCGTCTTTGTTCTACATGGAAAGGGTTTTCTTTAGCCCAGATATGCTCATTGTATCTATTGAACATACCGCAGTTAGTAAATCTAGTTTCACCTGACCATAACACCTTTAATGGATACTGTGGATTGTCAAGGCACATGTCTCTAAACCATGTACAAAACAAAATACGTCGATGTTCGTCACCTGCATGCAAAGTTTGAGAAACTGAAAGTTTGTACGGGTGGAACTTGTGCGCTTGCAGTACCTTAACTACAGTTCGTTGAGATGTGCCAGCTTCTGCCGCAATCTCACAAGTTGATGTAGATAGATTTTGATTTACCATTTATATGAGCTGCCTCGTTAATTTGATTGCGTTCCATATCTGCATAAACTATCGTAAAGCCTCTTAAATGTCCATAGAGCAGGTTGACGACGATTAAAATATCGATGAAAGTATTCCTCAGCTGCACGAACTGAATTTTTATGGCATATGATATAACATTCCATCATATTCAGTTTTTCTTCGTTAGAATATTCCATTTTATCACGAAAACTTGTCAATATCAACTGTCAGTTCAGCACTACTAATGGAATAACTCTCAAATGAGGAAACGTCAAAGTGAAAACAATCTTTTTCATGGCTACCTACGTTAAAAGTGAAAATAATAGAGAAAAGCATCCATAACCCCGTTAATTTTATAAATAACTATATCGAATTTATATCGTTGAAAAGCTCTAAAAATGTCCGATTTTTTGAGGTCATAAAGGGATTTGACTAAATCGATATAATTTCGTTTTTTCAAAATATCTAGTAAGCTATGAGTTTTTACAAAAATCCGAAAGTGTCATTAAATTGGGCCAGTGAAACTGCAAATCTTTCCCAATTTAACCATTCCTCTATCTCCGCTAGTTTCCGAGATCTCCATACTGATCACTGATCATCAAAAAAAACTCACCCCGTATATATTGATATATATATATATATATATATATATATATATATATATATATATATATATACTTTTTGTAGACTGTAAATGACCATGGTCATTTCCTAAAAATTGAAAAATTTGCGCAGAAGAAAATAGAAAGCAATATTCGAAGTAGGGAATAGATATTTGTTTAAAACAACAATTATGCTGTCAATAAAACTTCAGGCAAACACTTAAAATTATCTTGCAACTACCTTATCAAATATTTTTTTATCTCATATAAAACACCATAGATTGGCCTCTTTGCTAAACAAGTACAATTATATCAAAATCATACTTACCAAGAGTAATTAATCTTTGGAGCAGGTAGTTAATATTTTGTAGTACCTGAAATTTAACAAATAAGTCTATTTATGTATGCATTAGTATTTTTATAAATAAAATATTTTGAAATACACGATGGAGTCTATAGAGGAATTTAGATTCAAATTTTATTTTTGTGCATGTTTAGGTCCCTTGATGTGATCTCGGAAGGAACGATTTTGAGTAATGGTGATAGAGAGAAAATCGATGAAGAGTTGAATCTAAAGATCTAGTTGGATTATTCGAGATTTAGCACAAACCGGAAAAGTTAATAATGTCATCAAAAAATGGAAAGATTGAAGATAAATATTTTAGGAATAAGTGAAATGTGTTGACATGGTTCAAATTTGTTTGACATTAATGACCATCGAGTATATTACTCGGAAACAATTATTTCCAAATGATCATGATATTGCAGCTACGTCAACACATCAATCAACAAAAAAATACAGAAACAATTGGAAAAGAACTGGTAGGTAATATCGTTAGATTATATGGATTGCGGGAAAGATATAAAACATACGATTTATTGAACCAATGGACTGAAGAACAAGAACTCGTAATCAAAAATAGATTGTTTCAACTTTCACCTATATGCATAAAAAGCGCGAATGTGCACGTAATTAGAAATCAGACTACATAGTTGTACATAATCGATATCAAAATAGCTGTAAGTAGGTAAAAGCCTACCCATGAATTGAGTGGGTTGAGAGATGCAGTGGATAGAACCGATGCCATATACAGCATACATGTATTCATTCAACGATGCTTCGACATATTTTATTGACTATCCATACATTATAACATCTATAGAAATTCTAAAAAAAGTGGGCTTACTTGGGAAAGACAATCAGGATAACAGTTAACCTATACTAGAATCAATCTGCTTTCGTCAGTGGCGTGAATGACACAACAAAAGTGAAGGCATATTTCTAGACAAGGTTGCATTCTTTTTTCGTTTGTGTTTCATATATTCAAAGTACTTATTCAGCTTTAGAAAACAGAGAAGCTAGCTGAAGTTTACCTGAATAAAAAATGATTAAATAATGTCTCTTACGCAAACAATACAGTCATTTTTCCTGAGATCTTAGAAAGATTTCAACAACTTATTGATAAAAACACACTTTGCTGGCAACTACCTGTATGATCTAGATATAAACACCAAATAGATAAGATTAATGATAATTAGCAAAGAAAAAGTACCAACTGTCAACTTACAATGAATTAAAAACTTATCTTGGAACTACCATAAATGAACAATGAGCTACTTTTAATAAAATGAAAAATCTGTTCACAAGTCATGACACAAAATTAAACCCCAAGATGAGATTTTGTGCTGTTCTGTTTTCTATGTTTTGTTCTACTGGGTAGAAGCATGGACAGATATTAAAGCAACAATAAACAAACTGGAAACATTTGAGAAGTAATTATGTCACACAATACTAAAAATATCGTAGAAAACCCACAGAACAAACATCCAAGTTCCGAGAAGTAACGTAAAAGAAAAAGAAATGGTTAATAGCATGTAATTCAGAAGCTACTATATACAGAGATTTCATTTATTGCAGAATATTCTAACCGGAAAAGTAATGGAAAAGAGATCTATTCACATTCATAATGGGGATTCGTTGTCAATTTCAGCACAGGGGGCAGCATCATAGATCATTAGTTAATAAATATTTTATGTGACCTGATGAACAATTAACGCAATATTTAAAAAACCGCAGTCTTCATATCATAGATAAAAAGAAGAATCGGCAAAAACGATGGGTATTATGGCGGCACTTCACTTGGTGTAGCGTATTCGTATATTTGTCCAAAAATGGCGATGTGTGGATAGTTTATTCGGTATTTTTGCTTTATTTGAACAAATAAGTCAAATACCGCTAAGAGCAAATACGCCTTACAGTCCAATTGTCGGTTTTCAATAGACATCAGAGAAGTCAAATAAGCCAAATATTTGCTTTAGCCGTCCACACTTGGTTCATATAGTTGCACGCGGCGCTTCGATCGTGATCAACTAGTGTTGTTTTTAATGACAAAGTAGTGTTTGTGGCAAAATGGAGTGGTCGAACAAGACCATTATGAAGTTTCTCGAGTTGTACCAAATGTATCCTTGCATTTGGGATCTCAAACATACCATCCACAAAAATAAAAACAAAATAAATGATGCATGGATAGATATCCAAAACAATATGGGACAACCATACACAATTGCTGATTTAAAATTGAAAATTAATTGCTGTTGCTGTCAACGTATCCATGACTGTCTCGTTCACTGGTATTCTAATATATTTGGCAGGTTTGGGTCTTTTGTGATATGTGTGGATGGCTTGTTTGGAATATTTGCGAATCCATCAAATATTTGGGCGAATATAACGATACAAAACCCCAATAAGCTAACGCCAAGTGAAGTGCCGCCATTATATAAATATTCATGATTTACTTTACTATTACACGATATTCCTAAAAACGGCTACGCTAAATTAATTTGAATAATTGTTTGAAAAAAATTAAATGTAGACTGATATTTTGCGATGAGAATAAAGAATGCATATAGGAGTTCCTGATGGAGTTTTTTGGGCAATAGATAACACTCAAAGCAGATATATAAATGTCAAGACGAAAATAGGAAAAATATCAAAACATGAAGTTGATCCTTTCGTGCAAAGGTATATTATATACATTTAATTGTAAAGATATGATTAAACATTTTCTTAATATTATTTACATTTTTCACACATGCTTCACATGTGATCACTCCTTAAACATAGATATAGCTCAGGTCATTTACGAAATTACGTAAATTAATAGTAGAACAAAACCGATATCAACGTGTTCTAATGATAAAACCTGAGTAATTGACATAAAATTCAACATTTTTTATCGATGCGTTTTTGTTTTTTAACAAAAAAACCGCGAAAAATCGGTAACAATTTAGTTTTTTACCTTTTACACAAGATCCAATGATAAAACCGTGTTTGGGCACTATTGAAGAGAAATGAAAAACCTACAAAATGAGCTAATATACATGAACATTTACCCAAAATTCCAAAAAAATACAAAATCGTTTATATATTGTTTTATTTTACAGCTAAAACATTCTTGTTTACTGAAACGATAGAGCTTCTCATACCCAATTTATGTTCTAAAAATACATACTGTAGCCCCAGTAGTTTTTGCAAAATTTCAGTCAATCCTATGGAAGACTTATTTTTTTGAAAGGCCATATTTTATCACCGGATAACCCTATCATTATGGATAAACTACCGTTGGAAATTAGAAGAGTTGATCTAGTGATCCCTCATCTCAATTTTCCAAAATTTAAAGTATAAATGCATATAAGTACTGAAAATATTTGGCCATTGCGTAAAAAATTATTTGGACGAGTCCATTCAAACAATTGCTAAGGGGTGGTACTATATTCTTATATATTCTCTAATAATCTTAATGCAAATTTTAATTTTAAGCAGACACGTATTTATATTTCTTGCATAATATGGATTTATGTAGTAAATTTAGCAAAATGGAATACCTATACTCCATTTAGCTACAGATGATAATGACGGAGCAATCATATTATGCTAAATGAGAAGGCTATTTTTTCCATTTGTAAATGTTACAATAAAAGCTCAACACATACCTATATATCTAAAGAAATTTGGCTTGTAGATGCGAGATGTAAGACATCTAGGATTTTCGAGGATTTTAGCTTATCATTAACTATTATTTATTAATAAAATAATAACAGGAATATGAATTGAACAACATAAAAATTGCATTGTTAACTATATGAACAATAACATCTTTTCTCTTGTATTATTAACAATTATTAATTTGTGTTAGCGTTTCAGTTTTATATAATAATAAAATATTGAATGTACTGAAAATGTAAACAAAGGAACCGACTATAATTTACTTATGTTTTAAAAAATCAGTGAATAGAGAAGGCATATTTTCGTTTTTTAATTAAATTTAAAATAAGTACGACTTTTGCATGTTAAAAATGATATTGCTCCATCATTATCATCAGTCTCTGTGTAAATGGAGTTTAGGTATTCCATTTTGCTAAATTTATTACATAAATCCATATTATGCAAGAAATATAAATGTGTTTCCTTAACATTTTAATTTGCATTAAGATTATTACTTATAAGGATATAGTACCACCCAGCAATTTTTCGAATGGATTCGTCCAAATATTTTTTTAAGGAATGGCCAAAAATTTTCAATACTTATATGTATTTATATTTTAAATTTTGGAAAAGTGAGATGAGGGTTCTTAGATAAACTCGTCTACTTTTCAACGGTGGTTTACTCAAAAGGATAGGGTCGTCCGATGAGGTAATATGTTCATTCAAAAAATTTGTCTTCCATAAGATGGACTGAAATTTTGCAAAAACTACCCAGACCACATTTTTTTTTTCAGAACATAAATTGTGTATGAGAAGATCTATCGCTATAGTTAATAAGAATGTTTTAGCTATAAAATAAGAAAATATATAAACGATTATTTATTTTTTTGAAATTTGGGTATATGTTCCATTAACTAAGAAACCAATTAACAAAGTTGAGCGAGTAGTAGCTAATTTTGTAGGTTTTTCAGTTCTCTTCATCATTGCCCTAATAGTAGCAAACACGGTTTAATCGGTGGATTTTCTGTAAAAGGTAAAAAACTAAATTGTTACAGATTTTTCGCTGTTTTTTGTTAAAAAACAAAAACGCATCTATAAAAAATTTTGAATTTTATGTCGATTTTCTATTATTATGTTTTATCACTAGAACACGTTAATGTCGGTTTTGTTATTCTATTAAATTTCTCACCAAAAGGTCTTTTTCTCCGTAAATGACCTGAGCTAATATAATATAAAGTATATTGGTAGTATAGTATATTTGTTATGACAGCATTATTATTGGTAATTATTGTACTCGATTATATGTTAGGGAAATTCTCTTTTTTAAAATTTATTAATAACTACAAAATTAACTGTTTGTATTATATAATAATATAATTTCTACTTCGTCATTTGTTGCAGCATCAGTTTTAATAAGTCCTCACCTCGATAGTATTTAACCAATGAGAACACCGTACGGTCTGACAGACAGAATAGATCTTTTCACCCTTTGTAATGCGCAGACATGTTGAAAAGGCGGGAATATGAAAGTTTCCTGCACTTTTCACAAATATGCATGGGGAACTAGGATTAATACCCTTATTATCAATGAAGTTAACTGAAAAATTAATTAGTGGAGTTTTATTTGTACATCTTTCAATTGGGTAAAGCAAATAACAGCATTAAATTATAATGGTCGTTAAAGTGATATTTTCGCCTACAAGGCGAAAATCAGGCTGATCTATTTGAAAGGTTACGATAAAAATGATACTCATATTAGATTTAAAGTAATTAATATACTGATAATTAATAAAATAAATATTAGTAATACAAAATACAAATTTAATTAACTTATTATTACTATGGTTTTATCCGCCATTGTATTTTTACTATAATTTGTGATGTTAACTATGTTTGCTACTCATCTTTCGACTGACAGATACATGAAAAATATTTTATAAAATTATCACGGAATCTGTACAAAAATTGTATGTAAAGATTTATTTAAACTCAATTTGCATCCTTATGTCTGGTCACGATACATAATGTACAATTAAATTTGGAAAAGTTAACACTCGTATTATTTAATGTTATATCTTTTAGCAAGTTATTGTCTTTAAAACACATACAAATAAACTCATATATGTATCTTTATTTACATAATCAATTACTTGTAATCGACCATCACTTAGTTCACATCTCTAACTCATAATTCACATTAAGCACATTTTAGATAAACTTTGAACTGTTTATTCTTTTCGTTGATCTAATAAGCTTTCAACGAGATTCGATACAAGTCTTTGGAAAACTAATAAAGTCAAATTAAATTCTTCAAAAATGATTTACTGTACATATGGCTCCCACATATTCCATGACATTATTATTTTTTCTCCATTCTTTATTGATAAAATGTTATACATGTTAATTAACATCGGTATACTGATAGTTCACCTTAAGTTTATAACTATTAAAACTTTACTACTAATACTAAATTGGTAAATTACATTGAAAATATTGTATTCACGTTATAAACAAACATAAAGTGCACGAAAAAATTGATAGGCGTTGACGCATGCGCATAAATTATTTTCAATTATGTAAAGGTCTACAGAGTCCTCCACCGAATGACGGTCATACTTAACAAGGTTGATGATACCAGTTGCAATTACATTCATCGTTCAGTAACAGCCAAACAGCCCAAAATATCACAGTTTAACCGTTATCACCGACGGTGAAAGCAGCTTCCAATATTCATGTATTTATTTGAGCCTACACCATTTTAGAACCAATTAAAAAAAGTTTATAAACTACTGCAATTAAATGTTCGTGCTACATACTCTATGGAAACTGAATTGTGAATTGTTCTTTTAATATATTTCATAAAATTCTCTTTTAAATTCAATACGACCAGGGGCCTGTTTCATAATCATCACACTAACATTATTAGTAAAAAATACAAGTTACAAGTAGAGATGGGTAGATCCGCTCATAATTCGGAATTGGATCCGAACATGTATCCTGTTCCAAAGATACACATCCAGGACCCATGTCCGTCGGACTCATATGGGTTCGGTTGTGATTACTGGAGTAGGACAGCAGGCGGAGTGTTGGATTGGAATACTGTTGGCAAGACATTATGGCGCTGAATCGATAACGTTTTCAATTACGACCAAGCAAACAAAGTTTTAAGGTGTTTGCGTAAAAAAATGTTGGTTTTTATCCTTTACATAATAAAATTACGAAAAATTGATAACTATCTATCAAAAAAATAATTACAAATAAAAATAGTCATATTTGACAACTAAAACGATAAAAATACATAACCATGAACCAACAGTACTTCTATACATATACATAATACTGATATACTGCTATCGCCCGTAAGCGGAAGGGGCGATAGCAGTAGAGACTAAGAGAGACAGCACATTATACCTTGTGCTGTACTTAAACTGTTTTGCGCAAGCGTTGCCAAGGATCAACTATAGAGAAAACATAACCCACAACAGAAGAGCCAATTGGGGCATTTTTGAACATGCGCATAAGACCCGAAGTACAATGAAACATTATACGTCTGCACTGTGATGTTTGCCTACCTCTAGACTCTGCTAGCAGTATATCAATATTAAGTATATGCTTCTATATGATCAAACTATCGGTAATACCGTTGCCCTCACTCCGATCCGCAGTTCCCAGTCCGCTATCATTGATTCAGTACCGCTCATGGCATGTTTCGATGTCGCTCTCGCGTATAACACCAACATGTGGTTCCGTCTATTGGTAACGATATACGTCCTTCATGTCCACAGGTTCGAGGATTCGTGTACATCCGAACCTACACATCCCTAAACTATATTCAGTACTGCTCATTGCATGCGTTTGTTGCCACTCCGACGGGTCCGCGGATCTGTGTCCGAATTGCCGTCGAATGTACATCCATCATTAACACTAGAGATGCAGGTCCGGAGATGCGTGTCCATCTTGACCTGCCCATCTCTAGTTACAAGTTACAAAATACTTGCACTTTTAGTTTCTGTTTCACACTAAAAAATTTTCACGTCAAGTAGTAGTAGAGAAATTAAATTGTCAAGGCTTACCTTGCTAATATTCCTATAGGTATATTCGGCCGGTTAGCGATGGGTGGCACCAAGTAACGGTTGGTTTAGGAATTAATTTTGTCTGACATATATTCTTTGGTAGTTATATTGAAAATCAAATTAATAAGTATTTACGTGTTATAATATTTCTAAATTGAATTTTTATTTCATTTTTATCAATCATGGGTTGACATTTACTTCCTTAACAAATTTGTTGGCTCCCCCTAGGAACAAGTAGTGTTAATGTCACCTATATTTGAGGAGTGATGTGGGATCCTATTAAATAACTATTGTCATTATTTCTTAGCTCTTTAACATTTATCACAGGTGTCTAAGTGCTTCTTGGGAAATAACACCACAGTTGAAAGAAAATTGCTCTATATTCCAAACGTTTGGGGGTCTAGATCAGACCCCGTTGTCAATGGTTAAGAAACTACGGATTAAAAAGGCACAATTCTAAGATTTAAAATAAAATATTTGACAATGTGTATTATTTGATTTTTCACGTAACTAAAAGAATTTTATTTGTAATATACAGGGTAGCACAGAAATTTCTAAAGATCATATAATCATAAAGTTCCTTTCAAATTGGAAGAATTTGAAAGGGAGATCTTCAGAATTCTATGTTGCCACGCCACACGTTGGTGCTAAAATGCCACACCAAAATGTTACGTGACGACAAATTTCTACCCTACCTAGTTATGCTAAGGGCAGAAGAAGGTATGTCCGGTAGTCTCAGTGAAGACGGGCTGGGTTCGTTTTATTTGAACGTATATGCCAGATTTTACTTCGCGGATAAATATAAATAAAGAGAAAATAAGGGCGCCAGGTAGATTCCCCTATACCTTCTAAATACACATAATCAGGACACCTTCCCGTCCTAAAATATCTGCTGTAGTAAATTTTACTAATTTGGGGCGCTAGATTTACTAAATAATAAACATACAACAGTTCCAAAATATAAGTTTAGTTTGCGCGAACAGACTAGTACAAGGCGCTAAAAATATGCCATAGGGCACTCTATTAATGCAAAATAGTCTTAGAATGTTTAAGCTAAATATACCTAGAAAAAAATGAAATGAAACAAATATACACTTAAGGACAGAGATTCAAACTGTACATACAAACATGTGAGATTCTGAATAACCCGGATACAAATATTTAAACATTCCTCTAATACAATAAATCAAATCAATGGAATATTTAAATAAATTGTCAATATTAAATACTACATTAATGGGAACCGATAATAAATTACCTGGTATTTATCATTAAATAAAATTCAGAATTCCGACGTTTGTGTCTCATCTATACTACACTCGAGCTCGAGGGTAAGTGCAATCGATTATAATAATAATAATAAACCCGATAGTAGGCTAATGGTCTTTACTTTCGGTTAACAAATTCCATTTTACTAATTTCAAATCAAATACGAAGATTTATATTATTATTGTAAAAATAACTGATAATGAAACAGTAACCAGATACACAAATTGTCACTTATCTGAAACCACAGCTGAAGCTGAAGTTAGAGTCCCTTGCGCTCACTCCACCACTGGAACTCTGATGATAGAAATACCAGAAATAGAGTGTTCGTGTATGCATCATCAACTAGTATATCTGCATGCTAAGTCCATGATCGGCATGATACCATAATGCCAAACCAGGTCTGTGTTCTAGTGTCGTAATAGAACAGCAAAATATAACCCCAATCTCACTGGATGGAGAACAAAAACAGGAACGCCGCACGTAGAAACAAAAAACAAATGGAAGAAATACGACAACAGCAGAAAAAGAAGTAGAACAAGAAGAAAAAAAAGAACCCTAAAAAAAGAAAATATCTATCAATAGTCTGACAATACGAGAAGTCGGCTAGTGTACAAACAAAATTCACTTACCCTATCAACCAAAGGGGTTCTTATACCAAAGGTTTCATTGTGAGGGTGGCCCCAAATACCATGACCACTCTGAAGAATTACGCAACAAAGTTTTCAAATCCTCAATGAGAGAAGTATCCCAGCAACTAACAACAGTACTACAATATGCTGGAACACAATGTAGGGATTTCCATATAACTCCCGAACTCGGATGGCTTATCAAAAGCCAAGATACTAGTGGAAAATCCCTTAAAAACAACTGCACGACTTCTCCAGTTAACCTCACATAATTTTCTACACGCACAGACTTCCCTCCTTGTCGACGAAAATAACAACTGTCAAGAAACACACAATGCCAACCAAAAATATTCGATAAATCAATTCGTCTCGACAGGTCAAATTCAAACATCCTTCAAAATAAATCACGAAACACAATAAATACGGAAAAATCAGCGCGCAAACGGTAGGTTATCGATCGCTAACGGAACGGACGAATAAAAGTAACATTTTGACCGGTCCTAAACGCATTTATTTACACTGAGTAGCTACGGCAAAAATATAACGTAACAATCCCCCCCTTGCTTGAAGAAATTTTCCCAAAATTTTACAAACAAGTAGGCAAGCTAATCGTCGCCAGGATCCTGCTTAAGATCTTTGGCATGCCAAATGCCCCTAGAATTACTCTGTTCATCGCGAAGCTCGTATGTCCAAGGAGAAAGCTTCCTTTTAATATAAAATGGTCCAATATACCGAGGAGCCAGTTTCTGAGTAAAGTGTTTAGCTGCATCGGATAACACAAAGTTCCGCCTCCATACTGGTTGGTTAGGATAGTATTCTATCTGCCTACATCTCAAGTTATAACGGTTACAGGTCTTCTTAGATGCTTCCTCTAATCTCCTCTGCACCTCGGAGAACATCTTTCTGAAGGTTAAGTTACGACTACTCTCGCCAGTTTGTTTACCATCTTCTGTTCCAACAAGCTCAGCTGCGACATAGTCAGAACCTGACAACATCATGTTTCTACCAAAATTCACGAAAAACGGAGTCACTTTACTGACCTCATGTTTGGATGTGCGTATTGCACAAGCTATTTTGTCAAAATTTCATCCCAATGCTGGTGATTGTCGGAAGAGTAAATAGATAACATAGTCTTTAGAGTTCGGTTTATTCTCTCAGTAGGATTGGCTCGGGGATGATATGAGGCACAAAATTTAATTTTACACTCATAGTATCTTGCAAGTTTTAGAAATTGTCGGCTTCTATATTGTGGTCCATTGTCACAAATAATAACGCGAGGTACACCAAACTTAAGAAACACTTCCGACTCTATTTTCTTAATTATTATGTCCCCAGTGGCTTTTCTCAAAGGAAACATGAGAGGAAACTTACTCAGATAAACAGTGACCACCAATATCTATGTATTTCCACGTTTTGATTTTGGCAAAGGACCTACAAGATCAGTAGATATTGTTTCCCACGGCCTGGAGGGTTTTGGATGCGAAGCTAACTTATCAATGCGCATCTCTTGTGAAGCTTTATGGGCCACGCAAGTACGACAACGTTGAACAAAGCGAGCGACGTCAAAGCGCATCTTTGGCCAATCATATTTTTCAGCTACACGAGCGAACGTTTTATACACTCCGCAGTGTTCTGAAGGTGGGGGGTTCATGAGCAGAGACAATTACCCAAAGTCGGTCGGTTTTAGGTAAGACCAGTTTCCATGAATCCGCAGGGACCGATAGTTCAGAAAACTCAGTAGGAACATGCTTCCAAAGTTGTCCATCATGCTCTCTATAAGATGAATACTTGAGCGGTTTCTTCCTAACGCGTTCTAACATGGCTACATACTATTTATCTGTACCTAATCGGATTCGACAACAAGAAATCCATATTGCTGGAATCAACGTAGTCAATTACGGAAATACTACGAGAAAGAGTGTCTGGTAGAACGAGGTCTTTGCCCTTACGATGTATAATCTTAAAACAAAACTGCTGAAGTCTTACAGCCCAACGAGCAAGTCTACCTGATAAATCCTTCAAATTATGCAACCAACACAAACTATAATGGTCGGTAATCACCGTAACTTCTACACCCTCAATATAAAGTCTCAGCTTTTCAAGGGCCCAAATCATGGCAAGACATTCCCTGTCGGTAGTTGAATGAACACGTTCTTGCCTGGTGAGGGACCTACTAAGGTAACAAATCGCATGTTCACCGTCTTCATATGGTTGTAACAACAGGGCACCTATCCCATAACAAGAAGCATCTGTCTGGATAACAAACGGTCTAGAGTAATCCGGACAGCTAAGAATAGGGGCGGAGACTAAATGCTCCTTAATAACCCTGAAAGAATTTGCACATTCTTCCGTCCACAAAAATTTACTATTTTTCTTAAGCAAGGCTGCAATTGGTGCGATAATTGTTGAAAAATCTGGCACAAATCCGACGTACCTCCCTGACGTTGGTTGGCGGGGGAATCTCTAACATCGCCTTCACTTTGTCTGAGTCGACATGAAGTCCATTCCTGTCAACAACGTATCCTAAATATTTCATCTCAGGTTTACAAAATTGACATTTCTCCGGACTAACGATAATGTTGGCTTCCCTAAGACGACGGAAGACTTCATCCAAGAGAATTAAGTGTTGTTCAAATGTCTGACTTACCACCACTACATCATCTAAATAAACAAAAACGTAAGGTTCGAGATCATTCCCTAAAACTTGATCTATCAGCCTTTGCCAACGAGCTGGAGCGTTATGCAACCCAAAAGGCATACGACAAAACTGAAATAATCCCCTATTAGGCACTGAGAAAGCTGTATAGACTTTAGAATCATCGGCCATTTTGATTTCCACCGGTAGTGTCAGATCATATACGTAGTAATTGAGTTTTACAAAAGGTCATTTAGGCAGTGAATAAAACTACATTTTGAATAAATAAATCTTTTAATAGTTACTGTTACATATTAGTAATTAATCCACTATTTTTTTATTGTGCACATCTTTTAAGGGATTTTAATATATCTATATTTGTGGATTAGATACGTAGTTGTACTATTTTGAATCTGAATAATATGAGCCTTTAATTTGTAAACAAATACATCTCTGTCTCTTTCTATATTTATCTCATGTTTCAACCCATTTTTCGTTCGGTAATATAAGATGTGTCGGGTCCATTTATATTAGTGGTCATTGAAGTGACCGCTTTGTGCTGGGAAATTATGCAAGTTTTGTCTCTGAGTATTTTTTTAATTTTAAATAATACTTTTATCGACGCCATGTGCGATGGTAGATTTAGTAATACAGAATATACAAATCACAGATAATCTATTCACAAACACGCTATCACTAGACCCTTCCTCAATGTAAAATCAATTATGAAACATTATACTTATTTTTGTTGTAAATTGAATTGTTGCTAAAATACAGAATATTTTAATATGAAATTATTTAGGTTAGTTTAGTAAGTAAAGAGCTATTTATTTAAAAAAATATTAGGCCCTTATTGCTTTTCTACCTTCTTCTTAGTCGTATTCTCATGTCTAAGAATACATGATCTAATGAAATCAGGTAGATACATCTATTTATTTTAGTTTTTCATGTTTGTCGGTCCATTGCTTATACAGAATTAATTACTGTATAAATTATGCCTCTTGCAATTTGCAAAGCTACAAAATTTATCGATTACATTCGTATAATTTTTGTATTCACATCTTTCCAGTACAATCTAAAGTTTAGAAGTTATCGAGGTAAAATCTTGATTCGTAAATTACAAAAATATAACATGATTTTTTAAAATATTTTCGGTTTTTCCATTTACATCGCTTTACCAGACAAGAAACACCATTCAAAATTTTATAGGTTTTCTGGTCATGGAAAAAATATTTAGGCTATAAACTAAAATTTTCTACACTAATGAGGTTTTTTTCTCCACAAAACGTCATCTAAAACCTAACATATTATATTTCAATGTATGGTCTTTCAATGCTATATGGATATTGTTACAAAAAAGTTCATGTCCGTATCAAAAAAATAGTTGATGATGGCCCCGAAACGAAACGTAGCAGTGAAGATTTGATAATGCTCTATTATTTCTCTGACATTAATTAATATACTTTAAAATACAAGTAGTAGAGGCAAAAACAAAAAAATACATTTTTGGTTTTCCTCGTATAACTTGAAAACATTAAGGCATAGCGTATTTCTGCTTTAAGTTGTCGAATGGGCTCTACAATAGCCAACTTTTACTCCATTTAATGGTTGTATCTCTTACCGTTTTTTAGATAGCAATGTTACCTCTTCATATATGAAACACCCTATATATATATATATATATATATATATATATATATATATATATACGAATGTTTCTCACTATCACATATCTGGATTAATACATCATAATAATAAATTTTCATTTATCCGAAAACTACAAAAAAATATTATATATTAATTAAAAACGCAGCCATTCAAAACACGTATAAATGAAATTTGCTTTTTACCTCATATCAACCATGACACGTGATTTCATTGTAATTTAAACGAACTCCATAATTTTGTGAACCTACCAGTTGTTCCCACATACCTATTAACTGAATTTTAGCCTTCTAATTATCCCATGAAAATTGAAATTCGTTTTAAATATTAAACGTATGTATGGAAGTATGTCAATCAGTAAACGTATATAGAGCAAATTATAATTAATATGTTTGGAAAAGTAATAACTACCTACGGACCGAAAGTATTGTGTGGTTTAGATAAAACAAAAATGAAGGATGTTAAAATTAATATAGTCCAACAAATTAATGAATGAACCAAATAACGTATATATTGAAATAATTGGAATATTTTGTTAATATCCGAGTTTCCATAATAAATTTCTGTTGTAATGGTTAATTGTAATGAACAGATATTTTTTGTTGTTTTCTTAACCAGGAATTGGACACTGGAAAATTAAAGTATTATATCAAACTAAAAATAGATATACAGATGCTATTATTTTATATTTATTAATTGTCATTCCAAAAACTATTTTTACTGGAAATTATGGCCATTTAAATGAGAAAGGCGAATCTGAGGGTATCACGGGAATATAGTTTCGGTGTACTCAAATTTCTTAGTAATATAATAGAAGCACCTACTTTTAATATTAATTTGAAACAACTTTAGTCTCTTAGTTACTAATATCGGGATAAATTTTCTCAATAATTTCTTCCACATTTTGTACCAAAACACAAATATTGTTAAAATTTACATAGACATTTCCTACTTGAAATTCACAATTTCTTATTAGGAGCTAGTCGTTAGAAAATTGCCTATTGTCTTCTCTAGACGATAAAATCCTCATACTGGTTTTAAGTTCACATTTCATTATATGTGGCAAAAGATGCGATCTTTTGCCCCCAGTTATAATTGGCAAAATTTGACGGATATCTCTAGAGAATAAAACAGTACAACCACCCATTAGGCAGTTACTGTTGCGCAGATCTCGCATTGTCCTGTCTAGTGTCTCAACTGAAGCCTTTATGAGAGATAGAAGCCTCATCCAAATAATCAAACTGCAAGCCCTCATTAGAAATATTTAGAAATATTGCAAATGCTAGTTATCTCATCACTGCATATTTTTAATGGCATTTTGAATGTGGAATGGGCAGTTGGTCCACCTTCCAAAAGTGTGGCTTCTATGCCGGCCGCTGCCACATGTAGGGTAATTTTTCTGTCGGATCGTACTTTTGTTAACAATAAATTTATTACAAGTGTTTTACCTATGGCTTCAGGGGCATCTAAAAAACAATTTAGCTTCATTACTATTATAAACTGAGGACAATTTTAGGTCATAAACCTTTTTTTTAGCATTCAAGCGACATTCATCTTAAATAACTTGTAAAAGTCTCGAATGGTTATAGTTAGTTTCTGTAGTAAATACTTTGTATTAATTGTTGCAATTAAATTGAGATTTAATGGCAAGGTGAATCCAAAATCGTTTATAGATTTTCCTGACAGAGATTCCAGTTCTTTATTCAAAATAGTTTAGTCAAAATTATTTAATGATAATTCTTGACGGCTTTCAGTATATGATGCTAACACGCCGAAATCATAAGCCATGCTTTGACTATAATTTTGCGAAAGATGTGAGTCGGTTAATTGATTCAGCTGAACAGCATAAGTCAGCTTCAGAAAGCGTACTTTTCCAGTGATAGTCGCCTTCTAAAAGACCCATTGCTTTATAAATTCCTTGAAATGTTTCGTAAGTTATACCTTGAAAAGTGCGTAGACGACTGAAAGAAGTAGGGCCTTTTACTATGTGGAGTAACATCTACGGCTTGCCCGGTCGAATCACGGCAACACGAAATTTCGTTGCGCATTATTTTGATTTTGCTATATCTCCTAAGGTATTTCATTTAATTTGCAAGGTGTAAAGGGAAAACAAAATTCTTCGTGAAATGCTCAAGCCAACTAACGAATGTAAAATGATAAAGATTAATACCGTATTTGTCTAAATAGATTTCCAATTACCGCTTTATAATTGGCCAGTTTTTAAAGTATTAAAATGGATATAGTATGTTGTCCTTAAGAGATAGACATTTGCCATCGCGGACTTATTTTGTTATATCTCAAAGGGTTTAGGCAGCGTTTTCGACACCTCCAACAAATATCGTTATATTTACCAATGTATATAAAAACTTAACAAATTATATACTAAAATCGTCCTCGAGAACTAATCTATCCACTGGTGAAAACAGCATGAAAATCGGTTCGGTGCTTTTTGAGATTATCGCGAACAAACAGACGGACGCGGCGGAGAATTTTGTTTTATAATATGTAGTGATGGCTTATAAACCCGTGATGATCGCTCTTAATTACATGTGTTACTAAAATAATTGCTTCCAAAACTTTTCGCTTAAAAATTTTATGTAAATTGAAATGGAGAATGTATCTGCCTTATTACATGTAGGGAGTACACAAATCGCTATAATATTAAATAAAGTTAAAACTTATTTGTACGGCACATTCCGTGTTTATGATACTTTATGCAACGGATGCATTATGAGCTCTCATGTAACTGTCGCCGAACTACTAAACCTGCGACACGTTGATGAAACAATTATAGTCATATTTAAACAAATTAACACAAAACAATATTAAACTACACGAATAAACCTTTCTCTTAAATCACTCTATTAATGAAAATCTCATTCAAATCGTGTTGTGCAGTTTAAAAAGATCGAAGTTTATAAAGGAACAGATGGCAGGAAGAGACTTTGTTTTACGAGTATGTAATGTAACGATAGTTAACCTTTAATCTAAATTGTTAAGTGTCGTTGGACGGATTTGGTTCGCCACCCTTCGTTATCCAAATAAATATGTGTGATATTGTGCTTATTACTAAACTAGATATTTTTCTTGGAGGAATGGATATTTTTTACACCCTTATAAACGTGTGTATGTGCCTATTAAGAGGATTCAGAATTAGTTCTGTCAATGTTTGCTGGTAATTATCATCCGTCTTGGAAGCATATAAGGAATCTCGGTTTTACTGTCTTCTTTGTCATGATCATTGGGTCTTATCTGGTCAAATAAGTGTTGTCGATTACACTAATTAAAACCCAATGCCCATGACCGGTGATGCATGACCGGTATTGATATGACAGATAATCTGAATTTCCCATCATTGACCTGATGACGATAGCAAATACAAAGCTATTAAAACGTTGTGAGATCAACAATTTTAAAACGCTGGAAGTCCAAGGAAACTTCGAGGAATGAGTTACATTGTCTACGCGCTTCAAACTAACATTAGTATGTTTCTGCTACGGAGACATTTTAACTCTAAGCCTGGTGACTTTGTAAATCACTATATGTGTTATTTATGCTGTTTTTTTTCAAATTTTTACTTCAATGGTCAAATTTTGTGTTTGCCCAATAAATCTCAGGGGATTTTTTGAACAGGACAACCGATAATTTATTAAAAATTTTCATTTCTTATCTGTTACACTAAAGGATTAAGAAGAAAAAATCCCAATAAGTTGGCAAAATGACTACAAATATAGTAAACGAACATTTTCGAATTCAAACACCAACGCAACCAGTTTATGGGATTTTGGTTCCCCGTCGAATTGGTTGTAACCATTTTTTTTTTATATTAAGCCTCCTACAGGGTGTGGCAGGGGTGTAACGTTCCCAGTATATCGGAGTTTGGATTCCCGCCGAATAGGTGTCAAGGGCTTTTTTTCGATAGTATTTCTCAGAAAAAGTTATTGTGACTACAACGTTCATGAAAGCCTTCTAGAGGGTCTGGCATGGGTGTAATATCTTAAGTCCAGGTGTTAAAAATCAATGAGAATTTGAAGGTTTGAAGAGTATGTCATTTCGCAGAATGTGTATCACCATACTTCGTGAGGCTTAACGAGACTATTTGAGGGCGCTGATTTCAGATCAAGCGTCAGCTAACCTTTATCATGTCATGTTCAAGATCATTTCAAGGTCAAACTAAGAAAATGTGAAACAGCAGGTACATAGGTTTTTGAGGTTGCTAAATACGAATATCGGGTTCACTTAAGCTCACAAGGTTACCCAGAGGGCATTTGTAAGTAATCTGAAAGATAAAGTGAGAAAAAACATTTTATTAAGAACAACACGATATTTCAAAATGTAAATAAAAAATTGTGATATACTTGAAAAGGCTTACATGCTGATATTGAATCTAACTTGTACAGTGGCAATAAACGTTATGGTAAGGTCGGTGAAGGCTAGACTGGAACCAAACCCGTTAATGAGATTTTTTTATGAGATGAGAAAGTATTTAAGCACACCCTGTGCTAGTATGTGGGACTCGCCATAGCCATACAAATCGTGCTATCGATTCAAATCACATTCTATGTGGGATTTTTGGGTCGCTGAACAAATCCGTGATCCGGTCATTTCAAAATCGAATTGAAAAAAAAATCCCGAAATCAATTGAAATACGTAATGTTTTTAAGGGTCGCTGATTTCGAATCCGAATTCTATCAAGCGCTATCACTGTACGAAAAGCGGCACAGCTCATGAGACTGGTCGAAAACCAGAACCATAGCCCGTATGCAAAGTAGCTAGAGTCAATTCGCTCTTTCGAAGAAAAGCACAGCTCATATATTCTACCGGCGAGTAGCACAACTAAGAGGTGTTCTGAGCGGTGCTACTCTTCGAAAGAGAAAAACGAGTTGTGCTGCTCTTCATGAGAGTATTTTTCTTAATGTGTTGTGAGCTGTTCTACTTTTGGAAAAGTGTCTCAAGGCGTGCTGATCTTCGTAAAATCTAAGTTGTTGTATGTTTCGCAAGGACGTCGCTATGAAAGTTGAACCAAGAAAATGCCTTTATAAATATCTCGAACAGTAGTCATAGAGATTATTGATCTCACTAAATTCAAATCAACGGAGGGCTTAATAATTGTCAGTGTGGCTTTCGAATGACTTAGAATGACCTCTAAGTAACCTTGTAGACTTAAACCTATATTCATGTTCAGCGACCTCAAAAACACTTTTTTGTTTTGTCACATTTTGAGCTTGAAATGACCTTGAAACTGACATGATAGAGGTTACCTGAACAAATCCCCTAATACAGTTGTTTATGATAATCAAGTATGGTGATACAGCTTGTGCGAAATGACATACCTGTCATACTTTCAAACTTTTGTCGACTTTTATCTACTGGACGTAGGATCTCACTTACACCCCTGCCAGACTCTCTAGGAGGCTTTCATTGGCGGTGGGGTCATGAGAGTTGTTTATCAGAGGGTCAATTACTATCCAAAATATTCGGTTGAAACCAATTCGAGGTAATCTAAACTTCTTTAAAATTAAATGTCATGAAAAAACTTTGGAGCAAGATTTTGACAGTTCTATCGATCGAAATACATTGAAATTCATAGGACAAAGCAAATACCGAACGGGGAATCAGAAACAATGAAAATTTTAGTACAGGTTAAACTTAAAATAGCAGGTGCAGTTACTCGAATAGTAGAAGCGAAAGCAGAAGGCTACGAGAATTATGCGAACCGACCTGAAGAGGGCAGATGTGAATTTGCCGAAACGTCGTCATTTTACCATCGATCATATATATATATATATATATATATATATATATATATATATATATATATATATATATATATAGGGTGAGTTTTTTTGATGATCAGTATGGGGATCTCGGAAACTAGCGGAGATAGAGCAATGGTTAAATTGGGAAAGATTTGCAGTTTTACTGGCCCAATTTAATGACACTTTCGGATTTTTGTACAAAGTCATGGCTTACTAGATATTTTGAAAAAAACGAAATTCTGTCGATTTAGTCAAATCCCTATAACTCCTTTGTTTTTAATTTTATAAAAAAAATGTGCCAAATAATTCGTGCCAGCAATCCCAGAGACCTTCTGGAGGCACACTTTCGAATCAGACGAGAACTTCAGTTGTCATATTTTGAAGAGCAAAAAATTCACAAATCTGCTCCTCCTAAACCCACATTTCACATAGTTCGATCATAACCCCAGTAGATTTGGTCGATTCCTTTCAAAAGATTTCTCAGTCACTACATGAAAATAATTTACCACTTCCTATTTACAGTTCAAATGTGAGCAACATTGTTTTGATAGAAATGTTGATCAAATCAACACCAAAATCATTTTTCTACTAAAAATTCCTTTAGTTGATCCTGAGATTTACACCTTTTACCACCTTTATCCGATCCCAATTTTGGATGATCGAACAGGGTTTCATCATATACTTTCAATAAAGACAATATTTATCGCGAGAGATGACGATTCGTTATTATACACATCCTTCGAAGAACTGGGTGACTGCAAACCTTTAACTAAACATCATAAGATTTGTTCCAAAGCTAAATCACATCCAATAGACAAATATGCCATCTGCGAAAGTCAACTTCTCAGACAGCCAGCCACACTTCCAGCAACCTGCAAAACTTCCATATTCTATGCGGCAGAATATAACATACAAGAAATCGACATATACCTCTGGTTGATCTCAATTTCCCGACCGCTACCTACAGCCATCAAAGTAAGGGACAAGACGTCGTAACGCAAACCATCACGACAAATTCGCTATCGCAAATCAAGTCCGATTGCAATGCCTTTATTGACAACATCAGGGTACATGCTACGAGAACGTCAAACAACATCCAGAACATCACTTACAAAAACCATCCAGTGGACATCCCGTACAACTACCCAAATTAAAACCACTACAATTGAAGGATTTAGATGTAACAAATCTAAACTTTGCCAACCATAAGCTTGCCCAATATTCAATGGAATTGGAAAAGCTCATTAATCAATCACCATTGGAGAATCATACATCATGGCTCACAATTACCACAATCACATCAACAGTAATTGTGATTATGTTCCTTTGTATCAAACCAATCAAGAAAAGGTTCAGGAAGACCACTAAGTCCAGCCTCGATGCCGAGTCACCTCCACTTCCAGGTCCACCAAAGCCTAAGTCCACGGGAAAAGCTGCACAGCCTCCTAGATCCAACCCAATGTATGGAACTTCAGAACTTCTCCTAAAAGTTGATGATATACCATCAACTTTTTGATATGGATGAACTTAGAACGAACTTATATCGCAACGACAATTCAACATTCCCAGCTGAATCAGCGACACGTATAGTGTCAGATTACGGCACGGCCAACATCCATGGGAATTGCAGCGTCGGGTTTGCTTATTCGGCATGTTATGTTATAAATTGTAAAACTGCTCTAATGTGGTATTCATTATTACTCAATCTATAGTTAGTTATTATTGTCATTATTTCTATTTTAAAAAGTTAATAAAAAGCTTTTTTAAAACTTTTGATTTGAGATGTGTGATATAATATATATATATATATATATATATATATATATATATATATATATAGTATTCATCTGTTAGTGCATCCGTTCGTTATTATATTGCAGACGTTTCGCTAAGGTCTCACTTGGCATTATCAATTCGTGGTCAGGTATTACACATTTGTTAAGAAAACTATCTCGCAGGACAAGCCAGCACAAAGCAGATCTTTGGAAAACTTTTGTGGACTTGAGAACTATGATGATGGTGAAGAACCTGATGAAATTACCGATCCCAAAGATAGCCTGTGGGTTGGATGGACTGAATTATAGTTGGTGAGATGTATGATGGAAATTATCTTTTGATTTAGTGTCATCGACATCCTTGTACGCTGTCTCAATATTCGCAGCCCGGTTTCGAATACCGCCGACTTTTGCTTCCACCGAACGTTCTGCTCTCGAAATTGAGAGTCGAGCAAATATCGCCATACCATGAAGGACGCTGGGACATTCCGAGTCTAGATATTCTTAAGGAGGAGGCAATGTGACCGGAATTCGTCCGATATTTCGTGGAATCGGAATTCATCCGATATGTAGTGGAACTCAGAAGGTCGTTTGTCTGCCGCACAGAGGCAGAGACTTGTGCTATCGAAATTACTCGAGTGTTCGAGAATCTATCTAGAGCGATCTGACAAGAAATATATAAATACGGAAAGCCGACGCCAGGATTCATTCAGTCTTCTGTTGGTATCTAGTAAACAGTATGTGTTCAATATAAATTGTGTATCCATATTTGGGTGAATATAAATTATACTAGTGGAAATAAATTATACTAAATTCGACTGAGGTATGTAAATAGATCCAATAACCCAGACCGTGCGAATAAAAAGATTGCAGTATGTACAAAATATGTATTTACTAACTATAATAGCAAAAAACGTATTATAATTTACAATAGGGAGCATATTCCTTCTTCTGTTAGTTTTACTGTTTAATATTTTTACCACAAGGAAAGAAACAAAACGTTTATGAAATAAAGAAAGAAAATAGTAATTTCAATAAAATTTTAAAAAATATTTTAAAATTTATTTTAGAAAAAGGAGTTCAACATCTGAAAGGCGATAATCAACAGAAAACTTCCAAGCTATTTATATTTTAAAGAAATGCATGCTACTTAAATAAAATCGATCAATAAGGGACAAGTGTTACTTGATGTAACAGAATAAGTCAAGGATTTCTTGCTAATATGCAAAACGGTCCCTGTCAAGTTGCTAATGCGACGAAAATATTTCGTTCCGTTCATGTAATCTCCATGCATGAAGTTATGCAGTTCCCCGAGTAATAGTACGTTGAAATATTACTGGAGACTGTTAGTCATAATTTTAGTGCTTTTATATAATGTAACAATAAACTAGGCATTGTACATTTACAGGGTATTCCAACTCAAAAGAGCCACCTTGAATATCTTGGTTATTTTCAAAACTATTGCAATAAGAAAAAACAAGTCAATTTTTGTATCGAGGTGGAAGTTGTTTGAGGTGAATTAGCGCTTGCGCGCATTCATCATAAACACCTCAATTCAATGACCTTGAGATTTGAGATAGGGAAAATAGGTGTTGTCGTATATCATTTGAAAGGCCTTTTAAGGGACTACACCGTCATAATAATTTTTTTTATTCTAATTCCTGTTCAAGTAACAGAAAACCTAACGGACCTAGTAGTAAAACCAGATTATTAAATTCAAAGTTTTAACTGCATGAAAAAGTATTAAAAATGAGTTCTTTTATAGTACGCTCTTAAACCATCCTGTTTCACTGCCGCACCCTGAAATAAAACATAATACAAGAAAAACATTAAATGTAAACATTATTTTTTGCTGATATTTACAGCAAGTTTGTTTATCTGTTCTGACCTTTATTCGATCATATTTGAAGCATTGTACATTTATCTTCACTTTACTGATTTGTTGAAAATTTAAAAGATAATGATGGTATACACATTGCAAGAACGGGTTGAGCTGGTAAGTCTTTACTACCAAAGTCAAAATTGTGCCCGATCTGCTGCAAGGGATTTTAACCAAAACCATCCCGAACATAAGGTTTGTCATAAATACGTATTGGAGTTGATTTTAAAACTAGTAGAAACGGGCTCAGTAATGAATAAAAAAAGAGGTCCCATTGGAATTGTAAATGATGAAGGAGTATCTGTGGCTACATTGGGCCATGTCCAACTTATGCCAAATACGCAGTCTGTCCAGCAAAACTCTGCAGCTTCCGGTATTAGCAAAATTAACTTTATTAGAATTTTGCAAGAGTACAAATTCCATCCGTACAAAATTAAATAATTTCATGAATTGAATGAGGATGACTGGGATCGAAGGCAAGAGTTTTGCGAAATTATGACCCAGCGTATGATCAAAAATCCGAGTTTCTTGTACAATGTTTGCTTTTCGTATGAGTGCACTATTTCACTTCATGGGGAGGTTAACCGACATAACACTAGATTTTGGAGCGATACAAATCCTCATTTATTTCGAGAAGCTCATAGTCAACATCCGTTAAAACTAAACGTTTGGGCAGGGATTTTGGGAAAATATCTAATCGGACCCCAGTTTATTCCTGGTAATTTAAATGGTGAAATTTATCGCAATGTATTGGAAAATGAAATTTATGCATTGATAATAGAAAAATTAGAAAATGATGCTCTTCTTCATGAAGAGGAATTACATTTTCAACAAGATGGAGCTCATCCTCAATACGCAGCACCAGCTCGTCAATACCTCGATTTGGAATACCCTTGTCGCTGGATTGGAAGAAGAGATCCAATAAAATGGCCTGCCCCATCACCTGATCTGAACCCTTTGGATTATTTTTGTAGGGACATGTTAAATCCAAAGTTTTTATGACTCAACCTGCGAATTTGGACGAACTACGCCAACGAATATATAAAGTGTCGTCAGATAACACCGACTATGCTGAACCATGTCAGAGACGGCATTCAGTCAAGGATGTACTATTGTATGGAAGTCAATGGAAGAAACTTTGAAGATTTGCTTTAGAGGCATTGTATTATAATGTAAATTCGTTTTTTAAACTCTTTTATTATTATATGTACAGAAATTACAGAAAAAAATTTATTACGACGATATAGTCTCTAAAAAGGGCTTTCAAATGATATACGACAACAACTGTTTTCCCTATATCAAATCTCAAGGTCATTGAATTTGCCTGTTTATGTTGAATGCGCGAAAGCGCTAATTCCCATCAAAAAGTTTCCCCCTCGAAACAAAAATCGGCCTGTTTTTTCGTATAGCAATGAGAGGGCAGTGTTATAAAAATCTATCCAGTCCGTCTCTGGTTTCATTCCGTGAGATATCAATCGCTGGGATAGAAAAAAAGAGCTAGAAGGTTCAGATGGGATAAAAGCTTATCTCGAAATAACTCGACAACTATAAAATTAACACCGAATTGTACGAGAGAATTCGATTTTAAAAGGAGGGGCCCATCATCGCAGCAGTTAGTTAGTGCGGCGAAGAGATTATGTTGTATTATTATTGTGATATTCGAATCAGCTGTTATGTATATTTGAATTTGTATTTGAAATAAAAGTTCTAGAAAGTGGTAGTGAATATTAGTTTTAAAAATTTTAATTGAACCTACGGAGTATATAACATTATTTTTGAAAATAAAGTAGGCGCAATGACTAATTTAGCTTGATTGGATACCGCTGCTATTTAGGCCTATTGATAGCTGCAAAGATGGTGCGAGCTCATGACGAAAACATTTTTATTAAAGCTTTAATTTTGAGAGAATGCATGGTGAGTCAAATCTTGCGCCAATTCGGGTTTTTAAATATACAGTTTTTGTTTTCAAGTATGTTATTATATCTCCAACAAAACGATAAAAAATAAAGTAGAAGATGCTACAAATTAAATTTAGAAACCAACAAAATTATTTTCTTCTTTAAAATAAAAAACAATTCTCATATTTAGAAAAATTGTAACAAGATGTTTTATAAACTATTAGGTATCTGTCTAACTACAAGCGATGAACGATATGTGTTAAATTAAAACAACTCAGTGAGAGTGTAAACAAATATATTAATCACTAGATAAAACCCCTTATGTACTCTGTCCATGCAACTTCTCTTCAAATTTCATTAACTAGTGTTATACTAATAATCAGGTTTTACTAAAACTATAGATATATATAAGTATTATAAAACTTTATAGTAGCTATAGCACAAATATATTTTCTTTGCAGCAGAATTTGGAAAGAGACAACGCGTAATATTTCTCTTCAAAACGAGTTAAACGACGCAAAGTTTAAAGAATTAGTAAGACTACGATATAAGCAAATTATCTGAGAAAAATTAATCCAGCAAAAAAGACTATTATTACTAATACTAATTTAAAATTTGTCAATAAATTTCTGTAACACAATTATATCTAGAAATTAATAGACTTCGAAAAAGGAGAAGATAATCAATTAGACATCAACTTTTTTATATTTTAATGAGTTTTTTTTGTACATCGTATATCTTTGATATGTTAAACTAAATTTCGATTGTAGAAATATTAATTCCAAAATTATCGGTTTATTTATTAAGCAAGCCCGTAGCCAGCGGGTTTATTACAAAAGTGAAATAACAGTAATGTCAGTTACACATTTCCAACTAAAATTTCTTTAAATTGCAGCAATACAATAAATATATTTCTTGTATTATCGACAACAGTATTCATTAAAATCTCTATTTGTAAACAGCATTAAAACTTCAAAACAATCTGCCAATAATAGATTTTTATGTAAACGACCAACTATTACATGAACATTTCTATTGGGTTTATTTCACTGCATGGACATTTAACTTTTATTGCACCCGTATTAATAAATTTAATAGTTTGTACATTGGAACACAATGACTTCAATATTGTCAATACTCTCTTAAACGAATTTTGCAAACAAAATAATCCTAATAAAAAATTTAAAATTTGTCCCAATTTTATACCTGATGAACGCTACGTTTTAGTCGTAATACTGATGAAAAGTAAATAATTACTGCTAGTAGTAATCTGCTAAATAGGAGCTTAAGCAGAACAAAAGATAGAATGTACATAAAAGTAAGAATATATTAAAATACCGTTTATTAAGTTTTAAACACATAAAATAAAGTGTAATAATTTAGACCTGTATAAACGCCAGCACGGGTTGATTTTATTTTGTTTTTATCCGATTTGCTACAGGGTAATTCTATAAAACTGCATGAAAACAAAAACAATTAGGTCGAAAAGTATATATATATATATATATATATATATATATATATATATATATATATATATATATATGTTATATGCAAAATATATCAGCACTTAGTTCACACAGTCGAGAAGTCAACGGAATTTAAAGCGTACGTGACTTCTCAGGGATATCAAATTTCATCTTGAATTATATGCAAACAACTTCCCGGAAACCTACACGAGTCCGTTTAACCAGTAAAAACGCTGACTTGCATCAGCACTTTTGTTAATGTTATAAAAGCAACTGGAAACGTTCTCGTGTTGTCATTCAAATAATATCATTTATAGCATTAAGTTATTCAAGTACTTTAATTGTTCAATTTTAATTTTGTATGTTTCTAAATAAATATTTTTTTTAAAAAGTGAATTGAATCAAAGTGAATATAAAATATATATATATATATATATATATATATATATATATATATATATATATATGATAAAAACAATGTCCGATTTTCGATATTCGCGAGTACAAATGCGAATAAATGCCAATTTGCTCCTCCAATATTCGCGTATACGAATGCGAATACGAATATCAGATTTTTAAATCTGGTGCCATTTTAAAACAGAAATAATTCAATTTCCTTATTTTGGTTTAAGCAAAAATTCTACCCTAAATTGTGTTTCGTAATTATTATAGAAAGCAGCTCTTTTATTTCTCGAAATAGCTGTGGAACCTTTGTTGCGTGACACATGTATAAACACAAAATTTTGTATCCCAACACCAAACCCTCAACAGTTAAGCTGTCATCATATTAAGTGAAATATATATATATATATATATATATATATATATATATATATATATATATATATATATATAATTTTGTTTTTATGAGACAAGTTATAAGAGGTTTGTTTGTAATTAATTTTAATTAAACAGAAAAATTGTATAATTAAGTTTATGAGCCAAATAACTAAAATTATATAGGGTTATCAAAAAAAATTATTGTTATTGACTTGTTTAGGAGACAATTGATGGTGTCAGTGTGCTGACAAACATATTTTTTAAAACCTGTTTTAAAAGGGTAGTGACGGACTAGTCTAAACTTTGTATAGCTTTAAAATAAGATTCTGCAATATTGGATATTTCGGAGATTTTGCACATGAGAATCGGTCATAAAATAACTGTACCTGTGACAAGGTAAAGATAGGTATGTTTCAACATCTCTTATTTTGCAAAGAAAACTAGGCGTAATACAAATTTCCCTTCGTTCGGTATCGCTGCTCATTAAAATTGGCAGCTAAAATGGTATTAGCTAATGACGATAAAATTTGTATCAATAAATTTGTTGCTACGCGATATAATAAAAAAAGTATAACTTACAATTTTGTCAAGACATTTTACGCAACCCAATCGCCAGGCGCAATGGAGGCAGGTGCTCAAGGATTGGAAGAACTCAAGTACGATAGTTATGGTTTCAGTTGATCTAACTGAGGCTATGTCCCACGTAAACACATACAAAGCTTTCATTGTGTCATTACTGGAAATTAAATTAGTCCAATTGTAGGGATTTTATATTGTCGCTCAGTTAGTTAGTTTTCGCCCCAGGTTTTTCGCCATTAGGAAAATATTCTGCGTATTTAGAATTTGGCAGTTAGCCCTGAAAAAAGGCCTGGACCTAGTCCGAAAGTTTCACAAATTGTCAAATTTAAACTTGGTCCTCAAGTTAAAGCTAGGAAACTATTAAGGTGCCGAAACGTTTTAAAAAAGTTTAGAATTAGGAAAGATATACGAAATAAACGGTTTACTGACGAAAAATATTTTATTATAAATTCCTTAACAACAGCACAAAAGGATAGGTTGCATAAATCCTTCCACCAAAAGAAAATCGTGAAACAACATAACCCTTTGAAAAGGGACAAGTTCACTAACTGTAGTACAGTGAGGAACAGATTAATGGAATAAATTCGATAACGAATAAAGGAGGTCGTTTTGGGAAAAACGCTTGAACACGTCGATTTGTATTTTTAAACGCGCATTTTTTCTCCAAAAAAATAATATAGGGTGTGTCATGTGACAATGGCCAATACCAAGTTTTTTATTTTAAATGTAAGCCCCTGTATATTATTTTTTTTGTATTCTCCAGAAAGTTCTAGACCTAATTCATGTTCCGTGTCCTACATTTATCTTTAACTGTTTCGGAAATATTAAGTGTTGTCCGATTTATTTAAAAAATTAACATTAAAAAAGAAAATTAATTTATTTAAAAAATTCGCTACATTACACTAAAAACCTAATAACTAATACTAATTACTTCTTAATAATATAAAAAAAAAAAACAAAAAACCATTAATGTCTCTGTAGGAAATGGTCAAAATGCTCGCCGCGAATGTCTTGGCAACATGCTCATCTGGTATATAAATGGCTTCTAACGTCACTCAAAATCTCAGGAGTGACTGCTCTAATCGCAAGGGTAATTCGTCTGTTTAGGTCATCTAAGTTGAGGGGTTTAGTCTTGTTTACAGTACTTTTGACATATCCGCATAAAAAGTAGTTCAATGGCGTCAAATCAGCTGATCGTGCTGGCCATATTGCGTATATTTCTGTCATCCAGTATTCTCATTAGACCAATAACGCCAATTTTGACGATTAACATCACCGTGAAGTGTAAATGTGCTCTCATCAGAAAACAACACATCTTCTAATTGGATCACATTGTTATCTAACCTTGCCATCATTTGTTCACAGAAATACGTTCTTCTATTGAAATCGTCTTCCATGAAGTCCTGAGTCGGCATCATTTTATAGGGATGCATATTACTTTCCTTTAATACTCGAAAAATTTATGTGTGGCTAACGTTGAACAGAATTATAAGTTTTCTTGAAACTTAAGCATAATATCCAATTTCGTATTATCACTAATAGAATTGGCAGCTAACTATTTTGCCTGTCTTACATGACCAAATTTGAGAAACTGCTTTTCTATTTTGCTAATTGGTCCTTGGGATACCGGCGGCAAATTTAGAAAATTATCGTGAAATAAGCGAGAAACTTCCAATTGTGTCCATGTGTTATTTCCATAACCAAACATTTGTACAATGGTTATTTTGTGCATTTCTGTTAAATGAACCATTTTTCTGATATTATTGCGTTCAGTTAACGAAATTCAAACAACAGCACTGACACTGATCACCACTGTTATGCAAGCAAACAACAAGATGCTAAGGCTATGAGTTTTGACGAAAATAAACAATTTTTTTTTCATATCAGTAAAAAGGAAAGCAGGAATGGTTTTTACTTACTATCACAATATCAGGAGCTAACTGGAAATTAAGTATTGAGTGTAATGTAGCGAATTTGTGAAATAAAATAATTTCCTTTTTTAATGTTAATTTTTGTATTAAATCTGAAAACACTTCGAAACAGTTGAAGATAGGTATAGGACATTGTACATGAATTATGTCCAGAATTTTCTGGAGAATCCAAAAAATAAATAATATACTGGGGATTACATTTAAAATAAGAAAGTTGGTATCGTCCACTGTCAAATGACACACCCTATATAAATTTTTTTGTTGAAAAAATGCGCCTTTAAAAATACCAATCGTGTGTCCAAGCGTTTTTCCCTACAAGGCCTCCTTTATTCGTTATCGAGTTTATTCCATTTGGCTATTTCACACTGTATAATTGGTGTCTGCAGCGCTAACAAGAAATTATAAAGTTGATTTGATTTTTATAGAGCAAGGAATCAGGCTAAAATCGAAAAATTATAGTGGTATTTTTTCACATCGCGGCATCGCCCGATATGAAATTGTAGCAGAATTTGACTGGCAATATATATATCCTTCGAAAATTAAATATAATCATTCAGTTGATATTTCAAATTGCAAGTACAAGTAAATACTTATATGTACTTAACTTTTGAATTGACAATTAAGTTATACAGTGTGCAATGTACCTAATGAGTAACATCATAATAAACGTGAAATAATCAATTCTCAGTAATTGTATTGTTATTTTTAAACGGTTTTCATTGTCAAAAACATTCGCAAAAAATAGGCATAGAAAACCGCGAATACGAATGCGAAAGCGAATATTAAAAAAGACGCGATAATTCGTTACATCCCTAATAGACATTATGAAACAACGAATTCCTAACAGTAAAAAAACAAATATTATTCAACAAAAAAAACATTAATATTCATTTAAATGAATTGTTGGAATTGCCATCTTTCAGGCTACTGGCAATGATCAAACATATGATAACCCTATTTTTATACATAACAAATGACGTCTAGACTAATTTTTCTCATTTCATCACTTATTCGGTGCATTCACTATTTTTTTGATTTCAAATAACCGCGCAAAAAAACCCAAGGGGTGTACGATCTGGAAAATTATAAATAATATTGTGTGAACCATAATCAACTAGTTAATGAAGATCATTACTTATAATAAGTTGTACTTCCAACAAGACGAAATTTAATGAACTGAAAGTTTTTAAAGTCATTTTTCCTTGCGCCCTATTTACTAAACACTCTTAGCATGTTTTTATGATCATGAATAAAGTAGTAAAACGTATATGAGTCTATATTTAATAATAATGAAGGTATAACCAAGATGGCTTTTTGACCAGGATAAAATGTAGCAATATATTTGTTTATAAAGTCACATTGACATATATGCAGAACCAGCAATCAATGTAGTTTTTTAGTCAGATTAATATATATTATTCAAGTCTACCGCGCAATCCTTATTATTATTATCATATTCCTGAAATATTTTTTAGAATGAATTGAAAATAAGATGTCGTTCCTAGTTTAAATGTCGCTTCACCTGGGTAAAAAAATATAAGAATTTTTATTTCCTGTATCAGTTGATGAAGACATCTAAACAGCTATCAAAAATAGAAACAGAAGGTTCAAATTTTTAAAACGTTAAGTTGTTTATTTATACCATTTTCTCATTTATAACAAATCTCGAAGGCGGTATGGGTCACAAAAATGGATAGTCCCTCAATAAATACTAAGAGAAACTTCTTTACATTTTTATATCGACATCATCTTAATAGATATTCCAATAATCAAATTAATTTTGTGGCTCTTTCTGTTGTATAGGTTCAACCCAGTAAATAAATCATTTATTAAAAATATAATTATATATAATATATATATATATATATATATACTAAGTATTTTATAATAAAGAAAAACGTAACTATTAACAAAATATAGCACACAAAAAATAATATAAAAAATATTATATTTGTATACCTGTAAAAATTAAATATAAACTTCATCACAGACATTAATTTCTAAAAAGAAAAAGTCTTCCCATTATGAGGAACATCTTGAAAAGTAATCAGCACTTTCTTAATATAGTTTGTCTAAAGTTTACAGGTTTTATCAGGATTTCTAAAAGCTTTTCAAAAGAATATGAGAAAAATTCTCCGTAAAACATTCAGATAAGATCTTTTAATCCATATGGACTGTAAAAGATGCTCTGATGTTAAAAGAACCAATTTTCTTTCGCACATCGTTTCCTAAAGATATGGATCTCTTTTCTTCATTATGAAGTGAGTCCTTTCCACGATTAATTAAAGTCCTTGAAGATTCAGTGAAAAACTTTCCTCAAGTTTCACCCATAATTTATTCTTTATTCACTTTTTATCAAGCTCGCGCAGAATATTTCTGGTCCACAAGCTGCCTATTTGACGTGAAACTGTTCGGAAAATAATATCTGATGAATAAAGAGAACAAATTGATTGATATTTCTAAGGATGTTGCCTACGGTAATCTCACATTACACTGAAATATAAAAATGTTCAATGCTTACAAGAAATAATTGGTAACAATAATTTGTTCATTCCATAGGAAGTTAATTATTTCTATTTCTTTTTATTTCTTGAACCTTCTAAACGATTTGTCAGAAATAATCCTTCTCAAAAAAGTAAAACAAAACAGAAAAGATATTGAATGTAATCCTGACTATGCATGACAATAAACATTTGGTGAGAGCAAAGAAAAAAAAATGATTGCACACAATTATCTAATATACCCGGTTGGGCATTTATTTGGGACAAGGTACTATCTCGATGGATTAGATGGTAAGGTCATATGACCCATAGCCCAGGTCATTTACGAACATACGTGACAAAATTAATAGTAGAACAAAACCGACATGAACTTATTCTAATGATAAAACATTACTAATTATAATAAAATTCAACATTTTTCATGGATGCGTTGTTGTTTTATAACAAAAAAAAACCGCGAAAAATCGGTCACAATTTAGTATTTTAACTTTTACACAATTGCTCATTATCATCAGTGTTTATCTAAATGGAGTTTAGGTATTCCATTTTGCTAAATTTATTACATAAATCTATATTTTACTAGAAATATAAATGTGTCTGTTTAAAATTAAAATTTGCATTGAGTTTATTTATTATAAGGATATAGTTACACAGGTACGAGCCCTTAGCAATATGTCAGTATTATATGTATTTATACTGTTATATATTTCGTGGATTCAGTTTAAAATTTAAAAACTAATATTCACTTTCACTTTTCTAGAACCTTTAATTACATCAAATTATACAGAACAGCTGATATTTTTACAACATTAATTGGGTATACATTTTTTTGGATATTCTTTTGACTTTTGGGTAAAGATTTCATTATCTGAGAAACCAATTAAAGAAATTGACCGCATAGTAGCTCATTTTGTAGGTTTTTGATTCCTCTTCTACACTGCCTATTGTAGCAAACACGGTTTCAAGGGTGGATTTTGTGTAAAAGGTAAAAAACTATTTTTCGCGGTTTTTTTGTTATAAAACAAAAACGCATCAATAAAAAATGTTGAATTTTATATCAGTTAGTTATGTTTTATCATTAGAACACATTGATGTTGTTGTTGTTTGTTTTGTTCTACTATTAATTTGGCAAGGCTCCGTCAATGTCCTCAGCTACCATATTACGACTTTCGATCTCGAGAGAAAATCAAATTTTCAATGGGAAAGTGTTTTTTTATGGAAGTACTGAATAATAATATATAAAAGAATAAATTAAAACTACATACTTTCTAACATGTGAAAAATTGACCTTTACGATCCATTTTGTAAAAGGATATGTATCTACAACTGTAGAATTACTGCTGCTGGTCATTGATCATTTTGTCTGTTGGGAGAATTTCTAGTGCTTGAACTGTACAAATTTTTCGCTATGCTTCCTGCTTCGAAACTTTTAACAGCAATGTTTTAGTTATTCCTTCTACCTTATAATTCTTTCTTTGAGTAATTATTTAATTCAAACAAACAACATATAAGTTAGGATAGGTTCAGTTTAGTTTATTTGTCGATTAAGTGTATTGTGGTAAAACCTACACGAAAAGTTGAACGTCAGTCCAATTGTTCTATAGCCCTCTACGATGACAAGATTAGAAGGAGGGAGATTCTAAATTTTGAACCAAAGGGGAAACTCGTTCTTTCTTCTGGATTTGACTACGCGCATATATGATAGAAATGGAGTTTTGATGAAGAAAGCAACCGTGCAGTATTTGGGAAGCATGTTAAAGGTATTTGCTAAGTTATATATCCCTTGGCATTAGAATAAACTGGTAACATATGTCGATGGTCAAGAAATTCTCAGATTAGAGATAACCCTTTTTCGAATAGGTTTTTAGTGTCGGGACTTTTTTTATCGAGGAGCCTTTTTAATTAATAAGTCTTTTCTTACGGAGTACCATTTTTTTCATAGTGGAGTTCCTTGTACGGGGTAACTGTTTTCTTATGGTATAGCCGTTTTTTAGAAATTATATGTCATGTGAAGCTTATTATAGTAGAAACGTTAGGTTACTACAGAGCCTGCGTGATCAATGAAATGGTTTGGTTACTTTATGGAGGAAGTTTTGCCTGTGATAGAACCGCTGCTTTACCGTTAGGCTTGTAATTTTTAGGGTTCCCTATATACTATATACGGATGCCCTTACAATATCACTCAGGATTTCTTCCTATTTCACATCACAGCAATTTTCTCCTAAAGTACTGGACAGAAAAGGTTGAAATTTATTATCAGTGTATAGTTTGCTGACCCGATCAGGAGTACCTACATATCGTAAATGAAGAATTTTTGATTTTAGGATTACTTCTGGGGGTAAAACTAACAAAATCGATCGTCCCCGAAACCATAAGACGTAAAATTTTGTAAAAAAAATAAGGATCTAGGGCCTCATCTGACTTTTACCGGAAAAATGAGGAGATACCTTTACTATTAATATTGGGGGGCAAATTACAGAATTAAATGGAAAAGATACAATTAAAATTATTACAATTATGACAAAAACAAATACAGTTTTTCATATTTTTAAAATAAATAATTTAGAAGATATTAACAAAAATCAAAAAATTACCAATTATCCCCAGCAGATCTCCGAAACTATAAGTTAAAAAAAATTAGGAGTATAGGTCCTCACCTAAACTTTACTGGGAAAATAAGGAGAAACCCCTAATAATAATTTGGGGGGGGCAAATTACAGCATTAAATGGAAAATATAAAATTTAAAAAATTTCTAACACATCGTTTAATTCAAATCAAAGGGCTCAGTTTGACGAATACAAGTATATTCTATTCATATTTATAAAATGAATATTTGAAAATATATTAACAAAAATACATTAAAAAAATTACCCACTCCCCCTTTTATTCTCCAAACTATAAGACCTATTTTTTTTGTTTACAGGAAAAAATGCAAAGAAATCTCTAATATTAATATTGGAGGCCAAATTATAGAATTAAAGGGAAAATAAAAAATATTTTTAAGCATCACGCAATGCATTAAATGAAACAGGTTAATTATGAGGAAACAAATGTATTTTTTTCAAATTTTTAAAATAAATTGTTTAAAAGATATTAAGAAAAATATAAGAAATATATTTACCTACTCCCCCGTTCTATTTCCGATCTATTAGGAAAAAATTAGACCTGACTTGAACTTTACCAGAAAAATAAGAAGATACCCCTAATATTAATTTGGGGGGGGGGAATTATAGAATTAAATGGAAAATAAAAAAATAACCTTTTCAACGCATTATGCAATACATTAAATGAAAGAGTTTATTATGAGGAATACCAATATATATTTTTCATATTTTTAAAATTAATTATTTACAAGATATTAACAAAAATATATAAAAAATTCTCATTTCACGCTTTATTTCTGATACCAGGGAACCTAATATTTTGAAAATAATTAGGTGTATTGGGATTCACTTGAAATTTATAAGAAAAACTATTATAAAACCCCAATATTAATTTTCGGGACAAATTATAGAATTAAATGGAAAATAAAAATAAAATTTCAAACGCATCATGTAATATATCAAATAAAAGTATCATTATGAGAATTACAAATATATTTTTTTCATATTTTTAAATCATTTATTTAAAAGATAATAACAAAAATATTTAACATCGATTTATTTCCCCTTTATAAACTACACTACGTAAAAATTTGAAAAATATATTTTAGTTGTAGTTTTAAATCATTTCTCTAAAAGATTTAATAATTTATTATTTAAAACTTCACCTATAATGCTTCCCTGAAAGTTTATTAATAAAATAATAAAATAGAACTCTAATGCTAATTTTGGGGGCCAAATTAGAAAATTAAATAAATATTTTTATAAAAATCAAGCGAATCATGTAGCAAATAAAATAAAAAGTCTCTGTAAGAGAAATAAAAATGCATTTATAAATTTAAAACCCTTACTTTTTTAAGATATTAGGGTAAATATAAAAAATGCACAATTCCCTGCTTGTATTATATATCAATATATACTTTGATTCACCTAAATTGTATCAAACGTGTTACGGAACCCTTAGTATTCGAGTTCAACCCTCACTTGACCAAATTATTTTATGATAAAGCCTATGGTTCTTGGAGTTATTTTTGCCTGTTACCTTATCGGGTTTTGGAATTCTTTTTGGAAAGTGTAGCTGTTCATCAAATTGCTATTTTATAGTTAACCATATGGAATTAATTAACTGTGTAGCTATTGGTGGATGGAATTTAGTGTATGATGACAGTGCATAGTAAATATACTTGGCTTTGAGTTTCTACCATTACAGTAAATTTAAGAAGAACAGTACACATAACAGTTTTGATTTATATCTGAGAGTAATTTTTTTTCTAAACAACATTGTACAAGGTAAGGTATCTCTGTTAACAGTTTATACTGGTTACTTTTTTCATAGACATTTCATTCTAATCATTCATTCAATGTTGGATTTTTTTATTTCTAAATTTCATTATAGTTTTTTCTACATATACTAAATTTCACTATTGTTTTTATAGATATGCAAAAATTCACATTTGAATAACTTTTATTTAAACTCTCTTCTGTTTACATTTTGCATATTTTTAATATACCCAAGTCTATCGATTGGTAAGAAAAATTGTTAATTGAGCACAAGTGAAAGTTTTGAATACAAATTTCTTTAAAAGCATCTACTAGTTCACTTTCAGGAATCTTTATGACAGCCGGTGTGAACATCACAACCTCATACTGTTTGATATTTTTTAGGTATGTTCATTTACAGGTTTATTAACTAATTGGCGCCCCTTAATAAAACTAAATTTTGTTGTTTTAATATTTACCCACACCCAGAAATGTTCCCGATGAAGAGCAGCCGCCTAGCAATTGTGAGCAAGCCAAGGTAGGTTTTAAATACCTGGTTGCCTGAACTTTTTGTTCTTGTGAGTTCTTGGATTCTATCCATATTTTTGCCAAAAATTAGCCATAAATATTTACGAGTATTTTATTTTGAAACAAGGAAATTTCTCAAGAGATTCCATTATTTCAAAAAAGTTTCAGATGAATAGGGCCATCAAATGGCTTATATTACGGATTCTGGTCTGGACAGGTAATGACGTTTTGCGACTCGAAATATTTTTTTAATGAAAGCATCCAATTTTTACCATAGATTTCCATAGAGATATGACAAACAAACCAAGGTCAGACCAAGAACTGTGACCAATAATCAAAATGTTAGGAACAAATCTTTTTTGTTGTTTATTTTTCTTTCGAAAACCGTAGTTAATATTGAGTACTTCCATTAAAAAATTCTGGTAAAAAAGGCCCCGCCCAGAAGTCCTAGTACGGATCATTTGATGGCTCACAGTAAATACTATTTTTTTTTCTGTCGTTATACATATCCTGGACAAAGGACCAATATTAACATAGTATTCGTAAGCAGATGGTAAATAATATAAGGGTGTTATAAACTACTTCTTTGGCCGAGAATATTTATTAGATATTAGGAAGTCATTTTCAGTACCGTACAGAAATTTATAGCAAAATTTAATAATTCATCAATACAAAAGTTCCTCTACTAGTTCGAATCCAATGTACTGTCCGAACCTGTTATTACCACCCTGTATACTTATATCCTGAAAATATACACCCAGCATACAGATTCTTCACCCTGTATATCATGTAAAAGTATTCCCTGATATTAACATCATATACCTATACTCTGTTTCAATCTACATACATATATTCTGCATTCTTCAACTCTATATCATCACACTTTGTATACAATATAATTACAGTTTATTTTAATATATTTTATAATATCTACTGATGACTAAGATGTTCCGTCTAAGCAAAATTTTCAAATTTTTATCTAAATCTAATATAGCACATATTACTCAAAAGTGGCGCGACATTTTATTGGTTAGACATTTTTAGAATCGACTCAGTATCTTCAGAAAGTACCATATTTTTCCGTTTGTAATCTCCTAAGATTTTCAATTATTTTTTATCTGAACTAATGATACATTGTGCTGTATCCTCAAACAAGTTCAAAAAATTAAAAACAAAAACACACTAACAAACAATAATTAAAATTCAATTTTTAACTGACTTCCATACAGGCGAAGGTTATCAATTCGTGAGCATCATTTTATGTGTATGCTCATCAATTACTGAGTAAGGATTTAGTCAGTTTTGATGATTCACTGCATTGTATTAAAAAATATTAAGCAAAGGTACTATAACTCTCTATAAGGTGCCATTTCTCATTTTCCGAATAAACGGAAAAACATTTATTAAGACAGTGCCGTTCAATGAATATTCACTGATTTCTATAACAGCTCAATCGACTTGATTATACTAAATTATAACTAAAATATATTCCGAGGTGATGCCATACATTACTCCATAATATAAAACATACCGTTTGGTTATTTTGAGGTAAAATAACGTGTCCCGGTCACTAAAGTATATTTTTGAAATAAATATTGCAGTTTAAAATTAAAAAATAAATAAAATCTAACCCAAGTATAGAGTATTTTGATGTCAGTAGTCTAGAATGAGGCTAATTATTTTTCATGGTTTGTATGAGATAAAACAAAGAAATTATGGCGAAACCGACCCAAGACTTCAATACTAGAGTAAAGAAACTACCTTATGGAAACATTCTAACAATCAGAAGAAAATTCACGATAGTGAGGTATAAGATTGAAGGTCTATTAATAATGGATAAAAAAGCAATTATTGAAGAGAAATAACATTATTTAACTCAAATATTGAAGGTAAAAAGAAAAAAAGAAGAAAAATATCAGTACACTTCAATAAAGACAATTCCAGTTGATATAACAAGATAAGCAAGCAAATAATAATTAAATCTCTGAACTGAAATGCCATTAGTGAAACAGGATAATGAAAGCGTATGATACCAACAAAACAGACAAACTTTAACTTTCAAGTGAAGTTTGACAAGTATAAAGTGAATTATCAAATCGAAACCAACAATATTATAAGTCCGAAAAACCGTAGTATAAAACCTCTATATAACTAACCTAACCTTCTGTGGCACCATAGCCAATGGACGATATAATAAAGAACGGACTACATTAGTAGCTATTCGTCGAGAATTGCTTCAAAGTAATCCAGTAGAACACCAAGGTGATTTGATGTTATTTTCAGTCCACGATAGAATGTCTAGCCACTAATCTGTAAGACAAATTGACCAAGTAAGAGTTATCTCACGAACAGAAATGTTATCTACTCATTGGCATAAGAAGCAGCAAAGTCCTCCTCAGTGCATTTAAAATGGAGTTTGTTCAGTCCAGGGCTAAGATCAGTTCCATTAGCTCGCACAATAACCAGATACGAGTTTTTGTCCACGATAAAATAAAACAAATGTATATAAACAGATCACACAGAGTAACGAATCAAATTCATCTCAGCCGAATGTTTTCCCTGCCTTAGGATGTAGAGGTAAAATCAAGAGACCTCCTAATTGACCCGATGCACTCAATCAAGTTGCAACACAGTACAATCTTTTTCTCTCTACGGGGTATTTTAAAGGTAAGGTGATCTTCAACGAGCCCTCAGGACCGTAGCAAGATGGGAACACCGACGGGGTTTTAAAACCCTAACGGAATAGACATATTGACTAAGACAATTTAGATATTTAAGACTTCGCACAGAGGAGAAATAAACTTTGCTTTCAAGAGACAAATAGGATTTAGAAATAATTTGTTTAGCACTTAGAGAACGCCCAAAAATAAAACTTGTTCCTTGTACCAGAGCTTTTGAACCGATACCTATAAATCACCAAGTGTCAGCATGTATAATTAAATATTGCTACACCTGTAAGCTCAGCCTGGAAAGCAAAAAATATTAGGGGCAGTATGTTATAGAACACTGTGAATGGAGCACTGGTATACGTTCCTCACATAGGAAATTCCTTTTTAGACGAGAATATTATATTAGCAATAGGGTGGACAGAAAACGGTAAAAGAAAACTGTCATGATTTGATTCCATTCTAAAGTGTAGATGCATTCGCTCAGCAAAATCAGAGTTAAAAGCGGGGGATTTTTACCGAGGACGTGCTGAAAGCAATGATTTCCCCCAGTATGGTTATGCATATGCAGGACGTGTCAAATGCAAAGCTCCAATGTCTAGAAATAATATTCTCGAACATACTATATCTCTATGTTATATTCAAACTAAATTGATATAGTCTGTGGAGATAGTATAGAAGTTGGTTATTATGAAGTATTAATTTATATATAAGTAAAATGGAACTCAAGCATAGTGCAATATAAAAGACGTTTCTCTCGTCAATTGTCTTTGATATTCAATACGGAACAGCTTTGTGTTGGTTTCAGTTTAAAACTTTTGTAGGCGCATACCTACCTTATATTTCATATTAAAATTGATTTTGAGAAAAATTTACATTTAGAGAACTAAACCAAACTGTTGGATGAGCTTCATCAAGGCGAATTTAAAAATGGTTACATTTTCCTTATATTTATACATTTGAGTAAACCGTTATAAAATAATATGTAAATTTTTCTGGCTAACATGTGGTGTTGTTTCTGAGTATACTGTTTACTTTCATAATTCATGTATATACTCATCTTGATAATATATCCTCAGTAGCCTGGAATAATTTTATTATTATCAGTAGGTAACTTAAATGTCAAGTATTGCTAGAGGGTAATATATATATTTGTTGCTTGACAATGAGATTTTGAATATTGTCATTGTATAATTGTAAGTTATTCTGCTATTTTTTTATCCTCATCAATTCACAAAATTCTGAACTTGAATAACATTGTTACATTTACCTTAGCACCAATTGATCGGTTCATTTAGCAGGTTCTACACTTTGTCTATAAGACAGTTATATAGCATTTATATGCTATGCAAGGAAAATGGATCCATACAAACACAAAAAATTAGTGATGTAATCGAAGTGTTATAGCGGAAGTAGAAACAACTGTCGAGATTAAATTTTTGCAGAAGCGGAAGGAGAATATAAAAACTATAATAAAAGTTTTATTAATTTGTATTTTATTAATTAATTCATTAATTAAAATTCAACAATGTCAAGTTATATTTAGTTAACAATAATTCGGCTGCTTTTCCCCTGCAATCTATTACGATGCTCTTCGTATATGAGATCAGTTCCACTGAATAAACCTTCACTGGCTATACTACTTGGAGTAGGTGACCAATATTATCTCTCTAATGGCAAGAGGTAATGGTATTTATGTCTATTTGATTTTCACACATTAGGGGATTAGGGGATTCGTCTTTCAAATGTAATTGTTTTTTTACACTAACTTCGACTTCCAAAAAGGAGAAGGTTATCAATTACGTCTTCAACTTTTCGATTAGTCAAAAACGGCCATAGAGTTGGCACAATTTTGATGACTTAGTAACTGCATTATATTAAGGAACATTACAAAAGGTCCTAATGGATTCATATACATTGTTTACAATAACATGAGATTTCACACCCGTTTAAAAAGTTTTAATCCAGTTCAAGCTTATACCATAACCGGCTAGAATCAAAAGCTCTTCTAAAAAAGGGAATTAGACGCATTTATAGCATGTTAGTTATTATTTCAACTGTAACGAAGTAATCTTCCCGATCGTTAAACTTCGATCTGGTGAAACCGACTGGGACAACTTTGAAATCAGCTTCTTCGAAAGAATGCTTCAACAAATTAGTTATTCTTCACAAAGGGTTAATATATCTGGTCCAGCTCTGCAAGAAGTTTTTCTTCGGTAATGATGGTGTCAATTCTATCAGAGCGTTGGCTACAACTTAAATCTGCACTTTCTTCGCTGATCAGTTCACTTGCTGAATCATAGGCTAAGGTTAAGTATCTACAAAAAAACTATTAAAATCACAGTGGTACAAATGTCGAATTTTCATCCATACAATATGTAAATTCGAGAATAGATCTGATGTTGCAGAGGTCTTGTAATTATGTTGATCTGTTCACTTGTGGTTTTCTCTCTCTCCTATATTTTCCTGTAGACAGATAACATATTCACCGGCGAGTCCATGTCAATACAGGGTGAGCAAGATGTCCTACAGATAGGGGACAACATGATCCGTCATAGGGTCCTAGTAGCGAAAAGGACGATTATAGCGGTTAGGAAGATAAATACAGTCGTTCAGTCACCTCCAAAAAATTGTGGCAAAGTCTTCAGCTTTTTAAACACAAATAATACCCGTTCATGCGCTCTATCCTCAACACACAAACCGTTTAACGCAGACCCACAGCACAAATTCCAAAAATTATGTGTATCGGAGCGGTTAGGAAATAAATACAGCGTTGTGTGACTGTGTGTACAGTATTTTGTGTGACCATTCTTATACCGGTGAAACTTCAAGACCTTTAGAAGTAAGGAAAAAAGAACATCAATATAACATTTCCAGAAGACATGTGGACAAATGAAATTTGGCCAATCATGTATTAACGAGCACCGGCAGCCATAGGAAAGACTGGGATAAAACAAAGATTTTGTTGAAAAAGGAAAATTTAAAAAAGAGGAAACTTAAAGAAGCCAGCTGTATGATGATAAACAACACTGAAATCGGAGCACCTTCAGCCGACCTTCATTTGGACTGGAGGAATTTATTGCTAACAGAGCAAAAAAACGGTAACCTTAGCGTCAAGTGATCTACAAACGACAAATTGTCAGTGTCAAATTTTTTGACAAACAACAAATCCAAGATCAGGAAAAAATTTTGAGGAGAGAAAACCCAATGAACAGACAAAACATAAATATTTAGTTTAAATATCAGGAGATGCCATGAAAGTATATCGTACAGGGTGTTTGCAATGGTTTTCATTTTAATCCGTTTGAAGTAAGTTTTTTTAGAAATGCAGTTAAGTTAGGGGGCTTAGAGTGGCAGAAAATATTACGTTAGTTTATCGAAACGCAAATTTGTTATGTGGGCCAACTCTTCGATATGGTATACGGTCGTAGGTGAGTGCGTGCCTGCATGTAATATTAGGTGGTTGGATACATAGGATGGTGGAATTGAATTAGTTATACAGGGTGGTTCTAAAAATATTGTATTCGGTGGCACATAAATAGTTGCGTATACAAGGTGGTTATACAGAGTGGATATTTGCGTTATAAAATGGAGAATAATTACAGTTATACAAAAGGCTTTAAAATTGTCAGAAGCAGTTGAATATACAGGATGGTTGAAATATAAGATGGAGTATAATTACAGTTATAGAGGGCGATTTAAAAAAGTTATATAGTTTGGAACATAAGTAGTTTCTTAGACAAGATGTTTGAAGTAAGGGTAGGTTAAAATTATTGAATTATCGGACGTAAGACGGGGTATAATTATAGAAATGAGTTTAAAAAATTTTAGAAGCAGTTGCAAATAAATGGTAGAGTAAATTTATAGTCATAAAATGTGGTTCAAAAAGGAGAATTTTGTTTTATTGGGTAGAACGTGAGCAGTTGCATAAATGGAATACTACACATATGAGTTAAAGTAAAATAATTGGTATAAAGGAACAATTTAAACAATAGAAAAATAGAAAGTGACAATAGTCTGGAGAGGATTTATACTTATACAGCGTGTTTTTAAAGATATCAGGACAGTTGTAATATTGTGTTGAGTTGAATTATATTTGTACAGGGTGATTCAAAAAATGATAGACCAATAAGTTTTAATAGGGGTGACCAATACACGGAAGTATATACAGTGTGGATGCAATTTAGAGTGAATTAGTTACATATATAGAAAGTGGTCCCAATAATAAAACAAGTAAAAAAATAAAATATATTTGTCAAATATAGACAAAGAATGAAAATTAGAGAGGGAGAAAGAGAGAGGGAGGATAAGAGAGAGAGAGAGAGAGAGATAAGAATACGCTAAAATTTTCGTTTCAAAGGTTCCTTAAATCAGATAAAAATGAAGATATACCTGAAAATAGTGATTGATTGCACACGGTTTCTAAAAGGTTTTTATTTTAAGTTAGCTGAAGTCGATTCTTTTTTAAATATAAATTATTTATTGGTGTTCCAGTAGACTTGATTGTAATACCAAACACATATTGTAGCTATCGTAGCCTGTAGTCAAGTTTTGTTGGTTTTCATAATTTGTTTGTGACCTTACTCGTTGAAGGCTGATTTTCATTTTCGACTTAAATTGGGCTAGAAGGCATGCAATTATTTTCTTGGGTTTTCTTTGTATCTTTGGTTCTGCTGATTATCATCAATTTCAAAATTTCGGATTGAACTTGCTTTGTGACGATGTTTGAGGAATTTTGATTTATGTTGCGAATCTAAATATGTCGCTAATATGTATTTCTGCTTTTTGTACAATTGTCCAAATATCGTACTTAAATTGAGTTCATCGCCTAACTTTCTTGTGAAATTTTGGAATTGTTCTGGAACATCTAATTTAGTATGTTGTTTTTATAAAGTGGTCATGAGAACTTGAATTTATGGTACAATTGATGAAATGATCACTTGAGAACTACCCAAATTTCTGGAAATTTCTTCATATGGTTTTATGATTTGTACGAATTTTTAAACATTTATCCAGTATTTGTCGGCTTTGTACTACCGTATTTGTAGCTATATATCGTCTTTATCATTTGTTCTTACAGTGAACGTCTACTAAAAACATCATTATAATTAGCTCAAGCAATTCTATACATGGGTAAGTTTGTAGGTTCGCGATTTTGCCGTAGATACTTTATCGAAGTTTTGCATTATAATCACATATGACTTATTGGTAAAGACCAGAGGCCAATAATTCCAACGTTTGAAAAGTTCTCCACAAATCTGCGGTCTTGAAACTTCGCTGTGCCAACATTAGATTAGACACTTTCAGCAATGCTAAATAAAGTAGACAACAAATTTAATATTAAAACAGCATTCAAAACAAAATAAACACTAAAATCAGCTATATCAAAAGATAATCCAATAAACTCAACCCAAACTCAAAAAGTTTCATTTATACAATTCCTTACGAATGTGACCAATTTTACACTGGACAAACTGCTAGACTTGTAAGTGTTCGGGTAAGAGAATACTAAAATTACATAAGGAAACGATAATTCAGAAAGGCAAATATTTGTAAACATGCACCTGAACATACAATTTCAAAATTCCACCATATTTCACCAAGGGGATCTGTGGAAGAACAGAAGTATTATATCTCATTTTGGACTAATGCATCTTATAACAAAATCGCAACTCGGAGAGCCACATTCAATTCTGATGATACATACCTCTTTCAAAAAGCTTCCCATTTGAAAGCAGCTTTATTATTTCACATGTGCTCCAGTCACTATATACATTTGCAAATGCAAATGAACCGAGAAAGCTAAATTTTTTATATGACGGGGCGTGCCTATTTTTTTGGGCATAAATTAGGATCTCCAGCGGGCCGCAAAGCCGTGCCCAGCGTCGAGCAAGTCAATAAAAATGGAGGGTTGTTCAAAGAATTAATGTTATATAAATAAATAAAGCAGCAAATTATGAATTAAATACATGGAATTTTTTACACAAATATTAAAAATTTAGTAAATGAAATTTGATTTGGTGGTTAACTTTTTTCTTGTGATAAATATGGAAACAATCGCCGAAATGAAACTTGTAGAACGTATTCAGACCTACAATTTCTTTTTTTTTTTTTTGGTCAAAAATAACGATCGATCTATTGGTTTTAATCACCGGACTGGCAGAGGACAAAAAGAATATATTTTTTTTCGCAAACTAACAGAAGGAAATACGCCAGAAAAGCAATACTCTCAGAACTGTTCCAAACACGATAAGTCAGTTCTTGAAAACAACCTGCTCATTCATGCTTTTATAAAATTAAAAAGTCGGAATTTATTAACACTCTCGAGAAAAATCCGGAGCTACGGTAATCGGTAGAATTATTTAAACAAGAAAAGGTCGATTGCGCGGGAGATCAACTCCGTATTGCCCTATATGGCGGTAATAAGCAGGAAAAATCAATTAATATTTTGTGATTCCATCGCTTCCCAAAGTCAATGACTGCAAATAAAATGAATCACTTAGCACTACTCCCACCAACACATTTTCCGGACGTATCTGCAGGATCAAACTTGGCTCGGATTTTTCAAAGATCCTCAGGAATAGGGTTGGCGACAGACTAATCACGGGCTTGAACCAATTACCAACACAGCTAAACCCACTCCGCCTGAACTTTTAAAACTCATTTAGTACAAATGTAAAGGAAATGGTAAGTAAGGCTTCTTGTGGATGCTGGAAAGCAGGAAATAATTGCTCCGTTATGTGCCTGCAGTGTAGTGAGCCAACATGCAATAAGATCGACATTTTGTTTAACGCCATATCAGCATCATTTCCAAGGTTTTAACAACTCGAAGAGTGTACGAAGGACCTCCAGCCTAGACCACCGAAGTGACAAAAAAAATGAAAAAAGTCCACCGTTCGTTTTCTTAAGTGCACAAAAAATTGTTCATTAAAACAATTACAAATGTGTTTTTGTATTCCATATACATTTAGTTTGAAGCGAAACCATTTCTTGAAACTAGTTTTATTCGTTTTAACGTGTGTGTTTGTATTAATGGACTGTAAAACCTTTTAGTCGTTTGAACGTGGGCTTTGTATTTTTGTTTATCACAAAAATTTATTTTAAAACCTCTTTATTTGTTATAACTTGTGCATAAAACCGAAGGAAGAAATATGTATTCCACCTAACATTTTTTTACTGCATAAACAAATTATTTGTTTAATAAGTTCCATGTATGTGATCCATAATCTGCTGCTTTATTTATTGATATTATATAATAATGGTCCCTTGAACAACCTTCCATTTTTTTTTTTTGACGTGTAGATACAACCAAGTGAGCGGCTCACTCTGCGCGGACTCACCAATTTGCGGGACGCTGCACATCGTAATTTTTGCCCAAAAATAAACAAAATTTTAGGTCTGAATACGCTCTACAAGTCTCATCTCAGGGATTTTTTCGATATTCATAACTAGAAAAAATATAATAGTAAAACGAAATTGCATGTGCTTAATTTTTGTGTTTAATCAATCGATATCTAGATAACGATGCATGATACGCGAAAAATGTATAACACATTCATTTTAGAGCATAAAAAATGCTATAAATAAGTATTATACCAAAATTTCCATATCTCTTCGGATAACCGAGTTATTGTCAAAAAAACAATTTTACCACTTTTTTCAAAATGGCGGAAAATCCACATTGGAAATCTTGTCGACAATTTCAGTTAAGCTTTTCTAGGCAGCCCCCACCTCATATAAAAAATTTAGCTTTCACGGTTCATTTGCATTTCTAAGCCATTTTTTTCCGACGAAATGACTGGACAAATGACCTTTAGAATTTTTTACACTTAGTTACATCAGATTATATTGTCACACATTTTCATTCAAATTTGTGAATACTAGAATTGTCATTGCAAACTTTTTAAGTTTTAAATTTCTTTATATCCGTTTTGTTAATTTTTTATTAACATCGGGGTATTATTTAGAAATTTTTGGAATAAGTGAAATGTTAAGACTTTGCAGTAATTCTGGTGTTATTCCGAAGAGATTCTAAAAATAAAAACTATAAGGTGAACCAATATAAGTTAAGTCTCCGTATTTCTTAAAGTGTCGAAAATATCTATAATAATAATCTAATAATAACATTTGACGCAAAGTTCTTGAGAACAGACAACAAAGATAATAATAACTCTTACATCAAGTACAAAAAGTAAGATAAAATTTCAGACACTTTCCGTTGCTTTTAACATATAATAGTAATGTCACTGCTAGAAAAATTCGAAAGGTCGACAACTTTCTTACCCTTTTCAACGACATGCTACAAAATGCACATCAAAAACACTGAAAAGTATAAGAAACATTATAGGGTGTGAACTGCCGTCGGGAAATTCATATTTAATAGCCCGGGGAATATGGCACTTGGAAATACAGCTGAAAATGCCGACTCTCTGTAAGCCACTTCCATATTCATAATATAAATATATCGACTGTCTGGCTCGCAAATGATGGTGCGACGTATAATAACATTTGTTCATGGTTTCACATTGAGTTAACAGCATCAGATGTTGCCATTTTTATGTGATGGGTTTTATTTCATATTTCATTATTAAATATTTAAAGATGACGGAAATTCGGATTTTCCAGCATTTTGCAACGACCCCAATTTACAATGAAATTTTAAATGGTATTAATTTTACCGGGAAAATGTTGAAATAGTATTCATTAATTTGCTTTAACCAATAAAATAAACAACGTTATTAATTTTATCATTGCAGCTGTTATTTAGAGTTATATATATATATATATATATATATATATATATATATATATATATATATGTGTATAGTATAGGATCTGCTCAATTTTTAAACAAGGGTTGTTATTTAATCCAATTTATTTCTATCAATAGAAATGTTTCACTGTTTTATTTACAGCTTCATCAGCCTTTCAAAAAAAATGAAAATAAAAACTGTTATCCTCATCGTATGAAGTTATCTCAAAAAATGAATATGATATAGTATTTACAGGTAGTGATTGAAAAATAAAGACTAACGAGTATAGTTTGTTTGTTATTCTCTTTCCACTGTCTCTTTCTTTGAAATTCCAAATTCCTGTATTTGGTTATTATTTCAGCCTGCTTAATACTTATATTATTCTTGATAGCATTGTTAAGTACAGTTGTATTTCTAGAGACTTTATCTGCTATTGAGACCAACAAGTTTCAGTGCTAATTCCATGTGAAGTATTTCCTCACAACACTACATCGTTCTTTATATTCAATTGCAACAAATGCCTGTCGTTGTTGATAGAAATATCTTTAACGATGAACTAAAGATATATCTTAATTGAAATTACTTGATATTGGATTGCCAGTATGAAGCCTTCCTTTCCACAAAACATCCGACCAGAAATAAAGGAGTAGTTCGACGCTGAACCGTCGACATAATCTTGGTTGACGTCATATATATGTCTTCCACTTAGATCATTTATCATCTAGATATAGCCTGTCAAGCATACAATCGTGGCAACGTTAGAAAGAGAGGGCAATAGAGACAGTAAGAGGCTATTTCACTTAGTGGGTGGATAGTCGGTGGACGCAGCCAATGAACAACATGCTTTATTGGAACCAGCTCCCAACCGAGTGAAATAGCCTCTTGCCCTTTCTATTGCTCTCCTCTCCTAAGTCTTACCACGACATTTGTGCACTGCAGGCTATCTCTAGAATGTAAATGCTCTAAGGTCTTCCATGAAAGCGCTTCTTGTTCTATGTGAACCGTTTGTGATCAGTTGACTGATTGTGTCACGAAGTATAGATACCAGGAGTCCGAACGGTATAGGCTTTTCCGCAGTATTTGTGGTATACAATATTAAACCCAGATCATAGTTATCTTTTCTGCCACTAGCTGCGCAAATGTTCAGGACGTACCGATCACAGTACCGATGTTTTTATTATTATCAAACGTAAATACGCGCTGTCGAATGTCGAAATTATTAAAATTATAAAACTAAGTATAAAATATTAATGTAATTGTTTAAAAATAGTTTTAATAAAAAAATGGAAAGGTGTTGTGCTGTTCATGATTGCCTCAGTGGCCGAAAGGCAAGTGAAAATGTGGCTAAAGTGGGTATATTCAAAGTTCCGAAAGTGAGTAACCTAAAATAATATTAAACATCAGTGTTGTTAATAAATATTGTATTGTATACACTAGTGTATTTGTCAAATCTAAATTGTTTGGTATTTAAATGTTAAACGTCTTTTATTTATAACTAATACGATTAATAAATAATATATTTGATTGTAATCAATTAATTACTTTCCTATTATCAAGCATTGTAATACTGAAATAAATAGGTATTTAACCATTTTTGAATTTATATTTACTACTTAATTTGCAGAAACTGTTTAAATTCTTTACTTCACTTACGGTTTGTTTAATAGTTTAACACGTAGAGACAAAAGATGAACTATAATTTTAATTCTTAAAGACCTGTTGAGAACATTAATTTATTTTTTAATAAAATTGTTTGCTACTGGTTAATTGTGTTTATTTATTTACTAACATCACACATTTTTAGCTTTGCAGATTATCGAAATAATATTTTCAGAGCTGTCAGGTGACTGTCAGTATCAACAAGATTAACCGCGTAAGGATTTAAACGAGTACTTCCTAAAAAGTAGCGCGCTCTACCGGCAAAACATTCTGTCCCCTAAAATGCTACCATTTATTTAACATTACGTTCGGACTCCTGGTATCTATACTTCGTGGATTGTGTAATTGGACTTGTTGTGCTGTCAGTGCAGTGGTGTTGAGTTATCAACCTGGCATATGACTCTATGTATGTCAAATAATTCTGCGAGTTTCTGAAAATGATTACGCAAATTAGAAATTTGTTGTTCTAGTTGTTGTTTATACCGGCCAATAATCTTCCTCCTTCAGGCCGTGACTAGGTTTTAGGTTCGACTCTTTGGAAGGTGATTTTGAGCTGTTGTTAATAGAACTCGAGTTTTCCGTAGTGGTTCAATGTCACTCTTGTACTAGTTAACTATACCGAAAAATAAACTGAGCACTCAAGACACGCTGATGTTAATAGCCTGATTTCAGACCTCGTATTATTATTCAGATTTTAATACTATTGTCAACTAAGTATAAGACCTTTAAACGTTTGAAATTTTTGAATGACTATACAATGTTTTTTCTCAACTGTAAAAATGTGGTGTGGGATTTTATTATTTCATCAGCTCTGCATATATTTCTTAGTCATTACTAAGTAAGTTGGAATACCTAAATTAAGTCCTTATTTATTACAAATAAAAGTCCAAGTTAAAAGAATAGGACCTGGAGAAAATTATTTAGAAGCAGATATTATTTTATTGTAAGTAAATATGTTAACAGTAACTTAATTAAATAGTTATCTTAATCAGTTAACTGTTAACATTAGTCAATACTGTAGTTCATCTTCAATTAAACCAGATTTTTTGCTTAGTTAGCCTTAAAGGGCATTTCTATTAATCAACGAACAAAAAACCAAACAAAATTCAATTTTAAATTATTTAAACTTGTATTCAATTTGAGACATTGTTTAATTGTATCTTTGTTTTACTGAAGATTTTTTTTCATATTGGTGATGATGCTATAAGGCTTGTTCGTAGAGACCAGTTGCCAATAATACCAAAGATTTGAAATCAACAGTTGGCTGTGCTAACACTGGATTCGCGAAGAATTTTTCAAACCATGGAATTATTTTATTATAAAAAAATTATAGTCTTTGAAAATTGAATGTCAGTTTTGTGCTTACCAACATTTCAATAATCAGGTCCATTAAGCAGTAATTTTCGTTGAAAAGTCATATAGTTGCCTAATAATATTTATTTATATTGCTCTGTAACTATACTCAACAAACAGAGTGTTTAACATAAACGAAAAATGAATATTAATTTCCGTCAGTGCTTTTTCAGAAACGTTATTACTAATAATGAATTATTTTTAATATAAGTAGAAGTCAAACAAAAACTGGAATTCTGAACTCAGTTGTCTTTCCCATCTCATCACCTTCTTAATTTCCCGACATACGCATCCCTAATTCTTTGCAATTCGTATTGTAGAGGTCCACTGGATAAGCTCATCAAATAGGGTCTTAATTTCAGAATGATGCTGATTCCCTCTTCATCCTTTTGTCTTGCTACATGATCTGCTGCGTTTTATTCCACTTCTTCCATTGCTTCTATTATTCCTGTAATGATTATTATCTGTATGTTTGCTCAGTGATGTTTAGATTCTCTAGAAAATGTCTGACATTCCATTACTCTTTGTATCACTCATGGTTTATTTATTGATTGTTCCACATGAGTCAAAGATTGAATTTGTAGAACCGGTTAATTTAATACTAGCGGCATCAGTATATTTTGAGTGTTCTTCTTAACTTTCCCAATGGAGTTGGCACTTGTATTTTTATGTTTTATGATTCACTCATCCAAAGTGTCCGTAATGAACATTGTGAACCTCTCTCTTAGTTCTTGGTTTGACTTTTCATTTTCTGACCTAAGTAACTACTACAAATGTTTTTTTTTTTGTTTTCATTTTTGGGTCCAATCTGTGCCTTACTCTGTCTAACTTAGTTGAACTTTTCTGAAATTGTCGGAGTTTTCGGCGACAAAACCAACGTCATCAGCAAATTTTAAGTTATACCATACCATACTTTTTTAAGGAATATTATATATAGATTTGGGCATGTTCGAGGGCGAGAATGTGATTTCAAACTAGTCCAGGATTGCTTATTTTTAGAATATCATTTTCATTGTTAGAGGGTGATAATATGAGCTATAGTCTCTTCTACATTGAGCTTCTTTGAAAGGTGGTTAGTTCATTAGTTTCATTTTAGTTGAGATAGAGAGCTTGTCGTTTCTAGTTTTCAAACTTTGTTTGATTCCCTACTTTATAGTAATACCATATTTGTATTATCTTGGATCTTGGGAATTTTCCTTGCGATAAATATGTGTGGAATAATTGGTAAATTCCTGTTAAAATGACACCTTGTAAATTTTTATCATTTCTTTCACTATTTCTCACAGGTTACCAAAAAAGTCTTATTTATCCGGTTGTTATATCTGAGATTTGTTTTTTTTTCTCTCTTCTTGGTAGGACCGATGTAGCTTTGTGGGCAATCGCGACATGGAATTTCATAAACTCCTCGATCCTCTTTAGGTACTTTATCTTTAGGGTTCCTGGTTAAGTTGGCTATAGTTTGAATAGTGTTGAAGACCGTCTTTATTTGATGTTGGTGTAGAATCCGTGCTATTTTGTCAGTGACTCCTCGAATGTACGAGAATTTTGCGAACAACATATATGGAACAATATAATCGTAATATTTTTACATATCTTTTAGCATTTTATTACTTTTTGTAGATTTGAATTACTTTTGGCTGCATTTGAAAACCTTTTTATTATCTGCAGGATACAGAAGTGTAAAATTACAATTTTCTTCAGCAAAGTCAGTCTTCACTATGAAACCACATGAGTTGCAAGGTAAAACAAAACAATTATAATTCGATTTCAATTTAAAAGTGATTATGTTGCTTTTTATAAAACATCTAGAGTACTTTCTTCAGTTTTTTTCGAATGTGGAATTCCTAACCAACTCATTATTCTTTTTTATATAATTCATTTAGTACCTCTGCTCCTCTAATCAACAAAATACAAAGGAATAAATAAAGCTTATGTTATCTTCAATCTCTCGAACAACCAAATTAACCCTAATGGAAAACCTTTCCACAGAATTTTTACGCAAAATTTCAAAATGATTCACCTAATTTGACCAAACATCATGATTACTAAATGAGAAACATATAATTTTCTCTTCAAAGCTGAGTTGTTTCTTAAACTAAATTGTTCGTTCTTTTTCTCCTCCTTTCTGATAGACATTTCCCTGCGTGATGAGAAATCTGTAATAAAACAAAATTAGCTTTCGGTCCTATACTCCGCTATATTTTTGGCGAAAATCGTGCGATAACGACGACTCATAATACAAAACATGCGTGATAATATAGCACGCAAACTTTTGGTCTGGTTGAGCGTGTAGAGCACAAAAAATTTGAATTGCTAAGGGGGCATTTTTGTTGAAAAAGACGTTTACCTAAGTAGATTTGCGTGGAGCTGTCTGCCCTTGGGATTGTCTGTCTTGTGAATTTTGTGGTTGAGGTCTACTTTTTCACTTTGATTTAGTCGTTCTGATTTATTGTTGTTTCGCTTTCTTTCAAGTACTTTTATTGTAGTCGCAATTTCTTATCGCGTTCGAGCAATTTGCGAGATTACGTAAATTCAAACGAGATGTGGTTATGTTAAAATGCTAAAACTGTATTTAAACATAACATGTCTACATGTAACTTTCTTGACGTTTACAACGACAATTTCAATTTGAATAAAAATCCCATTTATAACTGACAAAACATGCTGATATTAAAAATTTTAGCCGAACAAACGTGTTTAATCGTCTAGTATAGAACTGAAAAAGTATTTTTTTCACTTTCGATAAATCTAATTAATAACTTTTTTGCATAAATTTGGTAGCTATCAGGGAGACAGCTATAATAGATGACTACTTAGCACAGGTACTCATAGGAGCCGCCGCATTTGTTTTGGAGAGGGGCAAGTTGACTGGTTTTGTAGACAGAAGATGGGCCAAAAATGCAGAGTAGAGTATGTTTTAATATGTTTCTTCCTCACTGAATTAAATTAAACTATTTTCAGATCAATTAGGTTATTCATTGACAATGTGTTTCAGGTTGATAACAAAGCGAAGTTTTGAAAAAAAATTCAGTTTTTGGGCTGTTACTTTTTTCTCTGGACTTACTATGTTATATAAGATGTACTTCGAAACTTCGCTGTTCAAATTGGCACCCATTTCAGAAAAAGTAATTGATGTAGCAAAATATGATTTCATGCTTTTTAGTTAAGTTATTTTTTTAAGTCGGTTTTTGTGTTTTCTTTAATGTATTTATTTTACAATGTTTAGATATGCAATGGCTTCATTGTATGCAGTTTTCAAAGCCATTTAACTTTTTCAATATTGCCTAAAATAAGGTACTTTACTTTTAAGCATCATTTATTAGTTTGACCAACTCCGTTTACTGTTGAATAAAATTACTTGTTTTCTAAATATGTATATGTATTAAGAAAATTTTGTAAATGATTCTAACTTAGGTGGATATTGTAGACGCTCTGATAATCATCATTCTTTATGTCTGTTAATTATACTGACATTCGTTCAATAGTCTCCTCTTCGCGTAATCTTATAATAAATCGTTATACAGTTTTAATTGATATAGTATAACAGGACAGAGTTTTCAGTTCCAATAAACTTTGTCTGATAACAATTTGAGTTATTATTAAAGGTACCTAACTTATAGAAAATTTATATTATTTGTCAAACCCGGTACAAAATTTGGAAAAGTGACATCAAGCTTTATTATACGCTTTATTTCTTATTACTCTTGTTGGATAAGAATTTCATATATTATGAAAAATAAAAGAATTTTACTTTTACTCAAAATTCATATTTGCTAACACACCTCATAAACTGTTCAAAAAATGACATGTAATGATTACCATGCAAAAACTTTTATGAAAAATAACTTTTTTTCTAAATAATATTCATACGAACATTTTTCATTTGAATCCAACTTATGAAGACACACTCTATATAGAAACCAACTGAGAACGACCATCTTGAAGTTGATTAACTTACACTTATATTTCGATTTATTTCTATTCAACTTTCAATTTATTGCAATTTTTAATAATACAGCACAATTGGATGCAGTTTTGAATTCTAATAAATTTTGTTTGATTACAAATTGAGATATTATAAAAAAATAAAGGTACCTCACTTTTAAACAAAATTGATATATTGTTCGAAACCTAGTATATAGTTGGAAATGTTACATAAATACTGATTATACAATTTTCAGTACATAACATATGTAGATGGAGTTTTTAATTCTAATTACTCCTATTTGATAACAGTTTTAGATATTCACAAAAATAAAGATAATTCACTTTTAATCAAAATTTCTATTTGATGACAAACCTCGTCTACAGTTAAAAAAGTGACATGGAATGATTACAGTGTACGTTGTACAATTGTGCAAATCTATTTATGAAGAATAACTTTTTCTCTTAAAATTATTAATAAGAAGAAATTGTAGGATTTATGAATACACACTGTGTATACAGACTAATCGAAAATCTCCACTTTGAAGTTGATTAACTGATTGATTAATTCAATTTACTTACAATTTACCCCAAGTTCCGAACAGAAATATTTTCATATTTTTAATACCAGCAACTCCACCAAAGCTATAAAGTATAAGAAAGTCGGTTAAAATTGTTCCCCGATTTTCTAAGAAACGGTACAAGCAATGTTTTTGAAAAAAATATGGGACCACCTCCGGATATCCCGGAACTAATCCAATTTCTGTTCAATTTATCCCATGTTCCGTATATGTTTTCCATATTTTTAATACCAGCGACTCCACCAAAGCTAACTGTGTAAGAAAGACGGTACAAAAAGTTGTTCCCCATTTTCTAAGAAACGGTACAAGCGATCTTATTGAAAAAAAAATAGGACCACTCCGCGATCCCCCGGAGCGAGTAATCGCTGAACAAAGATAAAAAAAACATAAATACAGATGAATTGAGAACCTTCGTTTTGACGTCGGTTAATAAAAAGTAACAGAAAATTTTGGTATACAAAACATAAAAGAAAAGGGTTTGCAACTATAAATCATAAGTATGATATATAGCGATCATAATAGATAAATTTTATTTGCGATATGGTAAAAAGTAAGTAAGTAGACGTAAATACACAATTATGTAAAAACTATGATGAAGTGCCTACCAATTTTCCTTATAGGAAGGCAATGAGAGCCTTGTTGTTTTTATCGGTTGTATCTAGGCTTGATATATCTTGGGAAGTTAATCTTATAAGTATATGTGTAAATACCTTATAAAGAATTATACGCTATTTGATAACTACAGAAGATATGTCAACTGCGTTTCTACCGTTGCAAGTGACACAAGGAAATTAAATAGTGGATACATTGTTTTACGGAATTGTAGAAACAGTTACTTTCGGTTACTCTGAAATAAAATACCTACATTAGATTTATCTGCATCAGACCCCGAATACACTTATACCCCGTAAAGATGTACCCAAGGAGATACTCTACATGTTTGACACGAATGATCCACAAAAATTTGTAAATTTAAAAAAAGATAAACACCGTACAACTAAATTAATTTATGACCCAATAATTCATAAGAGAAGCAGGATATAGATATAACGTATAATATAAAAGAAAAGCATTGAATACAACTTAATTAATATTAAATATGAAATCAACTACCTGATTTTCTCTCAAAGTCATTACTTACTTGCAAAATTAATGATATTAGAGATCAAGTGATGAAAATTAACAGCAGACATGTCCGAACAATACAGGTGAAGCCACCTTATGAAAAGTGTATAAATAACATATTTAAATGAAGTTTGATTTTTGTAGTTCACAACTAGTATTCCTTTGTTCACTGTTATTACATTCGGATTTTACTGCATTAATTAAAATCTTTTAATAGTGGTCTGCTATTTTTTTAATAACCATTGTAATGGCTTAATAAGAAATTCTATTGAATTGTGCTAAATCGATATTGTAGTCAAGTAACCCTGGCGTTATAGTAGGATAGTAGGTAGCCCCATTTTTCATCAAGTGTGTGACTCAAGCAACCATTTTACATAGTGGTTAGAAAAGGTAGATGAGTAGATTATCAACTGCTTGCCTAACCTGCTTGGGAACAGGAGTATTGCACATATAAAAAGGTGTAATTCATTTGGCAAAAAATGATTTGAATCAGAGGGCAACAAAAACTAATCCACAGTTTCGCTGGTTTAGAGTAAAATAACAAATAAGCCGCGGTGCAAAGGACCTCGCGCCTTAATTTTAAGTGGTTATTTATTTCATATTCACTTCTTCTTGAACCATCAGAAAGCCTGCACTTTTGGGTGGATCAATTTTTAACCATACTACCTCAAAATTACAATTAAAATAAAAAATAATTGTAAATGACTTGTTGTATATATTTAATAATTACTAACAAAAAGTCGGAGACGTTTGTCAGTGTTCAATAGTTAGCAAACATCTAAATAAATATTACCAGGAGAAATATGCTATGAGTAGTAATAGATACGAGTAAAAGTCACGATCACTGGTGTAGTCGTAGTCGTAAATGACGCTACCATTGGCTATTGTCCACCTGGTCTAGTGCAGCTATAGAACACATTTAGCCACAGAATGCTGGGGAACAAATTTGAAAACAAATTCATATTCATTGTGCAACACAACAGTAACATAAAGTAATCTTTCATAAATTATCCTTAACAGGTAAAAATTTCCGCAATATTGATTGATTTTATATTTTAAATACATTAATTAACTATAATTACTTAGTTTATCGTAATTGTAGCTGATATCAATTAACTATATACATCATAGCAGGGGAGTCCGGAACGCTAAATATGCAGTTACTAAAGCGTCATGGGGACTTGTTGGATCATGAAAATTAGGCCCTAAAACTAACGAAAGTTTATGTAAAATTTGTCATTTTACTGGGAGGGGGGAAAGCGTGTAAAATTTTTAAAAAATTTAGAAAAACAGTCACATGGAATTACTCGAACGTGTCAGACATTAATAGTGCACACGAGCATTACCTTTCTGATAACCGAGAGATATTAATCTGACGATTATGTAGTGGGTGTGGTTGTAAAAATAGGTAGAAAAAAAAGTTATACGAGCGTGTCAGATATTGAGAGGAAATGTTAAGTGAACAAATAAAGTGTCCTATTCAAATGATTTGGATGTGACTAAAAGTCATGATCCATTTTTGAAAATGTAAAAAAATATATGACCTTGAATTACTCGAGAGCGTCAGATTTTTATACAGATGGTTAAACTTGATGTCCTAGTCGCCCTCAATGAAAATCTAACAATTATATGGAGAAATATTGTAAAATCTGACAATTTAATTTTTTTTTCAATTACTGGATGTAATAAAAACAATATAAATATATCTGTAATTCTATCATGTCTTAGCTGATTCTGCTTTTTCCGGATTTGGACAGCGTCATTTTTTCGAATTAATTTATTTATATACCTAAACCGGCATATAAACAAAGTTTTCCAACGTTTCGCCTACACTTATAGGGGGCTTTTTCAAGGATGAGACAAAAAACAAAACAAATGTTACTTACCTTGCGGCGACTCCATTCATTTCATCTTTTTTTTTGTCACGAACAACTTTCAAAACTTCACTTTTTATTCAACTTCTCACAATGATGCACAAATTCAAAATTAGAAACGTTGGAAAATTTTGTTTATATTCCGGTTTAGGTATATAAATAAATAAATTCGGAAAAAAAAAATGACGCGGTCCAAATCCGAAAAAAGCAGAATCAGCTATGACTCTGGCCGCGAAAACGTCCGTTCTCATCTATCATGTATTGATATGAATGTACAAAAAATAAAACTAATTTTATTAAAATAGAACAACAAAATATTAATCAAAGTAATTTTGTATTAACATGGTAATAATACAAATAGGGAATGAAATATTTTAAAATGTAGGATCATAGTATTTAACTCAAATATGAAAATCTTTGTCGAATAATAATCATGTTATATTTCCCGTCGTTCAACAAAATTGTTATTGTTATAAAAAGTAACTAAAGTTAGTCGAAATATTGTTTTCATTTTAGCATGTAAAACATAATTAAAAAATCTTTCAATTATTTGACTATACCCTAAGGGAAAGCATTGCATATTATCACAGCTATGCTGAATGTGAAAGCGACTGCTCCAAAAAGAAGCAGACAGTTATCACTACTACTTTTCCGAAGTAGTCGCATACTGCGAGAGGCTCTGAGTGGGAAATACACAGCAGCCAGCAACTGTACTCCCCACACTTTGTTGATTATTTTAGCTACATCGCCCCATTAAAAACGTCAAATTATTTTTTTCCTAATCCTTAAAGGATTTCCTTCAAAATAATAAAAAAATAAACCCCGCTCAAGTATTTCGAGGTGACGTTTTTTTTTACAACTTTGTGATTCGACCATTTCCTTATGTCACGCTCATCAGATTATTGAAATGTACATTTTCCTCCATGTACTTAACTTAAGGTACACTTTGAGCTACGCGACCGAGACAAGCGACAGAAGACACGAGACCGCGACAAAGTCGCTTGTCGCTTTACCTCTTTGAGCTACGCGACCGAGACAAGCCACAAGAGACAACGTCGCTCGTATTTATTTGGGAAACACGACTGACATTAAGCGACAAGCAGTTGGTTAGATGTTCTGCCCTCATAAATACGTGTATTCGTGAATTAAAAATGGCATCAAAACAACTCCAAATACTTCTTGAAGAAGAAGGAGATGATGATTTATTATTGTATTATTTATACAGAAAAAGACGATGTGAAATGAATCCATTGTACCAGAGTAGAAACACAGAGGGATTTTATTGTCTATTAATTAATAACCACTTATCACTCGAAGTAGAAAATTTTAGACAATATTTCAGATTAAATCAAAGTCAATTTAATTTTAATTGAAGAAGATATTCAAAACAGAGGTGGAGGTATAACACCACGAGAAAAATTATCAATCACATTACAGTATGTATTTATTTGTTACAGTTTTAATTAAAAATATTATATATTAGATTCTTCGGAGAACATCATATAAGAATAATAAATCGCACTCCCCAAAAAGTTTGTGTTATAAAATAAACAGATAAACAAAATTATGTGAGATTAATTTCATTCAGACAAAAAATAAAATATAAACAACATACCTGTTTTTCTTATTTTCATTGCAATCTCCCTCCAGATATTATCCCGAAATATAAAGATATAAATCTTTATATGTTTAACTCTGAGGATCATTTAATGATTATTTAATGATAAATACTTGTATTTTCCCTTTAAACATCTGAAATTCGACACGTTTAACGGTGTAACCACACTATCGGATTGAATTGTTAATGTGATTTGACATTTTTGTAAAGTTGTTTGGTATAATGCACTAACCTGGTCAGCATTTGTATTTTCACCAATGACACAAGAAGCACATTCTAATATGATCGGATACTGTTTTTCTAATATATTAAACAAAAACGTGGTCACAATAACAAAGTTCATAGATTGTAACGTGTACTCACTGCAAAATTTTGTGATTACATGTTCTGTATACCATATACAGCTAGCTATCTATTGCTACCCGTAGCGCATCTCTCTCTAGTCCGGGTAATTTTATTTTTTTTTTGCCCAGAAAAAACCCTTTTTGTGAGTCTTATTAAATATATACAACAAAGGATCTTTTAAAATTACAGCGTGAATCAGTCACTTTTTAATTTAGTTTAAAAAATGCATCTTTGAGGTAGTATGGTTAGATATTAACCCACCCAAAAGTGTCTGCCTTATTTGTTATTTTGCTCTAACCCATCTAAACTGTCGAATAGTTTTTGTTGACGCCTGATTAAAAATGCCAAAAACATACACATTTTTTATATGCTTCTGTCTCCAAGCAGGTTAGTCAAAGAGTTGACAACCTACCCATCTATCCTATGTACACCAATAAGTAAAATGTTTGCCTGAACCAAACACTTAATAAAAAATGGCTCTTCTGGTCTATTATTTTAATCGTGACGAGGAGCAATCTCACCTCAACTTCGACGTGAAATATTTTTTAAAAATTCTGTCCAAATATGATCACTAATTTGTATGTAAATATAAACTAATTCGAGATTTTATATACTTGCGCATTATTTATTCGACATTTCACTTTGGTGGTATTATCTCACCTCATCGGTTATCTTATTTGCCCTATGTCTCTATCTTGTGTTTTTCGGCAACACATCAGGCCCGCAGTTTTGTTTTATAACATTCTCCTCTCGCATCAGAGGGTGCTAACTTGTTTGTGCTGAAACATTATTATTCCTTTTCTCTGACCACTAGTTCGTCATTTCCTCTATAGCCTCGGTATCATATTTTATTTTTGTTGTCTTTCTTATCCAGCAATTTGTTCTGTGAAATTTAAGAGTTTGTGCCCCAGATATGGCATATCCTTTGCTACTTGTGTCTTAACTTGTTATTCCGTAAGGGTCCATGTTCAAGTTCGTTTTCCAGAACGGGTAAAAGCATTGAATGAACACTCTAGAAAGCAGGTGAATCAGTTTATATTTATTTTATAAGTACCTGCTAGATAAGTCTCCGTTTTATCATATTTGCTAAATAAACAGAACTGTTCTTTTCCTCTAGTTCTTGGTTTTAAGGTTTTTTTTCTGATCTAGGTAGTCTAATAGACATTTTTATTACTGATTCGGGGTAAGTAGTATCTGAGCGCTCGCTGTTGCGGTAAAAAAACAGCTAATTGCCCATTTTAAAACTACGCACTGTTTAAGTTTACTTGGCACACGCAAATTAAACTTAGCACACACACACACTATCCTTGTCTCACGCAAACTGACTGAACAACAAATGAGGTAACTAAACTGTCAATATTGAAGAGGACAAATTGACATTACAAAGTTTATGTTTTTATTACGATATTAAAATAACAAATTTAAATAACTTTAATATTTAAAAAAGAACCGAATTCAGCTGACTTAAAATAAAACTAGAAACTGTGTGCAATCAATCACTATTTTCAGACATGTCTTCTTTTTTATCTGATTTAAGTTACGTTTCATTTGAAAATTTTACCATATTATAATTTCTCTCTTTTTCTTCCTTTCTCTTTCTCCCTCTCTAATTTGTATTCCTAGTCTATATTTTTCAAATGTATTTTAACTTTTTTATTTATTTTAATATATATATATATATATATATATATATATATATATATATATATGTTATATAAGTTTATAACACGAACTTTGTGTGAACTTGTGTAGCAACTATATTTCGTCGTTCCCAGCTGAGTCAGCGACACGTGGAGTATCACGTTACAGTACCGCCGAGCATCCGTGAGAATCGCCGTGTCGACAGTGCTGATTCATCATTATAAATATTATAAATTGTAGAATTTCACTTAGTCTTCATTCATTATTACTCTGTCTGTAGTTAGTTTATTTTGTTATTTTTCATTTTATATTTCAAACGTTATATTTTTTGTACAAGTTAAATAAATCTTTTTTTAAAAACTCAATTTTGAAAAGTGTGATATAACAAATTGGCGCAGTCAGTAGGATCCGTCAACGTTACTAGAACACGAGCTTACTTCTAACTGGTAGCGGCGGATTCCTATCCCTCAACGGAGCAAAGAACCTGGAAGAAGTCCCAACTGCGATAACAAGGAGAACACGGATCTTCCAATGTTCCTGTTGATGTGAGTAGTAGTGAATCGTCTAACGTTTAAGTTTATTAATAATTGATTTTAATATTTGATTGATTTGATATTTTGATTATTTGATATTTTTTTATTCAGTGAATTGAATCACTGATTTACTATTTGATTGCATTAATATTTTATGATTTAATTGATTATTTTGATTTTATTCATTCGATTGAGTGAACTATTTGATTTATCGATTTTATTTACATTTTATTAATACCATTCTATCATCCAAATAACTTTGGTATTTCCCCATTTAGAAATTTATTGATTATTGATTTTAACACCATTTATTTTATTGATACCATTTTTTCTATCCCATTTTATTATTTTGATTTGAACCTTTTTCGTTTTGAATTCTGTTAAATCAAAATGGCACAAGCACAAAACAACACTGTTGTCGAAGAAACTGAAAAATATAGGTTGTCGGAAATATTTTCAATAATTCCAGAGTTTGAAGGCGACCAAATTTCTTTGGCCACATTTATTCATGCGTGCAATTGCGCGTATAACATGTCTAATACCGAACAAAAATATTTGTTGGTAATTCACATCAAAAATAAATTAAGGGGAAAAGCGGGGCAGTTAATTAACTCTAGGAACCCCGCGTCGTACCTCGAAATAAAGCAGCTTCTAACACTACACTTTGGAGACTCTAGGGATCTGTCTTCTTTAATTCACGATCTCCAACGTTTGAAACAACTATCAAACGAATCCCCCTTGACATTCTATAACAGACTTCAGGTTTTGAGTGCGAAAATGCACTCTTGTATCCAAAAAGCCCCTAGTCTAAGCAACGAGCAGAAAGATGCTCAAACCACTCTTGTTGACACAATGGTCCTAAACACCCTACTTACCGGTTTAGAACCTCGATTAGGCCAAATTATCCGTGCCAGTAATCCGAAGGATCTTCTTGAGGCACATTCACGAATAAGAAGAGAACTTCAATTATCCTATTTTGAGGAACAAAAAGTAAATAAATCCGTTCCACCTAAGCCATCTTTTCAGGCTAGAAAACCAAATCCACCTCCTAAATGTTTAAATTGTGGGCGATTAGGCCACATTGCTGCGGACTGTCGGTTAAGATTTCAAAATAACCCTCAGCCTTTTAACCAAAATAATAGACCAAATTTCATTGGGCCGAATCAACCATCGAGGCCAAATCCTGTCAACAATAACACAAACCATCAAGGTCAACAATTTAGACCTAATAACTTTCAAAGACCTCCTTTCAAACCGAACAACTTTCGACCGTCTGTAATACAGACAAACCCAAATTTCCGTCCTGAAAGGACCCACCATCTTAATCACCATCAAAATGGCAACTATCACGAATATTATGCAGACGAGTATGATTATTATACTGATAATAATCAGCAGCATTTCGATGATAACACCCAAAACTATGAAAGCTATGGGTTTGAACAAACGGTAGACAATACCCCTGTCGTACCTTTCAGCCCTAACGAATACCAGGATTTTCTAGCGCTTCCGAGCCTAGATCAACCCCCAGATACGGCAACTACCCTCTCAGAAGTCCAAACTCAAATACAGAATTTGAATTTGGAAGACTTCAATCCCGATCTGAACTTCCCAGAACAAACATTTCTTTAAGTCCCCTTCTGACAGTAAATTCCAAGAACCTCTATTATATCAACGACGCTTCTGGAAAATTTAAACTCCTAATTGATACCGGAGCTGGTATCTCCATTTTCAAAGAAAACACTGTCAAAAACTTCTCACAACGATCTCCCGAAAGAGTAACAATTCAAGGCATTACTCATGAGAAAATCCCGATCTCACAATCCACCCTCATTCCTTTCGCTCTAGGCGATCCACACAAGGTCTTTATCTACGATCTAGATATTGAGTTCGATGGGATATTAGGTCTTGATTTTCTTGAACATTATGAATGTATTGTCGACCTAAAATCCAAACAATTAATTACTAACTTTAAAACTATTCCCCTACATAAAGTACCCGATCACGACTAATCAAATAAACAACCAACAGACACCCCCAGTACTAACGCACAACCTCATACGCATAACAATCACATAACAATCCAGGCACGTACCGAACAAATTTTCAAACTAAAATGTGAACTTAGAAATACTGACGCAGTTTTACCGACACAAGTAATTGACAAAGTACGACTTCCCAACGCTGTTGTACGTGTTAATTCAAAGGGAGAATTTCTGACTTCGATAATAAACGCGAACGCAATGCCGAAAACTGTTAACTTTTCCAATCTTCATTTAGAACCCCTTGACTATACACACCCTCTCTTAAATCTGAATACACACCATTACTGTGAATCTACAAACTTAGACAGAAACTTTACTATCAGGGAACAAATTCGGACAGAACATCTTAACGACGAAGAGCGAGAACTTATCACGAATCTCTGCTTAGAATTAGAAGATATTTTCTATCTCGAAGGCGATGTTTTGACGTTTACTAACGCCGTCAAACACTCTATTGACACCAATAATGCCAAGCCCGTTTTCACGAAATCGTACAGATATCCTCAAGTCCATAAGGAGGAAGTAAAAACCCAAATTTCCAAAATGCTTGATCAAGGCATTATCAGGCACTCTTCTTCTCCTTGGTCCTCCCCCGTATGGGTCGTCCCCAAGAAACTCGATGCTTCTGGTAAGCAAAAGTGGCGAGTTGTTATCGACTATAGGAAGTTAAACGAACTAACTGTAGACGATAAATATCCTCTGCCCAACATTTCTGATCTCCTCGATCAACTTGGTAAGTGTCAATACTTTTCGACACTGGATCTCGCTTCCGGGTTCCACCAGTTGGAAATCCTTGAGGAAGACATTCCCAAGACCGGTTTCTCTGTTGACAATGGCCATTACGAATTCGTTCGAATGCCATTTGGTTTGAAAAATGCACCTTCTACTTTTCAGAGGGTCATGGACAACATTCTTCTGGGCATCCAGAATGAACGTTGCCTTGTTTACATGGATGACATTATCGTTTATTCACCAACCATCCATGAGCATATGTCCCGTTTGACAGAAGTCTTTAAGCGTCTTAGACAGTCAAACTTGAAAATTCAACCTGACAAGTGTGAGTTTCTCCGTAAGGAAGTTGCTTACCTAGGTCATCTGATCACCCAAGAAGGAGTAAAACCAAACCCTTCAAAGGTTGAATGCATCCAGAATTTTCCTCAACCCCAAACTCCTAAAGATGTTAAATCTTTTCTTGGTCTCGCCGGTTATTACCGACGTTTTATCCCCAATTTCGCCAAGATCTCAAAGCCCCTAACGAAACTCCTGCAGAAAGACGTCAAATTCATCTTCGACGCAGATTGCAAGTCTTCCTTCAACGAACTGAAGCAAGCCCTTGTATCTGACCCTATCTTGATCTACCCAAATTTCGAAGAACCATTCCTGCTCACTACTGATGCTAGTGCTTTTGCAATTGGAGCGGTTCTCTCACAAGGCCCCGTAGGAAAAGATCTTCCTATAGCATATGCTTCCCGTACACTCTGCGGTGCAGAAACTCGATATTCCACTATCGAACGGGAACTGCTAGCCATTGTTTGGGCGGTCAAGCACTACAGACCGTATCTTTTTGGGAGAAAGTTTACACTCCTGTGTGATCACCGTCCGCTTACTTGGCTCTTTTCGATCAAAGACCCTGGCAGTCGTCTAGCCAGATGGCGCCTCAAACTAGAGGAGTATAACTATAAAATCGAATACAAGCCTGGCAAGGTAAACTTGAACGCAGACGCTCTTTCCCGTATCAAAATTAATCACTTCAAACAATGCACCGACTTTCTTTCAAAGATAAAAATTTTCGCAAATAACGAAACCGACCCAAAACAACCCGATTCAGGTACTAGTCACGATAACTCCGACGACTCTGACAACGAACAAGAACGCGATGATCATGACGAACGCATGACAACAGAATTTAATCGATTTGTTCAATTGTATAAAACCGAGTCGATAATCGACTATTCAAAAATAGAAATTTCTAACGCCCAACTTCTAGACAAATCTCACAAACGAATAGTCACTTTCTTCTGGCAAAATAAACTCAATGACTTGCATGACAAAATCATCGAAGATATTTTCGAAGAAGACCCAAACTTCACTACTGACACTCTAAACGTTCTAGCCAGCAAAACTGTAAGGCATAGAAAATATTTAATTGTCCCTTTACCCTTTGATCCTGGAACAGTTGTTGCACATCTATTCAACATTCTTTATAACAACCAAGACCAGTTCGACGAATCCGAAACTTTTTGTATCGAAAACAACGTAGAACTACCGATTCTTGAAACACTATCCTTTATACTTGCAGACAAAGACGTAAAACTTAAAATTTGTCAAAATATTGTGACAACCCCTTCTCAAGACGAGATTCCCATTATACTGCAGCAGTACCACTGCGGCAAAAATAACCTTCATCGTAGAATTAACGAGACCATCCGACGCATAAAAGAAAAGTATAATTGGACTGGACTAATCAAAAGTGTAGAGCAATTTATTAAGTCCTGCGAAACTTGCCAAAAGGTAAAGTTCTGTAGAAAAAACTTAAGTGCTCCTTTTGTCATAACTGAAACACCAAAAACGCCCTTCGAACGTATCAACATTGATATTTTCGAATATCCAACCAGAAACTACGCACTGACTATTAGGGATGAACTCACCAAATTTACTCAGGCTTACCCAATTGGTGACAAAACAGCTAAAACTGTAGTAAACACCCTCCTAATATTCTTCCAACATTACGGTACACCTCTTCGCATCCATTGTGATTATGGACGTGAATTTGATAACACTCTCATAAGGGACCTGTGCGAACTATATGACATAAAACTATCCTTTTCAAGTGTCCACCATCCAGAATCAAATGGTTCTATCGAAAGGTTTCACGCGACTTTAGCGGAAATGATAAGGGCAAATACATCTGAACATCCGGATGAACATCCATTCAACGTCCTCCCTTACGCAGTTATCTGCTACAACAACACTAAAAACAAGACTACTGGTTTCACGCCCTACGAACTCATCTTTGGGCACACTTCTAGTAGACCCCCCGAAACAATATACGATCAGGAAAAACTCATTTCCAAATATGTTAGGGACCTTAACAACAGAATGAACTACTATTATAGACTTGCCCGCGCAAAAACTGACCAACAAAAACAAAAATCTAAAGTTAGATTTGACAAACATGTTTCGACTAACCAACCAGAATACAAAGTAGGCGACAAAGTTTACGTGAAAGAATCTCAGATTAAAAGCAAATCCGAAAACAAATTCAATGGACCGTTTGAAATCACCGCGATAAGAAAAAACTCTGCCACCGTTATAAACTTACAGACTAACCAAATCAGTAAAATTAACTTTGACAGACTAAAACCATATTTTGAATGAATCCCTTCTTTTCAGATTCTGTGGACTGTTTTCAGTCGTGAACCTCCAACAATACTCTCTTACTCCCGTTAACAATACAATAGGAGTTTTCTTCCATGAAGAAGGCACACTTAAAATTTCAAACGACAAATGGACACTTCTTGTCTTCAAAGACCTCAACCCTTTCAGAGATGCTATTTCAACTAATGACGCTATACTAAATCGAATTCTAGAAACTATTAATGAAAACACAACTAACACAAAATCATTTAAACCAAAAGTACAGACACACGTGAGCCTCTTGAAACAAATTTCAAAATCCGTTAACTCCAAGTATACAGACATTTTCGCTGACACTCAAACTTATCCTACCAACAGAAGAAAACGCGGACTTATTAACGGACTGGGCTCAGTTTGGAAAGCCATTTCAGGAAACTTAGATGCGGCAGATGGTGAATACATAAATGATTGTATAACCAAAATCACTAAAGACCAACACCAAACTCAAGAATTATTAAAAAAACAAATATCCGTAACTACTTCAGTCATTACAAGCCTTAACAACACCTTACAAAAATTTCAATCGGAAGAGAAACTATTCTCAAATAATATCGAAAAAATAAGACAGTCACTTCTATACATTTCGAACGATCTTGACTTTCATGAATTCCAAATCAATATCCTAGATCTGTGTGAAAGCCTAATGGAGAGCTATATATTTATCGAAAACACCCTAAACGATGTTTTAACTGCAGTCTCTTTCGCCCGCTTAAAAATTTTACATATTTCGATTATAAGCCCAATAGATTTGGTCGATTCCCTTCAAAAAATTTCTCAGTCACTCCATGAAAATAATTTACCACTTCCTATTTACAGTTCAAATGTTGCTCAATACATCGATTTGATAGAATTGGAAGCATTTCAAATCAACACTAAAATCATTTTTGTTCTCAAAATTCCTTTAGTTGATCCTGAGATTTACACTCTTTATCACCTTTATCCTATCCCAATTTTGGATGATCGAACAGGGTTTCATCACATACTTTCAATAAAAACGAAATTTATCGCGAGAGATGACGATTCGTTATTATATACATCCTTCGAAGACCTGAGTGACTGCAAGCCATTAAACACACAGCATAAAATTTGTTCCAAGTCAATTCCACATCCAATAGACAAAGATGCCATCTGCGAAGCACAACTTCTCAGACAGCCAATCACACTTCCCGCAACCTGCAAAACTTCGGTATTATATGCAGAAGATTATAATATCCAAGAGATCAACATAAACCTCTGGTTGATCTCCATCTCCAGACCTTTGCCCATCACCATCAAATGCAAGGGAGAAGATGTTGTCACACTAACCGTATCGACGAATTCATTAATGGAAATTCAGCCCCACTGCAACGCCTTCATCGGCAATACCAGGGTCCACGCCAGACGGACCACCAAAAATAGCATCACACTCAAATATCATCCAGTAAATATCCCCTACAACTGCTGCGACGACATGCCTACCGTCAGTCAACTTCCCAGTATCGAACCCCTAAAACTACAGGAACTAGATGTCCGAGACCTTAACATTGCCAATCACAAACTCAGCCAGTACTCGAGAGAATTGGATCAACTGATGAACCAACCATTCCTGGAAAAGCACACCTCCTTGTTCACAATTAGTGCAATCATGTTAGCAATAATTGTTGTTCTCCTGCTCACCGCCACAGCAATCCGGAAAAAGTTGAGTAAGTTCACTAAACCTGACCCTACTAGCGAACAAGCATCACTACCATGTCCAGCAAACAGTAACTCCAGAGGAAAGCTTCACAGCCTACTACGCCCTACCGAAGACATAGAACTTCAGAACTTGCCTTAAAAGTTGATGATACAGCATCAACTTTTTCAAATGGATGGAAGTTGTTATATAAGTTTATAACACGAACTTTGTGTGAACTTGTGTAGCAACTATATTTCGTCGTTCCCAGCTGAGTCAGCGACACGTGGAGTATCACGTTACAGTACCGCCGAGCATCCGTGAGAATCGCCGTGTCGACAGTGCTGATTCATCATTATAAATATTATAAATTGTAGAATTTCACTTAGTCTTCATTCATTATTACTCTGTCTGTAGTTAGTTTATTTTGTTATTTTTCATTTTATATTTCAAACGTTATATTTTTTGTACAAGTTAAATAAATCTTTTTTTAAAACTCAATTTTGAAAAGTGTGATATAACATATATATATATATATATATATATATATATATATATATATATATATATATATATATATATATATATATATATATATATATATATATATATATATATATATATGTTCTAGATGGTTTCCGGGAATTCATCCGCGTAGTTGATAACTAATCCCTGCCGGGATTGATGGTGAAATGACGACGTTTCGGCAGAGTCACATCTGTCCTCTTCAGGTCGGTTCGCATAACCCTCGTAGCCTTCTGCTTTCGCTTCTAGTTACACGAATACTGAGATTTTCAGGAGCGCGCACGGTGTTATATAGTCGCGACTCGGCGCCTATCGGTTGGCACCGTGAACGGCTGCATGTGATTGGTCCTTGGCGCTCAGTGGCCCCGCCTCCCGCTTGCTGATTAGTTATGTCCAGTTGAGTTGTTATAGAACGGGTCCGGGTCGGTACGGTGTTTAATAGAATTTTCCAACAATTCGATAAGTTCTGGATCGAATTGTTGGAAAATCCCTTTCCACACTATTTATGAAATACTTAAACTCTTAGTGTTCAAAAATCAGCTACAGTTTTTAATATAATAGAGATATTCTTAGCATTCTATGTTTATTACAGTTTTTCTATATATCTATATACACAATTCAGTATTCAATCTGAAAGATTTTTCAATTTAAAATTCATTCAACTCTTTATAGTAATATCGCAAAAAACAAACTCTTTCCTCAATTTTGTTATTTAATTTTCAACAGACTCTTTTCAAACATCAATAAAATCGAAGTCTAAATCTAGACCTAGGAACCCCTGGTAATACAAACTTTTGCTCTGCCTACATATCTGAAATTCATCATATTATACGTGACAGCTTTATTTGTTGTGTCATAAATAATTCACAAATAACTATTGCTTCTATTGATATAACACCCACACGTGAAAAATTGTATATCGATTACAATTTCCATTTATAGTATATCCGAAAAAATAAAACAATTGAAATCATAATGGTCGCGTAAACATACAACAACTACAATTACGGAGTTCGATTTGTCAATTTCGATCAAAACATATCTAACGTTTTTTCACATTTACTACCAATTTCATCCGAAAAACAGATTATTTCAACATACTTCAAAGTTGTTTAACAACACTCTACTGCTCCGACGGAAAGGGTGAATATTGGTTTAGTATTGGCACATGTTTGTTTGGATTGAACACGTTATGAAATGAAAAAACTTTGATATAGTTCATGGAACTCACTCTTTAATAACACTTTTGTGGTGGTCCGATGAGGTTTTAACTAATATTGACGCTACCTAATATCCCTTGGAACTCATTCATAGAGAAACGTTTATAATTGCTTGAAATACGAATGAAAATAGTCATTAAAGGTAAAGATTGGTTGTTACAAAATATTAACTTATCAAATTAATTTGTTATATTGGTGTTCTAAAAATATGGCAATTGGTCAATTAAATCTTGTGTAGCATAAAATGACGTTCTATTCATTTGAATAAAATTAGGCAGTAGCGTAACACAATTCATTAATAAAATTTCTGAACCAAGGAATAGTCATATACTATTTGAAAGTAACTTTATTGTTTCTCAGATTTAGATGTTTTTTACTTTTAAGCAAAGTTGAGATTTTTTGTCAAACCTAATATACAGTTGAAAAATTTACGTGAATATTTATTATAAGATTTGCAGGAATATGGCACAATTAGGAGCAGTTTTTAATTCTAATTATTCCGTTTGCAAATAATTTTAGATATTATCAACAATAAAAGTACTTCACTATTAACCAAAATTCATAGTTGCTGACAAACTACGTATGCGGTTGAAAAAATGAGATGTAATCATTTCACACCATGCAAATCTTTTTATGAAGAAGTTTTCCATTTGATTCAAACTTATGAGAACACACTGTATATAGAGACCCATTGGCAACTTCCCTTTTGAAATTGATTATCTGACATTTGGTTTAACTTAGTTCCTATTTATTTTCATTGTATTACAACCCAGGTTCGGAACAGACATTTGATTTGTAATACCACCGACTCCACCAGAAGTTATATATAAGAAAGACGGTCAAAAAGTTTTGGCCGATTTTCTAAAAAACGGTCAAATCGATATCCTGGAAACAAGTATGCAAACATTTCAGAATTCCCCGTAACAGAATACAGTTCATACGATCCAAATTCCTTGGGTCGGTTTCGAGTAATCGCTGAAGACAGACAAAAAAACATACCTATATACACCGACGAACTGAGAATCTCCTTCTTTTTGAAGTCGTTAACTAACAGTAACTAAGTAATAAAGTAATACTACTTCCTAAAGATAGCCTGCAGTACATAGATATCATGCTAATGCTAGAACGAGGGGGCAATGGGGCGGGCAAAGTGCGTTTAAGAAGAGTGTTGGCAAGGTACAGGCCAAATGGTGATTGGTTCCGTAATTTTTGCACTAATTTCCGGTTTACTACAGCAACGGGAGAATAGACGTTTAGTGTTTGTTGCTGTATTACCGTATCTGATGATTTAAAGTAAATTTCACGATATCTGTATAATGCTGTCGTTTTGGTATTCTAAGTTAAATTTTATTAAATTTAAGCCGTAAAAATACAATCCACCTAAATTATAAAATATTGACAACAGTATTTAACATTTATCAGAAAGTTGCAGCATCAACCTCATTTTATAATAATCAGGGAATTTAAAAATGAAACTAACTTCCCCCTTTTAGGTTTCATAAATTTTTAAAATAATTCTATTATAAATATTTAAGTTTTTTAAGACAAAATTGCTAGGTACTTTAAATTGTTTATTGCCTATTTTTTTACTTTGTAAGTAATTAATTTTAACATCAACTTTTAATATCAATGGCTGATCTCTTCAATGATATTTTCCGATAAGTCAAATTCGTAAAAGATATCGATTTTTTAGCAATTTTCTCTTTAAGCAATGTGACAACCCTGCATGATCTCTAAAAATATGCACGGGTCTGTTCAGTTACATAACATGCAGGGCGTCGTGTTGTCGATTTAAAAATTGATTCTTATATAAAAAATGAGCGGAAAATGGCCGTGGCCTCCGGGCTTGGCATCACTCTCCTTATACGCACTCTGAGAGAGGGTAAGAGGTTATTTCAGTCGAGTCGGAACCGCATCTAATGAGCTCATTGGATGCACCTACCGAGTGAAATAGCCTCTTGCCCTCACTATTGCCCTAACCTTGGCACGACATTTGTGCATTGCAGACTACCTCCAGAAGGTCTGCCAAAAATATAGCAGTAGCGTTTGCTCGAAATTTGGTAAGCGCTTTCAAGAGATTTTTAAAGAAATTCATTACATTTATTCAATGATAATTATTAACTAATGTCGATTATTTAAAAAGTACTATTTATTTACTAATTATATGAATCAGATATTTATTTAACACAAATTGGTATACTTTCAACTAAACCATTTCTAGCTTGTTCTCTTTGAAACCACCTATATGTTACCAGATTAGTTTTAAGCCAAATATAAGTTTGAGCCTGCTATCTCAAACTCAAAAGCCCCGTATCTACCTTCCATTTCTGAACATATTTCTCTCATTAAATTACATATACTTATATTCTGTGCTTGTTTTATGTAGTACAGTTCCGCTGTTATTTTTAGGTCATTTGTCCAACGTGTTGGTGGACACTCTCTTTATCTCTTTCCCATGTATAGTCTCCAGTGATATAGGCGTACCGTGGGGACAGGAGAGGGCAGCTGCCCCCTGGACCTGAAAAACCTGCCATTACCCATTAAACCTTCTCATACATTTGCTGACTTCCCCCTCCAGACAAACAAATTGTCTGAATTGTCCCTCTATCTATTACATTTTTTTCCGATATGCCCTCTTCTACGACTTTTTTTCCTAATTTGCCCCTCCCTAAAACAAAAGCTGGGTACGCCCTTCCCAGTGTAGTATTATGTTGTTCAATCTTTGACCTTTTATTCTGAAAATATGCGTAGTTTTAGTTTGGGATGGCAATGGTTTCAGTTGCTATTTTTTGTCAAATCCTTCATAGATGTGAAAATCATCTGTTTTTCAATGCTCTTTGAGTAACAGCTATTTTTCTCAATGTTGGTTCGGCACAAGTCTGTGTCTGCCATCCGTAGGTAAGTATATGGAGCAACAAATTATATAGTCTTGATCTTAGTTGCCCTTCCTATATATTCCTGTCATCTGATTTTCTTTTTATAGTTGTGTTTGGTTTCCTAAATATTTGATGATCTAGGTATTTCTCAATATTTTCAATGTAGCTATCTTTGATTTTTCCTTAAAATTGCCTCTGTTTTCTTTAAATTTGAGTCTTATTAAATATTATTTATTTATCTTGTTTTTAAAATTCACAGATTTTGTACATATTGTAATTAGCAACTTTCGCAGGTTTACAAATACTACACTGCAATACAGTTAAAAAATGAGGTAAAAATAATTCTACTATTATTACAAGGTAAAGATTTTTAATTATCCTCTTCAAAAATCTCAAAACTGCCTACAGTACATGAAAACTATTTTTCTTCAAATAATGCCCTCGAGCAATTTCAGGTGGAAACCATTCAACAGAATTATTTTATATTTAGAGGGTAAATTTCTCGAGTATTTCTTTTGAAAATAAGGATCTTACGAAGTCGATCGATACAACAAAAGGAACACCGTACCTCTAACAACTTAAGTCGGATTCCCTGTAGAGGAAAAAATTGCTTCATCAGGTGAAATGCGATTGAATACAATGCCTTCGTTACATTTTATTTTTTTGTGGGCTATAAGTCGTATACAATCAATTCCGAATGAACATGGACGTTAAGTTATTTTTTTGAATGCCCTATTTTCTGAATAAATCCATTGTGTGATGTTTTATCAAATATTCTAGGACGCAATTCGTAACAAATTTATATCCATTCAATTTTGACAAGGACAGAAATATAACGCATCAATTTAAAGGTAGTAAATAATGGATGAAGTTAAGAACTAAAAAGGCAAACTACAAAAATATTAGATAAATCGATAGTAAATTTGATGAACGATAGGTTTAACTCAATCGTTATGTTTGTTGTTACCATATGTGGTTTGAAAAGAGGAAATTATGTATGTGTACAAAGTTGTTTTTCACCTGAATCTGATGTATTGATCTGCATAATAAAAATGACATCCATTCTATTTTTTTATATGTGAGTAATAGTCCGCACAAGAGTGTTAGAGGAAGAAAAATTGGATAAGTTGCCCAGAGAATTGTAATATTAGTTAAAAAGTAAAAGTATTTTATTCAATAAGATTTTTGTATGAACTAAGATAATCCACAATGAGCCTTTGTCCTGAGAGTAATGTTGCAAAGTAAGGCGGCACTTTCTGTGGGTACAAACAATAGGCCTTCTCCATTTAGTACAATTTTATTTAAGTGGTATAATTGAATTATTTAAAATTAAAAACAGTACTTCAAGTAGGTACTCTAAATCCAGAGAAAACGAATTTTTAAAACATTTTGTAAAAGTACAGATTTTAAGTAATAGGAGTTCTATGTGCATCAAGGGAAAGGATACATATTTTTCCTTTTTCTGGAACTATTAGTAAGGTTTGTTATTTTTAAATCATTAACAAATTAAATATAATGCGTCTTTGTTACTTAATTATATAATTATTTATCATACTTCTGTTCTTGTTGTCTTCTAAATGTTATTTGTGGCATATTGTTGATTATTTTTATGTTTTCTTGGGAATAACACCACAATTGAAATAAAAAGCTGTATATTGAAAGAAAAAACCAAACGTTTCAAAGTCGATTCTGACTTCGTTATCCATGGCTTTATATGCATTGAAAATGTAATTTACGTTACTGAAAAATATACGGAAGCAAGCTGTAATATATTTCTATTCTATTTAAAATTTTCAAATTGAATCTACCGTTTTAGAGAAAATTATATAGTTCCATGTCGTAATATTTTTAATATAATGCAGTTTAAATCTTTAAAATTCCTTAACCCGTTTTTAAATAATCACTGAGCATACGTAAAAAATATTGCCGACGAATTAATTTTGTGAAACTTGATAAAGGCAATGTATGCCGAAACACGTGTCGTTTATAAACTAAAGTGTAAATCTCGAAATATAATTTTCGTTTTTGTGTTTCTAATTAATAACCTCCTCCTTTTTGGAAGTCGGTTAATAACGAATTGGGTGTGTTTTTTGCCTTGGTGTTAAATATTTCTTCTTGTCAAATGGTTGATCCTAAAAGCATTACACTAACAAAAACATTGCAGAATTCTATTATTTAACATAAAAAATTATTAGTTTTCAAATAGTTTCTATTATGTCCATAAGTAAATACATATCTAGTTTATCCAGTATAAAGTTACATGCACGTCATCGATGACATATTGAATTTTCCATTATCTCTGTGGCACATAGTTGCCAAATTGTCAAAATAAGAAAAGAATATTGAAAATGAAAAGAAAAGTAACAAGGAAGTGCTTGTATTTCAATAGATGAGATGTTTCTTATAAAAGGAGCATTAGATTATTTTATTGGAGAAAGAAAGAAAAGAATTTATTAGCATTATACAACTAGTAACTCTACAAAAGAATTTAAAAAAAGTTGAAAAATTTTGTAAAAATCAGAAAATAGACAAATAAAAAAATACATATCTTTGAATTAGAGAATTGACAAGTACTTGATTGTTTATGTGTACATGTCATATATAACATCTCGACCAGCACTAACAGCCGGTAACGCACCAGGCACCTTTCTTATGGAAAAATGGACTTCCGTCAAATTGTCTGACATTTTGGTATGTTGTAGGAGTTGATGTTCTGACAAAAAGAGTCAAACAGATTCTATGACTAGTTTTCGAGATACAGGACGTTAAAAATCGAAAATGCCGCATTTTAAATATCAGATTTCGCATGATAGATGTGTTTTATTTCCGGTTAGTGGAGAAATGGTGATTTATACATTATTGGACATAAATATTTCACAAAACAATTGCCATCAATTTTCCTGGATTACAGGGTATTTAAAAAAAAACGTAACATGTGCTATTGGAAAAAATCATTTTTTTTATTACAACGTTGAAAACATAAGAAGATGTTTTTGCACAATTAATAAATATCTCATTAAATTAAAAATTTCTTGTATATGCTTCATATAATATACAGTGCGAGCCATAAATATAGCTAGAGAAGGCATATATTGTTTTTTCCTATTAATGAGTGATCCTGTACGAACCACTCGTACTGCAATTTTAATAAGACAATAAGCAGATATATGATCCGTCTCTTGATAGTCAATAGGATGTTAAACTCATTGCAAAAACTATACATATTGAAAAAATCTATTTTTTAATACTAACCTGTAGTTTTAAATTCTCTGCGTCAACTTTGTATGTCATTACATTTTTAAGTTAACAAATGTTGTGTTTAACTGAACAGAATATTGCTAAATTGTATGACTAGTTTTCGAGATATAGGCTGTTAAACCTCGGAAATGTCTCCTTTTTCTTATCAGATTTCTCATAACAGAGGTCTTATTTCCGTATATTGCAGGAAAGATAATTTTCGCATTATTTGACAAAAATATTGAATAAAACAATCACCATTAATTATCTTTGATTACAGTGTGTTTCCAATATATGTAATATGTGTTTTCAGAAAACTCATTTTTTTTATTACAATGATGAATACATGTAATCGCACAATTAATAAGAAATGACTTCTTGAACGTATTCATATATTATACAGTGTAAGTCGGAAATATAGCTATAGTGGGCATATACCATTTTTTACTAGGAGTAACTACAATACTTTAATTTGTACAATTTTTGCAAACCTGTAGAATTTAGTGTGTTGAGTCGTAGATTTGTATAATTTGATATAAAAATTCCAGGACGCCTGGTTTATACAGGGTTACTTATTAATGGAAAAAATAATAGATGCCCACTTTAGCAATATTTACAACTCACACTGTATAATGTATGAACACGTTCAAAAATTAGTTTCTTTAACATTATATTAACTGACCAATTAGATCTTTCTATTTATTCAACGTTATAATAAAAAATGTGTTTTCTAAGAAACACATATTGTGTATAAGGGAAACACGCTGTAATAAAAACTAATTAATAGTAATTTTTTGTGCAATATTTATGTCAAACAATGTGCAAACCACGTTTTTTGGAATAAACGAAAAAAAACATCTGTTATGAGAAATCTGATACGATAAAGTGACATTTCCGAAGTTTAACACTCTATATCTCGAAAACTAGACATACAATTTTAATAATATTCTGCTCAGTAAAACACTCAACATTTGTTAATGTAAAAATGCAATAACATACAAAGTTGACGGAGAGAATTTAAAACTACGGTGTAGTATTAAAAAATACATTTTTTCAATATGTATAGTTTTTGCAATCAGTTTAACATCCCGTTGAGTATAAAGAGACGGTTAATATATATGTTTAATGTCTTATTAAAATTGCAGCACGAATCGTTCGTACAGGGTGACTCATTAATAGGAAAAATAATATATGCCTTCTGTAGCTATATTTATGGCTCACACTGTATATTATATGAAGCACATCCAAGAAATTATTACTTTAACGATATATTAATAGTGCAATAACATCTTCTGATGCTTTCAACGTTGCAATAAAATTTTTTTTTCCAAAATCACATGTATTTTTTAAATACCCTGTAATCCACCAAAACTTATGTCAATTGTTTTGTGAAATATTTACGTCCAATAATGTACAAATCACAATCTCTCCAATAACCGGAAATAAAGCACATCTATCATTGGAAACCTGATATCAAAAATGCGCCATTTTCGATATTTAACACTCTGTATCTCGAAAACTAGTCATATAATCTGTTTGAGCCCATGGACTCTTTTTATCAGAACGTCAACTTCTACAACATACCAAAATTTCAAACAATTTGACGGAACTCCATTTTTCCTTTATGTTGACGACTTTCTTCATTTTGGGACGCTTTTTTGCTGGTGATTTTAGAAATTCATTATTGTTTACTGCCTGAGATATAGCACTAATGGTGGATAGACTAAGGTCGAGAACTGCTACTACACGCTAAAGAAAATCAATTGATTTGATGATGATGAAGATGATTAGTCTCTACTTACTTCTCTAACAGCTGTTAAAGGTAACAGAGGGCCATTATTGGCACGTTCGTTCTCAAAATATTGTATTAAAAAAGCTACTAACTGTTTACATCGACTGTTTAATTGTTTTGACATGTTTAATGAAGAAATACACAATAAATAAGCACCAATACAAAATACACAGTAGATGTTCTCAAAATAATAGTTTTCATAATCTCAAAATGATATCTTGTAATACAAAATTAAAACGATGAAGAATTATATTGTAAACAAAGGCACAATGGACAACAATGCGTTGAGAATGACAGTTGTCAAATTTCTGGACAACCTAATGTTTTAAATTTTCGAAAACAAATCATTTAAAAAACTATCTACGGTGTATTTGGTTTATGATATGCTATGAAAATAAATGTTTAATATTCAATTTGTAGAAAAGAACGACTATGCTTTCGAATTAATTAGTTAAATTGACAAATATCTTTTTTGAATGATTTTCATTTTTAGGAGTGGTACCATTATCTGTCCGTGAAGTCATCGATGACGTGCATGTAACTTTATACTGGATAAACTATACATACATATTAAAATTGTAAACGGAATGTTTCGCAACAATTAAATATTGTTATAATATTTTGTGGGCTGTCTTAAGATATTTCTATTTCTTTATGTCTGTAACTATCGTCTCTCACTGTTATACAAATCTTTAAGACATTTATTTTAATATAAATCAACATTTCAGGAAATCTAGGAGTATAAAAAAAATCAATATTGTGTGCTTTCTCTGTAATTAATTGTAAAAATACAAGTTGAATTATTTTCTGGAAAATAGTACGACAACTCGTAAAAATTCCAATAAATCCGATTACAGTAAACGAGTGTATGTTTTATTACTATTTATGAAGTAATATTTAATTTCTTTTGTCGTAATCACCTGTAGAAGTATTTCCGTACCTATAATCTATAAAAAATTGTTTAAACCGATAACCTTTTTATTGTCATTAAACTGGTGAAAATTGGGGTGTTTGTGAGCCTATAGTTATGTTAAGCGCCACATGAAATCATTCTGGATTATTGAACTGCTTTTGCAAATTAAGCCCTATTATTTTTTGGGTATTTTTAGAACCCTTGAAATAATTTACAAATAGGGACGAGAATCCAAATAGATGACGAGTCTAGGTTCTCAAGATTTGAGAGTTCAAAAAATTTCGGTAATTCCTATATTTGCCCAAAGTTCACAGGAGGGTACTTTTTATTAGCATCAGAACTGTTAAACATTTCAATTTTAACATACAAAATGCTTGGTAATTCCTCCCAAGAGTAGTGTTCATTGCCGAGACACCGAGAAGATAAATTGCAAGATTTTATAAAATTTTCATTTGTTGCTATTTATCTGAAACTAACTAAAAACTAGAAACTAATGAAACAAAAATAATGTCTTAAATTTAACTAAAATATTTTGCTAAAATAGTAGGAAACTATTTTTTCAACCATCACGAACAAACTCCACAATTCCACAACAAACGACATTATTCTCTAAACAAACTTCACTTCATATTATATTGTAGATGCCGTTATGCTTATCAAGGTGACAACATAATAAAGAGGGCGACATAACAAGTACGTGAAATTTATAAAGTTCCCCGTTTGCCAGTTTCGGTTTTAATATTGTTTCTCGCTTTGTTCTTCCACCGTTATAACAAGTGACAAACAATAACACGCATGAAGGAAGTATTTGCAGTTTACACCATCCAATTTAGACGATAGAATTGAAATTATTTTCAAGGAAATAAGGATAAAAAACGTTTGAAGTTAAATAATAACGTAAGGACATTTATTTTCAACACGTGAACGAAAATGGGCATAATAAAATTATTTTCAGTATCGGCTTGTCGTGAGTGCTTCTGTATGTTAGAAAAATATTGTATAAGGTCAGTCGATATTTGATTGAAATTCAATTAGAAACTTTTGTCGTACCCACTCTAGTAATTGTCTATTTCAAGAGTTTACTTACAATGAGCACATCTAGCAATCTCACTTCTCATGGCTTTGATATCCACTTTGTAGCTTTGTCATACGTACAAATATCAAGAAACAGAATATAGTTGGGGAATTCTTTTTCAAATCAGCCACCCCCTAGTCCATTACCACTTTGGTGTAAAAAAGTTTTTTGACCACACCAAAAAGTTTGTCAGAAAGTATAGTTTTTAAATCTGTTTGGTGTTTTTTGAAAAAAAAAAGTGTAACCCCAGAAAAAATGTTTAGTGAGGCACCTCGCTGAAAAAAAAATGGCACATTTTTCAGTCAAAAATGATTCAGAAAACCATAATTTTTCAATAATTTTAACCAAATTGGGGGTAGCTGAACAAGAATCCGTCGTCAGATTTAATATTGAATATGGCGGATCCAATATAGCGGACCAACTTTTGAAAATATTTCCGAATTAGACCAAAATTGGTTAAGGATGATTTTTAGGATCTCTGCTCACGAATACGAGAACAGGTTAGCAAAATTCGAAATGGCGGAATTGGTATATTTGGGTCTGTGATCACGAATGAGACGTTAACACCAAAAATTGCTTAGTTATCTAACTTTTAGTCAATCTGTACAATGAATCACTTTATTGATTTGGGGACCAGTGATCTGCAGTTTTTCCGTATAATTAGAAAATGATCATGATCAGAGACCCCAAAACCCCTCTATACCGGTTGATTTTCAATATTTTCATCGGCTATCTTGATTCCACCATTTCGAATTTTGCTAACCTCGGATTCGTGATCAGAGACCCTGAAAACCACCGTAAACCAATTTTGGTGTAAATCGAAATTATTTTCAAAAATTCTTCCACCATATTAGATTTAAATCTGACAACGGATTCTTGTTGTGCGACCTCCAAAACTCTTTTCTGGGTAATTTGGTTAAAATTATTTCTAACAAACTTTTAGGTGTGCTCAAAAAAGTTTTTACCCCAAAATTGTAATGGAATGCGGGGGGGGGGGGAAGAAGAATTTCCCAGTTACAAATCAAATTAACTTACCAACTAAGAATTTCTCAGTTCAAGCTAAAAGGTTACTAAAGTAGTTTTCCAAATACCGAACAACAACGCACAATGCAGCCCAATGCTTGTCCCTAAGTGTTCCAATTACTTCACTGCACAGAACAACGAACAAAGTGGCTTTGTGCTCTGGTAATTGAGAAAATACATTAATTAGGGATCTTCTTGATATCCTAGTTAATGCAAAGGTAAAGGCATCAGGAAAAGATTAAAACCTTTGTCTCGTTTAATATTTTAGTGATATTTAGCTTTCTTTGTAAACTGACAAAATTTTCAAGCACTTTAGGTTTCACTTTTGTAAACCGTCTTGTTTGACCCATAAATACTGGCTCTCAAGAGCATGCAATGGAATAGAAACCTTGGACGACAAGGAATTTTGTACTTACTTAGATGAGGTTAACCACTGTGACAACTAGGAAGTTGACATAAAGACTGATTTGTAAAATGCATATATAACAGCTTTTCATCTATATAGGACAAATAACGTTTATTGTAACGGTTGTCTTGAAGGTTACGCTCTGTCCAAGCCTTAGAGCATATACCTTCTGAAGATAGCCTGTAATGCACAAATATCGTGCCAAATAGAAAGAGAAGGCAGTAGTGAGGGCAAGAGGCTATTTCACTCTATTGGAAATTACAACTATCAATAGAGTGAAATAGCCTCTTACCCTCACTATTGTCCTATCTTTCTATGATTTGCACGATATTTGCTCATTACAGGCTACCTCCAGATGGTCTATGGTCTAAGGCCCAAGCTAAATCTTGTCTGAAAGTTTTTGGTTCGATTCAATGCATTCACGATTGATCGTTTATCCCGAACATATTTTTTCAAGGTGTTTTGGTTTTCGATAAGGTGATTGACTCAAGTGACCATTTGGTAATACGGGATGAAGCCGTACAAGTAAATACAAGTACATAAGTTTTTATTGGTTACTAAGTATTTTTGGCATCGATACTTTCTCACAAAGTACAAAGTAGTGAAAAATACTCGTACCAGTACTCATTTTTGCCGATGTCAGTTTCATTAAATTCTTGTGTAATATTCAATTTTTAAAGTCTTACAGCGGAGGCACTCTTTATGGACAACGCAGATGACGCCACTGAGACTATGAATATTATTTTATTTTTCATTGTGAACAAAAAAATAGTTCCCCTATACACGAAGCTTCTAATTTGTCAAGACACTTGTTCCCTACTATGGTTTCTCGGCTGTTGCTTTCTCTTTCAAGTTACGAAGTCGAGAACGGAATTACAGAAGGTTTTGAATAAGTTATACTAAGAAGGTAGCTTACGATAGCACAGTGAGTTAGGTTAAAAAAATTTAGATTACAATCAAATTTAAATTAGGTTCTAATGTACATTTTATGAAAATCACAAAAGTAGCTTTCAGATTTGTTAAAGCAAATTTAAGCTCCATAATTATAATAGTTATTTAGTAACTGGTCATTTCATTATTTGGCCCGAAAGGTAAATTACAAACGTAAACATTTAACTACTTACAGCATTGTTTTATTTATGTTTTAATCCTACATACCTACTTGTCAAAAATCCCGATATAAGTAGGAATCGATACTTTCCATTCGATACCGAAAAGGTATCGATACCTACATGATATATAAATTTGGTGTTGGAATAGTGATAATAATCAAGAGCAAATGGAGGACCCTTTATCCATAAAGCCAGATGATAAATATGTCCTCCACATATTCCAACTAGACATTCGTTTTATAGCCTGAAGACCCTATGGGCACTACGTCAAACACTTTACTAAAGGACTGACCACCATTAGTGACACAGGGTAGTCCATTGATGAAAGTTTATATATTATGATACTCATTTTGAAAAGGTAATTAGTGATACTTATTTTGAAAAAGGTAACAAGTAGACATTTGATATTTTTCTAGTGAAGTAATCAGATATTTCTCTCTACGACGTCCGGAATAGAAACCTCCCTGAAAAGTAATATCTCACAAAAAAACTATCAATACGAGATGTGCTCAAAATATGAGATGGTAATTTTCGTTCGTAAAGTAACCTGCTTCTTGTCAGTTTTGGGAGCAGAAATAGGCGACAAGAATTTAAAAGAATTTAATGTTTTCTTCTTATTTTAGGAATACCTTGCTCATATATCAGTGAACATATCTCAAGTTAAAATTTGACATGCGACAAACTGGTGAATAAAATCTATTGCAATAGATTCTGTGGGTTCAAAAATTTACAAATATTTACTTTCACTTTTAACGTCTTCACTCTTATCCAAATAGATTTAAAGTTTACAAATACAATGAGTAATACTACAACAGTTCACTTCTTTCGCTGTCGGTTCATCACACATTTTAAACTACTCAACTTAACAACCGTCGCCTTACATTGCCAGTGTAGAAAATACCTGAATGTCATGTATATTTATGATTTGTCATAGTATTTTCAGGAACCTTATCGAGGCCGCTTTTTACATCCATCGAAATTTCGGGATAGCCATTGTTGCTCTTTTTTTATTCCAGCCAGTTATGTTTAGGTTAATTTTGAAGGTTTCTTTTTTTCATTGGCGGCATTAAATGAATTGTACCGAACTATCTTGAGGTAGTTAATTCACCTTGGTAATGTGAACAAGAAAAACGTAAAGACTATCATTACATTATTCAGCAGTGAAACGATAATGTTGAGGATTTAAAGTCTACTGATATTTGAATGGTGGAGTCCTAACCTAACCTAACCTAACCTAACCTGGAGACTTTTGATACTGCTGTTTGAGGATCCATAGTAAAATGCCCTAAACCCTCAACCTGTGCAGCTTCAGTTAAAACTCTACGATTCTTGACAATTTTATTGCACACCTTCCAGTTACTTCAAATTTATGAACGAAATCCAACACATACTGATGCCCAATATTGTTATCAGCATGTCTCTAATGAAAACCATGAGCAGTTCTGCGTGCCAAGCGTTTTTCTTCCCAATGAATAAATATTGTTATATAGTCTGTGGGTTCAATTCAAAATTATAAAATTAATATCCACTTTCTCTTTTCTAGAACTTTTATTTACATCAAATTATACAGAACAGCTGATGCACAATAACATTACAATATACGCTAGCCGTCGCTGTCTAACTAACTTGCGATCGTGGGCTGCGTCCTTTTTAAAACCACCATCGAAAATTCTCGTGTATTAATAATCATCAACTCCACAGCCGCCGAGCCATTTCGAGAACATTTTTTATTTTAGAAGTGATCGGTGTCGTACTGAAATGAAACAAGGTCGGCTTTGGTAAATTTCGTAACACTGCCCCCTCTTTAATTCTGATCGTCCCGACCAGAAACATCCTCTCCATGGTAGGGAGCGAGTCGATCTAAACGGACCACCTTCAGCTTAGCCTTGGGGTTTAGACGGATCCGGTAAACGACGTCATTAAGCCTCTTGACCACCTCGTATAGACCATACCAGGCGGGTGTAAGGTTTGGGGATTTACCCTTGTTCCGTTGGGGATTGTACAGCCAGACTTTGTCCCTCTCCTGAAACCCGACTGAATTGGCCTTGAGGTCGTATCGCGTCTTCATCCGGTCACTGGTGGCCAACATATACGTTCGGGCTAATTCGTGTATTGGCAGCATGTTATGTCGGAGTTGGTCGGCATCATCGTCGATGTCTTGAGAAGGTTCTTCGGGGGAGCTAACAGCCAAATCGCAGGGTAATAGCAGCTCCTTTCCGAATAGGACCCTGGCTGGGGTCAGGCGTGGACTATTATGTACGGCAGAGCGATATGCCAACAGGAATAGGGGAATATGCTCATCCCAATCTCGCTGGTTATTGCTGACTGTGGGTGTAATGGTGTTGTTCTAGTTTTCCCGATCCCCATCATCGTGCAGACCTTCTGGAATACCTTCGATTCGAAGTTACGCCCCTGGTCTTGATGTCGTTCCTTCGGGACGCCAAACCTGCTCAATAGTTGTTCTACTAGCACCGTCGCTACTGTGGTTGCCTCTTGGTTGGGTATCGCGTAGGCCTCAGGACACTTGCTGAAGTAATCCATTGCGACCAGAATGTATTTGTTCCCCTTCTTAGACTCGGGAAACTCTTCGAAGTAATTCACCCAGTAGTACCGCTGGCGAACTTTGTCTAGGGTTTTATTCATGCCCAGGTGGCCTCCGGTAATCCCATCATGTACTTCGGTCAGGATGGCTGGTACCTTTTTCTTCAGAACTACCAGTTGGGACTTGGTTTCTCGTCCATCAGCGCTTTCCCAAACTCGCTTGGGCATTCCATTGTCTACTCTTAGAGAGTCCCATTGAGCCCATAACGATTTCAGCACGCCGGAGTATCTAGCTACCTCCTCCCATCGTGGCCTGAGTGCCACTTTCGTTTTGAGTGACAAGATTGGTTCGATGTCTGGATCATTTGGTCCTGTATGCACTGTTCCGTTGTCCAATCTTAATTGGCTTGCCTTCGGATCTGCCTGATGGAGATACCCTCTCGCTGTTCCGTCTTCACACAATGTCCGCATTTTGCTCTACAGGGTCTTCTGGATAGGCCGTCGGCATTATTACGCAAACGGCCCGCACGATGTTCCACCTTAAAATCGTATTGCTGTAGTTTCTCCATCCACCTGGCCAGCTGTCCTTCCGGTGTCTTCATGTCCAGCAGCCATTTGAAGGCGGCATGATCAGTCCGGATTAAGAAATGACGACCATAAAGGTATTTGTGGAAATGGTCTACATCGCTGATTATTGCCAGTAGTTTTTTTCGGTTGACGCAATAATTTCTTTCCGGTTTCAAGAATCCACGGCTTTAGTACTCGATCACCCTCTCTTCACCATCTTGCACCTGGGATAGGACGGCCCCCAAACCCGTATTGCTGGCATCGGTGTCTAAAATGAACTTGCCGGACTGTGTAGGAAAGGCTAGGATTGGGCTGGAACATAGTGCTGCCTTCAGCCGTCTGAATGATTTTTCGCAATCTTGACTCCAACGGAAGGTCTCTTTCTCAGTGGTCTGCCGATGTAGAGGCGCGGCAATAATGGCAAATCCATCAACAAATCGCTTGTAGTAGGAACAGAGGCCCAAGAAGCTTCGGAGTTCATGCTTGTCTCTTGGGACTGGCCAATCACGGATAGCTTTCATCTTTTCCTCGTTTGTGCGGATTCCTGACTCGGAAACGACGTGGCCCAAAAACTTTACATATTTTTGGAATATGGAACACTTCTTCGGGTTGAGTCTCAGATTGGCATTATTAATTCTGGAGAATACTTCGTCCAGATTCTTCAGGTGATCGTCGAATGTCTGACCCATGACTAGAATGTGGTCGAGGTTCGTGACGTCATTCAGCTTTCTGTAATCCACGCAAAATCGGGTGGTTCCATCCTTCTTTTTAACTAGCACGACGGGAGCAGACCATGGGCTGATGGATAGCTCAATAACTCCATTTTGTAACATGGACTCGATGTTTTTCTCGACTGCCTGTTGTTGCCCCAATGGTAGTCGTCTAGGTGGTATTCTGATGGGTTGAGCCTTTCCGGTATCTATTCGATGCTGGATGATGTTGGTGCGACCGGTGGTTCCATATTGACTGTTAAAAATTTGCCAGTGCTTTGTGATAAAATGCTTGGCTTTCTTCTGGTGTCAGGTGTGTCAAATGGTCAGCAAACTGTTGTATGAACTCTTTACTGGGCCCTGTCTCCTTCACCGACGTCTGATACTCTTCTTCGCAATTGATGATGGTCTCTACTGGCTCAAAACAATCTATCTCTTGACCATTGGCAATTCTGATGTCGTTGTTGGACAAATTCAGGACTCTGATTGGTATATCTCGTCTGGTTTTAACTATAGCCCGTCCAACTAAGTAGTCCTGAACTGAGTGTATGGGCTCCACCATTCCAACGCAGCTCCCAGGATTGCTGTCTAGCTGCCCATAAACAATCTGTTCCGTTCGACCGGGAATTCTAGTTGAAGACTTTGCCACAATTTTTATGGGGGTGACCGATGTGTTGACGGGCAGTGTCAATACAAATTCCTCATTTAGGAACCGAAGAACATCATATCTCGGGTCGAACATAAATCCATGCTCCCTAATTAGGTCCATTCCCAGTATAAAATCGTCCTCAATATTCGCTACCAGGACCCTATGCCGGATCATGTTGTCTCCTATCTGTAGCATGACATCTGCCTCACCCTATATTGACATGGACTCGCCGGTGACTGTTCTGAGTTGAATGTTGTTGGTAGCTGGCCTCATTTCTGATGCTCTCAAAACACTGGACTTGGCAATGGACAAAGCGACGCCGGTGTCGATGGTGATGGTAATTGCTCGGCCATTGATGGTGCTCCTGATGACTAGGCTGCTGCTATCTCTGCAAAATCCCCGGATGGATAGTGTTTTGGGGGCTGGTGGAGGGTCAGTCATCATTCGCCCCCTTATTCTGACTGGCTGACGGTCCCTGGACATGTGGCTGTTCTGCTGGTTACCCCTGGTCGGTTATCGTTCAGGTGGCCTCACTCGACAATCACGTTGAAAGTGTCATGTCCGTCCACACCGGTAGCATGCTCCTCTGGTGCCAGTTCTTTGTAACCGTTCTAATATTTTGTTCAGACCAGCCAGCAGCGCTTGAAATGGTGGCTCTGACTCTTCCTGGTTGAAGGAAACTGCTCGCACCCTCGGTTTCGACATGTTCATGACTCCCTCTACTTCCAAGGCCTGAAGTAAAGCTTCATTACTTTTCTTGACGCCACTCGGTCGTAAATTCCTTTGCACTTCCACATCTCTGATGCTGTTTATGAAACTCTGTGTGGCCAATTGATATTTGGTTTTTTCTGGCAGGTCTGAGTAGGACAAGTGTACTAACCGTCTAATATCTGCTTCGAATTCTTGGAGGCTTTCACCGGATTTTTGCGTTTTTCCACTCAGTTGGACTTGGTATACCTGACTCAAGGATTGATTGTCGTATCGCTTTTCCAGGATGGCGATGATCTTGTCGAAATTGCCTTGTTCCTCTATTGCAATGCTTTGGAGGAGTTCTAGGGCCGGACCTCTTAACGAAATTACCAGAGAAGTAGATTTTTCTTGATTATCCCATCCATTAGCTGTAACCACGGCCTCAAATTGCCGTTTATACATGGGCCAAGATGAACTACCGTCGAATGTGGGTGGTTTCCTCGCTGTAAGTCCTGTTGCATTTTTTTGATTTCTGTTTCTACCTTGTTTTGGATCGCACTGATTTGGTCTTGAACTGAGTTTTTAATGGAACTGATTTCAAATTTTACCAGTCTTTGGATGGAATTGAGGTCATCTACTTTAGTTTCAAAAGTATCCACGGTATTTTTTATGGTCTTAATGTCATCATTTATTTCCTTTATATCTGACTCAAGTATTTGCATTCTTTCATTACCTGTTTCATTAACTTGCCCACAGTTTCGTGTCATTTTAATACAATTTGTTCTTGTTTTTCTTCAAACATTTTACAATCATTTTGTCTGGTTAATTCAAATTTCGAGAATAATCCTTCCCTTAAATTTTGTTGTTTTTCTTCCACGGCAATAACAAGATTTTCTAATTCTATTTTACGTTTTTCATCAAAAGATTTTACTAACCTTTGTTGAATTTCTTCTTGATGTTGTTTCTCCTTCTTGTCACGTTTTTCTAGAATCTGGACTATTTTTTCGTTTAGTTCCTCCGCAACTTGCTTGACTATTTTTTTGGAAGTTTCGTCCATTTTTTCCATGCTACGTGTTTCCATAAATCAAATTACGATTTTAACTGCACTTAATCCTGCTCTGCTGATCACCAAATTTGTTATATAGTCCGTCGGTTCAATTTAAAATTATAAAACTAATATTCACTTTCACTTTTCTAGAACTTTTATTCCTTTTTAAAACCAGCATCGAAAATTCTCGTACATTAATCATCAACTCCACAGCCGCCGAGCCATTTCGAGAACATTTTTTATCTTATAAGCGATCGGTGTCGTACTGAAATGAAACAGGGTCGGCTTTGGTAAATTTCGTAACAATATTATTTCAATTCTTTCTTGTAAACTCTTGTCGGAGTTTGATGGTCAGTATACAACGAAAACCTAATAAACAGTCGCAAATATCTTTAGCAAAGACATTTAAGGATTTTTTTCTCACTTGTTTATCTCGGTTATCAATTATAATTCAATTTTTTTTAGTCTTTACGGTTTCAGATTGAAAAAAATGATGTATCAAAAGATTAGTAAAAAAGAGACCTTTAAGATGAAGTATCCCTCGCTACCCCTGTGTATTTAGACTTGTAGAAGTGATATGCACCCTCGCTTAGGGGTTGACACTGCATGGTGACCGATACATGTAAAATATGTCTCCTCTAAATTTAAATTAACGTGTTTTTTTTGTCTTTTTCTTTTAAAGATATTTTAACAGATATTTTGAGTGGCTAGTATTGAAATGAAAGCTCGGTATATAACAGTCAGTGGAACGTTCGAGGAAAGGCGAGCAGTTTCTAGATACACTAAGTGACATTAATAAATAGAGAAAGTACGCAAAGGCATAATAAGAGAAAATCGTCAAAGTGCTGTAGGATTAAAAGACTCCCGGTTGAAACAACACACTTCGGCAGTAGATGGGATAGTGTAAAAAGGGCTACAGCATTTATGATTTCGTTGAGAGCCTCTGCTCTATAATAACTCCAGAGCGTTCCAATAGAACACCAGGAAAATTTTGTCAATTTCAATCGTCGATAGAATGTATGGCAGTCAATCTTTAAGCCGATATTATTACATTCAATTTCGTACACAAACAAAAATATTTGTTGCAATTTGATGGTAAAATTAGACTTTAGATGCATCTAGTCTATCAAATGTACCAGAGATTTTTGTTCCTTCAGAACTTCAACAAATTTTTCGTTAATAATATGCCGTATTTTTTTGGAAAAATGTGTCATATGCCAAGTTGCAAAACGTACTTTTTTAATACCCTATTGGTCTAGTGAATAATTCTTTGTTAATTACAACGGTAACTACCATGCATTACCCTGGTGTTGCCCTATGAGATATTTTCTTTCGAAAAATAAATGTAGCTCATTATTAATTCATACTAGTACTCCACTTTGTTTACCACATTATGGTAGAATCTTTGTTTTAGGGATGCTAGTATATCACATGTGTTAGTAAACTTCTCTATAGTTCCACATTCCTTCACATCTAGTATGGATATCACAGACAGCTTTTATAGAAGGACATTCCTTAATCAAACCTTATTGCTCCTATTACTATTATTGCGTTAATTTTTAGCATATAATTCCTGTAACTGTAACATTTGTTGCGTATACGTAAATGTTTTTATACATAACTGAATAATAACTAATTAATTATGCAAATGGCTATATTAATATAATAAGATTTCTAGTACCTTGATGTTCCATGACCCAATAATATTTCATGTACCCACTCTGATTGTATCCTTACATTTCCCCTCTCATTTATCCTGAATACCTGTATATACTCCTTGGTTCTATGACCATACTCAATTCTCGGCCCATTCAAATCTCATGCTTCACTCAAATTAAGTTTAGAACAGAAACTATGGGCAGTAGTTTTACTATTTGCTCTTGCCCTTTTGAGTCTTGTATTAACCATGTTTCCATGAATATGTCGACATATGTTAAAGCTTGTGGAAATAAGCGTTATATGGATAATGGAAATTTGTAACACCATTTATGGGACTGATTGCATATTCCGTATTATCTCGGCCTTACAAGTTTTAACATTAAGAAAATTTCAAATATATCTTGATCGAATGTTAGCTGTATCAACACCAACCGGTAACAAAAAATATAATTGTTAATAATAGCTTGGATGTTTAAGCTTACTGAAATTAACTTCAAGAAAAAATCCTCAAATAACAAAGCGTTTAACGTTTTATACTAACACCGAACCTCCACCAAAATAAACAATATAGCAGACTGATAATATCCATGAATTAATTATAAATACAACCGAGAATTAATTTTCGAGGCCTTTAATAATATACTTACAACAACAATGTGTTGTTTTTATAGATACATAATTCCAGTCTAACGGGCATCAAAAAGTGTTTATTTTATTATATGTTATACTTATTCGAATTGGATATTTTTTTGTTTCGTTTACAGTAAACTTTCCAAATGATCTCATTATGAAAGAATTTTATGGCAGCATAAAATGCAAACTTCATGAAAATTTAGAATATTCTTCCATAGGATCACCAATATCGCACACAATTTTGCAAAACTATTTCACTGAAACATCAAGAAGGTGAAAACTTTATTAATCATCTGTAATATTTTGGGCAATTTTTTTAGTTGCTACATACAGACCGACAGGACCACTTTTAAATATTGGAGTAAATGACCCAAAATCTTCCACTGGTAAAGCAGTAAGTCTCACTGATTCTAGGGGGAGCTAAAGTTCAGTGAGAAAGAAAGTCAACCTGGACAATTTTACTAGCACCAAGAACAAAAAAAGCTAAAACAAAACAAGGAAATTACAATTAACAAAACAGACAAACTCAAGACGGATATCGTTTTACTAACGAAAACAAAGAAAGGGATCAGATGATGAATTAATAGATTATTGTTACTATCAGATTTGAAGTGGAGTCCAAAACAGGCAAAAAGTGGAGCATGTATCCTAATAAAAAAAAATAAAGAATTATATAACCTCTTTTGTGCCATTGAGTGAGAAAAAAATCAGGGCAGATATTCCAAAGAAGAGAAATGCTCTTTCTATAATACTTTAGACGACGTGGTGGTAACAGTACCAGAAGACAAATAATTAGTTATATTAGGGGACCTAAACAGTTGAGTTAGGAAAGATAATTATCATGTGGTAGGAAGTTTTGGAAAAGAAGTTTTAAACGACATGGAAAAAGACTTGTAGATTTTTGCCGAGAATATGACTGTTCAATTATTGACACATTTTCCAGCATAAAGACATAAACAAATTTATGTGGATCAACCAAGTTAAAATCTATAATTTATCTTGTAATTATGAGTAAAATAAAAAAAGTTCATTTAAAAAAATAAATGAACAGATAGACAATTGATAATATTCGGCAAGAGTAAGAAAAGAGAAGATTTAAGAAGTGAATGAACAGATCTAGAAGATGCAAAGGAAATCGTTGTCAAAACTAATACATGAATAATGATGGGTATCCACAAGAAATATACATTACTGAAAGCCAGCTAGAGAAGCTTTACGAATAGAGAATAATCAAAAACGATACAAATAACAATTCTCAGACGAGCTGGAGTAACTGATTAAAGAATTAACTAACCCTTTTATGGTTAGTCAATAGAACATCAGCAACAAGGAAAGAATATCAACACTTAAACAAACAAGTACAGAAAAAGGTGGAGGACGAAAAGAAAAAGATTAACACTAGAATAAACTTTACACTTTACCATACAACAGACCATATATGGCATGGAAGACAATCAAAAAAATGACAAGAATTCTAAAGGAATAATACAACCAATGTCACCGAAACTAAACACACTACTCAAATTTATTACAAGAGCAAAGATAGGAATACCAACAAGAAGAAGACATATTGGAAGATGGAGAAATACCAGAATATACAGGGGATGACATGCATGAGACCCTGACAAAGGCCCTGGTCCAGAAATATACGAATGGAACTGTTTAAATATGAAGGCAAGAATGTACTAAAATTTGTAGCGAAAATCTTTAATAAAATATAAGAAGACGACAATATTCCTCAGGAATTGCAAAAATCCTATTTAAGCTCCACATACAATACAGAATACAGACGGGAATAGCGGTAATACTATCCATAGTCAGATTATTTGCAAATACGATCAAGAAAAAATAGAAGAGGAGGGTGTAAACTTACAAACAATACAAACACACATGACCTTTATAGACCTGGAAAAGTAATATGATAATGTACCAAATGGCTTAAATCTGAATCCACATCGCACAGCATTTCTGTGAACTAGTTGGAGCAATATTTTTTTAAGTAAAAAATTAGTAAAAAATTTGCAATAAAATACGTATTATTTCCGAACTTGTCTATTTTTAAGGCTCGATTTGGAAAACTGGAACTAATTTCAACCTTCCGTACTTTCCTCGAGTTTAAATCCAAACAATAAATTTGATTTCAGCAATAGAATTCTTGTATTTCCATGACAAAATTTTACTAATCTTAATTTGTCCATCAAAATCGGAAACACAAGTTTCAACGCTACAGAAGAGAAGGAACTTTGGCTAGCTCATCTTTTCAAATGACAATCAAAATTTCAATTTGTTTTTTGTGGTTTGATTGGGAGATAACAGCACACTTCAAAATTTTACTGGACATAAAATAGTTAAAACGATAAAGTTTCCAATTTCAAACTTATATTTTATTCAGATTTTAATGTCACCGACAACCAGGTAAGATTAAAACTATAACATGTGGTGTTCTTTGACAATCAAACCATAAAAAGTGTTTACTTCTTTGTTAGGTTTCACTAGATAAAGATATGTTCTTGCTTAAATAAGCACTTTACAACACCCTTCTTTACGTTCATTGGAAATTTAAATATTTTATTAGCAATCATAAGGTTTGCATTATAACACTTGAATTTATAGTGGTATTTGATCTATATATATTTTTAGAGTTCCGTATACACAATATACGGATACCCTTATAATATCACTCCGGATTTCTGCCTCTGTCACGTCAAGCAATTTTCTCCTAAACTACTGGACGGAAGAGGTTGAAATTTGGTATTAATGTATAGTTTGGTGACCCGATCAGGAGTACATATCGTAAAAGAAAAAATTTTGATTTTAGGAGTAGTTCTGGGGAAAAAACTAATAAATCGACCATTCCCCCCTGATCTCCGAAACTATTGAGCCTAAAATTTTGAAAAAATAGGAAATATAGGACGTTGCCCGAACATTACAAGAAAAATAAGGAGAAACCATTAATATTAATTTTGGGGGGCAAATTATAGAATTAAATTAAAATTTGAAAATAAAAAAATGTCAAACGCATCATGTAATATATCAAATGAAAGGTCTCATTCTGAGGAACACATATATTTTTTTTCATATTCAAAAAAAATTATTTGAAAATATATTAACGAAAATATACCAAAATTTACCCATTCTCCCCCCACCCTCCCCTTATCACCGAAACTATAAAACGTTAAGTTTTGAAAAAAATTAAAGGTATAGGTTCTGACCTGAACTTTGAACTTTACTGGAAAAATAAGGAGAAACCCTTAATATTTGTTTTGGGGGGCAAATTATAAAATTAAATGGAAAATATAAAATTAAAATTGTTTCTAACCCATCATGTTATATATCAAATGAAATATATATTTTTTAATTTTTTAAAATGAATGTTTTAAAATATATTAAAAAAATATTTAAAAAAATTACCAATTCCCCCCGTTATTTACCAAACTATTTTTGGATAAATATGAAAAAATCCCTAATTCTATTATTTGGGGGCCAAATAATAGAATTAAACGAAAAATAAATTATTAGAAAACCCCCATAGTAATGTTAGGGACAAATTATACAATTAAATGGAAAAATATATCAGATAAAAGCATTATGTGAATTACAAATATATCATATTTTTAAATCATTCGTTTAAAAGATATTAACAAAAATATTAAACATCGACTTAATTCCCACTTTAGAAACTACACTATTTAAATTTTGAAAAATATATTTTATTTGTATTTTTTAACAATTTGAATAACATATTTAATAATTTACAATTTAAAACTTGACCTATTTTGCCCGTTATTTTCCAATCTACAGAGCATCAAAACTCAGACCAGTAGATTATAAAAGACTTCTCTGAAAGTTTATTACTAAAATAAAACTCTAATGTTAATTATTGGGGGTCAAATTAGAAAATTAAATACATATATATTCTGATAAAAATCAAGCGAATCCTGAAGGAGATAAAATAAAAAGTCTATGTGTGAAAAATCAAAGTGTATATTTTTTATAAATTTAAAACGCTTCCTTTAAAAGATATAAGGGTAAATATAAGAAAATGCACTCATTTCCTGCTTGTCTGAAACTGGAATATTAGAATCTTGAAGGTGGTACGGAACCCTAAGCATGCCAGTCCAACTTGCACTTGACCAAATTATTTTTATAATTCCGTCTCTATGGTGGATTTTATTGCTGATTTTTCAACAAATATTCTACCATATACTCTAAAATCAGAAACGTCAAATTGGCTCCACCACACTTTTGATTTCTGATTATGATTGCACTTAGACTTACAAATATTTGTCCACATGTGCAACAAAATAGCAAAAAAAAGATTAATATGGTAATCTTAGCCCAAAAAAAATCTGATAAAGTTAATAGAATTATTAAAAAGACAAATAATGCCAAGAAAAGATTTTGAGGAAACTAAATATCTATGGTAGGAATAAAACTTTAGTTACTTTTTTAACTCTGCACACGTCACTATAGCAAAAAGACACTTATTGACTTTAAGTGTAATGGTGTACTATAAATTCAATTAAAATAATATTTAAAAAAATTAATTTGAAAAAAATAAAAATATAAAAAAGTATCCGTTAACGTTTATGAGTTACTGGATTTAATTTTCGATTTACTGAAAAAAGTTATGTTTTATATTATAAAAAAATACATTGCACCCCCTCGGGGTTTTCTTTCATAGAAAACAATTTAAAATATTCAGTCAGAGTAAGCCGTTTCAGAGAAATCAGTGGAGATTCTATCAATAGCTAAATGGTAAACTCAGGTTATACCACTCTATATAATACTAATTCGAAATATTTCTTAATTGAATACTGTTCAGATATCAAAACTCATTTTAGATTAATCCTAAACATTCTTGATGAAAAAATTCCGAATAAGTCAATAAATGAATAAATAAACTAATATTGTTAACTAGTTATCACAATACATATTATTGAAATTATTCTACCGCTCTGAAATAGCAGAGATATTGTTACAAATTTGGGAATCATAGATGCAATTTTCGAGAGATTTTCCCTCTGTAGATTTAATCATAGGGAAGGAAATCTTCCTGCCAAAAATTTGAATATTTTATTTTCTCGAGTATGACCCTAAATCTTCAGAATCGTGATAGGTAGATTTGTCGGAATATTCGAAGTCGTTTCGTGGAATAACATTTTTTGAGAGCAAAGTTTCTCAGGAGACATGCACTCCTTCATATATATATAAATCCATAAAATCCGTATACGAAGACGGAACCATAAAGTTCATGAATTTATAGTTTTATATCAACATACAGTATTAGAACCAATACGAGAGCATCAGAAACAACGTGCAAAACGTGAAAGTGTTTTTTGTGGAAGAAACGTTTGGTAAGTAATTTCCTCAATAATGTTTTATCACAAAATGCTGATATTAAACAGCTGCTAGCAACCCTTAAAACTGATGCCTTCAAACACTTTGTAATATTGCGTATAAAATTATATTCAAAGGTGTTGTAAAATCTCGAAAAACGAATATTCACAAAAGTCGTTAAAAGTTTTCTCCTTCATTTAAATTTTAGATCAGAGGTATTAACGCCTGTTCTGGTTCCATAAATCGTCCCACTTAATTCTAGGGCACCTATCCGCCGTTTTTCGTATATGATTGCCATATTTCATATCTGATTAAACATTTTTGTCTCGAATTTTATTAATGCAAAATCCGAGATTTAATTTTACTTTATTATACACAATATGCAGCAGATTCTACGGTTAGTGTAAATTTCGAAAATAACTATATTTTCTATGTCAAAATGTAATAAGAACGTTATCCTTCCATCAAGTGCCAGTGATGATTTTTGGACTTAAGTCTATCAACAAGTTATCAGTACCATTAATTAAGTCACTCTAAACAACCAGCTAACATCTTCATTTCATTTAATTGTGAGGTTGAGTATTCGTCTTTTTAAAATAAAGAACCTAAATTACAAAACTATAAGTAGTACGCCACAATAAATGTTTAATTTACAATTTCAATCTACCTCTGATTACTACCATTATTCATAAATTAACGTCTTGGCCGAAACATCTGATACTTTGAGTAGAATGTCAAAACTTAAAAATATAAAAAGTTATCACTTGAAAATATGAAAAGTTATCACCAACACCAAAATCGAACCTATATGAAAAATTGGTCATTGGAACCGACTGATGTCAGTTATAATTTTGTAGCTGGCTCTAAATTTAAATAAAAAACAAATTTATATATATATATATAAAGTGACCAAAATTTTTCTTGGTTTTTGGTCATTTGTTTATTTAATTTTAAATGTTACGTTTCGGACATATTTATTTTGTCCTTTTTCAAACATGTCAAACCCAATCTAAAAATTACAATTATTTTAAAACTATGATTATTATATAAAAATTAAAATTACTTACAATAGACATTTATGGACAAACACTAATTTGTTTCTGGCCACATTTACACATTTAAAATTATTTACAATCACGTTCACACACAAATCGATGTCTGACTCCCATCACACTAGTATTTCAATGCTTTATTTGTATCACGATGTTTTGTTCTTAATTTTTTTCCAATTATTTGAGAACAGCAGCGTAGAGTTTTCCGATATGGTTTAAATCTTTCCTGTCATTTATCGAAAATTAATTTTTTTTTTGAATATACTACATTTCATTGCAATTCACGTTTTTTGGTATATGGCTCAGATTTGATTATCTTAGTATGTTCGAAATTAAAAGAATGTGTTTTTGTTTTTTCATGGTTTGTCAATGCCGTCTGGTGTTTTTTGTCATATTTGTGGGATTTTAACCTATTTTCAAGGTATTGTGACGTTTGCCCAATGTACACACCCTTGCAGTCTTTACATGGTATTTCGTAGACAATGTTACTTTTTTATTTTTGGGCGTTTTTGTTTTAAGCATACTGAAATTACTTGAAGTTATGACATATATGGATATTGTGTTTGCTTAGTAGTCGTTTGAATTGTGTTTGAGTGCATTTTTCGCTTTATTTATTGCATGACCTCTAAACTCATCATCAGATAGTTTTATGGCTCTGTCTGCTAACCCCATTATAACGGATTTTTTTTTGGCAAGTGGGTGATTAGAGTTGAAGTGCAGATATCTCGCTGACCAAGTTTTTTTTGTATACCATTCCGTTAAAATATTTTGTTTGTTGTGATATAGTGTAATATCTATAAAATTTAACATACATTTTGATTCTAGTTCCATTGTGAATTGTATTTTTTTATGAAAACTGTTAAAGGCCACAAGTATATCATTTATTTTATCTGTTGGTACAGCAGTTATGCAGTCATCAACATATCTATAAAAAAAATGGTATATGATAATCGATATTAGCAAGGACAGCTTCTTCCAGGTCCTCCATTACAATCTGAGCTATTCAATTTCAAGTATTGTAACTCAGATTGTAATGGAGGACCTGGAAGAAACTGTCCTTGCTAATATCGATTATCATATACCATTTTTTTATAGATATGCTGATGACTGCATAACTGCTGTACCAACAGATAAAATAAATGATATACTTGTGGTCTTTAACAGTTTTCATAAAAAAATACAATTCACAATGGAAATAGAATCAAAATGTATGTTAAATTTTATGGATATTAGTCTACATCACAACAAAGAAAAAGTTTTAACTGAATGGTATACAAAAAAAACTTGATCAGCGAGATATCTGCACTTCAACTCTAATCTAATCTGACGTCAGAAATCAAAGAATACACATTGTCAAATATTTTAATTTACATCCTAGAATTGTGCCTTTTTTATCCATGTTTCTTAACCATTGACAACGGGGTCTGACCTAGACGTTTGGAATATACAGCAATTTTCTTTAAACTGTGGTGTTATTTTCCAAGAAGTTATTAGATATTGAAAAATATGCCACAAATATCATTCAGGAAAGAATCTAATCACCCACTTGCCCAAAAAAATCCGTTATAATGGGGTAAGCAGACAGAGCCATAGAATTATCTGATGATGAGTTTAGAGATCATGCAATAAATAAAGCGAAAAATGCACTCAAAGCAAATGACTATCCGAACAAAACGATAAATCAAATATTTAAGGCCAAGCTAAGAGTATTCCGAAGTCATGCACAAGAAAACCTGCCACTAGAACGAAAAATAAATAAGAACAACCATAGATTTTTGTCTTTGCCGTATGTAAAAGGTCTTTCAACGCAATTCAAACGACTACTAAGCAAGCACAATATCCATATATGTCATAAAGGATATAATTGAACTTCAAGTCATTTTCAGTATGCTTAAAACAAAAACGCCCAAAAATTAAAAACTAACATTGTCTACGAAATACCATGTAAAACTGCAAGGGTGTGTACATTGGGCAAACGTCACAATACCTTGAAAATAGGTTAAAATCCCACAAATCTGACAAAAAAAAACAGACGGCATTGACAAACCATGAAAAAACAAAAAAAACATTCTTTTAATTTCGAACATATTAAGATAATCAAATCTGAGCCACGTACCAGAAAACGTGAATTGCATGAAATGTTGTATATTCAAAAAAATCAATTTTCGGTAAATGACAGGAAAGATGTAAACCAAATCTACGCTGCTGTTCTCAAATAATTGGAAAGAAATTAAGAACAAAACATCGTGATACAAAAAAAGCATTGAAATACTAGTGTAATGGGAGCCAGACATCGATTTGTGTGTGAACGAGATTGTAAATAATTTTAAATGTGTAAATGTGCCCAGAAACAAATTAGTGTTTGTCCATAAATGTCTAATATAAGTAATTTTAATGTTTATATAATTATCATAGTTTTAAAATAATTGTAATTTTTAGATTGAGTTTGACATGTTTGAAAAAGGACAAAATATGACCGAAACGTAACATTTAAAATTAAATAAACAAATGACCAAAAACCAAGAAAAATTTTAGTCAATTTATATGAAACATATGGTCAAAGAAACTATAAAACTATAAATTAATAAATAAACAATATATATATATATATATATATATATATATATATATATATATATATATATATATATATATATATATATATATTTCTGAAAATATGTCGTATAAGGTTGGCTTTTATGTTTTTATTAAACAATATTATATCCCAGAGGACAATGAATAGGAATAATGCGTCATCTATACTATAACTTCGAGGTTAAACACAAACAAGTTTTTTTAACCAATCAACTTTTTGTAAAGGATCATGTGGGGAATTTCGTTTAATAGAGTTCAATATTCTTCGGGAACCAGAAGAAATACAGGCATGATGATAAATTGATACTCTACTATAAAAGAGATGGAAGATTCTGAAATTTTGAGTTTTGGATGAGGAGTCCTTTATATGGTTTGCTGGCAAAAAGAATTTGTTTTGGTATGTTGGTGTGTTGCGTAAAGGCTAAAACATTATGGCCTTATATCCTTTCCTCCTTGAAAGAAAAGAAACAAATTTCCAATATTCAAGGAGGAGGAGGCAGGTTGGGCACTGATCTTAGAAAAATTTACTTATTATTTTTGGGAAACAAAAGTAATACACGCATGTATTTTAATAATAGACGAATTTTAAGACAAGTTAACGTCTGACGTATCTTAAGTGAAAAGTGACACCTACTGTTTAGAATTATGAAAAGTATCAAACAGCAATAATTTACAATACTCTTCGAGGTGTCATTCTTTTGTACGCAAGACAATATACATAATATATATTGTTTCTGGTTAGGGAAACTTCATCAGTTGCGCTTCCCACTATTGAATGTTCTCTCGAATAAGTCTTTATGCATTTGATACATTTCGTTAAATTTGAAGACGCAAGATGTAAAGACCGACATCTAGGATTTTCGGGGAAACTAGCACCTAGAGGTTCCGAATCTGGAGCTGTTCCATGTAATTGCTGTTACCCGTAACTCCTAGGTTAGAATGTCACGATGAAATTTTCAGGTTAACGTCACCTGTCAGAGATTCGGAACCTCTATGTGCTAGTTTCCCCTAAAATTCTAGATGTCGGTCTTTACACCTCGCGTCTTCTGGACCCCGCAGAATCCTTATGGGAAATGGCTTTCGGCGAAATTTTTTCAAATTAAAGTATGTGATAGCTCTTGAAGAGTAAATCAAAAGTGCTCATGGGCACAAGGCTCCAAAGGCAATAGTTTAGGATCAACAGCCCTCTAAAGTGGACATGGTCCAGAATCCTTCTGGGAATTACTTTCGGCTACATTTTTTCAAATTTAAGTATGTGATAGCTCTTGAAGAGTAGATTAAAATTGCTCCTGGGCACAAAGCTCCAGAGCCAATAGTTTAGGATCTACAGCCCTCTAAATTTGACTTGGTCCAGAATCCTTATGGGAAATGGCTTCAACTTTAGAGGGCTGTAGATCCTAAAGTATGGACTCTAGAGCTTTGTGCTCATGAGCACTTTTAATCCACTGTTCAAGAGCAACCACACACTTAAATTTGAAAAAAATTGGTTGGAAACCATTTCCCAGATTCTGCGGGGTCCTGTAACGAAATGTATCAAATACATAAAGAATATATATATATATATATATATATATATATATATATATATATATTCTCGTGCGTACAACAGCTCCAGATTCGGAAGCTCTATGTGCTAGTTTCCCCGAAAATCCTAGATGTCGGTCTTTACATCTCGCGTATTCATATTTAACGAAAAGTATCAAATACATAAAGAAGTGTTCGAGAGAACATTCAATTGAGGGAAGCGCAACTGATGGTTCCCTAACCAGAAACAATATATATTATATATATTGTCTTGTGTATAAAAAAATGACACCTCGAAGAGTATTCAATATCTCCGACAGGTGAAGTTAACCTGAAAATTTCATCGTGATATTCTAACCTAGGAGTTACGGGTAACAGCAATTACATGGAACGGCTCCAGATTCGGAACCTCTATGTGCTAGTTTCCCCGAAAATCCTAGATGTCGGTCTTTACATCTCGCACCTTCAAATAATTTACAAGATGCAAAAATATTTAAAATGCTTAAAATGACTAAAAATTTAACCTGACAATCTTATAATGTACTCGTAAAAATATCATTGTTTCAAAACATAAAATGTCAAACATATCTGAAATACAAGAAAACATAAAAATATAAAAAATAAATGAACAATTTTTTAGTCTAAAGTTTGCCAGCCATTGTTTTTTGGAATGGGTTGAAGCATAGAGTGATTTGTTAGGTAGAATTGCAACAGTTAGGAAACCAATTTTTCTAGTTAGGCATAAGCAAAAAATGAGTAGATTTTATTATTTTCTTAATGTTTATAAACTGCGTTTTAAAATATTTAAAGATATATATATATATATATATATATATTTACTTGTAACCACAAGGCTATTCATATGTCCTGCTTATATTTATTAAAATTCGTTCACCCTTCTTTACCTACAATTTGGATCCATGTCACTTTTCCTTTTAGATCTACCAACTTCTATTTTTAGTATCTCGTTTTTTACTAAGTAGCAGTACCTTTGATATAACTTTGTGTCACCGAAAATACAAACGCTTTTTGTTTTCTATAAAATCAAAAACTTCGTTATTCATTCAATAATTTTCTGTTCTAGTTTTCTATTATGTTTCCCAACTGCCTCACCGCCGATGAGCGGTGTCCCTTCTTATTCATTTCACATTCTTTCTGCTATTCTTGATTTGTACAGAAAAACAGAATCGTTTTGTTCCCAAATAATATTTTGGTTAGTAGTCATTTTGGATCTTTAACACCTGCGGTTTTATTTTCTGTCTCGTGATGCAATAGTCAGTTATACGTATTGATATCGTTATAAGGAAAATATCCATTAAAAACTAAAGTGGAAACTTTTGCTTCCTCTATTTCATTAAAATTTCATAACAGCAAACACTCTTTTTCATATTTCCTACAGTTGTTTAAGTTTAATTTAATAGTGAACCAATGCTAACCGACGCTAAACTTCTTTCCGTTGTAACCAATAAGACTTAAATCTAGGCATTGTAAGCATTGACTGACCGACGATATTTTACGCCATTTATGTCCAGCAGGAAACAGAGCAAGTCAGTTTATTTACATTTTAAATTGAGGTTAACTTCCTAATTCATATTGTTTAAAGTGTTTTGGGTGTCGAAACTTGTTTGAAATCAGTGATTATTTTGTAAAAAAATAACAAAGAGTTATTTCAGTGTTTTACATGAAGGAAAACGGATATTCTTTTCGCGAACTATCTTCCCACCGGTAAGGGTTAGACCTTAAACGTAGTAATTGAGTTTTACAAAAGGTCTTGTGAGCAGTAAATAAAATTACATTTGCCATAAATAAATAAAAATTTTGATAATTACTGTTATACATTAGTAATTAAGCCACTAATTGTTTTTGTTATTGATCACATCTTTTCATGGATTTTAATATTTTTATATTTGTGGATTAGATACGTAGTTGTATTATTTTGAATCTGAATAAAACAAATATATCTGTGTCTGTTTCTATTTTTGCCTCCTGGTTAACCCATTTTTCTTTCGGTCGTATATGAAAGTACCGGGTCCATTTATATTAGTAGTACTCTCTTCGAGGTGTCATTCCTTTGTACGCAAGACAATATATATTATATATAAATATAATATATATTGTTTCTGGCCGGGAACCTTCATCAGTTGCACTTCCCACAATTGAATGTCCTCTCGAACACTTCTTTATGCATTTGATGCATTTCGTTGAAAATCCTAGATGTCGGTCTTACCTCTCGCGTCTTCAAATATATTAGTAGTAATTGATCGCAATCCTGATCTTGATATATCTATTCTCTTTGATTTTATCTACCATTGATACAGCTGCTCAGGCTATCTTATCTTTTCCACTCTCCTATGAAAATGAATGTACTCTGCCATTATTTCATTTCCCTGTCCTGTATTCTTGGTTTCACTCAATATGGCTAGGAAAATGTTATGGTTCATTGATCCCATAAAAATTTTATATTCCTTAGTTCTTATACCCTGAAAGTTCTAACATCTAAAATTCAAAAATCATCTTCCCTGCTTTGTCGGTATTTTATGTTTTCCAGCCTTTATCCGTGGACGCTGTGTAGCATTTTTAGGAATTGTTTTATTTTAGGTAGTATAGACAGCTAGGCTATCTCTACAACCCCCGCCCTTTGTAGGGGTTAAGACCGGCAGAACTTATAAACGTGAAATACCATAATAATAAACAAAAGAAATCTAAATTAAATTAGATCTTTAAAAATGTAGCTTGATAACAGGGTATTATCATAATTATTTCTAAATCTGTTTAGGAAATAAAACCTAATTATTTTTACATTATTTCGAATTATCATACCTTCATTGTTAATTATCAACCCACGTTAGCAACTTTATGTGTATAATTATTCATCAAAATGTGATTATGAAATTGTCAAAAACATCATCAATCAAGTTGCCAAAGTTTAGGGACAGTTTGAGTTTTTTACAATCCCTGGAGATATTCCGCATGCAAAGGCATGCAAAACATAATTAAGTTTTGTATTTGGTGTGGAGAGAACAAACTAACTTTTTCATTGTCATATTAACATCAAAGATAAATTATTGAAAAGTAATTGTTGGCATGATGAAAAGTGATTTTGGAACAAGTATAAAGCATTAACCTTAAAAAATACGAAAGTTGTTTTCGTTTTAACCAACATCGAATTTCAAGGAAATTATGCATAATAGTTTTTACAAAAGAATCGAACCGAAAAAAAATATTAGTGATGAAAAAATATCAGTGATGAAATACAAGTGAGGTGACACTTAGTCAATTGAAATGGTACATTTTTTTGGGCTTAGCGTGCATTTGTCAGACGACACAATTTTATTTTTTAAATATCAACGGGAGTTAGTGTAACCTTAAATCCAAGTTTTTGGGGGTTGCAAATTCCTTCAACAGGTTTCGAGTAATCGCTGACCACAGATAAAAAACATTAATAAAGATGAATTGACAACCTCCTACTTTTTGAAGTCGCTTAAAAATGACTTTTAAAGCTCGAATAAGGTCCGACACAAAAAAAGTCAGGATAAAAGATGTTATCGTTGCATGGCCTTGAAAATGAAGCTCAAAGACTTATTAATTCGCTATCATTGGATAATAACTCGATATTTTTCATTTTGCTCGTAACTAAGCAACTCAAATGGGCATAAATATCTTTAGATAGGAATTATATTATCACGGAAAGTTATATTTGCTCCCGAGGAAAGATCCTGTATATAGAAACTAATTAACTCTATTATCTTCACCGAGAATTGTAATTGACAGCTGCAGAAAATTCGCGACACTTCTGGTTCTCTAACTTGGAACATACAAGAATTTACTGGAAAATAATATAGCATGACAGTAAACGTCAATTCCAGAAACTGAGATTAGATTATATAAGTTTATAGGCGTATTCCAACCCGACGTAAAACAGATAAGTTACAAGTAATCATATTGCGCGTAACATTGTAAACACCTCACCGCGCAGGATTCTAGTAATCTATAACACAGGGTGAGTTTTGTTTGATAATCAGTATGGGGATCTCGCAAATTAGCGAAGATAGAGCAATGGTTAAATTGGCAAAGATTTGCAGTGCTACTGGCCCAATTTCTGTCGATTTAGTCAAATCTCTCTAGCTCCTTTGTTTTTGATTTTATAAAAAAAGTGTAAATATGAAAATTGAAGGAAATTGTATCCCGAATAACTGTCATGTCCTCGTTTGCGTTACAGCTCTCGTTTTCGAGATATGACACAAACTTCTCTTTTTTTGAATGGAAACCATAGTTAGCTATGACCTCAAAAACTCGGACATTTTTAGAGCTTTTCAACGATATAATACTCGATATAGTTATTCATAAAAATAACGGAGTTATGGATGTTTTTCTCTCTTATTTTCACTTTTAACGTAGTTAGCCATGAAATAGATTGATTTATTAATAACTATTCCAAAAAACATTGAACGATTTTTTATTAGGTATATCAGATATAACGAAAAAACTAAAAAGTAGGTACTTAGTAACAATTTAGAAATTAAAGTACATAATAATGGTTACAATTTACGTTCGAAAAGTCCACCATTGTTATTTAAACAAAAATTGAATCTTCTTAAGATTGACATTACCGCTTTCCTCACAGACCTCCTATCAATTTCTTCAATTGCTTGTAATACCGCCTCCCTTAGGTCACCAACTGTCTCATACTTTCTTTTGTTAACCCCATAAATAGAAGTCTATAACTGCCAAATCGGGAGATCGGGGTGGCCATTCGCGTGGGCCATTTCTTCCTATCCAAGAGTATGGATAGATATTATCTAAGTGTTGTCTTATTAATAACGAGTTTTGAGCAGGTGCTCCATCACGTTGGAACCACTCAATTTCTAAACGAGTTCTCAAATTCAAATTATGCAACATGTCCTAAAAAGTTTATTGCAAGAAATGCAAGTAGCGCTCCCCAGTAAGTTATTCGTCATAGATAAAAGGCCCCAGAATAGTAGACCCTATGATACCACACCAAACATTAAAACCAAATTTTATCTGGGGTCGTCTTTGTTCTAAATGGAAAGGGTTTTCTTTAGCCCAGATATGCTCATTGTGTCTATTGAACATACCGCAGTTAGTAAATCTAGTTTCATCTGACCATAACACCTTTAATGGAAACTGTGGTTGTCAAGGCACATGTCTCTAAACCTTGTACAAAATAAAATACGTCGATGTTCGTCACCACCATGCAAAGTTTGAGAAACTGAAAGTTTGTACGGGTGGAACTTGTGCGCTTTCAATACCTTAACGACAGTTCGTTGAGTTGTGCCAGCTTCTGCCTCAATCTCACGAGTTGATTCACATGGATTTTGATTTACCATTGCCAAAACATTTATTTGTGCTGCTTCATTAATTTGATTATGTTCCTTTGGTGCTTTAGTAAAATATCCATATCTGCGTAAACTATCGTTAAGCCTCTTAAATGTACATAGAGCAGGTTGACGACGATTAAAATATTTATGAAAGTATTCCTCAGTTGCACGAACTGAATTTTTATGGCATATGATATAACATTCCACCATATTCAGTTTTTCTTCGTTAGAATATTCCATCTTATCAAGAAAACTTGTGAATATCGACTGTCAGTTCAGCACTACTAATGAAAGTACTCTCAAATGAGGAAACGTCAAAGTGAAAACAATCTTTTTCGTGGCTACCTACGTTAAAAGTGAAAATAAGAAAGAAAAGCATCCATAACTCCGTTATTTTTATGAATAACTATATCGAGTATTGTATCGTTGAAAAGCTCTAAAAATGTCCGATTTTTTGAGGTCATAGCCAACTATGGTTTCCATTCAAAAAAAGATAAGTTTGTGTCATATCTTGAAAACGAGAGATGTCACGCAAACGAAGACATGACAATCATATTCGGGATACAATTCCCTTCAATTTTGATATTTACATTTTTTTATAATATCAAAAACAAAGGAGCTAGAGGATTTGACTAAATCGACAGAATTTCGTTTTTTCAAAATATCTAGTAAGCCATGACCTTTTACAAAAATCCGAAAGTGTCATTAAATTGGGCCAGTAAAACTGCAAATCTTTCCCAATTTAACCATTGCTCTATCTCTGCTAGTTTCCGAGATCCCCATACTGATCATCAAAAAAACTCACCCTGTATAGTTATTATATAATTTTCTCTTTTCATTTCCAGGGATAAATGACGGATTTCGGGTTGAAGTTAACTTGAAATAGCTAAAAGAGCCTTACTAAACTTTAAAACGGCCTTCATCTTTGAGACTAAAATGGAGGTCAAATTTGTCAATTTATCCCATAATAATGAATTCACAAAAAATAATGTTTGATTCTCGTAACCATTTGCCAATGGTTTATATCCAACAGCCTAATCTGTATTTCAAATTTCAGCTTAAATATTTTTCAAACTACAGGAGGTAAAATGCAACAAATTACAAAAAATGAAATTGAAATAACCTGTAGATCAGTAAAACTCGATTGCAAAAAAATGTTTATATGACTTTTTGATATAAAATATCTAAAAATGCCCTTTTCCGTATGTACATGACATGCAGAAATTCCCTTTACAATAATGTATTAACAAATATAATATAATGCAGCAAAGTTTTATTGAAACAGAATCATTAAAAACCCCACCAATATATAGTGAGCTAATCAATTATGAAAATATATATTTCTTTCTACATTATTTTGTTTTCTGTCACTATGGTTTCCTCAGTATATCACTATTTTTGGAAATACTACTGTTTCAGAAAGTTAAGTAAATATGTGGACGCCGTTTACTGCACCTAAAGAATATTTTCACTTTCATGGAAGACACACAGAGGACAGCAGTGTTTGATTGGTTGCTACTTAGAAATGTTTCGTCTAGTTGTGTTCAGCCAAACGTCTATTACTACACACTGCAGTTCTGTAAATACTTTCTAAAAGAATTCCCAAATCAGTTTCAGTATTCAGTAAAGAATTTACTAAACATGCTTCGGAATAGTGCTGTAACATTTACCGCTTTAATCTAAAGGGAAAAGGGATCAACCTTAAGTATTTGAAGTAGCGATTAGTTACGTTTCTACATAAATAAAGGGCATTTTAGTAAGTGACAGGTAATATTTCAACCATTAATAGAAACCATTGAAAAATAAATTTCTGTTAAAAATTTTAATAGTTGACCTTTGGGTTTTCAACAAGACGAACTTATATATTATAGGACAACTGAGAAAAAATTTAAAGTATAGAAAACCTACAGGGTGATGTAATCTGAATGATTCTTTAAAACTAAAAAGGAGGAGGTCATCAAATCGTCTGCACGTTTTTCTTTATGCATGCTCAGTGATTATTCAAAAACAGCTCCGGCAATTCTGATGATTTAAACAGCATTGTATTAAGGAATTTTACAGAAAAGTAAAGTTTAATTTTCTATAAGGTGAGATATAAGGTTTTTCAGAAAATCACAAAAAATTGTAATTAAGGGGCAACACTTCGTTCAGTTTCAATGAATCAACACTGTTTTCACTAAAAAGGTTAATCAATTTGAATAGTTTAAATTGAATTCTACAAAGACATGTTCCAGTTTGATTCCGTATAATTTTCTATAATGTTCACCATACAGTTTTTCTGAAAATCCAGAAAAATATGTGCAAAAACCTTTACAAACAGGGTGTTTGTAACGGTTTTTATTTTTCGAAGCTTGCAGTCGGGTTCAATGGCACAAAATATTCCATTAGTGTATCGAAAATAAAAATTGTTATGTCAGTAATCTTTTCTATAAGGTATATGGTGGTAGGTGTGTGTGTGTGCGTGTATAGAGATTCAAGCAGTAAGCAATGTGCGCAGTTGAAATATAGTGCGAAGTAAAATTACAATTATACAGGTGGATTCAAAAAATGTTACAAATAAATATGATATTAAGTGGTACATAAGCATATATAGGATGGTTGAAAATATAAGGTGGAAGAGCATTAAAGTTATACGGGTGGTTAAAAAAATGTTGCATTGGATGGCATATAAGTTGTGTATACAAAAATAAGTGTGAAGTAAAACTATAGTTATACAGAGTGGATCAAAAAATGTTTAAACAAAATTCTTAAATAAGAATATGCAGTAAGGATATTTGAGTTATAGGGCGGAGGGTTAACAAAATGATAGAAGCAGTTGCATATACAGGATGGTTGAAATATAAGGTGGAGTTTAATTACAATTATACAGGGGGAGTTAAGGAAATGTTATACAGTGTGGAACATAAGTTGTTTCTTATACTTGACATATGGGGCGAAGTAAAATTATAGGTGTACAGGGTGATTTAAACAATAGAAAAATAGGAACAGTCAATAGGGTGGAGACAATTAACACTTATACAGAGCGGTTGCGACATCGTGGGAGTTGAATTATAGTTGTATAGGGTGGTTCAGAAAATGATAGATACATAATTTATACTGGCTGACCAATACACAGAAACATATTCAGGGTGGTTGCAATATAGGGTCAATTAGAGTTACACTTATAGAAAGTGGTCCAATTAATAAAACAAATAAAGTTAACTAATATGTGCAAAATATAGAAAAAAAATACAAATTAGAGAGAGATGAAGAAAGGCATAGAGGGAGAGAGAGAGCGAGATAAGAATACGCTAAAATAATCAATAGATTTGTACCTTAAATCAAATAAAAAACTTTTATGGACCTCAAGCCTAGAATACTAGATTAATTAAGGATGTGCTAGAATTAATAATCGCTAAAAGAATCAATAGAAAAATAGACAATAGTTTTTACTGAAAATCTCCTTTCAAGTCCTGGCAAGTCTGTAAAATGTCTAACATAACTCCCGCATCATTATTTCATACATTATCTTGCTCGCAAATAGAGTCATCGCAAGTTTGCAATTTAATTATTACACATTTATGTCCGAGGTTTTATAAACATCAAAGAAGTTCTGATGATGAAGCCCGGGGCACACTCCATTATTACACCCACCAAGCAGTTATTCTAAAATGATATCAATATTTTACACAACTTTTTATCATTGCCTCACGGTGATCTCGGATTCCTAAAGTTTACCATTGTAGTAATTCGCATCAACGTGATGCAGAAAATGGTAAGTCAGATGTGGGCGTTAACACAAAAATACTTTTTCACACGATAACTATGTTATTATCACCTACTTCACATTAAAATGCAACTTCATATTTTATTTGGGATGTGGTTCAATAGCTTTAGCACACAGTCTTTTGCCTTTCGAGAAAAACTTTTGGAATCATTTCGTTAGATCTATTTCTTTTCAGTTTAGACAGCTAGGACTTTTTGAAAATGACAATACTATCGCAATTGTTCCAATTAGCGTTCCTTGCTTTATTATCTACATTAACTAAATTCTCTTTCTCTTAACATACTTTAAGTCATATTTCTTTTTTAACATGTTCACATACGTTTTTGCCTTTTTACCGTATTCACATATTTTTAGCCTAGAATTAAGTGATGTTAAACTCATTTCTCTTGGTTTTTCACAGAATTATCAATGATTTCGAGTTCTTTGTCATGTTCCTACTGAACATAAATTAACAGCTTCAATGTTTTCGAAGAGCTAAGCGACAAGATATAAATGTAAGCATATTTATAGAGATTCCGTTGTTGTTATTGTACTTAAGTTAATACATGGCGTTAATCTTTTTCTGGAATATGTATATATATTGCTCCAGCTTGAGACTCAAAACCTGTAATGGAAGCTTTTACTTTCAATCGACTTTGTCAGTCAATAAAACACCAATTTTCCAATATTTTTTTTGTATTATAAATTTCCCAATGAATCAGAAGCAATTGTAAATTATATTATTTTAAATAACTATGAGCGCCGTATGAAATCTTACTGCAAAATTGTACTACGTTATTACTTTAAGTTTATCCTCTTGATTTGCTCTATTGGTGTGTTTTTCTGCAACTTCTGCTGTATCTGACTGCTACTTCCAAACCACTTCTCTGTACTCCTATTCTCTCTAGAATCTCGTCCCAATAACTGCTTGCTTTCTGCTCCATTATCTGCCTGCCCCTTACTCGGTCTGCTTTGTTGGGAAATTGACAGTGGTCAATACGAACTTTCTTATTTTAAATGCAAACCTCTCTATATTATTTATTTCACATTTAGCTCTTAATATTGAAACACTAAGCAAAAACCATTCCTGGGTTCCTTTTACTGATTTGAAAAAAAAAACAGTTTTATTTATTTTCCTCAAAACTCATAGCCTTAGCATCTTGTTGTCTGCCTGTATGACAGTGGTGATCAGTGTCAATGCTACTGTCGTTTGAATTTCGTTAACTGTACCTAATAATATCAGAAAAATGGCTCATTTAACAGAATTGCACAAAATAACCATTCTACAAATGATTGGTTATGAAGATAAGAGACGGACAGAAATGACAATTTCTCCCTTATTTCACGGAAAGTTTCCAAATTTACCACCTATATCCCAAGGAACAATTAACAAAATAGACAAGCAGTTTTGCGACCTTGGTATGAAAGACAGATAAAAAAGTAGCTGCCAGTGCTCTAAGTGATAATACGAAATTGGATATTATGCTTGAGTTTCAAAAAAACTCACATAATTCTTATCCAAAAGCAGGCCTACTGTTCAACGTTAGCCCGACATCAATTTTTCGAGTGTTAACGGAAAGTAAAATGCATTTATATAAAATAATGCCGACTCAGAAGCTCATGGAAGACGATTTCGATAGGAAAACATATTTCTGTGAACAAATGATGGTAAGGCTATATGTGATCCAATTGGGAGATGTTTTGTTTACTGATGAGAGCACATTTACACTTCACGGTCATGTTAATCCTCAAAATTGCCGCTATTGGTCTAATGAAAAGTTAATGTTTGGACAGGAATTGTTAGAAGTCATATCATAGGTCCCTTTTTCGTTCATGGCAACTTGAATGGAGATAAATACTTAGAACTGCTCTAAAATAATGTCGTGCCAACTTTGAAAAACTTATATCCTGATCCAGTAAAACCACAAGTTCCTGCCAATACAATAGGGTTTTAGCAAAAAGAAGCACCGCCCTATTACGAAATCAATGTCCGGCAGTACCTGAACCAAATTTTTCCAAATCGGTGGTGGATTGGGAGTTGCGGATCGATAGAATGGTCAGCACGATCTCCTGCTGTGACGCCATTGGACTACTTTTTGTGGGGATATGTCAAAAGTACTGTACTTATACAAAACTAAACCCCTCAACTTAGATGACCTAAAAAGATAAATCACGCTTGCGATTAGATCAGTCACGTCTGAGATGTTGAGTAACGTTAGAAGACATTTCTATACCAGATAAGCATGTTGCCAAGACGTTCGCGGCGAGCATTTTGAACATTTCCTACATTGACATTAACGGTTTTTTGCTTTTTATATATTATTAAGAAATAATCAGTATTATTTATTAGGGTTTTAGTGTAATGTAGCGAATTTGTGAAATAAAATAAATTTATTTTTTTAATGTTAATTTTTGTAATAAAACTGAAAAGAAACATGCGTGGTCGTTTAACTTCATATTTTCTCTGTATAGATTCTCAATATTTGTCTTATTTTAACCCAACTTAAATTCCCAGCAGTTAGACTGTATTAATGTATCTTTGGACACCAAATAACTGCACAAAAGTACGCGACATGTCCGTAATGTCAAATCTTATATAATGCAAATACCCAAATAAGATAAAAATTCCAAGGTAGTATTTCTATTTCAAATTATTCTTAATTGTACCAATCGAAATCAAAACGTACCAGTGTAGTTTACGGTAGCTATACAGTTTAAAAATAAGTTGCCACCAAGAACATCTCCGGATAATACGCTTAACCTTTTTGATAACATGGCATCTGTTGACATTTGCCATTGGATGTCATTTTCCTAGAAATTTTATGAAATACTTTCAACCTGAACGATAGTGTTACACATTAAAGGTATTACGCATTTATAAATTTATTATAAGCTTATAATAAAATGCTTGTTCTTTCTAGTAAAAGCTGGAAACCTCCTTCTGTTTGTAAACACTTTTTCATACGGTAAAACATTAAATTAGATTTGAATGCACTACTATTCCAGAATATATCTTTATAGCCGCACCTTTACGGAAAATCTCATATGAGAAAGTGCTTTTGACTTTTACGACGTAATACTCTTATAGAATAAAATCGATAACTACATAAAGTATTACCGACTAATGTCAAAATTATTTCACTCATCGATTTTGAACAAAACATCAAATACCTTTAACAACAGAGGCTAGTTATTATCTCCTTAATAACCTTTATTGATTTATAATTTTCTACATTATTAATATCGAAATTAATTGATCTATTAAATGTGAAACCCGTTTTATTTTTCATGCTCAAATGCGGTTTTTATACATATCAAAGTCATGCCTGTATTAGTAAAAAGCTACTTCAAGCCAGCTTTAATATCCGGTAAGTTGTTTCCTTGAAATGAATTCAACGATGGCACACCAGCTAACCATGTAAAAGGGATATAGTGCTATTATAGTCGCAATTTTGAGCATCATAGGATTTGAATGATGTGTGTTTCGTCTTCATCCTCAGAGTAAGTTAGATATTTGATGTCGAAGCGGATGGAATAGATTTGTTATAGATAAAAATCTATACATATGTTGCATCATTTTATACTCCACAACCTTCGATGGAGAATGTTTTGCCAAAGACGACAACCGGTTTGTCAAGCCCCTATAATGAAGATTTGAATAGTTATAAATTCAGTGGTGATATTGGAACTGATGAAAAATCTGAAAGACGCAAGACCTCTAAATTTATTACAGACCATTTCCTATTTCGAATTAGTCAGATCATTCCAGAACATCGTTGTTGATTTCAGAGTATTTCTAACTCTGTCAGTGACCACCGGTTCTTGTGTGAGGAATTCTAATAAACTGAAATTAATTAAAAATTAAAATCTATTCCCCACAAGAGCATTTGTCCAATGTGTCAGTTATATCTACATAACATAATATAGCACAGAAAAAACGATTTTAAGGATTTAATAGATGGATTTTCAAAAAAAGCAAGAAAACTACAATTTAAATAAATTTTTCACGTTCTAATTTATATTTTTTATATAAATATAGAATTAAATTGAAATTACGGGCATAAAGAACTGAAAAAATAATTATTTTGTGATTATTTATTAAGGCTGATATACCAAACTTTACAAAAATTAACGAAAAGGAGCTTCAGAATTTAAACTATGTGCTTTTTACCTTTGTACCTTACTCTCTCTTTTTTAAATACTGTGAATAATATCAGGTATCACACTGTACATTACTAATTCGTCATTTATGAATTAACATGACTATTTCCTAACAAACAATAATTAAATAACTTCTGAAAATCTCGAAACTGTTGAACCAGTTATTGTTAAAAACTTACAGGTTGCAAATCAAGATCTACATGTCAATCTATTGTCAACCAATTAATTAAAACATTAAAATTAACAATTATCGTGTAATTAAAGGTGATAAGATGTTAAAGATCACAAGAGGAAAAGTAAAAATAACAAATTGAAACTTATTAATGATGCTAGGGAAGATGTAACGTAATTTTATTTCTATCTTTTACGTGGTTACCCCACATAAATCAAACGTGTTTCATCCCACTAGCATTGCTATGCAATAACACTTTTTGTTATTTCACAAAAACACAAAAAAAATTATACGGCCATAGGGTAAAAATTGTTAATTTCTATTTGCTGCAGTTTTCTTTTTATTAAACCAAATGTCTCTAAAATATATTAATGACTACAAGAGTAACTAAAAATAAAAAAATTTAAACATCTATACAATAACAAAACCAATTTCAACAGCACTTTGGTAACAAATTTATACTGCGCATGAACTACAAAGAAATGAAGGCTGATTAAGTTTTCCTTAATTTCATATATGTGTGGAACAATTATACTTGTTTAGTACATAAGTCGGTAGCTATTTTGATAAACACTTATTGTGATTTGTTAATTTTTAGCTCATTATTTTTAATTTTTTAGTACCTAATGTGAGGAGATGGATGTTTGTTATTTTGAACTATTTAGTTGTTCTTTGAATTGGTTCATTTTTTAAATTTTTTACAGATAATATACCTGTGGTAAACATGATTATTTATAGTACAATTAAATAACGCAAAATATGAGCTCAAATTTGAACCAATATCAATGTCGTGACCAAGTAATGATACCATATTAACCGAAAATTATGGTAAATTTCTAATTCTAAAGTTCTCATATCCATTACCAAGAGAGTCCCCGCATCTCACTAGATTGAACATTTATTAGACTTAAGGAGATTCTCGTTCATAAAAAATACTAAGAAATCATAAATATTAAGATATATATAGTAAGGTCACTCAACTCTGGAACAGGTGAAACACAAATATTTATTGCTTATTACCTGCCTTTGTTAGATCAAATATAGAGTATAAGAGTGATTAGGTAGATATTACACTATTCTTCACCTCTACAATTGCTTTTGCTATTGTTCAATGAAAACAATGCTAAAGGCAATAATGCGAGTAAATGGTATAGTTTAATCAACAAGTACTCGACTTATTCATACATTAATGATAAGGTAGCAACGCAATTATGGCTTCTTGGAACAATCACAAAGAAAATAAATTATAACACTTTCAAGAATAATAATTGCGAAGTTATTGGAACTTTGAATTCATTTTAATCCTTGCCACCTTGAGACATTGACGTTTTACCTCCCAAGGTCAATTATTATTTTATTTTTTATTTCTTGAGATTAACAGGTAACTTACGGGAAAACCTGCTAATTTCAAATATTCCAGATATTTCATGCTCTAAATCAGACCCCTTTCTGACAGAATTATAAAATAACACAATGATATTTAAAAAACTAATAAATTAAAACGTTCGCAATGACTGTTAAAGAATATACAAATTGACATTAAAATGTTACACAATATCAATTGACGGCAGGGGCGGATCCAGACTAGTGCTTACGGGGGGGGGCGATTTCATGCTTCAGGGGGGGATCCATTACTAAATTTAAATAAGTATAATTTTAAACGGACTATTACTTTAACAATAGTCCTTATGAGGTTTAAACCCATAGAAGTGACCTTTTTCTAGGCTATTGGAGTTAGATTACCTCCTTTTAGTATTAAATTTGCTAACTTTGAGGCTCTCGGTGGGGGCTGAATTATATTGAAGCAGTAGGGATATTTTATTTATTTAATAGCCCATACACAATACATAGTAAATCACTTTTAAGTAATAATACAATGTAATGTATCATGTAAGAGAGAGATGAACTTGCTGTACACATTAGTTAGAAGATTACAAAAAAAAATTATAAACTAATACAAAATTGAATTACATGCTAAAAGATATTATTTCTAATGAGCAGCCAAACGTTACATTAGATAAAAGATACCGTCCTACTGAGGCGAACATGGCCCAAAGATCCTATTTGCTAATTACAACAACATATACGTGTATGTACACATATCCAAAATACACACATACCGATTTAAGTTCAAACACCCATATACTGCTATACTTATATTCATACACATTTATATCTATAGTGTTCGAATTAATTTCTATCTATTTCTTATAATTTATTGACTTATATTATCTAGGCGTTGTATTTGAAACCCACAGTTTTAGCTTTTTTTCTCATGTTTTTTCTAGAATTCATAGTTTTAAAATTGTTGTCTAGTTTATGGCATAATTTCAGGTTTTAGTTTTTTTGGAAGTAACAGCGATTTATTTCTTATAACACTATTCGATTAAAAATATTTATCGTTTAAGCTGTCATAATGAAACTTAAGGCATTCTAATATAAAACATGCTTAAAGGAATTTCATCTTGTTAGCTTACCTATTTTGGATCTTTTTTTTAAATATGTTGTGTATATTGATTATTTCATCAATCACTTTATTGTACACTCCTCCCCAAGCTAGTATACCATATGTTGCAATAATGTGGAATAGTGCATAATAAATGTTTTTGCATGCATAAACTCAGAATATGAAGATTAAACATTTAGTTTTACTAACTACATGCTCTTTGTGTTTGCCCATTTAAGGTGTCGAAATATACACCCAAGTACTTGCATGCGTCTACTCTTTTCAATTCTTGGCCATCCATGTTTATTTCTATTTTTTTAATGCTTCCAAAGATTTTATAAAAATTTTTATTCAAATTCAATGATAACTGGTTAATACGGAGCCATTTACTAATTATTTTGATGTAGTTCTCCATAATGAGTTCGATCTCGCTCCAAAAATTACCGCTGCTTATTACTAGGGTATCATCCGCATAAGATTATATGGACTCATTCTGCTTTGATTTATTCTTCATAATTTTTGCAAAAGAAATTACTTTTTTAACACTTTGCTATAATTTCTGTATTTTTAGTTTAACTGTTGCGTTATTTCTTATTTGTTTGAATTAAATAATGAGTGTGTTCGTTCCGTTATTAGGATCGCTGTATCGTCAGCATTTTGTTTCAGTCGTTTTACTTAGCAATGTCTGTTAATTTTATGTAATTTATTAAATTTAGGCAGTTATTTTCATTGAGTTTTGTAGTCGTTTTATTTACATTGACTGTAAAAAATGTCTGAAAATAGGTAAATAAATCTTAAACAAATTAACAATTAAAAGGTACATTCATCAGAAATTGTATTAATTTTTTTGGGGTTTTGAGTTAGTTTAGTATAGTTCTTGTGAGAGTCATGAATAGTGTGTAGGAGCAAAGTAAAGCTCGAGAATATCATGTAATAGCATATAATGAAGCTCAAAAATATCGTTTAAGAGCAAAAACAAAAGTAAAACTCTTTCAAATTTGTCCAGTCTGAATGTATAAGTCTGTATAAGAGAAATTAGCATCCTCTTAATAACGAAGAATGCACGAATGTGTGAATGAAGCGCTCATGTATTCTCGTTAACGGAATGTAAATTCAAATCGGGTGCGCTGTATGAATGGCTCGTTGTGTAAGAAACTGTCAACACCACTCTCCTCTTCGTTAAGCGCTATTAGTGCGCCATAACAAAATCCTAAACCCGTAAGTACCTCGAAAACTGAAAAAGTTTGGGAACTCCTCGTCTAACATTTTAGTGTCATATTTTAATTCATTACGAACTTCTTAACTAATTAGCTTCTTTAATTTCATTGTGTTATTGTTTATTGAGAATGATGTCTGATTTAGACCCGGAAGCGTTTGAAATATTAGAAATATACTGACATTTCCGTAACTCGAGTGTTATTCCCAAGAAATTCTAAAATACACTCTACAGGTGTCACGCTGCTGCAAGCAATAATGATACGCACAATAATCACATTTCAACAGCAATCGTACCACATATACGAACGACTAAAAATAATTTATATCAGAAACTGAATCCAACAACATAACCCAAAACGCAAAAAATTATATTTATAAAATCCATTGCGAATGTAATAAATTTGATATTAGAAAACCTTTATAACTGTAAATGTACGAATAAATGCCCACAAAATCTACATATGGAAACGACAATTATAAAAGTAAAAAATTTGTAACCTTGGTCCTGAAATATAATTTCAAACGTCATACATTAAACAAAGAAGAACACAACACAACACAAAAGCTAAAAGAGTCAGTCTGCTTTAGTTTTATTAAATGCACGCGATTGCATTGCCACTACTTTAGAAGAATTTAGCAGTTCCTGATTACCGATATAATCAATGTTGAATTTAGTAATGATCGTTTCTTTTGAACAACTTTATATCGGATAATTCATAAAGTTTTTCCTATGTTTTCCTTTATTTATTTAAAGAGATCATCAGAATACATTGATCGCATTTGTATATTTTATATATTTATGTATTTGTATATGGCTTTCTCAAAAGATACTAAGCAACTTTTGAGAAAGCCAAATATGATTTTGGCGAAACCTCAAGTGATTTTTCAACCGGATACAACAGACGAACGGATGTACACCGGAATAAATCATCAACAACATATTTCCATCCGTGATACAATATACACAAACATATTTGTATACCTACATATAGACGGTGTTCAAAAAGTCCGAGCACAGCTGATTTACTCAGTGGGCAAACATTTTAGAGGAAAAAGTTAAATGGATAACATTTAGTATTTTTCCCCGGCTACCCAATAGACGTGTCCGCTTTGACCTTGACTACGACCTTAAAGGTCATATCAAGGCCAAGTCGATTTTTTCAAATGGAAACCTCATTTTTTTCAAATGTGGCCATGACCTTTTTTTCACATGACCTTAATGGTCAGTGAAGCTCAAATTGAGGTAAAGCATGATTAGGCTCCAAGCCACGATGACTATGGGGGAATACGGTGAAAAATTAGTTTTTGAGGTTGCTGATGACAAATCTGATGAGTTTTCAATAAATGACCTCAATTAGTGACCCATACTGCCTCGCCGGTGTGAGTTACGACTTGACAGCAATGGGCACTATATTCAAAGCAATGCCATGAAGTGCCGCTGAGCTATAGAAATTTAAAACTAAAACATCTGAGTTTTTGTGTATGTTCAATGCGAAATCTTTACACGTTTTGGGCGAGCACTGAATATTAATATTACGCTCTCAAACTTTGAGAGATTTTTTTGGCTCTTTGCATCAAAATTTCATGATGAAACCGAAAAAAAAATAAAAATCAAAAAAATCACCGTAATATATATATATATATATATATATATATATATATATATATATATATATATATGTGTGTGTGGGTGTGTGTATGTGTGTCAAATGTCAGTTCATGTTGAGAAAATTTTTATTGACAAATTGTGGGTTCTATGTTACTCTATAATGAATGAGGTCTTATTTAGATCGTTAAACGTTTGAAATATTTGAAATATACAGACTTACCGTAACTGTGGTGTTATTCCCAAGAAATATAGCTTGCTAATGGATAAAGAGCTTCCCGGAAAAAATTCCAATTCGCAAAAATTCCAACATTAATAACTTCTATTTTTCAAATGACGACTAGCATTAATTTATGCTGCACCATCATGTTGATACCAATAGGACTACATTTTTCACAACGTTAAATGCCGCAAATAGTCAGATAGAGCTATTGGTCAGCAGAGGTCAAATTGAGGTCAATTTGGTAAAATTATGTGCCGCTGTCAAAAAATCTTTTTCTCAGGCACATAATGGCCGTTGTACGACCTAAATGTGACTTCTGGTTACCATCAAGGTCAAATGGAAAAAATGGCCATGGACATATCTGAACGTAAAATTTTCCCATCTCTTCATTTCCGGTATCAAAAAATAAGTTTTCCCATTTGAAAAAATCAGCTTGACCTTGATTTGACCTTGAAGGTCATGGTTAAGGTCAAATCCATAATGACCTATTTGTGGTCAGGTAAAATTTCTAAAAGGTTTGTATTGACCATATCTTTGTAAAAAGTCTTCCTGCCGAGAAAATTAGCCGTAGAGGGACTTTTTGTACAGCTTATATATATATATATATATATATATATATATATATATATATATATATATATATATTGTCGGGTTTACTTTTATATAATACATTTTTTAAAAGACTCCATAAGAGAAACAAGAGAAAATCTAGTGGCATGAGACTCGGTGACTTTGGTGACCACTCAATCAACTCGATTAAGATTGGAACATCGACGGTTGTTTCATCAATACTTCTAAAATTATTTGCACTTGGGAATCAATTCATTAAAGTTGGAAGCAAGAAGTCCATCAAAAATTCCGCATAAGATCTATTAAAAACGTGCCGACGAATTGATAACCTTCTTCTTTTGGGGCTCAATGATTTTATTTCGTACAATTTCTGCCCAAAAATTAATTTTCTGTATTTATTGCAGGTGCGGTTCGCTAATCCATTTACAATTTTCTATTGCCCAATATCTACAATTCTGCTTGTTGACGTCGCCAATTAATGTAATTATGCAGTCGGCTGAGAAAATAATGTCTTTTTGCAAAAAGTGCATCATTATCAGACTTATCCATAAGCACTTCGCTTAATTCTAATATTCGGATCGTCATATGGTAATTCTTGCATAAGATGCATCATAAAGCGGTGCCACTTTTCACGGTTCAATACTGGATATGGACAGATGTAAATGGAATATCATAATCACGACTAGTAGTAAACTGAATGCTGTTACGTGGATTTTCTTCCTCACAGATTAAACCATTGAATTGAGTAACCTGAGAAATATATGGATTCAGGTAGATCCTCTACGGTACCAAACGCCCTAAACTGGTTTTCTTTTCATTTTGGTTACTATGAACTAAGTTATAATTCGTTTTGGATCTTTCAAATGAAAACTTTTGACATTGCACATATATCTTGTTGAGTTCGTATCTTATCCCCATAATCAATTAGTAAAAGAATCTCAATTTGTTTCATAGATAAACGCAATTGTTTAAACCTCAACAAGCAAATTTACAATAATTCAACTCATGATACCTTCAAAAGTGCCACTGTCGTTAGTGATTATTAAACTAAATACTAAACACTTATTTTAAATTTGCCAAGTTTTCGAGTATTGATTCAAAAAGTATAGAGGTACTGATTTTAAAATTATTGTACAATAAAAAAATTAAATTAAATATACTGAGTATCCCGTTTAAAAAATTTTTTGATGAGATCGTTACTCATAGACGGTTTATCCTGTATATTTCAATATATAAATATATATATATATATATATATATATATATATATATATATATATATATATAAACAGGGTGTTCAAAAAGCCCTAGTACGGCTTATTTACTCAGCGGGAAAGCATTTTAAAGGAAAAAATTAAATGGATAACTTCTAATATTTTTCTTCAGCTACCCAATGGTCATGTCCGCTTTGACCTTGACTATGACCTTGAAGGTGATATCAAGGTCAAGTCGTTTTTTTTTCAACTGGGAACCCCATTTTTATGTCGGAAATGAAAAGAGCGGAAAATATCACTCACGTACAAATATGGCCTTGACCATTTTTGTTGGCATGACCTTGATGGTCAGTAAAAATCAAATTGAGGTAAAGCATGATTCGGCTCCGAGCCACGAGGATTATGGGGTTTAGAAACCTTTCTTTTGACCACGACCTTGAACCAAATTTTAACTAAATTTAACTGTTTTGTCGAAAAATTGGGGTATTTTAGTGGAGGGCATATTCGCCCCAGGGATGAGTTTTCAATATATGACCTGAGATTTGTCATCAGCGAGTTCAAAAACTAATTTTTCACCGTATTTTCCCGTACTGTCAAATTTCCAAAAACTTGGGGTGTTTGGGGAGGGAAATATCGACGCCGGGAGGATGAGATTTGAAAATCTGTCCGCACATTCGCGATCAGTAACTCAATAAACCCTGTGTATCAAGTTTTACCTGATTTTCACTCGGGATGTTTTGGGGGGGGGGCAATATCCACCCCTGGTGGGTAAGTTTTCAAAATGACCTCAGATTCGTAATAAGCGACCACAAAAACCCTTATGGTTATGTTATCAACGATTTTAGTGATCACCCAAAAACTTATATTAATTCAGAAACATCATGCGTCGTATGACGTCTTTTCGGTGGTCTAAAGGTTACGAACACCATTCATATGTATCAATACTAAGCAGCATCACCTGTACTCCTATTAAAAATTGACTCGTAAATCAACCGTAAAATAATTATTTATCTCGTTTAATTATATTTTTTTAATAACAAATATTTTTATTTAAATTTTTAACTTTCTCATTAATTCTTGACAATACCAATTCATTGTAATATTAATGTCATTAACTCCTTCACATTATTTATTCTGTCTAAAACATAATACAGGTACAACTGAAGACAATCAATGCACTATCACTGAAGATCCTCATAGCACAGTCAGAAAATTACATCAGCAACACAACCTCAGTGTTGGAGCGATTCACAATATTTTAAATGTAAAAACACAGTTTTGCGTCCTAACACCAAAAATTTATTTTAAACACTTAACGCCGTTTCAACAACTCTAAGTTGTCATCATCAAGGAGTCAACCAAACAAAATCGAAATTACAATTTTCTCTCATTTGTACCTACCATTAAACTGAAATAAATAAAATAAAGGTTTGGTGTTAGGGTGCAAAACTGTTTTACATTTGTGACACACCAAAGGTTCCACAGCATTTTCACAATATTTTAAACAAGACATTAAAGTTTCATCCTTACAAAGTGAAGATCGTGCATGAAATCAATGAGGATGATCCGGATAGGCGTAACGAGTTCTGTGAACTAATGATGGATCGAATCAAAGTAATGAAAACTTTTTAGGACGAATAGTATTTTCTGACGAAGCTACTTTTGAATTAAAAGGTCATGTCAACAAACACAACATATTGGAGTCGTAAAAATCCATATTCGATCATGCACAGCCGATCAACTGAAAGACCTGAAAAAGTCTACGTTTGGGCAGGTATTATCAACAATACGACTGTTGGACCATTTTTATTGAAGGCAATCTTAATGCCGAAAAGTACGAGACGTTGTTAAGAGATGCTATTATTCCAGCCATCCATTGTAGGCGATGATTTCCAACGTATCTGGTTTCAACAGGATGGAGCTCCTCCTTATTATGGACGCAATGTTCGGAACTATTTAAATACTCTGTTCCCTGCAAGATGGTTCGAAAGAAGAGGCGGTATTGAATGACCAGCTAGATCTCCAGATCTCATCCCACTAGACTACTTTTTATAGGGGTATCTAAAACACAGAGTTTATCGAACAAATCTTATAAATATAGAGGAACTCAAGCAACGAATAAGAGAAGAGATAGCAAGGATTGATCCACAAGTGATTGGAAATGCAGTAGATGTTTTTTATAACCGATTGGCACATTGTCAAATTGTTAATGGTGAACATTTTGAACATTTGCTATAAAATAATAAAATATTTGGGACAAATTGAAATCGTGCTTTCACTGGCCGGGCTGCTTCCCGACCTTGCCTTCACTTTCCTATTTGATAAAATCAACTTGACCTTGATATTACCTTCAAAGTAATGGTCAATGACCATTGGATAGCCGGGTAGACATCCTAAGTTTCTGTAGTAAAAGAAATATTTCTAAGCCTCATAGTCCTCGTGGCTCGGATCCTAAGCATGCTTTACCTCAATTTGACCTTCACTGACTATTAAGGTCATGTCAAAAAAAATTCTCAAGGCCATATTTGGACATGAAATTTTCCGCTCTTTTCATTTTCTACATAAAGTCAAGGTCAAACCAGACATGGTCATTGGGTAGCCGGGGAAAAATATTAAAACTTTAACTTTTTTCTTCTAAAATGCTTTCCCACTGAGTAAATCAGCTGTACTCGGACTTTTTGAACACAAACACACACACACACACATATATATATATATATATATATATATATATATATATATATATATATATATATATATATATATGAAGAGAATTTTATATTCTCTTAGTTACGTCAGAAGTCAAATAATAACTATTGTCAAACATTTTAATTTTACATTTTAGAATTCTCCCTTTGTTATTCATAATTTCTTAACCATTGATACCGGGTCTGACCCCGAAACGTTTGGAATATACAGCAATTTTCGTCACTTGTGGTGTTATTTCACAAGAATCTTAAAATTAAAAAATATGCCTCAAATATCAGTCAGAAAACATGCTTTTTAAGTTAAATTGTTGCTAAAATACCGTATATTTTATCATAAAAGCCTTTAAATTAATTTAGCAAGTCAAGAGCTATCTATTTATTTCCAAAATATTATGCGCTTAATTGCTTAATGTTTTATGCGAAAGAAAATTTTACAAATTTGTCGATGATAGATCTTGCTATAACCTAGAACTTTTGTATTCACATGTTTTCATTACAACCTGTAGTTGAGGCCTTATTAAGGCAAAGTCTTGATATTTCAGATTTTCCCAATATTTACTTAATTTACAAAAAATAAAAAAGAATTTTAATGCTATTTTCGCTTTTTTCATTTACATCGCTTTACCATGAAAGAACACAAGCCACAAAATTTATAGGTTTTCTTGCCAAGGAACAAATTATTTAATTAACTATATAGGCTATATGAAGGACCATAATAATTTCTTTGTTCCAAAACGTTGTATAAAACTTATCACATGTTTGTAATGTAAGTATTGGTCTATTAATCCTTTGTTGACATTTTAACAGAACAGTAAGTGCAGGTCGGTATTTAAAAAAAAGTAGTGTTTAAGATTTGATGACGGCTTTTTGTCTAAAACAAGATGCCAACAAAATTTTTGCTTTAGCCTTTTTTGATATTTTTTTAATATAAGTGGTAAAAATAAACTAAAAATTACATTTTTGGTTTTCCTTTAAGCAGTCGAATGGGCTCTAAAATACGCAACTTTTTCTCCATAATAATGTTTGTATCTCTTACGTATGTCATATAAGACTTTTTTATTTATTTATGATGATCAAGTCTATTCCCTACAAAAAATCTGCATCCATTATGTTACAGCCTGTAGTATATCTTGTCAAATGTCTAGAGCAATGACATCTCGAAAATACAATAACAAATTCTCTATAGACGCTTCAATTTACCTTAAGTTTTTTGTATAACCTAAATTTTATGGGCCAGCAAACAATGAAACAGAATGACTCCCAACACTTAGAATTTCTCCCCCTTCATGACATGCATACCACTGTATATGAAAATTTCAATTAGCTAGCCTTTGAGTACAAAATACTATAGATGTGAGACCTTCAGAGTTTTCTAATATATTGCAATATACTTCGTGGGTTCAATTGAAAATTATAACAACTAATAAGCACTGTCACTTTTCTAGAACTTTACTTACATTCAAAACATCTGATTCAAATACAATAACGAGCCCATATAAGCTAGTCGACGCGGTATCACTGCCTGGCGATCGTGGCGTTCTTCTTTTATATCACCAGCGTAGAATTCTCCAGTAGAAATCAACATCGTTCCTTCCGCTGCCGAGCCTTTTCGAGAATCGTATTTTTTTATCTTGAAGCGTTTGTTGTCGTGCTGAAATGACACAGGGTCGGCTTTGGGTAAATTTCGTAACACTGCCCCCCCTTTAATTCTGATCGTCCCGATCAGAAACATCCCCTCCATGGTAGGGAGCGAGTCGATCTAAGTGAACCACCTTCAATTTAGCCTTGGGGTTTCGACGGATCCGGTAGACGACATCATTCAGCCTCTTGACCACTTCGTATGGACCATCCCAGGCGGGTGTAAGTTTTGGGGATTTACCCTTGCTCCGTTGGGGGTTGTACAGCCAGACTTTGTCCCTCTCCTGGAACCCGGCTGAATTGGCCTTGAGGTCGTATCGCGTCTTCATCCGGTCACTGGTGGCCAACATCTGCGTTCGGGCTAAGTCGTGTATTGCCAGCATGTTATGTCGGAGCTGGTCGGCATAATCGTCGATGTCTTGGGGAGGTTCTTCGGGGGAGCCAAATGCCAAGTCGCATGGTAATCGCAGCTCCTTTCCGAATAAGACCCTGGCTGGGGTCAGGCCTGTACTATTATGTACAGCAGAGCGATATGACAACAGGAATAGGGGAATATGCTCATCCCAATCACGCTGGTTATTGCTGACGACCTTGGATAGGTGTTGTTCCAAGGTCCGGTTGAATCTTTCCACCATTCCGTCTGACTGTGGGTGTAATGGTGTTGTTCTCGTTTTCCTGATCCCCAACATCGTGCAGACCTTCTGGAATACATTCGATTCGAAGTTACGCCCCTGGTCTGAATGTAATTCCATCGGGACGCCAAACCTGCTGAATAGTTGTTCTACTAGCACCGTCGCTACCGTGGTTGCCTCTTGGTTGGGTATCGCATATGCCTCAGGCCATTTGCTGAAGTAATCCATTGCGACCAGAATGTATTTGTTCCCCCTCTCAGACTCGGGAAACGGACCGGCGACATCGATGGCAATTCTCTCAAATGGGACGCCCACATTGTACTGCTGCATTCTGCCCTTGGTCCGGGTCTTCGGGCCCTTACTGGCGGCACATGTGGCACATTTGCGGCACCAAGCTCTGACGTCTTCGAAGTAATTCACCCAGTAGTACCGCTGGCGAACTTTGTCTAGGGTTTTATTCATGCCCAGGTGGCCTCCGGTAATTCCATCATGTACTTCGGTCAGGATGGCTGGTACCTTTTTCTTCGGAACTACCAGTTGGGACTTGGTTTCTCGTCCATCAGCGCTTTCCCAAACTCGCTTGAGCATTCCATTGTCTACTCTTAGAGAGTCCCACTGAGCCCATAACGATTTCAGCACGCCGGAGTATCTAGCTACCTCGTCCCATCGTGGCCTGGGTGCCCCTCTCATTTTGAGTGACAAGATTGGTTCGATGTCTGGATCAGCCATTTGGTCCTGGATGCACTGTTCCGTTGTCCAGTCTTCATTGGCCTGCACTCGGATCTGCCTGATGGAGATACCCTCTCGCTGTTCCGTCTTCAGACAATGCTTGCATTCCGCTCTACAGGGTCTTCTGGATAGGGCATCGGCATTATTGTGCAACCGGCCGGCACGGTGTTCCACCTTGAAGTCGTATTGCTGTAATTTCTCCATCCATCTGGCCAGTTGTCCTTCCGGTGTCTTCATGTCCAGCAGCCATTTGAGTGCGGCATGATCTGTTCGGATTAAGAAATGGCGACCATACAGGTATTTGTGGAAATGGTCCACAGCCCTTATTATTGCAAGAAGTTCTTTTCTGGTGACGCAATAATTTCTTTCTGGCTTCGAGAATCCACGGCTGTAGTACTCGATCACCCTCTCTTCACCATCTTGCACCTGCGATAGGACGGCCCCCAAACCTGTGTTGCTGGCGTCTGTGTCTAAGATGAACTTGCCGGACTGTGTAGGAAAGGCTAGGATTGGGCTGGAACATAGTGCTGCCTTCAGTCGCCTGAATGATGTTTCGCAATCCTGATTCCAATGGAAGGTCTCTTTATCAGTGGTCTGCCGATGTAGAGGGGCGGCGATGGTGGCAAATCCCTCAACAAAACGCCGGTAGTATGAACAGAGGCCCAAGAAGCTTCGGAGTTCATGTTTGTCTCTTGGAACTGGCCAATCACGGATGGCTTCTATCTTGTCTTCGTTGGTGCGGATTCCTGACTCGGACACTACGTGGCCCAAAAACTCTACTTCTTTTTGAAACAAGGAACACTTCTTCGGATTGAGTCTCAGGTTGGCGTTATTAATTCTGGAGAATACTTCGCCCAGGTTCTTCAGATGGTCGTCGAATGTCTGGCCCATGACTAGAATGTCGTCGAGGTATACTAAGCACGTCCTCCATGTTAGCCCGCTCAGTACATACTCCATTAGTCTCTCAAATGTAGCGGGTGCATTACATAACCCAAAGGGCATGACCGTGAACTGAAACAGCCCTTTACTGGTGGAGAACGCTGTCTTCTCTCTGTCGTTTGCGTGTAGACCAACCTGCCAATATCCACTTTTTAGGTCTAGTGTGGAGAACCAACAGAAGCCTGCTAGTGTGGTCAAAGTGTCATCGATTCGGGGTAGTGGATAGCTGTCTTTCTTCGTGACATCATTCAGCTTTCTGTAATCCACGCAAATTCGGGTGGTTCCATCCTTCTTTTTAACAAACACGACGGGAGCAGACCACGGACTGATGGATGGCTCAATATCTCCATTTTGTAACATGGACTCGATGTTTTCCTCGACTGCCTGTTGTTGCCCCAATGGTAGTCGTCTAGGTGGTATTCTGATGGGTTGAGCCTTTCCGGTATCTGTTCGATGCTGGATGATGTTGGTGCGACCGGTGGTTCCATTTTTACTGTTAAAAATTTGCCAGTGTTTTGTGATAAATTGCTTGGCTTTTTTTGGTTCTCTGGTGTCAAGTGTGTCAAATGGTCAGCAAACTGTTGTATGAACTCTTTATCGGGCCCTGTCTCATTCACCGACGTCTGGTACCTTCTTCGCAATTGATGATGGTCTCTACTGGCTCGAAACAAGCTATCTCTTGACCATTGGTAATTCTGATGTGTCGTTGTTGGACAGATTCAGGAATCTGATTGGTATATCTCATCCGGTTTTAACTATAGCCTGTCCAACTAAGTAGTCATGAGCTGAGTGTACGGGCTCCACCATTCCAACGCAGCTCCCAGGATTGCTGTCTAACTGCCCATGAATAATCTGTTCCGTTCGACCGGGAATTCTAGCTGAAGACTTTGCCACATTTTTTATAGGGGTGACTGATGTGTTGACGGGCCCTGTCAATACAAATTCCTCATTTAGGAACCGAAGAACATCATATCTCGGGTCGAACATAAATCCATGCTGGCTAATTAGGTCCATTCCCAGTATAAAATCGTCCTCAATATTCGCTACCAGGACCCTATGCCGAATCATGTTGTCTCCTATCTGTAGCACGACATCTGCCTCACCCTGTATTGACATGGACTCGCCGGTGACTGTTCTGAGCTGGATGTTATTGGTAACTGGCCGAATTTCTGATGATCTCAAAACCCTGGACTTGGCAATGGACACAGCGGCGCCGGTGTCGATGGTGATGGTAACTGCTCGCCCATTGATGGTGCCTCTGATGACTAGGCTGCCGCTATCTCGGCAAAATCCCCGGATGGATAACGTTTTGGGGGCTGGTGGAGGGACAGTCAGCATTCGCTCCCCTATGCTGACTGATTGACGGTCCCTGGACATGTGGCTGTTTTGTTGGTTACCCCTGGTCGGTGATCGTTCAGGTCGCCTCACTCGACAATTACGTTGGAAGTGCCCTGTCCGTCCGCAGCGGTGACATGCGCCTCTGGTGCCAGTTCTTTGTGAGCGATCTAATAATTTAAGCCCGAAGTAGAGCTTCACTACTTTTCTTGACGCCACTTAGTCTTAGGTTTCGTTGTACTTCCACATCCCTGATGCCGTTTATGAAACTCTGTGTGGCCAACTGGTCTTTCGTTTCCTCTGGCAGGTCTGGGTAGGACAAGTGTACTAACCGTCTAATCTCTGCTTCGAATTCTTGAAGGCTTTCACCGGATTTTTGCGTTTTCCCACTGAGTTGGACTTGGTATACCTGGCTCAAGGATTGATTGTCGTATCTCTTGTCCAGAATGGCGATGATCTTGTCGAAATTGCCTTGTTCTTCGACTGGAATGCTTTGGAGGAGTTCTAGGGCCGGACCTCTTAACGAAATTACCAGAGAGGTAGACTTTTCTTGATTATCCCATCCATTAGCTGTAGCCACGGCCTCAAATTGTCGTTTATACATGGGCCAAGATGAACTGCCGTCGAATGTGGGTGGTTTACTAAAGGAACCTTTGGTACTCACGGTGTGCTGGTATTTTCCTCTCTGCAAATCTTGTTGCAATTTTTTAATTGCTGTTTCCACTTTATCTTGTACTTCACTGTGTACTACGTCTTTAATTGAACTGATTTCAGCTTTTACCTGGTTTTGGATAGCACTTATTTCAAATTTCACCTGGTTCTGGACGGAATCGATGTCATCTACTTTGATTTCAAGAGTCTCCACATTATTTTTTAGGATCTTTATGTCGTCGTTTATTTCTTTTATATCTGATTCAACTATTTGCATTCTTTCATTAACTGTTTCATTAACTTGCGATACTATTTGCATTAATTGTTCAAATTGCAATTGTCTTTTTTCTTCCGTTTTGCCTTGTTTTTCTTCTAATAATTTAAATTCATTTTCTCGTTTTTCTTCAGATATTTTAAAATCAATTTGTCTCTGTTCATTCAATTTCGAGAATAATCCCTCAATTAAATTATGTTGCTCACTTTTCATCGTGGAAATAAGATTTTGTTGTTCACTTTTCATCGTGGAAACAAGATTTTGTTGTTCACTTTTCATCGTGGAAACAAGATTTTCTAATTCTATTTTACGTTTTTCATCGATATTAGTGACAAGATTTCCTAATTCAACTTTAAGTTTATCATCAAAAGATTTCACTAACCTTTTTTGAATTTCTTCTTGATGTTGTTTCTCCTTCTTGTCACGTTTTTCTAGAATCTGTGCAATTTTTTCGTCCAGTCCCTCTGTAACCTGCTTGACTATTTTTTTGGTAGTTTCGTCCATACTACGAGTTTCCATAAATCAAATTAGGATGTTAACTGCACTTAATCCTTCACTTCTAACACCAAATTGCAATATACTTCGTGGGTTCAATTGAAAATTATAACAACTAATATGCACTGTCACTTTTCTAGAACTTTATTTACATTCAAAACATCTGATTCAAATACAATAACAAGCCCATATAAGCTAGTCGACGCGGTATCACTGCCTGGCGATCGTGGCGTTCTTTTTTTATATCACCAGCGTAGAATTCTCCAGTAGAAATCAACATCGTTCCTTCCGCTGCCGAGCCTTTTCGAGAATCGTATTTTTTTATCTTGAAGCGTTTGTTGTCGTGCTGAAATGACACAGGGTCGGCTTTGGGTAAATTTCGTAACAATATTTTAATACGATAAATCTGCATACTCAACTCCAATGTGAATAATACTTGTAAAAAAAATATTAAGTTTCAGTAAAATCCTTGAACCTGCATTATAGTAATATTTGTTACTTTTGATGCTTAGGTTATCTAGTAGCTAACTTAAAATCTGCTAAAAATTGTTTTATCGTTCACATAATCTTAAAATTGTACTATACCAATCTGAGAGAAATATTGAACTTCATCCATATCACCAACAATAAGATGGTTTTTATTCTGACGATAAAAACATTTGTTATTGGGTATATCTGAATCTTAGCTGCACAAAATTTTTAAAAGAATACAATTCATTTAATGTAAATTGTCAAAAGGATTTTACTAGACATAAACCATCAGCCAGCCAAACAAATTATAAAATATGAAGAATATGTTTTCTTATTGAAGGCGTTGCCACTTTCTCTGAAGATACACTGACTGCATTATGCGGTAGCGGAGGTCCGGATGGTTCATATAATGTTTCCAAACGGATTTATCACAAGATCTTATTAAAGCATGATATTCCTAGCAAAATGAACTAAGGAACACCTTAAATTTTGGAAAGTATTTTATTTAGTCCTATTATGAAATTAACGCATAAATACCATAAAATATTCCATTTTCAACAGGTTGCGTACCCGTTACGATAATGAGAATACATTTAAAATACATTTCAAGCAGTCTTTGTTATATTAATATAGTGATGGAGTTCACGAACCACAAATTGCAGTCTAACTTGACATTAGCTAGTCTGTAATTTCAATAACTTGGAACAGGTTTTTGGAGACTGGTGATTTTGGAAGAAGGCCATATGGACGCGTACGACTTATTACATCACAAACAATTAAAAATGGCTGCGATCTGATGAGACTGAGATCTAGACGGTCAGCAAGGATACCAGAACCACCAGACAACGCCGTAAAAATCGTGAAGCTTTTGGCCGCGAACATTCAAATGGAAGGAATGGCAAGGAATACTAGTCTCAGTCCTGTTACCGAATGTGTGGTTTTGACGGACATACAGGAGTTTACAGGAGACAAGGTGAGAGATTGAAATTCAACAAGGAACTCGTCATTTTGGAACAGACTTAAATCACATAGAGCACCTCTCTTATCAGGAATCAGGAATCAAAAGTATGGCATGTCGATATGGAAGTGTAATGCGTATTAGAGGAGAACGCAGCTGTTACTGAAACCTGTCCCAGTGATTTGTAAGAAAAATATTTTCAGTAATGCAGGGTAAACTACTCGCTTGTTTCCTTTACTAAAGGTAATACTCTATAATTACAAATAAGTAAACCATGATGCTTCTTCAGTAGTTGAATTTTTATTTGCATTGTGACTAGTATATAAAGTTTATATCATTTTACAGCATCGCACTGCAGAGAAGCTGTAACTGTACCTAAGATTCAGGACATAAGAAAAAATCTTTAATTAATAGATCTTGGCAGAATATTACGAAATTCCTCAATATTATTCCACATTGATGTATCTGTTGATGAAATCGTGTATTCTTATTTTTCCAAATTACCTGTATATGAGGGTAATAATCCAACCAATTCCCACAAATAACCTGACAAACTGGGAGAAAAACTCGCCCCGGAATTCCACGCCACCCAATTATCCACAATAAATCACCAAGTTTTAAAAAAAGAAATACGCGATAAGGGTGAAAAAACACGCAATCATCGAGGAAATGCCGAGAAACTCAGCTGCGACGCACGATACACTGTTAACTGTGAGGTTTCAACGTGTCATGTTGAGCTTTTTGCCGAAAGCTCTCGATGCCCTACGAATTGGGTCGACCTCAAAAGTTCTGATTGGAAACACATGAATATGTAACAGAATTATATCCTATGTAACGAGCCGGCATTTGTTTCATTGTAAATCTGTTTTTGTTACGGAGAATGGCTCATTAGTGCTTTGTTGTGGACGGGCAGATTTTTAATAATCGCCACTGGATTAAGCTGAAATAATTTTGTTATTGCCGTTATTTTAGTGAATGTGACTGCGGTTTGGGTTTTACTAAGCTACTCTTGAAAGATTATTATTTCGAATAAAGCCTATTATAAATGAAATCATAATAAAATTAATACGTTTATTAAATATTATAACATTTTATTTATGTATACTTCTCACTAGAGCATCATCTACTCTTTTGTACTACATCACTCAACTTGAGCATCGTTAAACTAGCTACGAGAGCCCTACGGTTTCTTTATTATATAGTACTTTGTTCAACTAAGCCTAATATTATTGAATCTAAATTTATCTTAGTTATATTATAGATGTTAATAATGTTAAACTGGCGCAGTCAATAATTGTATTGTATTGTATGTACTGTGTACAAGAATATTCTAATTGTTTTCAGTAGCATAGCCGCATTTAACCAGTGTTAAACTTAATTCAAAACCGGTTAACTTATTAAATAATAAATGAACGGCAACTTTCTAAAAAAGAGTATCTTAAATATTTATTTTTAAGAGTAACTACCACGGGAAATTGTCCCTGTAGCTTCACAACATAATTCAAAAAAGCAGCAAGAACTGAACTGTATTTCTTTGAGTAAGTTAGATACAATTGCATATACCGCAGGTTTATTGCTTGTACAATTTCCACGTAATTTCTCCCTGAATTTATAATAAAATTCTACACAGCATAAATCTAGAAGCTAACAACACTATTTGCGGCGGAAATCAATTGCACCTCTCTTTTCTAGAAATTATTTTATGCTTCGCACAACACAACTTTTCTCACATATTTAGCTTCTCAACAAGTTGTTGTTGTGCCAAGAGAACAAAACTCCTACAATATTGCATACTATCAAGAGATATTTTTATGTTGACCCTGGCACTCAAAAATTTCGATTTTTGTTTATTTCTAAAAAATGAACGCTCTTCATTTTCCCAAAAAATATCCAGAGAACTTATTACCGATAAACCACCAGACAGCCGAAAACCGTTTTCAAAGCACACTGCTTAAACCAGTCCTACCCCCTCCAGTAAAATTGTATCACATAAGCTTTTCTAGTTCCTTGGGTTCTACAACTAGCTATTGACAACCTTCAGTGCAGAATATATAAAAAAATCTTTATTTATGTCTTTTAAAATAAGTAATTTAAAGATAAATTAGAAAAAAAAAACAAATGAGATGGCGCCCACTATGAACAAGTAGCTTAAGCCTTAATCTAATTTTTGAAATTTCACAGCAGTCGACAGTAAATACCCAATTGTGTACAATCGTGTAGCGAAGAATAAAAATTACTAAAATAAAACAAATCTGGATGCTCAAAAAACCTTCTTTTCTATTCATTTGTGGCAGTATATTTTACAAAAAAGATGATGACAGCAACTATTAAAGTGGCCCATTTGAATGTTTATAAGCAATTTGCGCATTTACAGAAGAATACACATAAAAAGTTTTACGTAAGTAGAAGTACACAAATAACACAAACTATTTAGAGATTCTAAAGCTAATTTAATTTCCGATGATCACGAGTTGAGTATGAACATTCCTTCAGACATGAATTTATCACAATAACAATTTAAGTATTGCATCTAAAGTTAATACCACTTACGAAATTTTATATGCAAATATTTTTGTAATTATTTAGCATCTAAAATGTTACTCAAAAATTGTTTAATCGTCTAGCAGGATGTGATATACTGTACGTATTTTTATATTCTTTTATCTAATAATATAATATTTACAGTGCCTGTTTATTTGTATACAACTTATTTATATGTACTTAAATTCTCCAAAACCACGCTAACCATTTCGGGGTTTTGGACGTTTTGGCGACTAGAAATCAATTGGTCGGGGAAAATCGTTTTGCCGAGAAAGAACGAGATTATGAAAATTGAGTTTTGAAATTACAAGAGTGTCCATACAGGGTGATTTCATAACCTGCTTGAGATTGAAACGACTCTTGCAAAATTCTTTCAATACAAATTGACTTGTACGATCTTATAAGAATTTCATCACTATTTGATATCATTTTTAGCATTAAGTTTTTACAGCGAAATCTTTCAAGATTTTTAAAGTAAAAAGTGCTGGTTAGGCGATTTTCGGATTGGTAAAAACTTATGTGTTCTCATGTTAATTTGAGGCACACAATGAAGTAGCCTTGAGCAGTTACATATACATATATAAATTGACTAAGTTATAAGGCGCTTTAGATTATACTTATACAGGGTGATTCTAGATATGTTAGAAACCAAATGTTTTATTGGGTGGCCCATAAGCATTTGCATGCACAGAGTGTATAATATAAATATAGGGTAGTCCATAGGCAGTTACATATACAGGGTGGTGAAAATAGATTATAAAGTGGAATTATTATATTTTAGTAAGTGTTAGAGAATTGAAAAAACTGAATCTTGAAAAAAATTAGACCAAATGTCCGATTTTATGTATATATGTTTGATTAACGTTGAGTAAAGCTAGGTTACCCATGTACTATTAATTAAATGTACAAATGGAAATTAAATAATTATTAGTATTAAAATAAAATAGATTATTTTGCAATATTTGCGATACCTCATCTCATTAATCTAAGCATTAATAATGTGCACACAAATAAAGTCCTATTAATTACATGTGAAAAACAAGTTGAATTTTGTTAGGAATTGACACAATTGGTCGAATTTCGACCACAGGCTATTCTTTAAAATTAAAATAATCTAAGATTTGAATAAATATTAAAAAAGAGTGTCCTTTAAGAAAATAATTTATTCTATCGCCAGCTCTGTGATTATATGTCTCTACAAAAAATGAATTTGTACAACGAACGGACACTTTGTGAGGAACAACGAGTCCTCCGGGCAATCTTCGAACTTGCCTCCCTTGTGTTTCAAATACGTATCTCTTTCAGAAAACAATGAAGAGTGGAAATTTCAACCAATGAACTGAGTAACCGTATAATTTGCTCGAAAATCGTGGATCCTATTAAATTTAACAAAAAGGATTGTCGAAAGCAAATTAATGAGGTACTTAAGATTGTGTTTCCCCTTTTTAATTATCAAAAAATGTTTCGTATTTGAATGGAAATTTCTTAAGACTCTAGTCCTTTTATTAATTTTGTTTGTTATTAGAATATTAATGTCAATCAAATTTTCAGCAGTATTACCATTAAAATCGGACTTAATACAAATCTTCAGACCTTTATAATTTATACATGTAGATACCTTTTTGTATAAAGTATTAGTAAGGGTTTATTATTACATACATATTCTGTTAAAAAACTGAGAATAAAAAAAATAATAATTGAGTAAATACTTAAGCTATGCAATAACTTCCTAGTATCAGGAAAACACAGTTCAATACAAAGTATGACCTCCACATTGCTTATTACCTACCATTACCAATTTTTCAGAGACAAAATGACATTGTTTTTTATGTGTTGTTGTGGCATCTTCTATTTTATTTTTATTGTTATTTGGGAAATCACACTTGAGAACAAAAAATCTATATTAAAAAATCGAAATGTTTCAATATCTAAATATGTCCTCGTTGTTAATGAACTTATAATCTGAGTTGGTATGTTATAAATATATGTTAATTAAGGGTATGTATGGGAAAGTATGAGTATATCTATCTGTGTGTGTATATATGTGTATATAGGTATGCATGAATGTATTAATTAGTAAAGTAGCAGATTTTAATTGTCATGAATTTAGCACTAACTATAATATACTTGAATGTTCCCTTGGACACAACGCAAGCTTAAGTTTAGGTGTCCATTTTCACTCTTATTTACCAATCTAAAATTAATATTTGTTATTTTTACTTATTACTGTTACCTCGGTAATAATGTTAGTGACAATTTTATTGTAATACTATAATTGTATTTTTGTTGCTAATAAATTGAAATTAAATTGAAAAAAAAGTTATTATAAAATATGAATATAAAATTCACTGTATGACGTGTCTGCTGAAGGTTATTTGTAGCGTCTTGTAATTTATTTTATAGTTTTTGATAACAAAAGTTTAAATATCTACAAATTCAAAATTTCAAGATCTGAATGTGACCTGTGTTAATGGAATTATAATATTTTTACTGATTACCGTGGGTTTCAATTACACATTGGTCGTCCAATTACTAATACAACTCAATTCAACAATGACAACTTTCAAATTCAAAATAACCATAAAACGGAACTAAAAGTGCTACTCATTCTGAGAGTTTTTACTTCTGGAGGTATCGTGCTAATAATAAAAAAGAGAGGGCAATAGAGAGAACAAGAGGTTATTTCACACGATTGGGACCTGCTGTCAATGAAATACGTCCCTCATGTAGTTCAATAGCTGTTATCATCTACCAAATAAATTAGTCTGTTACCCTCACTATTGCCCTCTCTTTCTAGTCTTGGCAGGATATTTGATATGCTCTAAGTACTCAAGTGAACTGAACTCACAAATCACCTATATGTATACTATTTGATGTTCAAGAGTTTTCGAGATTATCAATATGTCACTAATGTAGAAATCTATAGATCTTTCCCGAACCAACAATTACCATTTGCTGACAGTGACATCTAGTTTGTATATTTGTATATAAAGGGTCCTCCCTCAGCCGCGGTGTTATATTTCAGTGACAATATAAAATACAGTGAAATAGAGTGTCAAACTTCGTTGTTTTAATAGATCGGAATTATTGATCTGCTGGAGTGAATATGGAATCACGCTTATCTCTACTCAATAACTATAATTATTATATTATTACATTATATAGCCCCGAGTGCAAACAAATACCGAATACCTCATATAAACTTATTAATAAATGTGTTTGTTACTCCAACAACAAGGAAATTAATTAAATACAAATTATATATTATCCCTTAAATAATTTAGTTTTAACATTGATGTCCTACCGAAGAAAAATGTTTCCCCAATGTTTCGCGAAACTGAAAATTGCACCATTTTTTTAAATTTTCAAACAGTATTTTTTGTTTATCTCGGATACTATAAAAGTTATAAAAAGTTTTTAAACGGAAGATTTGGGTGAACGAACAAAAATCAGGTAATTAGTGAAGTTTTGAAATTTGATTTTATTAAATTTCATATAATTAAATATGAATATGAAATAATAACATAAGTAATTGCTATTTTTATTTATGTGGTAGTAGGTGCAGTCTAAACTCATTATTTTAAATAGAAAAAGTGCCGGAATTTCGAGAACCTTTAACGAAATCAAGGTAATAGCGAATCGACTGTAGCAGGCAGAGTTCTTTAGTTGAAAAGCTAGAAACGATTGTCAATTGTATCAGTCCAGTAGAAATATTTGGTTTTATGTGATATATTTGAAGTCATTATAAGGAGGCAAAATTTTATTATTTATTCGAGAGTCTGCAAGTTTCAAATATCAGTCAATCTGTAATCTGCAGATTCACCATGCATATTTCATTAAGTTGAACATTCAATGGAATGTGACATTCACAGTAATTTAGTATAGCTTTTTTTAAGTATATATTTCAAACGTATCACAATAATGTTTCTTTATGTCCTTAATGTATTGTGCATAAAAATTATAAGCCTTACTGAAACTCTGGAATTCAAAATCTATTGAAAAAATTATCAATCTCGGTACCTGCAAATTCTATCGTTAATTTCAGTGACAATCTCGTGTAATTTAATCAAAAATGGTCCCCCGTTCCTATCAAAACCCATTCGAAAATCAAACAAAAATTGATATGATCGACATTGTCGATGCGATAGTAACGCCTTCAGCGGAAAATGCATGCGTCACTACTCCAACCCAATCTAATTATTTCGGCGAATTGGATTTTCATAGCCGAAGGTAGATAATTCAAGTATTAAAATGCATAATCAACCGTGGATTCATTCTACGGACCAAACTCAAATCTGCATGAAATGAATGTATTGATATTGACTGTTCGTACTCAGTGCGTGACGATTCCCCATAATTTCTTGCAACGTATAGGCCCGGTATACTAGAATTATTCCTCAGTTATGAATTTTAAACGACAACATTCAATATTTTTATCCCACCCCAATTTAGGATGAGTTTGCTGGAGTATAGAATAATTATAGACCAATTTTATGAATATTAAATAGTTCAATAAATAATAAATCTCAATAGTTAATTTCGATGTCACACCTGAAAACATAACTGGGTTTTGTTTTCGAAGTTGGGTAGAAAAATTTATCAGATCTAACTATGGTTAACACCCCAATTATAGAAATAAATAAGTAGCATTTAATATATTTAACAAACGAAATAGTAGTGGAATTTTGTATCCTAGTTTCATGTAAGGAATAATTGTTTTATCCATAATTTTATTTATTTGGAAGTATTTAGCCGTACATTTTAACAGATAAGAACTGTTGTCCCTAACTTTATGTAAATATTAAATCTTCACAAAGATCTTGGTAGATTTCTCGTTTCGCCAGTACAACTTAACTGGAGCCTCTCTTTTAATGTACTTTTTAAGGAATTAAATTTCTACAAAGTCACTAGCAGGTAGCTGTATATAATTGAAATGTTGAATATACCTTATATTGGTTGCATTTAGTATTACAATACTTCTACTTCTGAGATCGTAGCCAGATAATATATATACAAGTGATTAAGTATAATCAAAAGTTTTTAAACACAAACCAAGCATCCCAACTTAATTTTTAATTTTAACACTGTCTGTGATGGATAATATTCAATTATGGAATTGGCGTTACTAGTTAACACAAAAATTTTAGGCATTCCTTGGTAATGGTACAGCTAATGAGTGAGATCCTTTATATAGGCAAATTCAGCTTAAATGAAAAATTAGGAAAGTGAACTACAAAACATGCCTAAAATCTTATTATCTAATTAGAATCTCTTTCAAAGTTTACATTTAGGTAAAAATTTAAATTGTCTCTAAGAATTATGCAAAATAACATGCCACCCCAAATATTTCCCTTACATTATTTTTACAGTGATCTTTATCATAGCAGAATAAAATCCGTCAAACTATAAGTTATTAATCACAAAAAAATCCATACTAATCATATAGGAGAAGAGAGAGTATAGAGTATTAGAAACAATACATTTGATTGTCATTGATCCCACACCAACTATGAGTACTCTTCATACGTTCACCCTGTATACTAATAACTTGTATGAAAACATCCTCTACATATAAAAGTTTATGAACATGGTGTAAACGTGCAGCCTGTATACTGCTGTTATCTGGTCCGTACACTGTCGGCAAACAAAGGTTATTGAAACAGAATACCAAGCTTACCGTGTTTATTGGGTAGCTTCCTATGTAAATATACCGACACGTGAATACACTTATATTCTCTATCCTTATTATCGGTATACTGATATCGGTGCCTCACTCTGTATACGTATACCTTGTAAAGGAACATCCCACATATTTGCACCCTGTATATTTCAGACTGTAGAGCCGCAAAACACCATTTGACTGTGTCGGCCCAACTTTCCCAGTTGTTCTCGTTCCTTTGTCATGGTAATTCAAACTGTTAATAGATGGGTGGCTCCACTCGATAATTTGAGCAATATATCTATCCTCAAAAATGCCATTGCTATTTATGTTAATAATCAATTTAATAAGTTTTTATATGCTTCATAGGTTCTCTTAGGACCATGAACCAAAACTTGTATTTATATATCGATATAATGAATAATTATTAAGCATGGAATTGTTAAAAGTATCTACATCATCTCATTAATATCATTTTATCAAATTACAATGTTCTGATCCTGACAATCAGGACTCCTACCTATGATGGTCGGACTGCAATGTCTACCCGACTACAGATTTCGGAAACCCCCCAGGTCAGGCTAGAGGTTCTATTACACATCCCCTGATGTCTCACCGACGTGGCTAATTTGGCCACACCGCCCATGCAAATCAGATAATGTGGTGACCGTTTTTCTTTCCTACGCCGGAGCCCTAACAAGGTAAAATATTACGTAACATATAGGAAAAACAGCCGAATTGAGGCCCATCAATCTTAAAAATTATCTTATAAAGTAGTGAAATCTTTATTGACAACAATGATTACGCTTGATCAGTGACAGTTCTTTAAAATCGAAACATGTTGCACTGGTTAGTTTCTAATGCAGGGATATAATGGTGAATGCGCTAGAAACAAATAGAGTCTGTTATTCAACATATGTAGTTGAAATAATAAGAGTTTCAGAAAATCAGTAAGTAGTTTTTAAGTGATGCTTGTGTTCAGACGTACAACAAACAAGCAACTAAAATTTTATAATATATGCTTATAGAGAACTATAGGATATGACTTCCTAGACATGGTATATTTATATAAATCATACCGGATTTTCTCAAAGAATTTTTAATTTTTTTCTATTGGACATATATCAACGAGTCCGTGAACAATTTACATGAGTTACAAGGACTGAAGAGCATTCCCCATATATCTAACGAGTATATACAGGGTGGGCAAATAAGAATGATCGCAATTCATATCTCAGGAATGGCTCGTAGTACGGCTTTGGGGAAAGATATTCTAAACTAAAGTGGCAACGAGAAAAACCTGGAAATTATTTAGAGTATTGTACAACGACCGCTATAAGGCGTAACTGAACACCTAATGTGAAAATCTCTCATTTTCTACAAAATTTACCTAATTAAAATATTCCAAAAACTAGAAAATTTTAATATTAGAAACATTCCGCATTCTATTTATTAAAAGTATTTACTTCTATTTTGTCAAGTAAACGGTAGGGGTAAGTGGATGGAAAACTTGTTGAAAACAAATGCTCGTCATTCTGGTTTGGCTTATCCGATTTTTATAAACTTGAGCTTTTTGAAATTGGTTTTTCTTCATGGATCTATCAACTATATATTATAACAAATCCAATGAATTACCGAAACGCTAGAAGGCACTATCCAATTTTTTTTAGAAACCTTTTTTTTGTAAAAAAATTTAAATACAAACATGTAGTTCGGATAACGGAATCGGAAAACCGTATATCGCTATCATTTTTCAGTCTCGAGATATTACAAAATGTGTCGATGATGGAATTTTTTATTTATTTTTCGACTACTCCGGTTTCTCACAATATAATTGATTAAAGTTGGTTGTGTTAGGAATTACTTTTGACGGGCTATAGATAGTACCTTAAAATTTTCCAGTATTACTTTTACCGTCAGCGCTAGGTGGCGATAACAAAATCTAAAAAAAAATTTCATAATAAAAAAACTAGTTTCTATTCATCCTTTTTCAATATGAGACTTCATTAAGCCTGTGATGCTAGTAAAAACGTTTTTCGATAAATTTTCAAGCCAAATGTTATATGGCAAATAAAAAAATATTTAACAAGTTGGAGATTTCTCTCCAATGTATGAAAAATTCAACTGTTACTACTCGATTATATAACGAAAAGTACCTACCTAGAAAGACGTCATCAATTAAGAAAAGTTTAATTCGTCTAACCCATCTTTTGCTTACCACAGGAAACGTGTACCGTGCTATATAGCGAAGACAAAGCAGATGTGAATTTTAAACCACTACTAAGCACAAGAATATTATCTAGGGACTTGGGAATATGTCGGACCACAGATCGTAATATTCTAACAGAGCACAGGTAACTATTAACTTGATTCATTATAACTAAAATATCTGTGTTATACAGAGAAAACAAAAATTTTTGTCCGGTAAATTTTGAGTCACTTCTGCATAATAATCTAGAGAATTTTCTTGTTTCAATAATTATTGAGAAATATTTGATAGCCGTAATCTTTTTTAGGTTGCACCCATATCACATGTGATTCTTTACCAAAGTTTGACTGCTCGAGATTTCGACAATAGTCACTGACACGGAATTCTGGGTGCATAAGCTATTGGGCTTTTCTTTTTAAATGAGATTCTAACTAGAGAGTGATACTTAGATTTCTTAATTAATGAATTGCCAATTTTCTTAGAGATATTCGTTGTAAGTCCGGATTTTTTACATCAGACATATCCTAATCGATGGATAGGACGTGGAAGTATATATCATTGGCCAGCCCGATCCCCAGACTTGTCTTGCCTACATTCCTATTTATGGAAGCCAATAAAAGATTTAGTTTTTGCAAACACACCCACAATAAGGGATGACCTGGTAGAGAAAATAAGACTTGTTACTCGAATTTTCGCAGCAGCAGAAATTAGAAATTCCGTTCTGATTATTCGTCAAGGGTGGTAGTCTTATATCGAAAATGGTGGTCAATATTTTTAGCCTCTGGCGCTCCCCTAACCAATATTTGTTGCATTTGTTTGGTCTGCGTTTTGTAAAATGATATTATTTTCAATACCTTTATAGTCATTGTTTTTATTAAGAGGAGGTAATATAACTATAATTTTACACTTAATTTCTAATTTAAATTAACTTACTTACTTTACTTAACTTATCTATTTTATATTATGATATTTTCGAAACACCACCTAGCGGTGGCAGTATGAATGATAGTGGAAAAATTTTAGTTATAAAAAGTATTTCCTAACGTAATCAACCTTCCTCAATTATATTGAGGGAAACCGGAGTAATCGAAATTAAATAAAAATTCCCATCATCGACATATTTTGTAACATATCTTGAGATTGAAAAATGATATCGATATATTGTTTCCACAGAATTGTTGATAATTTATTCTTCTTTCTGATTCCGTTGTCAAAACTATAAGTTTGCATTCAATATTTTTGAAAAAAATATGATATCTAAAAAAATGGATAGCGCCCTCTAGGGTTTCGGTTAGTTTTTAGAATTGTTATAGTATATAGTCTATGGATTAGTGAAGAAGAGCCAATTCTAAAAAGTTCAAGTTCGCAAAAATCGGTTAGGCCAAACCAGAATGACGACGTTTGTTTTCAACAAGTTTCCTACTCACCTCTACCAAAACTTGACAAAATAAAACCACAAAAAGTATGCGGAATGTTTCTAAATTACGATTTTCTAGTTTTTGTAATACTTTAATTAGATAAATTTTGTATAAAATTAGCGTTTTGCACTCTTAGTATTCAGTTACGCCCTCTAGCGGTCATCGTACAACACTTTAAATAATTTTCACGTTTTTCTCGTGGCGACTTTAGTCTAAAATATCTTCCCACAAAGCTGTACTACGAGCGGTTCCTGAGGCAGATTGCGGTCATTCTTATTTGCCCACCCTGTACTTATAATTATATTTCTTCTATTCTTAACATTTGTCTGAGCTATTTTTAATAAAAAAAATATTTTCCAGATAATTTTTAAAAACTGATTTTTCGAAGGGATAAATATTAATAATGTAATCAGTAAGAAATTACCGAGAACGGTTTTAGTGTTTCAGCACTTAAAATACCAACTTCATTAACATTTTCTCCTGATGGAATCCATAATTGGTAGCCCTCCAGGAAAGTAATCCATCAGCAGCAGAAATCAACACAAAAAGAAGCGCTTCAGAAAAGCCACTCAGAATTAGATGTGTTGGATGTCACAAGCGATGGCCAAAATTTTCCAGTATTGACTTAACTTCATTGCAAGACTTCTGTTGGAGAGATAATGAAGGAATATTTATAAAATGAATTAAATAAAATGCAATGAGATTTTTTAATTAAAAATAGCAAAATGGATATAAATCAAGAAATAAAAACTACTAAGTGTTGAGACTAGTTTACATATTAGGACAGTTTAATTAATTGGATCATTGAAACAACAAGATTCTTTGAACGCATATATAACAAACTAACCCATATGGCTAGACAACTCTTTCTATTTGGTCCAACTTGACTAGTAAATATGACATTTCGGATAGTTGCGCTATAGAATGAAGCAGAGTTAATGTTATACAAGGTGGTTCAAACAAGTGTTGAATAAAATTGTTATATACGATGGTATATAATATATAATAATATAATATATTCGGGATTGGTAGAATTATAGTTATGTATGGTGGTTCAAAATTGTTAGAAAACAATGTTATATACGATAGCCCATATGTTTCATAAGCTATTTCTTTTAGCAAAGAATTATACATTCAATACGTTAATGAAACCGCTGGTAACGGCTAGTATTTACAGGAACCCTTCACATTGTAATTTATAACCGCAGTACAGCGATACACAGTTTTCCGACATAACTTGCCTCATACAGTAAAACGATAACTAAGGAAGTTCCAAATACTGATCTCAAATATCCAAATATCTGTTTAGGGTTATCGACAGACTTACATGTATTATTTTGTATATTTTGTTAATATCTTATAAACTAATTATTTTTAAAATATTCATATATATATATATATATATATATATATATATATATATATATATATTGTTTTGATTTATTTAATTAATTATTTATTTTTGAATTATTATTTAGATTTATATTAATTTATTTCTTTTATAAACTTTGTTTAATTAATTTAACTTCTCAGGGTTTTAAAATTTTTACTTTTATATATAGCATGCTTACTCCTATCTCAAAGGTGGTTCAACAGGTTCTAATATTTAACTCAATACTTACATTGTTATTTTTCTTATGGCTGCTCTGCTACTGTGTTCTTTCACTGGTTCAACACTATTACTCATTTTTGATTTTTCAAAACCTTTTTAACTTTTTAACTTTCTCTGAATCTAATTTAAAATATTATTCTTTTTTTATTGAATTTGATTTGATTGAAAAGAATCCAGATGTAATTACTATTCATATTAATCTTAGCTTGTAGTGAATTCAAACACAACTTTCCATTTCAAATTTCAACCACATCCTTTATTAATAATATATAAATAATTTAAACAAACAATTAACAAATAAACAAACGAAATATTTCCTATTTACTAAATTCTTTAAAAAAATTATTTTTACGAGAAATTTCTCTTTCATGCTCTTATTTAAAAACTACAATTTGTCATTATATCCTTATCTATTATACAAATTAATAACGCAATGTTCATTTTATTTACAATTTCAAACAGTTATTATAGCACTAACCTTTTTTTTCTCCTCGTTGTGAATAATGTCCAAAAGTTCCAAATCTGTTTATTGTCCATTCAAAACTTTCATTTTATAAACCAATTTTTATTTTTGTATTGGTTCCAATTCCACTATTACATGTTCATCCATCATTTTTGTTGATCAGTACCAATGTTTATTTGAAATCAATACTTCATTGTCATTTTGTCGGTCAAATAGGCACTACACTTTAATTCACCGTCCTAAAAATCTTTAGACACTGCCAAACTTAAACGTCATTGGAATTGTTCGTTTTGACAATATGTCTCGCCACTTTTCACTACCTAACCTCTATTAACAAGTTCTTAGGTTATTGTAACGAAAACATTTCATCACATGCTCTGAAATTCATATATTCAAACATCGGAGATGAAAAAGCCCGTCACAGAGATTGCCTCTGTTCTAACTTCGGACAATGAAAAATAGAAACCGTCACAGAGATTGCCTCTGCTCAAACTTCAGAAATCAAAAGAGACCGTTGCTATCTAAACGTAAGCTTATATATCTTTTTAAAAACAAGTGTTTGCGATAGCGTTTAATCTAGCCCGTCACCCAGTTTGGCTAAGTTTTCAATTGTTTTTTTGCGTTTAACAGTTTTGCTTTCCCGTCCCCTGAAATTGCTTAGCCCACGTGAATCCTCATAAGAGACAAAAATTTTCTTGTATGCTTATTAAATGTTATTTTTCTAATAGTTTATTTCATTTTAAGAACTTTTTTACTCTTGTTTTATTTTATTTTAATGCTTTGTTTTCTTTTTAATTGATCCTAAATTTTTCAAGGTTATTACCCTTTTCACAAATTTACCGCAAAATTTTGAATATTTTAAATTTGAGTTACAAAATTCTTTTCTTTATCATCTCTAATGTTTACTGAACAATTTTCTTTTATTTCTATTCATTAATTTAAAAGTTCTTTAGATTTTAGTTTTCTCTGTTGGTTGTTTACATGATGCTTCGCTTAATAATTTATTTTGTACTGTTGCAATTGCATGTATTTTTACTAATTAATGTTGTTTCAGGTTTCTAGCATGGATTTAACTGTTTTCCTTACAATTTACATTATTATTTTTGAGTATATTTCTCAAAATCTCCTTTGTGGTTGGATGATGACTCATCACGATTTTGAATTACCTTTTTGGATTACTTGTGAGTATTTACAAATATTATTATTATTAAAATTATCTTAACTACTTCTTATTATATACTTTTTTCCCTTTCTTAAAGTCCAGATAGTTTATTTACAATTATTTCTCCTTTTTACTGTCTCGTTGTAATGGCTTGTTTTCGAAACTGAAATACAAGAGTGCTGACCCTACATTCACCAAATGATTTTATTAAGCCTTTTTTATCTTAACATCTGACTCTTAGTTGATACTTTTCAACCCTTTCCATATATTTCTCAAATAAAAATTTGCTTTATTTTCAATAAAAATTTTCCATTATACATTTAAATTCCCCTGATGGTTATGCAACCAACATTCTTGCTATTTAGACATGCTTTTTCTCTACATTGTCTGACTTTATTTAATATTTTCCTTTTATTTTGTTTATTGCTATTTTAATTCCATAACAATATATATATATATATATATATATATATATTTGTGTTCCTCAGAATTACCCATTTTATTTGATGCATTACATGATGCGTTTGAAACATTTTTAGTTTTTCATTTAATTCTATAACTTGCCCCCAAAAAAAAATTAGGGATTTCTCCTTACTTTTCCTGTAAACTTTGGGCAACGTTCTACCTTGGCTATATTTTTCAAAATTTTAGGTTAAATAGTTTCGGAGATAAGAGGGAATGATCAATTTTTTTTTAATTTCCCCCCAGATGTACCCCTAAAATCAAAATTTCTTCATTTAAGATACTTACTCCTGATCGAGTCATCCAACTCTACATTGATACCAACATTCAACCTTTTTCGTCAAATAGGTTCGGAGAAATTTGCTGTGATGTGATAAAAGGCGAAATCAGGAGTGATATTATAAGGATGTCCGTATATTCTATATATATATATATATATATATATATATATATATATATATATATATATATATATATGCAATATAAATAAATAGATTTATTTTGTTAATTTCAGTTCTATGACGTATATTAAGCCTAACGCTTACCATTCGTCGCCCCCTTTTTGGTTACCTGTAATTATGTCAAAATTGTATTAGCTCGGAATTCCAGGTTTAACCTTTTTCGAATACTTCCCTTTAATGTTCTATTTGTCCTGTTTGTCCAAATATTTGAAAATACATATTTCAGTAACTATTTCGTTAACGTCCATAACTAAAATTCTGTTTGTGAGTTGGTACACCTCACTCCCTCTCCCCCCCTCCACTGTGAATTGTCATAGCCGAAGATTTTTTTGGCATATGGATTTTGGGTCGAAATATACCGATATAAGTGAGGATATCTACAGCTTTGGGATTTTGATGTTAGAGAGTATTTGTTGCCTGGCCGTCAATTATTATCAGTGCAACTGACAAGTAAATCAGATACTTGAAATTCCTAGTTGATAGTTATTGTATATATTTAATATAAATAAATTATCATTTATGTAAAAAATCGTGAAAAAAATCATAAATTCAAATAATATTGCAAAACAAATAACTCACCTATTTTATTGTTGTATATAAACTGAAATGAAATGTTGTGTTTTCTTTTTGTATTTCTAGCGTAATTTTCTTTATAATCATTTCGAGTGTACCCAGATCCATTCGACAGTATTGTAAACAATTTTCTCCAACATTAATTAAATGGCCATAGAGAGTGTGATATTATCCCTCAGTTTTTCGTTGCAATAAACTCGGATGTACCCATATTATTCTCTTTGGTTCATTTTCTTTTCTTGGGTTGCTACAATTATCTTCTTCATCGAGAACTAGAGCTATAATAGATAATTCTCAATCGAAAAATTCAATGATATTTTTCGCCCGTAAATATTCGAAGTAATAAAATATTTTACTTGAATTAATTATTATCAGTTACTAGACACCCACATTCGACTTTTGACTGTTTATGACGTCAGGATGACAGAGAACGCAGTGTGAATAGGGTGAATCGACTAGACCGAGATCAGACTGAGAACCACAGATCGTACTGAGAACACTCAGGGAACGAACTGTGACCGGCACTATAATGTGGATCAAGCCTAATGTTCTAGAAAATACTAAGCTTGATGCTAATGATCGTATTGTTTCTAATAAAGCCATTAAAGTACTTTCAGTTAATTAAAATCAATTTTACAAGAAACCAATTTACAATCTTGTTTAAGAAATTCATAAATCACTACAACAAATCGTTAACATGTCAAAATTTAGCAAAATCTTAAATAGATTCCAAGTCTCAATGGACAATAAATTTAGACTGTCAAAATATTGTGACATTTTTGGAAAAAACACATTTCATAATTCAATTATATTAATTCATTAAAACATAAACATGCACTATTAAAGTATTTAGCAAAAATAGGAAATATACTTGAATTAAAAATTAATTTCCTTATAATCAAATTTTGGGAACTCAAGAACGCATTTCAGATAACTATAACAAAATACAACTCTAGAAAATAAACACATTCAATGTTGTTAGGTACCTACCCAGGAAGTAAAAAATTTAAACATTAAAAGGTGCCCATTCTGTACAAATTAATTACCTACCAATCTAGTATGCAACTTCTTATGGGCTATACAATGAATACTTTTTTAATCTACAGTGTGATTAAATATAATTCAACTCCAGTATATATTTCAACCATCCTGTATATGATTTATTTACGTCCACATCGTATAACAGTTTTTTAATCACCCTACATAATTTTAATTTTCCAACATTTTTATACCACCAAACGTCCACTCCATCCTATATTCCAACCATCTTGTATATACGGCTGCCCATGGACCACTATCATTCTACTCCGTCCTATATTTCAATGATCATATAAATGCAACTTCTTCTATCACTTTACTTTGTGATTTTGTTTGCTATAACTAATCACCCTGTGTATAAACGTACCAAATAGCAGTTTAAACTTTGACATGTGTTGTCACTGAATTTTATATTAGGCCGGGAGAATGTGACAACCAAAAGCACCGTCTTCGCAAAATGGAAAAATGTTCATTTAAACATTTATTTGCCAGGTATTCAAACAAAACGAGCATGGTACTCATTGATTTAAGGAGCGGAAAATACTATGCTTTATTACCTATATGCTTGAGATGTACATAGAAAATTTTCCAATTCGCAATTAAAACTTCCAGTTCCTACAATTCCCGCACTATTACGTTGGAATTTAAATATTTATGAGAAAATGTCCGTTATGTCATTTTTTAATTTTCGGCGATTTTCTGCAAAACTGCAAGTTGCACGTGGCTGAAAAGTATATGAGATCACCTAGGGATCTTACTTAATAGATTAAACGTTAGAAAACTATAAACATCCATAAGGAGTTTTCTAAAAATCGACCAATATATTAGGGATATTGGTCGATTTCGATGCACGCATGTATTCATTCACAAATTTCATCTCTTTACCAATAGAATTCAGTTTCACCAATCCGGATATATACTCTATTGAACAAGTTCAATAATCATTCAAAACGGTTCACCACAGGAGAAGAAATCAGGTAACATACATACAAAATAAAAATACGCCACGAATTGATAACCTCCTCCTTTTTGGAAGTCGGTTAAAAATAAAGTTAATAATAGCATCAATGTTCGTAACTTCGATCAGAAACACCTTTTCCCGATAACTCAAAATCATACCCGAATACCTATTTGTACCACAAAATTAACATTTTAACGTCAAAATGCAATATTGATCACTTCGAGATGGCAATTCCTAGCATTATCAAATTTCCAGTAAATTGTTAAATACGGATTAGTATCAAAGGACGTCAACAATCAACAAATCTTAAAACGAAAATCTTTAATTCTACTAAACTTGGATATCAAAGTAAATTCTAAGTCTAGGAACTAATCAACATTAGGAGAATTTATGTCTACAAACCTTATGAAATCATAAATGTTGCCACATTTTAACAATAATTAGATCGTTTTTTTATTTGTAATAGTTTCAATAGCTATATTGTTATTCCTTAAAATGAAGAAACATATTCAAAACGGAAAATGGAGATGTATATGATTTCCATTATAACCTTATATCAAATCAATTCGCTGTTGCATTTTATAATGTGAATAATATTATATAGGAAATCTTCTTAATAGTAAATGTCAATATTCACAACCTTTGTTTGCCCAAGATAGCCAATATGCTTGGCCAGTATTTAATCCAGACAGAAACCATATGTATGTTTTTTTCATTGGAGGAACGTCGTCGTCGAGTACAGTTGGTTCCGGAGACAACTACCTGCCATGGTCCTTTCGGGTTACCGAGACGGAAAAAAACAAGTAATTAAGTTATAATACCTAGTATTATAGCATTATCGATTTCGTTAATCCTAGGCCGTTCATAGTTTAGGATATTAATTGTACTAATAAAAGTTTATTTCACAGAAAAAAACCCAAAGAGAGACAACAAAGAAGAACCAGAAACAAGGACGGGAATCAGCTACGCAGCGGCAGCTAGACTAACCGAAGTAGAAAAGAGAAACACGGGCGAATGGACAAGACGTACTCACAGTGATGGAAGAGATGAAGAAAATGTTCCAGTCCTTCATGGGGCTGGCAACTAGACTCAACCTCGTGCATGAATAAGATAACCTCAACAGCATGAACAATCAAGACGAGGAACGCCAACGGGCTGAATAACGAACGGCAACTACACCTAGAAAAGCACAACATCAACACAGCAGCAACACAAGAAACCAAAATCAAAGAAGAAGGCAACTTCAGGATCAGCAACATACAATACATAGAGCGGACAAGCCAGGAAGGATATCAGAAGGAGGAGTGGCAACTGTGAAGAACCGACTAAAACACCAACAGGATGACCCATACTAAACAGAGAACATCGAAAATGGAGAACGCCAAGCCGAAGATACTAGAAGGAAACTACAGGAACATGCAGAAAGAGAGAAATACGACGTAAAAGGACCAACGGAATCAACCCATCACCCGATAAACAGAGGTCAAGGACACCAATTTATCAGACAGACATACAGAGAACGGAGGAACTATCATCGGACCACAACCCAGTGACGATAACAGCAGCAGCCTGATGGACAGATCAGCGACACACCAAGGCAGAGACAAGAACCAGTGGGGAGGGATTCAGAGGAACGAGGACCGAAGAAAAATAGGAACCGGCAGCAAGTACAGATGAGGACGCATGAAGAATCACAGAGGACCGAGAGACTGCAAACAGAGGAAGACGCAACATATCATATGGAAGAAGTATTTTAAGGAATAGCGTAGGGATAATATAACAGCTCAGGGAAACATATAACAGTAAACAAATTAGGGAACAAATATCAAAAGATGGACTAGTAGTAAGAAATTTGTAAACATTTAGCTCTGACAATAAAGACATGAGTAACTAGGGATGTTTCATTTTGGGGCTTTCTGAAATCCATAGTGCATAAAAAAGAAACAAAATCGCACGTCTAACGACGATTGCAAATAGTATATGCTGCGGATGTCTAAAAGAATATGTTAATCGTAAAAATAATTACATACAATCTTAGATGATTCGGTTAGCTAAACAATGAAGTAATAAAAAAATAAGGAAAATTTTAGTTAACTCGGTATAGAGCATGTACTACCTACCTTTGTAGGATATATCAGTACTGATTATACACAGTGAGTCATTTTAATGGAGACACTAATTTTTTTTTAAGTTGGCGTTGTAGAATAAAATTTCTTAGACGAAAGGCCAAATCCATCATTCAAAATTAACACAAAAGGGCATCTGAGTGAATTTTTGACATTTTAACTTTACTTGAACTTAATTTAATTTTCAAAAATTAAAAATTATTATTTTTTAAAATCCAGGGGACAAAAATCACGGTTCCCATTTAAAAAAAAGTAACTATGACCTTCAAATGACCTTGACAATTCTCCTCAAGGTCAATATGCTCAACGTTATTGGCTCACAAGTTCAAACATTCACACCTCCCAATCCTTAACAGCTTGAAGAAAATGTTCATCGGCCAAATTTTCAATATATAACTGTGATTTGGTCTTCTAAAGGACTTCCTCATAAAATATAGATATTATTTTGGGCGTAGTTTAGGTTTCTGTGTCAAAAATAAGTGTTTCCATTTAAAATAGTCAATCTGACATTCAAATGACCTTAAACATCAATCTCAAGGTTAAAACTGATATGCAAGGAAGATGCAGGTTTTTGGACAATCCCAAGTTTTCGAAATAGTACGAGATCCGGTTGCAGAATTAGTGCACCCATCGAGTGTTTGCTAAAAAACAAATTTTAACGCATATTTTTGATTAGGAGAATATTATTCTACCAGGTTGCCTATCAAAATGTGGCAGCTAATATTTTTAATTAAATTATTATTAAAAATAAAAAATTCAGACTTGTTTTTTCAATAAAAGTTCGTCCACTTCACGGCAATATATGTAAAGATTCTGACAAATCACGGTTGCCGTTGCGCAGCAAAGTTAACATAGGTATGATTGTGTTACATTTATGCACTCATAATGTACACTTATTATTTATATATCACATTAAAGCTAATTTTTTTCTGTTTATTATGATATACGGTTGCCTAATTAAATCTGGCCGCCAATAAGGGTTGCCGGCTGTTAAAGATGGTAAATGCTTAACATCACCAAGTTGAAACTGCGGGCGAAATCATACCAATTGAGCAATGTGACAACATAAAATCGTGAATATCGCACTAACTTAATACCCAGTAAGGACACCGTGAATGTTTTTTTATGTGTTTCATAGTGTGTGGTTGTCACAGCGTACCGCACGCATCGTCCAAATCGCGTTTACATGGGACACTGCCTAAAATAAAAACCACGCTGTTTTGGACTGAAATAAAATTGATAAAGATGAAGACTTGTTTTCAGTGTGTCAAAAAATGCAATGTACTGGACTTTGATAACGCATCATCAAAAAGTATTCGCTAATGTTATTGTTCCGTCGAAAGGAAAAATATTAATATCATGACACTTTATTAACAGTTGATTCTACCCATGATTTTTAATTAAAGGTTTCAACATACGTACATTCCACCGTGCAGTCAATCTTTGAAACAAAATTGTTGCCGACAATTTTTTTTTAATTCGATGTACTTAAATGCTGAGCCGGAATGCATCAAGTTCCGCTCGGAAAATAATGACTGGCTGCTGTTAGATGGTTTTCTAAAACCAGTACATTTTTTGAAAATTTTTAATGAACCTAAATATTTAGTTAATATATAGAAAACCTCTCTTTCACTCAACCTTTAATATTTACCATCTTTAACAGGCGGCAACCCTTATTTGCGGCCAGATTTAATTAGGCAACCGTATATCATAATAAACAGAAAAAAATTAACTTTAATTTGATATGTAAATAATAAATGTACGTTTTGAGTGTATAAATGTAACAAAATCATACCTATGTTAACCTGCCTGCGAAGAGGTGCGGTCAAGTGCGCAACGGCAACCGTGATTTTTCAGAATCTTTTGTATATTGCCGTGAAGTGGACGATATTTTATTGAAAAAATAAGTCGGTGAAATGTTTTACCAAGAATCAATTAATAACAATTTAATTAAAAACATTTGCGGTCATATTTAGATAGGCAACCTGGCAGATATATATTCTCGTAATCATAAATATGCGTAAAAATTTGGTTTTTAGCAAACACATGATGGGTGCACTAATTCTGCAGCGGGATCTTAGACTAAAATATTTGAATGGCTCGATTAAAATGCCCCTGTAGAAAACTTAAATAAACATAATTTAATTTTAATGGCTTGTATCTTCTTCACTATCAAAAATTGTACTAAGGTAAATCGTACTATTTTATGTGAGGATTTCGCTGTAACTTTGTGGTCCATTACTAACAGTCCCTCATGTATAGCTATTTCCATATTTATTGACTTATAACTAAAAGTAGAGTACTATTATTATTTACTACAGGCAATACACTAACGTGTAAATTAAATGGTCTACAGCTATTTAATCTACTGGTTATCGATCAGTAATTTGAAGTTAATTTTCTATAAATTGACCTAAAAATGTATATGTATTTGCATCAGTTCTCACACCTTTTGTTCGGTTTTGCTACGAAAAGGGTATTTATCTTCCCTCGTGAAAACCTTATGGGTTGGGGTTTCCCAGCTACTTGTCAGTTGTTTCCCATTGTTACTGGCATCTACCAACCCTTTTCACTTTTGTAATAGATAAAACACTATTAAATGAAATTAACTTCATTTTATCTGGTATCTTCGCTTGATTTATATAACGTGTACTATTTTACCCTTTCTCAAATCCAATTAATCTAGGAGATTTACGCGTAACTATAGTGTTTTAATAGACAATAAATACTTGTGATTATCCGTTTATAATTATTTTATGAATCTATTTGTGCATTAATGATTTATTATTTTTCTACCTAATTCTGTACTTGCACCTAAAGGGAAATTGCAATAATTTTTGAAATGAAACAAAATGAAGCTATTAACCAGTATCAATAAAAAGACCATACAAAAATTAGCAAATTAAACATTTTAAGAAAGAGCGGCAGTCATTTTAGACTGGGTAATGGAAGAAAAAGCTTCTTACGCAATATACTTTTCCCATCTCTCGTTATCTTCTTGTCTCTGTTTTTCGTTATTTGTTTCATTCTTAGTAATGGATATAAATTTCAGGAGTACTAATCCTAATGTGTAATGTAGTTCTTAGTTTAATTAGAACGGAAAAGGAACATATGACCTGTTGTAAGTTATTTTTTAATTAATTAAAATAAAGTTTGTTGAATTATAATATTTTAAAAATTCTTCGCCTATTTAATATTCTGGCGATATATAAGAAAGTCACTTTAATTATAACAAACGGAATTATGGCAACATTATTTAAAGAGGGTAGATTTTAAACCACACTCCAAAAGTTTTTAGAATATGTTCATAGATATTTAGGAAAAAATATATACTTTACATACTTTAAGAAAACCGATGGCTCAATATGATTATTATTTTATTTTTAGCAAGTCACATCATAACATATTTATACACCAACGCCATTCTTGTCACTTCTTGAACTCGTTATTTAATGCTTTCAGCTGGACACTTTTTGAGTTTAATCCCCATATAAGTTTGTTAAACTTGTCTTTATCATATATAAACTCAGTAAGGTTGACATTTTTTGTGAAGATCTATTTTGTAATTCTAGTCAAGTATCAATTTAAAATACCGCAAACAGAAAATTGGACTGCTTATTAAAACGAAAAGCAAATTTTGTGCTGGTATTATATATTAATTAGATGTTATATTTGTTTATTTACTAAAATTTATTGAGGTTCTATAAAATGGTCACTGTTTCTTTTAGAGAAAGCTAAAGGTATTTCAAGATCAAACAGGTGTGGTCCTCGGCTAAGAAACTTTTGCCTCATCTTCGTAATGTCATGCCAGCACAGTTTTGGACAAATCATTCTTAATTTGTGCGACCTTAGCCTAAATCACACTTGAGAATACGGCATCAGCGATTTAGTTATCACTGCCTTGAAACTTGAAGTTATATATACCTACCACATCAGATCAGATCAGCAGCAAGTAATAATAAACTAGACTGGAAATCCATTAGTTTGTGATAATCATTTTTAATAACACCAATTTTTTTTATTTTCAAACTCAGGGTGTCAAAAAAATGTCACTGAGCACTCCCTGTATATTGTTTGTGGAACAGGCCAAGATAAAGTATACTAATTTCCAATAAATTATTAGTATTGTAATTCCTGTCTTATTCTTGCCTTGTTGGTACTTTTTTGGTATATACTCTAGACTCATTACCAGCTATGCTTAATCATTTTCGATGTTTACACCTCATTTACAAATGTCTGTATTTTACATATTTTCCAAACCCTTTGGGATCTAAATCAAACTCCGTTCTCAATGACTATAAAATCGCATTTAGACAAAAGAAATTAAAACAAATTAAAAAGTTTATAGTGGTAATTATATAAAATGTCCAACCCTTAATGTTTTGGAACTTTTGAAATACACTTTTAATAAGTTTCGTCAATCTCTTCCTGCACTCTAAATTCTCTTCCTCCTCTTGATCATCTAAAACAGAACGATAAATCAGCAATTCCATCATTAGCAAATTCTCCTCAGGTGGCGTCGTCAGAGATTCCAACTATAACTACTGACATTTCTAGAGTATTTTATGCAACATGTACGTTTAAAAGTGCAACTGGAAGGTCTGCCTTCTCATTTTGATCGGAACATAAATAATGTTTAAACCAAATAAATAAAAAAAATTTGAATTCTTACTTTATTTACCACTTTCACTCAGCACTGTGCGATTCATTAGGAAACATTTATCACCGTCTTCAAGACCAGACTCTATACTAATTTAAGAGTCACTTTTTCAACCTCCTGTACACTCTTTATTATAATCTAAATAAAACAAACCTGTATTATCTAAACTTGATGAACTCTCAATTCTAAACTCTGTACAATCAGTTATCACTATTGTGTCACTGTAATTTTCTTTAAAAGATTCTGGCAAAGATATATAATAATAGGTACAAATTGTAAATAATTTCCAATATTAATTTCAATTATTATTGTTAATGTAAAATGTATACTATATAATACAATCTATAATTACTATAATTTATTGATTTTCTACAAACAAAGAGACTCTTAACATATAACTACCACGCTCAACTATTTTCATAAATGTAAGTGTGGGCTTCAATAACGCATGAGGGAAAAAATCCAAATACACTTACCCCAATCATTAGAGATTTTTAAGTGACATAAAATTTAACAGCAAACCGCTTATGCCATCAGATTAGCCATAATTAATAGACTATAAATAACCTGATTTTAACAGAAAATTCGAAAAAGTAAATTATTTAAACAATAAAAACCCATAAAAATGTGATTGTCTTTTGTTTTTTACTTGTGTTGTGAAAACTTATAGAGAAATCGTAATACTTTCAATGAAAAAGTTGTGAGGAATCGGAAAACCTTTACAATGAGCGTTTACAAGTCCAGATCGGAGGATTTATCGCTGAGAAAATCCAGAAAAACCTATAAATAATTTTTTTTTAATTATAACTTTGTTGTAATGAAAATTGCAAAGTTAATTTTCCGCTCAATGATAAACTACAATGTTAGAATTATTTAAGCTCAATATGGATTTTGTCGATAAGAGAAAATTGTAATTTAAACAATTAAGAGGGATATTTTGCGAACGATACCGTATTAACTGCGTTCGTCTGATAAGGAAATACCAAATACATTTTAAAAGCTCGCATCATGTACTTCAATTTATATATTTTAGATTTTTGTTTAATTGCTGTAAAAGTGGTTAAAAATGCTTGTAATTATTGCATTTTATGTGAGACTTCATGCCAGAGGAAGAAAGAAGAAATTGTGGTGGGATTTGAAGGTAATTTAGGGGAAACGGACGCGACGGGTTGCAGACTATTGGGTGCAAGTGAATTTACTTGAATGCCGCAAGCAAAACTTGCAGTTTTCGATGCAGTAACGGAAAATTCTTATTCCATATTTTATTTGAAGACGCGAGATGTAAGGCCGACATCGCGTCTTCAAATTTAACGAAATGTTTCAAATACATAAAGAAGTGTTCGAGAGGACATTCAATTGTGGGAAGCGCAACTGATGAAGGTTCCCTGACCAGAAACAATATATATTATATATAATATATATTGTCTTGCGTACAAAGGAATGACACCTCGAAGAGAGTATTCCATATTTTATTGTCGCATATGTATTACCCATTTAAATATATTATCGCTAAGACTTTAAGCTAATGTCATTATAATTTATTGAGCATTTTACGTACTGAAATATGCAACATATGTAATTATTTTTTAAATAGCCTTTTAGGATTCTTTTAATGAACAAAAAGATTGCTCAACACAAAAATATTATAAATCTTGATTCATTTTAATAAAATTGTTAAAAAGTACATATCTTCATTCATTATAAAACATCTGCTCTCGTTTATTTACAAAAGTGTATATCAATAGAATAAAACTGTGTTTTCGTCTAAAAAATCTTATAATCCGACATATCTCCATTATTTGTTCTAAAAACTAATTCCAACTATTTTTTGACATGCTCGACTATCACCTACGGAATCAGAAAAACAATTAGCTGTCATTATATTAACAGTAATTAAATGAGTAAATTATATAAAGTAAAATTTTGTATCAAAATATATTTTAAAATATAGACTGAGATTTATTCATTACAGAATAAATAATCCATTGAACTAAAGTTAATAACTTATCGCATTCAAAACAATCGGCATTTAAATAATTCTTGGCCCCTAATAGGAAGCAACCAAGCTTACGTAAATTCCCCATTAAATAGCTTCGTTGTCAACTGACGCTTCGCTCCCCCACCTTTCACATAATTATGCATATAATGCAATTTTCACAAAAAAAAACAAAATCCAAATTTTTGCTAGTTTTTATTCTTAAAATAAATTATTTCTACGAATTTTCTGTTAAAATCATGTAAATTCGTTTGCTATTGAATTTTGTGTTCCAAAATGCCTTCAATTTTGCTCTATTCACTATATGATGTAATTGACAATCAATAGGGAGAAGTTGGGAAGCTGAAAAACAATAAAAAAATATCAAATGTGCCAACAAACCACAAATACACTTGAACAACATACCAGATACACAGTAGGTATATCGGTCTATCATTTTAAAGAGTAACTAACAAAAAAAAGAGACAAACTTAATATAAGCGAATATCCCATACAACTCAGTAGACATATAACGCTAAATGTGGAAGCAGTGTAGAAGGCAATAAAAGATACCACATTAAAAAAAGTGGCCAGGTCTCTCGAATCTGGGTAGGAAACATAAGAAGGATGCGACTTAGCAGGGTAAACTAGTGATATGGTGAACTGTGAGTTCCTTGCTGTGGGAAATGAAGAACCAACTAAGTTCTGGAACAGGTAAGCATACTAAAAAGTTTTACTTTATATAGCTCAGAAATTTTAAACACATCCAAGCTTTAAAAAAGAAATTTATGCAACAGGACTAAATTTTCTGAGGAGGACCTATGTCAAATTTGGAAAGAACATGGACTAGAAAATATGGAAAAATCGCTTAAAATTGAGTTCAATTGTGTATAAATAAATGCTTATCACTTTCAACATTTAATTTTATGTTGAGTGAATATAAATAATAATAAAATTTTATCTTAATGATTAAATATATTTCAAAATTTAAATTAAATGTTCTTGTACTAATGCCAAAAAGGTAAAGCTATTAGGCTGTGTGCCCGACTGTAACGCACGAACGTCTGTAAACTAAACGAAGCTTTGAGTAATTGTCAAATTGGTGAAACAGTTTTTTTATTTGTCGGTTTTGCCGTACCCAGACCAAACGTTTGTCAGTAATTTAAAATAAATTATTTTCAATTCACCGCTTATTATCACGTTGTACAATAAAAAATGGCATAACAGTTATTCTAAAAAAAATGTACAGCATTACTAACCTACCTGCTTTTATATGGTATCGAATGCTGGTAGAATTAAAAATATTAAAGAAAATAACAAGAATATGTATTAGGATAAGACTGACGTTAAAAAATAACGTTATTATATTATTAGCAATATATTTAAAAAATAATATATATTTTATAAACAAAAGATATTATGAGACAAGATTCTGTTAGGTTTAAAAATATCTAAAAATTTGTTACATAAATCTTATGCACTTAATCCCTTCTTATTCTCAAAAAAATAAGTTTGAAAAATATTGCAATTATCATTAGCTTGGGTATATTCACAATTTGTTTTACGTTATTAAAATTTATTTATTTTTCACATATATTTATTTACTTATAAACTGCTAAAAATGTATTCAATTGAGAAGATTTGTAGGTTGGAGGAAATCTGGTATCAATGCAGCTAGGGCTCAACTCGCCTTCGTTTTTTTTTCTCCAATAAAATAATCACTGCTTATACAGGGTATTCCATCTCAAACGAACCACCTTGAATATATTGGTTATTTTCAAAACTATTGCAATAAGAAAAAACAGGTCGATTTTTGTTTCAACATAAACAGCCAATTCAATGACCTTGAAATTTGAGATAGGGCAAATAGGTGTTGTCGTATATCATTTGAAAGCCCTTTTACGGAATATACCGTCATAATAATTTTTTATTGCAATTCCTGTTCATGTTACAGAAAACCTAACGGACCTAGTAGTAAAACCGAATTATTAAATTAAAAGTTTTTACTGCATGGAAAAGTTTTAAAAAGGAGTTCTTTTATAGTACGCTCTTAAACCATCCTGTTTCACTGCCGCACCCTCTAATAACACACAATACAAGAAAAACATTAAATGTAAATATTCATTTATTTTACATTATTTTTTGCTGATATTTACAGCAAGTTTTTTATCTGTTTTGACCTTTATTCGATCATTTAAAGCATTTTACATGTATCTGTCAAATTATTACTTTACTGATTTGTTGAAAATTTAAAACATAATTATGGTATACACATTGCAAGAACATGTTGACCTGGTAAGTCTTTATTACCAAAATCAAAATTGTGCTCGATCTGCTACAAGGGTTTTTAACCAAAACTATCCCGAACGTAACGTTCGTCATAAATACGTACTGGAATTGATTTTAAAATTTGTTGAGACTGGCTCAGTAATGAATAAAAAAAGAGGTCCCAATGGAGTTGTAAATGGTAAAGGGGTAGCTGTGGCTACATTGGGCCATGTCCAACTTATACCAAATACGCAGTCTGTCCAGCAAATATCTGCAGTTTTCGGTATTAGCAAAACTAACGTTTTTAGAATTTTGCATAAGTACAAATTCCATCCGTACAAAATTAAATTACTTCATGAATTGAATGAGGATGATTGGGATCGAAGTCAAAAATTTTGCGAAATTATGACCTAGCATATGGTGGAAAACCCGAATTCCTTGTACAATGTTTGCTTTTCGGATGAGTGCACTATTTCACTTCATGGGGAGGTCAACAGATTTTGGAGCGATACAAATCCTCATTTATTTCGAAAAGCTCATAGTCAACATCCGGTAAAACTAAACGTTTGGGCAGGGATTTTGGGAAATGATCTAATTGGACCCCTGTTTATTCCTGGTAATTTAAATGGTGAAATGTATCACAATATATTGGAAAATGAAATGAATGCATTGATAATAGAAAAATTAGAATATGATCCTCTACTGCATGAAGAATAGAATGGCCTGCTTGATCACCTGATCTGAACTCTTTGGATTTTTTTGTTAAATCCAAAATTTTTATGACTCAGCCTGAGAATTTGGAGGAACTGCATCAACGAATTATAGCGGAGTGTCGTCAGATAACATCGACTATGCTAAACCATGTCAGAGACGGCTTTCAGTCAAGGTTGTACTATTGTGTGGAAGTCAATGAAAGACACTTTGAACATTTGCTTTAGAGGCATTGTATTGTATTGTAAATTCTTTTTTTTTAATCCTCTTATTATTACATGTACAGAAATTGCAATAAAAAATTGTATTACGACGGTATAGTCCTTAAAAAAGGGCTTTCAAATGATATACGACAACACCTATTTTCCCTATCTCAAATCTCAAGGTCATTGAATTGGCCTGTTTATGTTGAATGCACGCAAGCGCTAATTCACCTAAAACAATTTCCCCCTCGAAACAAAAATCGACCTGTTTTTTCTTATTGCAATAGTTTTGAAAATAACCAAGTTATTCAAGGTGGCGCGTTTGAGATGGAATACCTTGTATAATCCATTGTGATCCATTAATACTTAAAAATATACACAAACACTAATAAATTGTTTTTATAATATACGGACACATAATTTTACTAATACTAGTACTAAATGCTAAATGTAACAAACAGCATTTTTTATTTCCATAATTGAAACAACTACCAAAAAATTTTTCTTATATTAGTCATTTAAAAAATATTTCATTTCATTCGGAAAATATGTTATTATAGTGTTATTGCTACTACTGAAATAAATGACATGGTATTATTTATTTTTGCCCTTTTACGGCAGCGATTCACTTATTTCTTTGATTTATTTTCTTTCGCAGCCTAAAATTTATAACATATACATTCACTTTTTATTGTGTGTATTTTCAGTTCACAACGCAACTACTCTGATGACCGATTCTGTTTTTATTTTATGAGTTAAAACTAATTAAAAATGTTCATATTTGTTCCTCCGAAAACAGCCTTCTGAGCCAGATCTGTCTGACATAGATATTATAGGTTACAGTAATACACCTTTGTCATAGTTTTACAATTGAAAATTGTTTTCTAATTTATTTAAATATATTTACCATCATATACATATTGGCCACCCAATGTTACTAAAATAATTAATTTTAAATTAATTATCCGTAATAAAATGGTTTAAGGTAATTAATGCAGAATGTGAAAATGTCTCAAGAAGTGACTTTTTTATTGGCACATTAATTTCTCCGAACTTTTGTTTGCAATAAGCGTGAACGTTAGTTAAGGTGTTTGTAAATTTATAGCAATCTCAAATCAAATTAGAATACTATTCAGTGTTCATTTTACATAATCTTCTCGACAATATTCTTTGAAGTCGACGTCCAAATGAAAATCTTAATAAAATTCAGATTTAAGCAAAGCTTTAGCTTTAGTCGTTGCAAAAAGGAAAGCGGCTGTAGTTCCAACATGACCCAAGAATAAATTGATAGTGAAGCTTCCGAAAGAAGACGTCAGTTTCTACAATGCGATTTTGTCTTTTTTGGCTAAACGCAGAGTGACGGATATCGTGAAGCTTGTCAGCTTCGAGATTGCCTGCGAAAGCTCATCTCCTAGAATGAATCTTATGAATTTTATTGACAATTCGAATCGAGCCCTTGCACCAAGGATAGCAAACTAAATCCTCTAAGATATAAGAAGGTAATGACACATTTCATTGAAACAGGCCATTAAAATTGGGGCTTTAAGTTTTCAAATTTATTCTAAGGCAAATATAAATTTAAATTAGGTATTAATCTTTAACCTACATTCCAACAAGGTAAAAATTTATCTCATTTAAAATTATGTCGTGATATTTATCGTTTAAAACTAGGAGTTAAGTACTTGATTTCAGCACGAATATGGTGTGGCATTTAATGGGGTTATTATTATTTCAAAAAATCCTCAAACATGCCAGAAATTAAATATATAAAACGAAGCATGTGATCACGCAGTTTTGAGCAAATAAGAGTATGTATTCAACCAAAACAGGGAAAATATAATTTCACGATAGTTAACTTAATGTAAACCACTAACAAAAATTCCTGCTCTGGGAACAACACAACATGCTATAGCGTAAACACAACTTAATATAGCATTATTTAAAAATCAACTTGGAACGTTATTTTATTGAGTTATATAAGTTTGTGCCCCATTGAATAATTGTGCTTCTTCAAGATGGAATCATCACGACTAAAAACTGAAAAATACACTCGCGTTTATTTCATACAGTTATTCACAACAAAAAACAAGTTAAAAGTAAAGAAATCTTAGAAGAATACGTTGAAAAACTTTGAGAATAGTGTTGTTCCTGCGCTAGGCGATAATGTATAGCATTTAATAGAATAAATAAGCTCAAAACTTGGACATGCATCTCACATTTATAGAAAAAAAAACTATAAACGGTATCTTTGAAAACTTTATTTGATATTTTATCATAGACAGGTATGAGTGTAACATACGGTAACACAATCTGGAATCCATACAAAAAGGGCCATAAGAGAGAAGAAGCTTAACCTGGAAGCCTTCCGTATCCTTACGGTCAAAAGTATTTAGACAGGGACGCAATTTAAAATATCTTTTCAGGGGCACTAAAAATGGGATGAGTAAAAGTTTGGAGACATGGGAATAAACAGTGCCCATAAATGTTTATCGACCAAGTGATTTTGCTGTTTGCAAAAATAAGCCAGAACCTCGAAGAAGAATGCAAAGAATAGGGCTTAATGTAAACAGAACAAAAATCGAACATTTGAAAGCAAGAAATTAAAAACCTACATATACCAACACGAAATTAAGAGGTGTGCGAATATATCTTTTTGGAAAGTATTATATCTCAAAAAATATGTACACAATAGAGTCCAATAAGATAAAAAGTTTTCGGTATGCGGAATCATCATCTAAAGTCAAGAAAAATATCCCTCTAACCAAATATATTTATATTTAAATCACCCGTTTAACCAATTTTAACATACGGTCCTGAATGCTAGCAATATGCGACAAAAACGAGAAAATTCTTGGGATAGTAGAGATGACCTTTCAATGTAGCTATAAAAACAATTTCAAATTATTTGTTGAGTTTAACTATTAAATCATAAGTTCATTTAGTTTAATAGAATATTTGTTACCAATAAAAATGAGATTGTTTCATAATATACACATTTCAGTATGCTACTGTATGTATGCTGCCTGTGAAATCATATAGGTCTGTAAATTAGCTTCAAATAAGTTTACGTATAAATTAGAACATTTTTGGATGTATTTGTTGAAATAAATGTAAATTGGAAAAATACTAAGCTCATGTAGGTTCTACATAATAATTATTGTCACTATCAACATTTCAAAATGGCCAAAGACCAATTTAACCGGACTCGTTGATGACATAGTCTTCACCTGCGGTCTTTTTACTTGGGGGACATCCAAATTTCAAATCGCATGGCAGTCGTAACTCTCGTCCTATAATAACAGTTTTCGGGGTCTGACCCGTTGCCTCGTGCACAGAAGAATGATAAGCCATTAGAAACAAGTGAAGATACTGGTCGCAGTTTCTTTGGTGCTCAGAGACTACCTTGGACAAATGGCGGTTAATAGTCCTATTCATCATTTGTACCATTCGCTCGGATTGCGAGTGTAATGCTGTCGTCCGTGATTTATTGATCTTCAAAAATTTGCAGACGTTTTAGAAGGGAGTAGACTCGAAATCTCTGCATTGATCGGAGTGCAACTCCAAGAAAACACCAAAACTGCTTATCCATTCCTTGACATCAGCAATGGTCTAGGTTTCTTGATTCGGCAAAGCATAAGCCTCTGCCTATTTACTGAAATAGTTCATCACCAAAACAATGTACTTATTTCCGGAGTCAGATTCAAGGAATGGACCAAAAACATTAATTGCTACTCTTTCAAATGTAGTGCCGAAGTTATATTGCTAAATGGGAGCTTTTGCTCGCTATTGAAGCCCATTACTTGCTGCACAATCTGTACATTTCCGGCACCAATCCTTGACATCTGCTTGGTAGTTTACCCAATAGAAGCGTTGTACCGTCATGTAGTTCCCGCAAAACTATTTCTTCTATTTCTGGGGATTACAATTTCTTTTATGTCCTTGCCCTCCTCTGGAGTTTCCACCACGTGTTTTAGAAGTCCGTTCTCCAGGTTGAGGGAGTTCCCTGAGCCCAGTATGACTTTATGGTAGGTGAATATCGGGAAATCTCCGGCCACCTAGGTTTGCGGTCTTTTCCTTCCACCGGATGACCTCTTTTAACTTGGGATAAGGTTTTTGTTCTTTTTGTATCACCTTGGATTGCCAATGGCCATCAACGACTAGAAGAGAACAGCCCTCTTTTCCTTGAGCTTCCTCACCATCTTTACAATTATCAGGGCATGGTCTCTTCGATAAATTATCAGCATTCTTATGGCTCGTTCCAACACGATGTTGAGACAAGGAAGTCGCTATTCCGTTGCTACCCTTGCAACGACCCCTTATATGTCGTACCTTACCACAGTTCCCACACCTCCGCATTCCTTTTTCGGTAAGGACTTCCTCTACTATCTTCCTTACAAAGACTTTATCATTTCCGTCAATTTCTAAATCCCTTTCTTCTTTTTTTAAATCGGTCACTTTCAATTGGTTCAAAATCACCGTTTTAAACGTTGTTAGTCTATTTACTCTTCGGGTTGTTGGATTTATTTAAAAACACAGTCGAATTCACTATAATTTATTTCTACTACTTTTATTTATATTCACACAACTATTTACAATTTTTCTTGGACAACTAATGTTTACTGTACTGCGACTAAATACTGAATGAATCCTGTCGTCAGCTCTCCGTATTTATATATTTCTTCTCGGAATTCTTTAAGTTTCTCGATCATTGAATGAAATTCGATGAATTTCCATAGCGCTAACCAGGTCCACAGACCAGCAACATTTCCGATTCCACGAAATATCGTATGAATGCCGATTCCACGAAATATCGGATGAATTCCCGTCACATTATTATAGCCCTTAAGAGCTCTATATTTGAGCTTCATCCAACCCTATATCATACATGTGAATTTTATTTGTTATCATATTTTCACCTAAATGATTTGGTAACAAAGTGTAAACCATTTAAAAAATGAAAACCTTGCTTATATACTTTGCCTAGTTACAACGTGTATCCATTGGATCAGAGGAGTTCGATGGATCTATATCTATTGAACTTGAGAATAATTCTCATACATCTGATTTGAAATCTTTGCAGACTCATTTTGCTATTTTGGTCTAGTAGACACAATATACTCGAATGAAAATTAAAATGTGGATAAATTATAGTTAGTTATAAACTCTTAACCTAGTCACAATAAATAACTCATCTGAAGTTCTGGACAAATATATATATATATATATATATATATATATATATATATATATATATATATTTATCTTCTGCAAATACGAAAAATGTTTATTGAAGTTAAATTTATATCCATTATTAAGCCTAAATATATAATACTTCGGGCAAATTGAATTTTTTTAAATAATTTTTTGATATTTATATCTATTTTGGTTAAGATAGTTCTCAATTTTTTCCAGTTTTGGGTTCATATTTTCCACTGCATTATTCAAATTTGTGTCATAAATGGCAAGAAGTGTGTCATCGACAAACAAATTAATGAAATTATATTTTGATTTTGTGGAGATATTCATTTATATAAATTAGAGATAATAACGGCCACACGATACTTCCTTGTGACACATCATATTTGATACAGAGAATGTATTTCCCATTCTATTTATTTGTTGTCTGTTAGCCAGAAAACGTTCGCATCAATTCAAAACAATACCTTGATACCATATTTTTTTCAATTTAGAAAGTAAAATTTGGATATCGGTGGTTTCATCCAAGAATACTGCTACTAATATTGTTAATTGCAATGATGTTTCTCAAGAGTGTTTCGCTCTATAGCCAGATAGGTATTGAAACATATAATTTTCATCAAATTATTTAATCTTTTGATTGTATACAGCTCGTTCGATTTTTTTTTTCTAGACCTGGTACTGCCTAAATTGGTTGAAAGTTACATAATTATTTTTAATTTTTGGAACGGGAATAACTGTACTAGTTTTCAACGAATTGGGAAAAATTCCTATCTGTAACTAACTGCTAACAAGATGGAGCATGTCAAATTTAACTGACTAAAATTTACATTTCATGAATTTTTCATTTAACACATCACATAAATTAAATTTATTTCCCATTTTATTAACTAATAATAAATAACAGGAATATGTTGACCTTGAGCTACAAAAACCATAGCCACTCAGGGCATTCGAGAATCTTATTTTAAATAAAGGTGGTGAGATGGAAATTTCACATTCATATACTATCTGCTGTATAATGATTTTCTGCAACGAAACGGGAATAATTTGAAAATGCATTACCATCACGAATAACAAGACGATTGGAATACGGAATTTACGAAGTCGAAGGGTGTTACTTAAACTGATAGAATTTAAGTTTGAAGGAAGTAGTAGTCCGGGGACATAAATTTTATGTCGAAGATTCTAAATCACATAAATCCAACAGCTTTTAGCTTCTGTTTAAATTCATGATTAACGGATTTGTGGAAGACGAACTACTCCCTAACTTTCGATGGGTCTATTCGGGTACACTGCGGAGCTAAAGTTGATGGCTATGGCTTCTCTGTCGAATTTTATTACAGTTTCTAGTTAGAACTTCTGTTCGAATATACTGAATCTGATAAACAGCGAAAGTTACATCACCAAACATATAAATAGAATCACTATTCGCAAACTATTTACTTCCGATTTACTGGGTTTCGGAACGTACTCACTTAGTGACAAAGGAGGCCACCAAGTAATTACCCCTATAAAGATAAAAGCTCTATTTGTTTCTAAAACCGAAACTTTTCTATTGTATTTGAATACTACAAGTCGTAAAAAGTTTTCGTCATAAAACCAAGAACACAATTAGGTTTTATTCTAAAACATCTTGGGATAATAAAAGCTAATATATATCCGTCATTACGTTAAAGTTGGTCGAAAATATCTTCTAAAAATATTTAACTGAACAAAATTAAAATTCCAAAACATCAAATTACTCATCAAGGATTTCAATGTCTACGTGATATAGACACTTACCTAACGCAGAAAAAATGGAAGAAATTTGTAAAAATTACTAAAGTAATATACATTTGAAATAACTTCCTTAATAAATCTACTATAAAAAATTAGTTATTATTAATCTTTCTGAATGTATATTTTTTTCTATTTAACCCTCTAGGTGTATTACAGCCTGCCTAGAATATACAGTACCATATAAGGATTTCGTAATGGAATTTTGAACGGGTTACAAATTAATGATAACCACTAGCTCCAGGAAAGGTTGAAAGCTTCCACAATGCACCCTAACCACCGTTGGGATTAATTTGATGTTCTCAGTCGTTCAAGAAGTGATTCTTCAAAGAAATAATTTGGTCAAGTGCCAGTTTGACTCGCATACTAAGGGTTCCCGACCACCTTCAAAATTCTAATATTCCAGTTTCAGACAATCAGGGAGTGAGTGCATTTTCTTATATTTGCCGTAATATCTTTTAAAGGAAGCGTTTTAAATTTACAAAAAATATACACTTTCATTTTCCACACATAGACTTTTTATTTTATCTGTTTCAGGATTCGCTTGATTTTTATCAGAATTCATATGAATTTATTTTTCTAATTTGTCCCCAAAAATTAACATTAGATTTTTATTTTACTAACAAACTTTCAGGGAAGCCTTTTATAATCTACTGTCTGAATTTTGAGGCTCTGTAGATTGGAAGATATAGGGCAAAATAGGTCAAGTTTTAAATTATAAATTATTAAATATATTATTCAAATTATTTAAAAATACAAATAAAATATATATTTCAAAATTTAAATAGTGTAGTTTCTAAAGTGGGAATTAAGTCGATGTTTAATATTTTTGTTAATATCTTTTAAACAAACGATTTAAAAATATGATATATTTGTAATTCACATAATGAGCCTTTTGAAAATTGAATTTTTATTTTCCACTTAATTGTATAATTTGTCCCTAAAATTACTATAGGGGTTTTCTAATAATTTTTCTTATAAATTTCAAGTGAGCACCAGTACCCCTAATTATTTTCAAAATTTTAGGTAGTATGGTTTCGGAAATAAAGTGAAAAATGAGAATTTTTTATAACTTTATGTTAATATCTTGTAAACAATTAATTTTAAAAATATGAAAAATATGTATTTGTGTGAAAATTGGTCATTATTTATGGTTCAGGATCGCCATGTGATATTGTAATGTTGCATCGGCCTTCGACCAATAATACTAGTTGTAAAGACTACATGTTTATGTTTATTTCTACTAATTACTTGGTTACACTGTACTAACTACATCTAATCCTATGCTACATTTTGAACTCGACTGACCGTTCGCCATTTACATCAATTATTGCTAATTCAACTATTTGGTGTACGTCATAATATTTGTAGACATGCTGAATATAATGAGGTTACCTAGAATGGTTTATGATGATGTTTTGCTAATAATTGTTTAATTAATTTCCTAAAACTGTCATGAGAAATTTCCGTTACACCACCCTTCCTTGAGGAAGGAAGAAAGGAAGTTTAACTAATAATTTCGGAAGTTCCCCTGACTCTCAACAGTTTACCTGCTAAATTCTTACATATGTCTTATTCTAAGGAAATTCACTATATGTCCATAAAGTCAAGTCCACTATAGTTTCTAACACTTGTCAAGCAGTTTTTAACGTCACTGTTCACTGCAATCTTAAGCCTGTATTTATGAGTTCGGTTATTTTATTGTGAAATGTCCCAAACTTAACCTATATAATGGTACATAGTTTCTAATGAGTATTTGAAAACTCTATTTTTATGTATCTTAATTTCTATGTTTTATTTGAACTTAAGCAATTGGGGTTTCCTATGTCCGGTTCCGTTATAATGTACGGACCTTTATACCATGGATCGAATTTTAACCTATTCTCATTTGTTATGAGAACTTGTTCACCTTTTTGGAATTGTAAGTCCTTCGCTTTAGCGTCGTATGCTAATTTACGATGCCGTTTTGCTGCTTTATTGATCTGGCATTTGTGACAATTTTTGACGAATATTGCTACCTACGTCTCTTGACATATTTTTCCAAAATTATGTTGATTTTAATTTTTTAAGTAAATGCTTTTGTCCGCAATGGCCACCATACGTTGGATCTGTGTGGAATTTTTCTATTATACTTGCCTTATCATTTCTGTTGGTAATAAGTACTGGTTTATGACATAAAATTATATTCACATACTTCAATATTCCTTGTCCCATTTCTTTGAATTCATTCACAGTGTACACTTTAAATATTACATCCACGAGGTACAATTTTAATTGTAGTTTTTCAACACTACCAGCCATTTTATTTAGCTTAGATAGGATTTCTTCTAGGAGAAATCTACCATTGGTTAGGTGCAGAGAAAAATTTGAGCTCATTTTACCTTTATATTTTATAAACATTTGCAATGAATTTGGGAAAAGTTTAAATGATAATATTGGCAATTTCATCAAGTGAACGTTACCTAAGGCTTCGTATACTTTGCGGGGTATGGTGTCTTTTTCGCTTATAACTTCGGCTAGGTTGCGGTGTGATATTTGTTAATTTATCGATGATTTCCTTCGTACTTTTGAATGTTCCAGCCTCTATGATCAGTTTAGTTCTGTCAGAGTTCGCGTTTTGGATTAGACTTCTGGTTAGTGTATCTGTGGAATAGTTTTCCGCTACTTCCGATGGTACTCCTTCCATTATGTAAGCTCTTTTTAGTTTGTTGCTCATTGATTGCTCATATAATTGTCTAGGGTCAATTGACATTCCTACACACTACGTGTTGTATGAGTAAATTGTTAAAGATTTCGTAAAAAAAATATAATTCGTAAGCACCTCGATATTTTAATTTGCAAACAATACAAGGAAGTTTTCAAATACCTTACAAGGCCAATGATGACTATGGGTCAGCAAAAATATGGTAAATAGAACATTTAATGACCTAGTTATATCACAGGTTATTAACACCTTTAGAGATTAAGTTCGTTTATGATATAATGTACTTACTCAGCACGTTCATAATTTCCTTTATTATAAGCGTTCGACATTTCTTATATATATGCTAAAATAAATATCCTAAAATTCTTAAATTAAGACATAATAATCATAGATACACAAATGATATAAATAAAAATAGTTCATTATTAGGGTCACAAGCAATTAAATATTTTTATATTAGTTACATTTATAATATGTTATAATGTTCTGTACCTTACAACTTTTAGGGATGTTGGGCTTGCCTATCTAGAATAGCCATACTTCTTGATATGTTCCTTTTTATATTTTTCCTGTGCATATTTTTAAGTTTTATTGGCAGCATTACCAGGGCTACTGCAGCTATTACGTATAACAGCACTCTTACGTCTAGCGGGAAATTATCTTCATTTATAAGACATTGGAATTGACTTCCCCATTGTCGGACGTTTCTTGAGTTTGTCTTTTTGACTGTGTGGTACTCATTATTGAAAATTATGTAGTTTTCGATCGGCTGAATTATTCTGTCAGAAGATTATGTTCAAGGGCAGGGTCGCCATGTGAAGATTGGTCATTATTTATGGTTCAGGATCGCCATGTGATATTATAATGTTGCATCGGCCTTCGACCAATAATACTAGTTGTAAAGACTACATGTTTATTTCTACTTATTACTTGGTTACACTATACTAACTACATCTAATCTTTACTACGCTACATTTTGAACTCGACTGATGGTTCGCGATTACATCTATTATCGAAGTGTGCCATCAGTCCATTGTTTTGCTAATTCATCTATTTGGTGTACGTCATAATATTTGTAGACATGCTGAATATAATGCGGTTACCTAGAATGGTTTATGATGATGTTATGCTAATAATTGTTTAATTAATTTCCTAAAAGTGTCATGAGGAATTTCCGTTACAATTATATTCCTCATAATAAACCCTTTCATTTGATGTATTGCATGATGCCTTAAAAAATATTTTTTTTATTTTCCGTTTAATTCTATAATTTGGCCCCCAATATTAATATTAGGCATTTCTTCGTATTTTTCCTCTAAACAAAAAAAATTAGGTCTTATAGTTTGGGGAATAAAGGGGGGAATGGGTAATTTTTTTAAATGTGTTTTTTACATTCATTTTAAAATAATTATTAAAAAAATAAAAAATATATATTAGTATTCGTCATAATGAGCCCTTTATATTACTTGATCCGTTAGAAACAATTATAATTTTTTATTTTCGATTTAATTCTATAATTTGCCCCCAAAATAAATATTAGAGGTTTCTCCTTATTTTTCCAGTAAAGTTCAGGTGAGGCGCTATATATGTATTTTTTTTCAAAATTGTACAGCTTATGGTTTCCGAGATAAAGGGGGGGAATGAATATTTTTTTATATATTTTTATTAATATCTTTTAATTTATTTATTTTAAAAATATGGAAAAAATATATTTGTTTTCGTCATAATGAGCCCTGTCATTTGATATATAACATGATGGGTTAGAAACAATTTTAATTTTATATTTTTGTAATTTGTCCCCCAAAATTAAAAGTAGAGGTTTCTCCTTATTTTTCCAGTAAACTTCAGGTCAGACCCTATACCTCTATTTTTTTTCAAAACTTTACGTTTTATAGTTTCGGAGATAAGGGGGGAATGGGTAAATTTTGGTATAATTAGTTAATATCTTTTTAATTATTTTTTTTAAATATGAAAAAAATATATTTGTGTTCCTTAGAATGGGATCTTTCATTTGATATATTGCATGATGCGTTAAAATTTTATTTTTAAATTTTTATTTAATTCTATAATTTGCCCCCCAAAATTAATATTAATGGTTTCTCCTTATTTTTCCTGAAAAGTTCGCGCAACCATCTATATTTTCTATTTTTTTTTTTTTCAAAATTTTAGGCTCAGTAATTTCGGAGATCAGGGGGGGGAACGGTCGATTTTTTAGTTTTTCCCCCCAGAAGTATACCTAAAATCAAAATTTCATTTAAGCTATGTAATCCTGATCGGGTCACCAAACTATACATTGATACCAAATTTCAACCTCTTCTGTCCAGTAGTTTAATAGAAAATTTCTGTGATATGACAGAGGCAGAAATCCAGAGTGATATTATAAGGGTATCCGTATATTGTATATACGGAACCCTAACAAAGTAACACGTTTAAATTTCCAAGGCACAATGGTTGTTACCAGTGTCAAAGGTTTCTCGAAGTTTCACAGTATCAGAATTGACTTTTATCTTTAACTTACGTCTTTGACTCTTGTCTTTTCTAAATCGTTTGTGATCTTCAACTTCTCAAAAGAAAATCCTACTAAATCTACTTGTCTCAGGGTATTTATCAAATTATATTTGACACAAGAATAAATGGATATTACTTTGTATACTTTTTGTATATATTGTTGTAATTCAGTACATTTTGGTATACTACGTTACAATGTTTTATCAGAAGCTCTGCTTGCTGCTGCATCATCGAGTTCCTTGAGAGGACCACTTTGTTAGCCACATAGGTTCATATTCAACCCAAGATATGATGTCTGTCCATTTTCAAATGAGGAATTTATATTGATAAGGCCTTTCAACAATATATCGACTTCCATAAAAACTTTAACGAAATTTTCAAAAAGAGTGCACGATCAAACTGAACAAACTATTCAAGGGAAACCAGAAAGAAATCTTGGTATGGACAGCTAGAGCTATGTTTACTTGATTGAACAAGCTCTAATTAAAACTGGACGAGTTTACTGAATATATCAAATAACGACATCCGCATCGTTCTGGTGAAGAAATAGCTTGTTCCGAACCAGTAGAGACAGTTATCAATTGTGACAACTATCCACTCTCCCGAATTAATGATACTCCTACATCCTAGCAGGGTTTCCGTGGTTGTGCACCCTAGAGTTAAAGAATGGATAGTGTTAGGTTGAACTTCCAGAAGACAAGAAAAAAAGGCAGCGTTTCCACCTGAACGGTTTTTCCAATCCACCGTCATGTTCTATGGGTTATGTAACGCTTCCTTACATTCGAGAGATTATCAAGCATATGTTGAGTGGGTTGACATGGAGGATATGCCTAGTACATCAAGACGACAATTTGGTAGCGGGTCATATATTTGATGACCACTTGAAGAACCTTGCAAAATCAGCATTTTAAACTAATGAAGATTAGAGGTCAGTCCTTAGAGACCATTGCCAAGGCACTACACCGACAGACCACCTAAAAAGTGATATATAAAGAGAATAAAGAATGTAAAACGGCATTCCAAAGACTTCAGTCCTATTCTGATGTTTCTTATGTAGTATGTACAGCCGTGAATTATTAAAGCCAGAAAAGAATTAATGCGTCACCAGAAAAGATTAATGTAGCCGGGCCATTCAACAAAATTGTCGGTACAGATTATTTTAGTAAATGGCTTGAAGCAAGGGAGTTGAGACTATGCAGACTAACTTAGGCATAGCATGCTGCCCGGACGCAGATGTTGGCGACCAACGCTCTAAAGTCTTACAGTAAGGGTTTAAGTCTAGTTATACAACCCCGAAAGAAGGAAAGACAAGTCCCAAGCCTGTGATGGGCCACACCAAGTACTTAAGAGGAACAATGATGTGGTGTAGGTGGTCCCTTTAGACCAGCTGGTTGGCTATGATGTAGAGGATGATTGCGAAATTACAGAGGGAGCAGTGTGACAAAATTTTAATTAAATATGCCGCCGAATTGTCAGAAATATACGAGACATATCAAAAAAATCTCTCTCAAGTCTTAGATTGCAGGCCTTATTGTAGATATTTTTTATGAATAACCCGTACTGTATCCATACTCTATAAATGATTTTATTTCAATTTTGCCAGTATTTTAACAATTTTAACGCTGTCTCACTCCTCACCAATATACCAACAGTTACAACTAACATATTCAGTTCATCATGGAGGTCGAGGACACCAATTTAACCAATTTGAGTGTGTTCTTGTCCTAGGAAGGATGTTAAGACCCCTTGAGAATTCAATTAAGTAGTGGAAAGTAACATTACTTATCTATCCATCCAATAAAATGTTATTTTATGGGTAGTTTTATTATTTGATCTTTCTCTATAGAGTCAGATAAAAAAATAATTTGATTAAGGGCCTGATGAGAAAGATATGCAACTTATGCCACCCCACAGTAACGAAAAGCTATTTGCGGATCTACTCCCAAATTGTAAAGAACTAGTAAAAGCATCAAATAGCCCACAGGTAAGTTCCTGTCTTTCAATACCCATAATTGTAATAATATATAAAATAAATTATTGTAATTTATATGGCCTCTCAATATATAATACAGAGAAAATATTTCAGAATTCATTTTATTTATTCTTAAAATTGTTAATAAACATTTTTGTGCTGCCATTTGAGATATGTCCCAAAGTGTCTATAAATGTGCTCAATATCTTATAGCAAATGGAATAAAATGTGTTAATATTTCTTTGTATTAGATTTGGCCATATCTTCAGTTTTACTTCGTATGGTCATAAGCACACAGATAACGTACGCCTCTGATCCCTCATTTCTGGCTCATTTATTTTGTTTGTTCCAGACGGCCCTTTCGGAACAGACGACACTGATTCTTCCTTAGAGCACAGAATAATCAAACCCAGAAGCGAAACTCTTGTCGAAACTTTTGTTTTGTTTTTGTGTCAAGATTTCGTGACCTTGAACAGAATGGTGGCAACGGAGAGTTTCGCTTCTGGGTTTGATTATTCTGTGCTTATAGCCAGTTCTTCCAAAGCACGGCGCACAGCTTGCCTATATCCAATTTATAAAAACTTTCTGTCTTGATGTTCTCAGAATAGCCTGGATACGTTAAGCATGTTAAACGGCTAATGTCGGCTTTAAATTCTTGTAGACTCTCTTCAGATCCTTATATATTATATCCCAACAAATTAAACTTGATACACTTGACTCATTGATTGATGGTCTCATCTCATATCGATAACTGAAATTACTTTGATCGTCTGCTAAAATGATCTGTAAAGGTTCTAATGCTGCACCTCTCTAAGAACTTACAAGAAACGTACTTTCATTGGCTAATTACAGTCACTGCTTCAAATTGTCGTTTGTGCATAGACCAAAATGAACTAACGCCGAAAGCAGGTGATTTTTATAAAGGAAGGTCTAGAATTTACAGTGTTTTAATATTTTCACATTATTACTGTGTTTTGGATTGTACTGATTTTATCTTATACTTTGGTTTGAATAGAATTCATGTCATCGACTGCTTTCAAGAGTATCTACTGAAATTTATTTCGTGCGACTCAACAATTTGTATTGTCTGTGTTACCATTACATTAGATGTTCTAAATGTTCCTTAAAATTTTTAATTCATTTTGCCGTTTTAGTATAATTAATACTTCAATTAGATTCTGTAGTTCACTTTTCATTGTAGTAAGGACTTTCGACTCATCAAAAGTTTGCAATACACTTTCTTAAATTTCTTATCTCACTTGCTTTGTCTTTTTGTCCCGCTTTCCAAGGTCTTAGCTTTTCATAAACATTGTCAGTGACCCTAATGAAAATGTCTTTACTTGTCAAGTTCATTTTAGTCTCCACACTTCTCCTTGTACTCATAGTAATATTTTAATTTTAGTTTCTCCTACTTCCATGTTTGACACTAAAATTTTTCGTATTTCTGTAGGTTCGTATGAAAATGACTTAACTCCAAACAAATTCTTCTTTATTTACTTAAATATCACAGGTCGAAAATCAGAATTGATTAATTTACATTAACTCTGAACTAAGTCACTAAATGCTTCAAAATAACTACTGGCACTCATAAAACACTTGATTAAAACTTATTAATTTCTAAATTGTTCTTTCTAAAATCAATGGATGCATAGCCTCATTTCTTTCTTACTACTGGGCATTCGACCATACTCTCGACGAAAACAAAATTTTTCACTTAAATCTTCAAATCAGTTTTTACTCGCAAATCCAAGGCAATAACTCTATTTGCACCACTTTTAACACAAAATCCTATTGTTGCCAATTCAGTGAATTTAATCCACTTTTTATCTGATGTCCTATTTGTGCAGTGGTAGTGAATAATGACAGTAGAAGGCGCGTTTTGAATGTTGCACATAAGCCGAGTACATTTGATAAAACTTTTCAAAAACAAGAGACAAAAACATCTTCTTTAGCTATTACCTCGTCGCTTGAAAATTTCAAGGTTAAATTCAGATATTGCACTGAGTACCCTGCCTTGATTGTGTGGTCTACAGCAACGTCGACAGCAAAGTGTCTTGGTACAGCATAATAAGTTTACCATGCGACACTGCATTCGTTAACAGTGAATCAAATAACGTTCGAATTCTAATAGTCGTGTTAATAATGTAAGTTGTGACCCTAACCTGGTATCTTAAAATTGGAAAACTCAAAAATCAACATATAACCTCCCTTGATTTATTCACATGTCCTAGGCGGCTGCTGTTCATCAAGGAACATATGGGCGTGGGTAATATATAGTAAAACACAAAATTTATTCAGGGCGCCATTTGGTTGAAACCCTTTAATTGAACATACCTTAAAAACCAAAAAATAGTATGCGGTTAAGATGTAATTCACACCGGCTATAGTGATATTGTTATGTTCCTTATGAACAAACTGCTAATAATCTGATTCTGTTTAAAAAAGAATGTATTCAATACTTTCAGTGGTGCTTCCAAAAAGTCTTTCACAATCGGTAAGTTAGGTATATAAAAAATATGCAAAATGTAAATACAGAATTTAATAAAAAAATCAAAAAGAAAACATATAGTACAAAAAAAATCTAGATAAGAAGTTTGTTTCGAAAAAAAATTAGGACATTCTAATAAATGTAGTTAAAGAGTAAAATCTGCAATTTACATTATGGAATATTGAAAAATTTAACTTAAAAATCACAGTGAAAATTTAGATGTTTACAAAAAAATGTCTACCTGAAATCTACAAAAAATGTACTCACTAATAATCACCTAATCAAAATGATTTGATTATAAAGGATAATGATATAATCTGTCGACAAATTAAAATCTTACCTTATTAAACGGTTAAATCGGTTCCATACCAAATAATAACTTCAAAATCCCATCTCGAAAATAACAGCCACAAAACGTAGAAAATTCTAACTTTAAAAATTCCTAATTAGAACATGGCTCCAAACGAAAAGTCCGTAAGTCAAATCTACGGTAACTCAAAATTCACCGTAAGTCAGGACTCAAATATACCACAGGATAAACCATACATAGAAAAATCGTCCTTAGGGAAAATCCTTCCTAGGACCCCAAAATAGAATTTGCACGTGACGAATTTGTTTGATTAAAATTGCTCTGCTTACCTTCACAACGAAGGGCTAATCATATCCAAAGAAATCTCAACCATCAACGCCTCTTTCTAATGGTATTCTTCACCAAGTAATACCACCAATCAGCCATCATTTTCTGACGCGGAAAAATCAAACAACTAACTTAAGGGAACGCCATTTTAGTAGCCTTCAGAAATCGCACAACGGGGAGGCACCGCTTCACTCTCTTCGAGATGAAAGGGTACTGTCCCTCTTCGTTTTCAAACGGAACTCTCCTATTAATCAGGCATGCGTCGAAAGTTAAAATTGAAATGGACAGGTCTGTATTTAGCCCGGTCACGAAAGGGATAATGAAACGAAAAATATGAAATAATTTAACAGTGTATTTTAACGAGCAAGCATTGTATGGATGTCATTAAACTTAATAGACATTGTATGGTGCTAGCAAGAAAGCAGCTAGCTTAGCAAAGAGTCAAACAGACAACGGACAAGGTACTCGAGGAGACACCAGAGCGTTAAGCAGTTCAGTGAACCTACAAAAAAACAACTCTAGCCACAGCAACTCCACCGTACTAGAGGCACATAATCTCCGTCAACTAACTCGTAAGATTAGTCAAGAAGGCTTCAATTTTTTTTACACGTCACAAGGTAGGTACATTAATTAAAAATTTTCTAATGTCCCCTATCTGCAAATATGCATTTTTGGGTACCTGTTTAGTTTATATAACGTCATTTAATATTGAAAATATATTTTTTATGTTAGTTATTGATTAGACTTTGACCAACAAGTCTTTAATCTAATAGAAAAAAATCATTATCGCTTTTTGCAGATTACAATAATTTAAATTCTGCGATTTCAATATTAATGGATTCACGACTAATGAAAAAGGTCAGCTGATTGTGCTGTGTGTGTATACGAACTTAATATTGTTGACGTTGCCGTAGACAACAAAGTCAAAGTTAATGTCTTTTTTAAACATAAAATTTTCTATCAATTTAACTATTAAGGTCAAGCTCGAGGTAACATAATAAGCTACCAGGTAATAGCCAAAAAAAAAAAAAAATTCTACATCTTTTATTGGAAATATTTCAAGTTTTCTTGCCGAACCGTGATTTCTGAACACCCTGTATATTTCTGGACACTAGAGATTATAATATTGTATTCTGTTTCACTCTAAGGTCAGAGAGGACGAATGACTTCCATTATTTAATTAAGGAACATTGTCAACAAATTTTACCGCAGAATAACTCCAGGAGCCTGCTACGTATCTATCAGAAATTCTAGACAACTAAGAGGATTTACTTCTTTGCTGTAATCTTTAGGGTAATCCTGCTTACGACCGAAGTGATGCTGAATCAATAAACAAGACTATTGACCCAAGGATGCGAATTGTATCAAAGATAATGGCATTAATCTTGTACGGCTTAGCAATAATAAACCGATGAAATCGAACATTTACAGAAACTGATGTCCAAAGGTTGTTATTGCTGTATAATTTCGAGTAGATAAAGAGAGTTACGTATGTATTAACGTTTGCCGTAATTAATTATATAATTGGTTAATATTTCGGTATCTGAATAATACTTGATTCGAATATGTGGATTATAAACAAGAATTTAATTTCATCTTGATTTGCAAGTAATATATTTCGTGTATAAATGTAGCCATTTCTGAGAATTTTATACACTGAGGTCCTAAAGAAACGAATAAATTCATTTATTACGCAATTATGATGATTTATTTTTATTTTTTCTGACTTCTTTGGGAATAACACCACATAAACTTGAAAGTTTATATATTACAAATAGTCCAAACGTTTCTAGGTCTAAATCAGAGGCCGTTTTCAATGGTATAACTTAACACAAATGAACAAGAAAAATTAAAATTTAAAAGGATTTAGAAAATCACAATTTGACAGTAATGTTAATTATAAAGATCATGTGAAATAACAAAGCTTCTTTCAAATTGGAAGAATTGGAAAGATTTATCTTCAGAATTTCATATGGCGCTCCTAGATACGACTTTGTTATAAGATAGTGCATTCACCAAAAATGAGATCAAAGAAATTCCAGATGTTCCAGAGATCTAATTAAAGTCTTAAGGTAAGACTTAGGAAAATTCTTATAAACTATCCCGATACAGGGTTGTTCAAAAGGACATTACCATTATTAATTTCATCCTGGGTTATTGGCACCTAGGAACGGCTGAATTCGATAGAACTAGCTATACAATCGCTTTCATTTAATAAAATTAAAGAAGAATCTTTAAGTTTTCGTTTTCTATTATGTTCTTCTTTGTGTAATATGGCTGAATTTTGAAATTGTATGCTATTACCAAGGTTCCAGACATGTTCACAAATTTTTTACTTTTCGAATTGTCGTTTCTTTATATAATTTTTGTGTTCATTTATTCGAACATTTATAGGTCTAGAAGGTTCTCCAATATAATGATAATTTTTTTGTTGAATAAAATTATTAACCTGCTCCTTCAACCCGTAGAGGTGATAACTGATAACTACCCCTAAAAATAAAAGAAACGCTTTAAAAAGGGTTTTCAGTTCGCTATAGAACTTTTTGATTACTACATAAATTCGTAACAACTTTTACACCTTTTCATCTCTTTTATCGAAAGCTTTAACTATACTTATTAATAATAATAAAGTTATGGTTTATTTATTCATTGTTACTATTTTTCATCAACTCTCTATTCTGTTTTTCTATTATATACTATTACTTCATAGGAATAGAAACTTATTTATCAGATATTTATCACCTAAGGAACAAAATATTAAACTATTCGCCAGTAAATACATTCAACAAAATAGATGTAGAATAAGGGATCAATTTGTTAGGGATTATAAATACAACTATTACAAAAAATTACAATTTAATGATGTGTATAGTTTTCAAAATGATAAGGAAACAAACAAATTTCGGCATTTTACATCACAATATTAGTATGTTAGTCTGAAGTTGGTAGACAATGTAACTCGTTCTTCGAAGTTTCCTTAGACTTCCATCGTCTTGAAGTGGTTGATCTCACAACGTTTCAATAGCTGTGTATCTGTTATCGTCATCAGGTGAATGATAGGAAATTCAGAGTATCAGTCGTATTTATATTATACCCTTAACCGGTCATGCGTCGCCGCTCATGGTGATATTAAAATTTAAGTAAATTGTATTATAAATTATTAGAATTATTAGGATTTATTATATCATGAATACAACTTCTTTTCGTTTATAATAAAAACAACTTTACCTGTTTTTTAAATGAGTGAATAGTTCTTATGTCTCTTATCATTTTCGGAATAAAATTATATAGTCTATTAGCAAGGTAATTAACCCTCTCTGCCCCCACAGTTTTTGAGGCGAATTTGTTTTTTGCAACATTATCGTTTTTTTGATGTGTGTTATAATTGTGCTGAACATATTCAACGTCACGCTTATTTTTATATAATTGTACAACACATTTTAAGAAGTATATTTGTCTTAGGTTTAGAATTTTATGTTCAGAATATAATGTATCAGAGGTGTATAGGAGTAGATAAGCTATACAGGTTCTAGCGCAAAATCGACCAAAAATACATGTAATTTCCCATAAGAGATTCTAAGGTCCCGAAACCACGAAATTGAACCAAATTTACCCCCTCCACTCCCACTTCGGCTGGGGGTGGTCTGCTCGCGGGTTCTTCGGGAGGCTCGGCGGGCGTCGGGTCAAGGGCGCTATGTCGGGCGTCGGGGCGCAGTGATAGCGGTAGTCGGTTGCATCAGTTGGGGGTGGTGGCAACGCAGCGAGGAACGGGGGGCGGTCGTAGGTCGGGGGGTGCGCGGGGTCGGGAACGCGGTGCGTAGGGAATGCGGAGGCATGCGATGTGTAGGGAACGCGGCGAGGATCGAGAATCAACAGAGTGCTTCCGTCGAGTATGGCGAACCGTGACATCATTCGGGAAACGGACTGGCTCGTGTCGGGTGCTTGTCGCAGCGTGTATCACAGCAGGGTGCATTGGCCGCGAGTAGCAAAACACATCTTAAGAACATATAGGATGAACGGAACATATTTTGAACAACGAAATAAATTATCATATGCGCGAGAGCGGCAACTCGTTCGAGTCTCTGCTTTCGTCGGATAAACCAGGGCCACGAGGGCGCCTAGTCCGGGCGTTAGATCTCTTAATATAGATAATTCGGCAATTTTAAGCAAAAAAATGTACCGAAAATGCATCGTAAATAATTAATAGGTTCCCAAATATTCGGTAATTAGCATTTCATTACAAATAATAAAATAATTCAGATTCAATGAAGGCAATATCAAAAGATAAGCGAAACCGCAACTGGTGAACTGATAAACATGCGAAACTCGAGCAGTGGTTGATAGTGCAGTGGCTGGATGATTGTAAACAAAATCGTTAATTATAAAAGTAGATACGGTTTTCATTGAAGAGATAATGATAACTAATAATGTAAACAAATAAATATGTAAATGAGGAATAATAATTGCGACTTGAATCGTTGGATTTTGTATCGAGCGGCGGGTAATTCGGAAAGAATACCGTTGGAGAAATGGTTGGAACCACTACAAATGCTAGAAACGGCCCATAGAAACGACTAGAACCATAGAAACGGCTGGTTGAAGCCACTACAAAAGCTAGAAATGTCCCGTAGAAACGACTGGTACAGTAGAAACGGCTAGTAGAAATGGTTGAAGCCGCTACAAAAACTAGAAACGTCTCGTAAAAACTACTGGGCCAGTAGAAACGACTGGTAGACTGGTTGAAGCCACTACAAAAACTAGAAATGACCCGTAGAAACGACTAGAAACTTAGAAATGGCTGGTTGGAGCCGCTAAAAAAGCTAGAAATGGCCCGTAGAAACTACTGGGCCAGTAGAAACGATTGGTAGAATGGTTTGAAGCCACTACAAAAAACTAGAAATGACCGGTAGAAACGACTAGAAATTTAGAAATGGCTGGTTGGAGCCGCTACAAAAGCTAGAAATGGCCCGTAGAAACGACTGGTAGAAGCCACTACAAAAACTAGAAATGACCCATAGAAACGACTAGAACCATAGAAACGGCTGGTTGAAGCCACTACAAAAGCTTGAAATGTCCCGTAGAAACAACTGGTACAGTAGAAACGGCTGGTAGAAATGGTTGAAGCCACTACAAAAACTAGAAACGTCTCGTAAAAACTACTGGGCCAGTAGAAACGACTGGTAGAATGGTTGAAGCCACTACAAAAACTAGAAATCATAGAAATGACTAGAAACTTAGAAATGGCTGTTTGGAGCCGCTACAAAAGCTAGAACTGGCATATAGAAACTACTGGGACCAGTAGAAACGACTGGTAGAATGGTTGAAGCCACTACAAAAACTAGAAATGACCCGTAGAAACGACTAGAAATTTAGAAATGGCTGGTTTGGAGCCGCTACAAAAGCTAGAAATGGCCCGTAGAAACTACTGGGTCAGTAGAAACGACTGGTAGAATGGTTGGAGCCACTACAAAAAACTAGAAACGCCCCGTAGAAATGACTGGTACAGTAGAAACGGCTGGTAGAAATGGTTGAAGCCGCTACAAAAACTAGAAATGGCCCGTAGAAACGACTAGAAACTTAGAAATGGCTGGTTGGAGCCGCTACAAAAGGTAGAAATGGCCCGTAGAAACTACTGGGCCAGTAGAAACGACTGGTAGAATGCTTGAAGCCACTACAAAAGCTTTCTCTGGACCATAGAAACGGCTTGGTCCGTTGAATAGCTGAAGACCCGTAGAAACAACTTAGCCTGCAGAAACGACTGAAAACGTAGAAACGACTAGAACGATCCATAGAAACGCAAGGAAATATATATATATATATATATCTTGATATTGATATATCATATGCTGCTCTGAAATAAAATTGTAAATACAAGACACTGTTTTACTACCTAAAGTACTTCTGATTAGAACATTATTATCTCTCTCTCTCTCTCTCTAGCTTCATTTATTAAAGAAAGAGATCGGAAATCTGATAAGAACGCCCTGTAAACAGGGCCTTCCGGTCATTACGTCATAAGCTGCACTCTCATTGGCTGACCACCTGCTAACCATCAGTTTGTTTATCTTATATACTTATAAAAAAAGATATGTCCTGATTTCAAAGTTTCCAAAGTAGGATTCCGTTTCATATTTGATCGTGTCTTTATGCCACTACAAAAAAATAGAAATGACCCGTAGAAATGACCATTCGGTTGGAGCCACTAAAAACGCTAGAAACGAATGGAACGTAGAATTCTCTGCAGGAAATTGTTGGAGCCACTGCAAATGGTAGAAATTGTTAAATCGTTGAAAAAAATGCTAGGAACGAACCGTAGAAATGGATCCATTGCAAATGGTAGAAACAGGAAAAAGAACCGTTAGAAATGCTGAAATGGGTTGGGGACCACTGCAAATGCTAGAAATTGCTGAATCTTTGAAGAAGGATCGTTACAAACACTAGAAATGGTTGCAACAGGGTCGTTGCAAATAGAAATGTTTGAACGTTTGGTACAGTTATAAATGCTAGAAATGATGGTAACAGGACTCGTATTAGGAGAAAACTTATGAAAGTGTGCATGGAGACAGTTACTAGTAAAAAGGTATTCAGTTGTCAGTTTTATTACTGAGAATTTGTCACTGGAGAAGGTTACTAGACGCAACTGTCACCGGCCAACCAAATCAGTACTTTTGAAATGTCTGAGAAAAAATAGGTTCTTAGTGATGATGGGGATAGGAGGACCCTGGTTGATAGGATCATTACAAGATGGTAGAATTATTGTAGATAGGTTGTAATATTCTGGAAACTCAAGGAAATAAACATTAATACCTTTGCCCTGATGTATCATATGTTGCTGTAATATAATATTTTAAATACACTGTTTTACTACAATAATCAAAAGTACTTCTGATTAGAACCTTGTTATCTCTCCAGCTTCATATATTCAAGAAAGAGATCAGAAATCTGATAAGTAGGTTCAGTAAACCGTACCTTGTCTGTGACATCATAAGTCCTGCTCTCATTGATTTATCACCTGCTAACTATGAGTATATGTAACTTATATGTTTATAAAGAATAATGTTTCCTCAGCCGGATTTCATATTTAACAAGTGTAATGTAATAGCTATGAATTAAAGCAGATAAAAGGAACAACTCACCCATATAGAAATTTTCGGAAATAGAACAGGACCTGCTCCCCCTTTTACACGATGTCATAAGCTGCACTCTCATTGGTTTATCAGCACACCTGCTAACCATCAGTATATGTAACTTATAAGCTTGTAAAAAATGAAGTGAAAATAATATCTTACAAATGATAAGCCTTTGATGTTCTTTAGAAAGCTACTATGGATGTGAAAGTGGTTGCGGTAGAAAATCACTCGACCTAAGAGAAAACAAATGTGTGCGTAAGATTTTATAATACTAACCATAAAGAGTTCTATTCCACACCGCCCAGGAGGCTGAACTCAAGGCGCGCTTGTTTTTTTTATAGTGGAACATCCCCTATAGGCCTATATAACCACTTTATGACAATATGAGCAGTGAAATCTAATCAAAATCAATAAAAGTAGTTCTTTAAGTAATCGTACTATAAGGCTGCATGAATAGTGATCCTAATAAAGATAGTTCTTTAAGTCATCATGCTATAGGGTTGCACGAGCAGTGATCTCTAACTTAATAAAGATAGCTCATTAATTCACCCAGCATGTAATACATGGAAGCATAATCAATGAATATTAGATCAACAAGCGTAATTCTGTAAGTAATCATTCTATACCACAGTGATCCTAATAAAGATAGTTCTTTAAGTCATCATGCTATAGGGTTGCACGAGCAGTGATCTCTAACTTAATAAAGATAGCTCATTAATTCACCCAGCATGTAATACATGGAAGCATAATCAATGCATATTAGATTAACAAGATTAATTCTTTAAGTCATCATGCTATAGGGTTGCACGAGCAGTGATCTCTAACTTAATAAAGATAGCTCATTAATTCACCCAGCATGTAATACATGGAAGCATAATCAATGCATATTAGATTAACAAGATTAATTCTTTAAGTCATCATGCTATAGGGTTGCACGAGCAGTGATCTCTAACTTAATAAAGATAGCTCATTAATTCACCCAGTATTATTCACGCATAGACTGAATATGAGAAGGTTATGATGGATATAGCTATAATGTATTCAAGTAGGGAGTTTAAGTTTCCATAATAGAATAATGACCCCAAGCCAATGTTTCATAAGAGTCCGAAATCTGATATCGTTTATCATCCTCTGGACTTAGGGCAATTTTCTGTTGAGTAATTGAGTACACTGTATGTTTATTGGCTTTGATGAGATTTTGTTCGACTGATTTGGTTTTAAGTTTCTCCAGGCACTCAATATAATCTTCAAAGGTAATTTTGGTCTTAAGGGAGGATTTCTTTACTCCTTTAGCTTTCTTTGTTGGCTTGATATCTTCATCCACCTTGCTGGTATACATTTTAGATTTAAGCCCTATAAAATCTATCAATATCTTACCATTATTCTCATCTTTCCACATACCGAGCACTTTCTTGTTTACTAGAGGGATTCCGAATCTGTTGTCTGGAGGATAATCTGAGGTATCAAATCTCTCATGACAGTCCCTTTTCACTATTTCATAAACATCTCTATTCCTTATCTCTGTGAATAAGCTGTCTGTGTCTGTATATGCTATAGAGACATCATCACCGAATTCTTTCTTTAAATAACCATAATAGAAATCATATACTGTTGTTTTAGCCAAGTCCAAAACAGCCATGCCTACGTACATGGGTTTATTAAAGAGGATTTCCAACTTTGCGAGCTCAACTGCAACTAAATTTTCATTGAAGATTGTGCAAGACTTGAATTCTGGTTTGGATATCATTGCCTCTAAGCCGTATCTACCCTGCCATTTGGAAATCAGTCGAACATTGGCCCTTTTTCGTAAATTTTCTAAACATTTTCCAAATACGGCATTATTCATTAATTTGAATAGATTCTTTTCAAATTCAGTCTTCGCTTGACTCCTTAACCTGGTGTTTAAGTCTATGTATGACTTAAGCCAAGGTGATTGGTTACATTTGAGAGCACGATGAATTTTCGTGAGCTTAAGATCATATTGTAATGCCTGTTTTAAATTTCTATAATGAATGACGTATTTATGTTTATCATATAACGTAGCCAGTAGTTTTCTGTTTTTGGAACCGGGGGGAGTTATATGTTGCGGGCAGAAAGGCAAATCATTGTGCTCATCATGGAGGTGTTGCGGATACTCCAAATCAACTTCCAAAAAATAACCAATGTCTGAATTATCGGGAATTTGAGTGACATCGATGTTAGGGTCAACCCATTCGAACCCTCCATATGGTAAATATTGAGACATTGCAAACCCATATTGGTTATTGCAGTCGTAATATTTTAAGGTCACTGTAGGCTTTGTAGGATCATAAGCTTTCATATATCTATTATTAGCAACACATCGTCTCTTTGAACATTGTGATAATCCCCTCGGATTCCTTTTTCAACAAATAATAATTGCTCAATGTCTGTAAGAAGCTCCAATTCCTGTCTGGTCTTGAAAAGCATACAATCCCATGTATAACCAGGTAATGTGAAATAATGACCTGGATCTAGACCATAACTTTCAAGGCTACTGTTTCGAAACTTTTCAAAAACATCAGCCAGCAACATAATATCAGTCTTCATATATAAATCAGTGTACTGTTTTTGATTCCAAACTCAGTCCACACCCGTCTTGCATGGGTGTATTGTTCATCGGTGATGCCAGTATCTTCCAGTTTGTTATAAAATTTATCCTGACTTGGTAAAGATTTATCCGAAAATTTTTCAAAACAATCAAGATAATCATAGCAGAATATCCCCTTTTTAGTTAATAAATTGAATTGATTGTCATGTAAACCGGAAAATTGTGAACGTAGTTCAGGAAACTGTGGTAATGAGGAGGCAAGAGTGTCAAGTGATGCAGCAAGAAATCTAAATGAATCGATGAATCGGAATTTAATTAATGAGTCCTTGAAATGCTTGGTGAATGAGATGTACTTTTCCTTAGTAATAGGAAGTATATCTATCTTTCCTTCAGTACACTGCGCAATTTGATTGATAATGAAGTGGCAATCGTATCCTGACAAGTTGTGAAAAACAACGGGTACTATATGCGTGTCCTGATAATTAATATTACAAGATTCATGGGCTGGACCACGATAGTTTGATTTTCTGCTATCACTATTATTAAATCCAGAGGCAAGATGGAAATGGTCACGCACTTTCATGTCTTCAGGAGTGAACGGTTTCTCGCAGATATGACAATGAGTGGCTGTATCATACTGGTGCTGCTCTTCATGTGAAAGTGGATTGATGTCGTACGGACAGAGGAAAATGGTGTTTAGATCTTCTGATAGCTGTAGCATTTCTTTAGCAAACCAGTCTATGCAGGATGATCCTCTATAGGAACGGTAGAAAGATAACGACTCATCATAAGAACACTTCAGGTAATATCCTATAGCTGAAGGGATGTGTTCTTGATATTTGGTTTTATCATTGATATGTTTCAGGACACTTTCCAAATCAGCATAAATAATGAAGGGAGATCTTTCTTTGATTTTAAAGTTTTTAAACTTTAAAATCTTGTTGGTTTCGTCAGGCAATCTCATCCTACATTTGTTCAGCATACTACAGTCCTCCATATGAATATTAAATTTTTCTTCAGAACAAAAATAATGCAGACAGCGGTCACAAAAGTATTTTTTATGCTTGTCTTTGCTGAGTTGAGAAGATACCAGTCTGGACAAATCTTTGATCCATACAAAATGATAATTTACAGGAGTTGAATCATCTTTATCGTATCGGTCCTGAATCAACAGAAGGTTTACATGACGATCCCGTTTATCTCTAGTGAGATATGTTGGTAGTACAATAAATTTTTTAGACTTCTTTAGTATATATACATTGACTGAGATGTTGTTTTGTTTCTCAAATCGAGGGATTTGCGGTGTCGTCATCGGAAACTGGATGCCTTTGAGCTTCAACACCTGTGAGTAGTGCGGGTACTTAGAAGTTCGTTGTGGATCTTTTTCAACAGGATAAAGGGCGGACACAATGCTCCATGCAAAACAGGCATTATCTTCGTTCTTAACATTGATACATGCTTTCTTCCTCTTTATTCCACCAGGTAGATCAACATAAGATGACCCAAGTTGGGGAGTATACTTGTTAATGTTTACACCCAAATTATGGATTCTCACTAAAGCCCAACCACTTGAACCTTCTGAAAATTGATCAACATCTTTCATAAATGGTTGTACTACACGTTCGTCCCACCACTCATTCAAATCGGTATCTCTCAGTATAGAAGCATTCGATGTGTTGAAATACTTGATTTCCGAGACCACTTGTTCTGCCTTAGACATCTCAAATTCAGCAGCAAACACCGTATTCACTTTCACGGCCTCTTCAGTTTTCAAAACATTCTGGATACGCCTCATGAAAAGTGATTTGCAGTCGGAGAAAAAAGCTTGAATATTCTTATGCTTCAGATTTACTATCACTCCAGTCCTAAGACGCCTCTTAAATGCCGATATACAGTCAAACCATCGCACTCTGTCACTAGTCCATTCTCTACGCGATGACCCAACTCCAGATCCTTTCTTTTGCAAATATTTTATTTGAGTTCGGAAAGTCTTAATGTTGGCTAACGTTGCCTGGAGGTTCTGTTTTTCACCCACTGTTGTCTCTTTCTTTATTTGATGATGAAGATGTCTGACCGCCTTGGTACATTGCCTAAGTCCATCTTCTGCGGTAGATCCATCAAATTTCTCACGCAGATTCACCAATAGAGCAGTTACTGCAAAGAGAATACTCTTCACCACTGCAGAGAGAACCATGGTTTCTATAAGAGATTTAAATTACCTAATAAACTTTGAAATCACTCTTTTAGTTAATATGCACTATAAGCACGTGTTGACTCACTGAGTGAAACTCAAAAACTAATGTATTCTCTAGTATGAAAAACTACTTTTATAGTCATATATTCATCACTATTCACCTAAGGGTGTGTTCCGAATTAGGAGTGAGTTCAGAAACTACTATCATAATTTAATATATTAAGCCTGGAAATGAAATAATGGTAGAGTATGTGTGATGTCGAATAAGTAATATAATCCTTGAAATATACTTCCAGAACACGATACATCTGCCATTAAATAAAAATAAAGGTCATGTAGCTAACTGAAGTGAATAAACGGTAATAATTGAAACAACAGAAAACCAGAAATTTTAAGCAGCCAGAAAATATTCGATTCGAAAACCAATACTACAAATTTATAATGAATCCAAACACTCCTAATAATTTTTGAAAGACACACACAAAATATTAGAAGCAAATTACCAAAAATTTAGAAATAGAACATTGAATTGAAAAGCGGGCAGAAAATATTCAATTCGAAAAACATACTCTATTAATTTCAAATATTTTGAAGGGCAGTCACAAAATACTAAAAGCAAATTAACATAAATGAAATTAAGTAAATACTCACATAATGTTTTTTTGAACAACACACACTATCACTAGATACACTTTGCAAGTTGAATTAACAGTTAATTTCACAAAGCACAAACACAATCACTGTAGTTGATATCTGATCTCTTTGAGAGTTGAATTAACAATGAAATAAAAATTCGCAATTATTTTATTTATCAGCATCGAACTACGTCATTTGCGTATAATGAAATTTCCGTTAGTTCTAGAAAAACAACTAATTAATGCTTATCATATGGGAACTTACTGCAAAAGTTTGTTGCTGCAAACAACATGATAACCTAATCAAACCACAGCTTCCTGTAAATTTATTTAGCTCGGTTTCAATTAGCGTAAACAAGATATGACAGTTTCCTTACACTGCGGTCATCATTTCCGGTTTGTGGTTTTGATATCTAAAATACCAGATATAATGTGAATTTATTATCAGGAAATTTCCGGTTTGTGGTTTTGATATCTAAAATACCAGATATAATGTGAATTTATTATCAGGAATTTTTAAATAATCACGGATTCATGATTTATATTATTTTTCGATTTTATTAACATTACATTTAAATAAATACAGATTTATGATTTGAGAATTTATTATCAGGAATTTTTAAATACATTTATGATTTTATTGGCATGAGTTTTTAAATAAATACAGATTTTTATTCATCTCTCAAGACGTAAAAAATTCCTGGTTCCACCAGGAGTAAACTAATCGTATCTGGGAACCCTCCTATTGCTGGGTGCTGAGTTCTAGCTCCTCCACGGGTGAACTGAGCCTCTGTGAAATCAGTACGACCGCCCATACCTGCACGTTTTATCTGTTTCGGTGGCTTCCAAACGGATATTTAGCTTTTCCGGTAATAGCTATGATATCAATAAAATTTACGTTGGTATCTCTACCATATCAACTTTAATAGTACACATTATCGTTGACGGATTGCAGTTTCAAGGGCCTCTGGGTCTTTATCAGCTAATATTTTACAAGTCGCTACAGATGATTTAGATGTATGAACTTTCGACAATGACTTCAGCACGCAAGAATGCAGCAGGCCATTTGAAAGCTTCAAGGCTATATGCTATGCCATTTTTCAACTTTTAACACAGAAGCAATGTTTTACGAGAACCGGGGAACTTAACAAGTCAATGGTGTACTTGGATGATCCCAACGAATTAGTTGAACGGTCGAAACTACCGATTGCATCGAAGGAAGAACTTAAAGAAGCTAATATTATACCAGATTTCTATAGAAAAATGCTTGTTTAAATATTAACCCTTATTACCAAAGGTATCAATTACGCAATGACGCTTAACAAATTTGAACGCAGTACCTCCATCAGCAGGCACATTCACATAACCTAGCTTTTATGAAAGTGCCGTTTTCCTTTACCGCAGAGGGAAATATCGATGCTGAGGTGTTTCGTCGATGGCCATGGATGCCGCCAACACGCAGTCGTTGATAAGAAAATAGTAAACGTCACAGAGATAAGGAATAGAGATGTTTATGAAATAGTGAAAAGGGACTGTCATGAGAGATTTGATACCTCAGATTATCCTCCAGACAACAGATTCGGAATCCCTCTAGTAAACAAGAAAGTGCTCGGTATGTGGAAAGATGAGAATAATGGTAAGATATTGATAGATTTTATAGGGCTTAAATCTTAAATGTATACCAGCAAGTTGGATGAAGATATCAAGCCAACAAAGAAAGCTAAAGGAGTAAAGAAATCCTCCCTTAAGACCAAAATTACCTTTGAAGATTATATTGAGTGCCTGGAGAAACTTAAAACCAAATCAGTCGAACAAAATCTCATCAAAGCCAATAAACATACAGTGTACTCAATTACTCAACAGAAAATTGCCCTAAGTCCAGAGGATGATAAACGATATCAGATTTCGGACTCTTATGAAACATTGGCTTGGGGTCATTATTCTATTATGGAAACTTAAACTCCCTACTTGAATACATTATAGCTATATCCATCATAACCTTCTCATATTCAGTCTATGCGTGAATAATACTGGGTGAATTAATGAGCTATCTTTATTAAGTTAGAGATCACTGCTCGTGCAACCCTATAGCATGATGACTTAAAGAATTAATCTTGTTAATCTAATATGCATTGATTATGCTTCCATGTATTACATGCTGGGTGAATTAATGAGCTATCTTTATTAAGTTAGAGATCACTGCTCGTGCAACCCTATAGCATGATGACTTAAAGAACTATCTTTATTAGGATCACTGTGGTATAGAATGATTACTTACAGAATTACGCTTGTTGATCTAATATTCATTGATTATGCTTCCATGTATTACATGCTGGGTGAATTAATGAGCTATCTTTATTAAGTTAGAGATCACTGCTCGTGCAACCCTATAGCATGATGACTTAAAGAACTATCTTTATTAGGATCACTATTCATGCAGCCTTATAGTACGATTACTTAAAGAACTACTTTTATTGATTTTGATTAGATTTCACTGCTCATATTGTCATAAAGTGGTTATATAGGCCTATAGGGGATGTTCCACTATAAAAAAAACAAGCGCGCCTTGAGTTCAGCCTCCTGGGCGGTGTGGAATAGAACTCTTTATGGTTAGTATTATAAAATCTTACGCACACATTTGTTTTCTCTTAGGTCGAGTGATTTTCTACCGCAACCACTTTCACATCCATAGTAGCTTTCTAAAGAACATCAAAGGCTTATCATTTGTAAGATATTATTTTCACTTCATTTTTTACAAGCTTATAAGTTACATATACTGATGGTTAGCAGGTGTGCTGATAAACCAATGAGAGTGCAGCTTATGACATCGTGTAAAAGGGGGAGCAGGTCCTGTTCTATTTCCGAAAATTTCTATATGGGTGAGTTGTTCCTTTTATCTGCTTTAATTCATAGCTATTACATTACACTTGTTAAATATGAAATCCGGCTGAGGAAACATTATTCTTTATAAACATATAAGTTACATATACTCATAGTTAGCAGGTGATAAATCAATGAGAGCAGGACTTATGATGTCACAGACAAGGTACGGTTTACTGAACCTACTTATCAGATTTCTGATCTCTTTCTTGAATATATGAAGCTGGAGAGATAACAAGGTTCTAATCAGAAGTACTTTTGATTATTGTAGTAAAACAGTGTATTTAAAATATTATATTACAGCAACATATGATACATCAGGGCAAAGGTATTAATGTTTATTTCCTTGAGTTTCCAGAATTTTACAACCTATCTACAATAATTCTACCATCTTGTAATGATCCTATCAACCAGGGTCCTCCTATCCCCATCATCACTAAGAACCTATTTTTTCTCAGACATTTCAAAAGTACTGATTTGGTTGGCCGGTGACAGTTGCGTCTAGTAACCTTCTCCAGTGACAAATTCTCAGTAATAAAACTGACAACTGAATACCTTTTTACTAGTAACTGTCTCCATGCACACTTTCATAAGTTTTCTCCTAATACGAGTCCTGTTACCATCATTTCTAGCATTTATAACTGTACCAAACGTTCAAACATTTCTATTTGCAACGACCCTGTTGCAACCATTTCTAGTGTTTGTAACGATCCTTCTTCAAAGATTCAGCAATTTCTAGCATTTGCAGTGGTCCCCAACCCATTTCAGCATTTCTAACGGTTCTTTTTCCTGTTTCTACCATTTGCAATGGATCCATTTCTACGGTTCGTTCCTAGCATTTTTTTCAACGATTTAACAATTTCTACCATTTGCAGTGGCTCCAACAATTTCCTGCAGAGAATTCTACGTTCCATTCGTTTCTAGCGTTTTTAGTGGCTCCAACCGAATGGTCATTTCTACGGGTCATTTCTATTTTTTGTAGTGGCATAAAGACACGATCAAATATGAAACGGAATCCTACTTTGGAAACTTTGAAATCAGGACATATCTTTTTTTATAAGTATATAAGATAAACAAACTGATGGTTAGCAGGTGGTCAGCCAATGAGAGTGCAGCTTATGACGTAATGACCGGAAGGCCCTGTTTACAGGGCGTTCTTATCAGATTTCCGATCTCTTTCTTTAATAAATGAAGCTAGAGAGAGAGAGAGAGAGATAATAATGTTCTAATCAGAAGTACATTAGGTAGTAAAACAGTGTCTTGTATTTACAATTTTATTTCAGAGCAGCATATGATATATCAATATCAAGATATATATATATATATATATATATATATATATATATCCTTGCGTTTCTATGGATCGTTCTAGTCGTTTCTACGTTTTCAGTCGTTTCTGCAGGCTAAGTTGTTTCTACGGGTCTTCAGCCATTCAACGGACCAAGCCGTTTCTATGGTCCAGAGAAAGCTTTTGTAGTGACTTCAAGCATTCTACCAGTCGTTTCTACTGGCCCAGTAGTTTCTACGGGCCATTTCTACCTTTTGTAGCGGCTCCAACCAGCCATTTCTAAGTTTCTAGTCGTTTCTACGGGCCATTTCTAGTTTTTGTAGCGGCTTCAACCATTTCTACCAGCCGTTTCTACTGTACCAGTCATTTCTACGGGGCGTTTCTAGTTTTTTGTAGTGGCTCCAACCATTCTACCAGTCGTTTCTACTGACCCAGTAGTTTCTACGGGCCATTTCTAGCTTTTGTAGCGGCTCCAAACCAGCCATTTCTAAATTTCTAGTCGTTTCTACGGGTCATTTCTAGTTTTTGTAGTGGCTTCAACCATTCTACCAGTCGTTTCTACTGGTCCCAGTAGTTTCTATATGCCAGTTCTAGCTTTTGTAGCGGCTCCAAACAGCCATTTCTAAGTTTCTAGTCATTTCTATGATTTCTAGTTTTTGTAGTGGCTTCAACCATTCTACCAGTCGTTTCTACTGGCCCAGTAGTTTTTACGAGACGTTTCTAGTTTTTGTAGTGGCTTCAACCATTTCTACCAGCCGTTTCTACTGTACCAGTTGTTTCTACGGGACATTTCAAGCTTTTGTAGTGGCTTCAACCAGCCGTTTCTATGGTTCTAGTCGTTTCTATGGGTCATTTCTAGTTTTTGTAGTGGCTTCTACCAGTCGTTTCTACGGGCCATTTCTAGCTTTTGTAGCGGCTCCAACCAGCCATTTCTAAATTTCTAGTCGTTTCTACCGGTCATTTCTAGTTTTTTGTAGTGGCTTCAACCATTCTACCAATCGTTTCTACTGGCCCAGTAGTTTCTACGGGCCATTTCTAGCTTTTTTAGCGGCTCCAACCAGCCATTTCTAAGTTTCTAGTCGTTTCTACGGGTCATTTCTAGTTTTTGTAGTGGCTTCAACCAGTCTACCAGTCGTTTCTACTGGCCCAGTAGTTTTTACGAGACGTTTCTAGTTTTTGTAGCGGCTTCAACCATTTCTACTAGCCGTTTCTACTGTACCAGTCGTTTCTACGGGACATTTCTAGCTTTTGTAGTGGCTTCAACCAGCCGTTTCTATGGTTCTAGTCGTTTCTATGGGCCGTTTCTAGCATTTGTAGTGGTTCCAACCATTTCTCCAACGGTATTCTTTCCGAATTACCCGCCGCTCGATACAAAATCCAACGATTCAAGTCGCAATTATTATTCCTCATTTACATATTTATTTGTTTACATTATTAGTTATCATTATCTCTTCAATGAAAACCGTATCTACTTTTATAATTAACGATTTTGTTTACAATCATCCAGCCACTGCACTATCAACCACTGCTCGAGTTTCGCATGTTTATCAGTTCACCAGTTGCGGTTTCGCTTATCTTTTGATATTGCCTTCATTGAATCTGAATTATTTTATTATTTGTAATGAAATGCTAATTACCGAATATTTGGGAACCTATTAATTATTTACGATGCATTTTCGGTACATTTTTTTGCTTAAAATTGCCGAATTATCTATATTAAGAGATCTAACGCCCGGACTAGGCGCCCTCGTGGCCCTGGTTTATCCGACGAAAGCAGAGACTCGAACGAGTTGCCGCTCTCGCGCATATGATAATTTATTTCGTTGTTCAAAATATGTTCCGTTCATCCTATATGTTCTTAAGATGTGTTTTGCTACTCGCGGCCAATGCACCCTGCTGTGATACACGCTGCGACAAGCACCCGACACGAGCCAGTCCGTTTCCCGAATGATGTCACGGTTCGCCATACTCGACGGAAGCACTCTGTTGATTCTCGATCCTCGCCGCGTTCCCTACGCATCGCATGCCTCCGCATTCCCTACGCACTGCGTTCCCGACCCCGCGCACCCCCCGACCTACGACCGCCCCCCGTTCCTCGCTGCGTTGCCACCACCCCCAACTGATGCAACCGACTACCGCTATCACTGCGCCCCGACGCCCGACATAGCGCCCTTGACCCGACGCCCGCCGAGCCTCCCGAAGAACCCGCGAGCAGACCACCCCCAGCCGAAGTGGGAGTGGAGGGGGTAAATTTGGTTCAATTTCGTGGTTTCGGGACCTTAGAATCTCTTATGGGAAATTACATGTATTTTTGGTCGATTTTGCGCTAGAACCTGTATAGCTTATCTACTTATAGGTTAGATTTGTTGAACGTTGAATAGTCTCTTCGAGGTGTCATTCTTTTATACCAAGACAATATGATATATAAACAATATATATCATATTGTCTTGCGTACTTGGGAGCCTATATAAAGCAGATATATAAAATTTTTCTTTGCCAATTTTAATGTTAATTTGTAATGCTTCAAACCTATTTCTACAATTTGATAGTCATAAGTTATTTCTTCTAGAATATATATATATATATATATATATATATATATATATATATATATATATATAATATGATAATCTCTCTTAGGTTATGGAATAACTAGAATTGTTTCACTGTAAATAACAGAGTTTATTTATTAACAAATACGAAACATACATTAAATTATTATTTACAAATTAACTCTTACCTGTAAATAACAGAGAAACAACATTCAAAGTTATTAATTACATTTAATTAATATTATTATTATATTTAATAAATTCATTTGACATTCCATTTGACATGTGTCCTTTTAATTGTTTCCCTGTTAGTTACGGCATCTGATTCAACTAATGACTGTGAATTGCGCGCCCTATTCAAAATAAAAATACTTTTCTTACATATATATATATATATATATATATATATATACACTACTACCTGGTCATTTTGATTATAATCTCCTCCATTATAGATTAAACTAAAACCATTAATATTAAATACTGCCGTAGAATCTAAGTTCCAAGTTTGTTAGTATTATTATTTTAAAACATTATTCAATATTTGGAAAATGTGTAATGAATGCATCTAAATTTTTTGCAAAACTTCTAATATTGTTCCTCGAAGTTTCCTTGGACTTCCATCATCTTGAAGTGGTTGATCTCACAACGTTTCAATAGCTGTGTATCTGCTATCGTCATCAGGTGAATGATAGGAAATTCAGAGTATCAGTCGTATTTATATTATACCCTTAACCGGTCATGCGTCGCCGGTCATGGTCATTGGGTCTTATCTGGTCCAATCAGCGTCGTCTTACCTGGAGGTTGGACAGAACGGAATACAACAAGAAAATCAACGAAGTACTGTCGAAGGGAAAAACCACTGCCTACTGATTCAACATCCAAAATAGAACAGAAAACTTACAACACTCTCAGAGATCATGCTGAATACATTCTACCCGAGACAAGGAGAAGATTGACATCACATCACAGCAAACCACAACATCTTTATGGACTACCCAAGATACACAAGGCTGGAGTACCTCTCAGACCGATTACAAGTTCGCGCAACTCACCAACAGCAGCACTATCGAAATTCCTTCTACCAATCATCCAACCTTTGGAGGGCAAAACATCATCGCACGTCAAGGACTCAAAGCACTTTGTCGAAATCATCGGATCCATGGAACTTGGGCCAGAACATCGCTTAGTAAGTTTCGACGTTGAAGTCACGAAGGTACCACTAGACGAATCTCTCAACATAGTGAGAAAGAAACTTACTGAAGACGAAACCCTGATGTAGAGGACGGAGCTGCCAATAGACTAAATCATGGACTTGCTTGAATGTTGCCTCAAGAACTGTTACTTTCAGGAGAAGGACCGGTTCTTCATGCAAAAAGATGGATTGCCTATGGGTTCCCCGTTATCACCAACCATCGCCAACATCTACATGGAATGGATCGAAGAACATGCACTGAGGAGTTTTGAGAAGCAGCCTAAGCTATAGTTGAGGTATGTCGATGACACCTTTATTATTCCATTAGATTCACCATGGAGATGGAAGGGAGTGGGTGCCTACCATTCCTTGATGTAAAATGTCAAAGGACTAGGACCGGAATCCAAACAACAGTCTACAGGAAGGCTATGCATACAGGATTATACCTTCACTACAATTCCAACCACCCATCAGCAACGAAAACTGGCATCATCAAAACACTAATCCATAGAGCGAAAAATATCTGCAGCACACCAGAAGCCCTCAAAGAAGAACATGTGAAACTTAGAGATATCCGGAAATGATCATTACCAAGGCGTTTGAAGAGCTGGACAAACCACCAGGAAGAGGACACCGCGGTAGCAACTCTACTATTACTGTATACTAAAGGCTTGTCGGAGAAACTTAGAAGAATTGCACACAGCTATGGAATCAGAATGATCTTCAAAGCAACGACACCTTAAGGTGCATGATAACAAGAACGAGGCCCGACGCACCAGCAATACCAAATAACTGTAGATACCGTATGAATGTGGCAATCTTTACATTGGAGAGGCAAAGCGACCGCTGGACACCAGGATTAAGGAACACCGCACAGCTACTCAAAGGGCCGAGGTAACGAAGTCTGGGCTAGCTAATCACGCATGGACCAAACACCATAATATCAACTGGAACCAGGCTAGAGCAATTCACAAGGAGGAGCACTGGTACAAAAGAAAATTCATAGAGACGGTATATATAATCTCCAACGAAAATATAATTAGTGAGCCCAGCGTCCAAATTAAAAATATTTGGAGAGCTCTTCTTCGACCTCTGCCGCTACGCATCAACGGCAACCAACCTCCAGGTAAGACGAGGCTGATTGGACCAGATAAAAACCCAATGACCATGACCGGCGACGCATGACCGGTTAAGGGTATAATATAAATACGACTGATACTCTGAATTTCCTATCATTCACCTGATGACGATAGCAGATACACAGCTATTGAAACGTTGTAAGATCAACCACTTCAAGATGATGGAAGTCCAAGGAAACTTCGAGGAACAATATTAGAAGTTTTGCAAAAAATTTAGATGCATTCATTACACATTTTCCAAATATTGAATCATGTTTTAAAATAATAATACTAACAAACTTGGAACTTAGATTCTACGGCAGTATTTAATATTAATGGTTTTAGTTTAATCTATAATGGAGGAGATTATAATCAAAATGACAAGGTAGTATATATATATATATATATATATATATATATATATATATATTCCAGAAGAAATAACTTATGACTATCAAATGTAGAAATAGGCAAAGAAAAATTTTATATATCTGCTTTATATAGGCTCCCAAGTACGCAAGACAATATGATATATATTGTTTATATATCATATTGTCTTGGTATAAAAGAATGACACCTCGAAGAGACTATTCAACGTTCAACAAATCTAACCTATACACCTCTGATACATTATATTCTGAACATAAAATTCTAAACCTAAGACAAATATACTTCTTAAAATGTGTTGTACAATTATATAAAAATAAGCGTGACGTTGAATATGTTCAGCACAATTATAACACACATCAAAAAAACGATAATGTTGCAAAAAACAAATTCGCCTCAAAAACTGTGGGCGCAGAGAGGGTTAATTACCTAGCTAATAGACTATATAATTTTATTCCGAAAATGATAAGAGACATAAGAACTATTCACTCATTTAAAAAACAGGTAAAGTTGTTTTTATTATAAACGAAAAGAAGTTGTATTCATGATATAATAAATCCGAATAATTCTAATAATTTTTAATACAATTTACTTAAATTTTAATATCACTCTAAATCTATATTTGCATTTTAAAAGTTAGCTAGTTTGTGTTCAGTATGAATTATCTGTAATTCCCATGCAGAGGTTTCAGCTTCTATGTGTAAACAGAACATTTATTCACTTTAGCTAACTATAGTAATTTTTATTGATATATATATATATATATATATATATATATATATATATATATATTATATACTTTTTTTTGTATTTGTGAAAAGTTGTGAATAAATATCCCCCGACATGACCATACAATGTATGGCAGCACACTCTCACTAAGGCACGCACAGCGTGCCTTTAGGAGAAAATTCACTAAAACCAAAATATCCTAGATATCAAAAGGGTTTAGCTCTGTGGAAGCCCTTGCCAGGTTTTCGGTCCCGTGGTTGGAGTCGTGGTGGCAGTTTTCCATGAATTTCCTGACCGTCCGGACTGTTTCGATTGGGGGGGGTTTTATGGAGATTTCTCCTTTATTGCACGTTTGCGGCAAAAACTAATTGCAGATTCATAATCAGCACGGTCAAACAGATAAATGTTAGTTTGCTGCAACCTCATTTTGCAGATTCAGACAAAATGTCAATGGACTATATAGATTATTTATTACTAAGTTCCTTACTAATAATGCTAATAACTTGGCTTTCTATAATGTCCAATTACATAATGCGGAACAGAGCCATAAATGAGGAAAGTTTGTTTGAATTCTGAAATACCCGGTGTTCAAACATAAAAAATAAATAATACTTTTAATGACTCCATTTTAAGAAGAGGTTTTATGAGTTCTGTTGATATCCGTATCCAAGATACTAAACAATTCTGTAAATATAACATAACATCTTAATTATGTTATGTTATATCCAAATATTACTTATATTAATATATTGCTTTTAATTTAGTATTCGGGTACATATCGAAAAAAGTAGCATATGTTTTTGAAAACTACTTATGCTAAATCAAGATGAGCATTATCTTTCGCATATGGTATCTGAAAGTCGATCTAACAAATATCGAAACACTATAGCATTTGAAATCCACCGCAAATAAATCTACGAACACCAAATCTGATTTAACAATCTTGTGTCACATCGAACAACGAATAAATTCGTGGAGAACTACCAGCACAGCAAAAGGAAACTACTACTTGCATGCACGGTTTCCCTCGACGCATTATTGTTAGAGATTTCCAATATGCCAATCAGATATCGAACCCTTATTTACTTTTCTTTCTGTTTCTTTGTCCATCCCTCATTCGTGGCAAATATCGGCCTTCCCAGACAAGCAGAATCGAACATTTTGGTGTCGACCCCATTATGGGGAATCCGAACAAACAACCTTTCCTAGCCCTTAAATATCTGCTTGATATCTGAATTCTGTCTTCAGATTGTGGAAACTCATGAGAAACATGTATGTATCTACTAACTAGAAATGTTTTTAATTATATCTTTTCGGGGTATATCATTAAATCATATTTGACACTCTAAAAATATTCACATTCCATTTTTTTTTCAAAACTTAACTTAATATGTTAGAAATAATAACAAAACATAGCACAATAAGAACCTCATACGTAGGTACCTATGCACAAAATAACTGCAAGTAATAAACGCACGTTCACAGTTTATAGATACTAACAAATAAAGTGATAAATATGAATAAAAAAACCATTTGGGACTGAACGATGGAAGCGAAAGCTTCTGCCGAAATTAGTGCCAATCTTAGTAATTTGTATAAGTGTCAGGAGAATTAAAATAATTGTAAGTAGTTTGTTACGACTCAAGTATTAATCCTAATGTGTAATTTAGTTCATAATTTATATACAGTTGCAAAGGAACATATATTTCTTTAAGTTTTTAATTAAAATATAAAATTTGTATAATGTTCTGAAGTACATTAGTCTCTAGTTCCGACCTTGGTCCGAATGTTACACTAATGCAAACCCAAACCTGCTGAATAGCTGTCCACTAGCACCGTTGCCAATCTGGTTGGCTCCCGATTACGTATAGCATATGCTTCAGACTATTTATTAAAATAATCTTTTACGACCAAGTTGCATTTGTGAACACTCTGACTCATCAAATGGACATTAATTGCAATTCTTTCAAAAGGGAAGCTTACATTGAATTTTTGCATTCTGTCCTTAACACCGGTCTTCGGCCCTTATTACCAGGACAGACGTCACATCTCCGACACCAGGCTTTGACTTCTTTGATGTAATTTACACAGTAAACTCATTAGCGGATTTTATCCAGAATTTTAGTAATGTCCATTATGTACTTCGATTATGAGGGCGGGGTCTTTTTCTACCATCTCTGTCCCCCATATTCTCTTTATCATGCCTTTCACTAACTTTGGAGAGTCTCACTCGGCCCAGATTTATTTCACAGTGTCTAGCTATTTCGCCCCATCTAGGGTTAGGTGTCCCTTCCTTCTTTAATGAAATGATTGGTTACTTTTAATCTATGTTAACGATTTATTTTCAGTTATACCTTGAACAAAATTATTACTTATGCTAATAACACGGCTGTTGTATTTTCACAGGATTCATGGTCTGACTGTACCTAAGTGCCATTAATTTATTTCAAGAAAAAATAGCAAAATGGTTCGTTCTAAACGAACGAACTTTAAAAGTCAACAAATCTGTCTATTTAACATTTTCTAGCTACAATGACATGACTCCAAAACAAATTAAAGTAGGAATTAATGAGCTTCACAGGGTTGAAAATACCAAATATTGATTAATTAATTAGTTCTTAGAACAAGAATAAATAAACATTAAAACTTAATTTATGGATGGAAAATACCAGCAAATACGTATTGGGGAGTAAGTACTCAGAGTCTCAACTGTTTTTATGGATAAGTGAAGGTTAAAGGCCCACCCATTCGTAGTCATCTATCATTATAAAATTATAGTTGTCTGTTTGTTTGTTTGTTACCTCATCACGTAATAACTACTGAACTGTTTTGCTGAATCTTTTTTTGTTGCGAAGCTTAAAGTTTGAATTAAAATCTGGTATACATTTTACCTCCCTGCATTGACAGAAACGGTAGATATAGCCAAAAAACTAATACCATATTCGGTAATACACAATTAGTCAATTGGTTCCAGCGCATGCACCAAATATAAGATACTTGAATCAGCTTAGCTTTTATTCATACTTCGGAATATGCCAATGTAACATGTTTGGCTTTAAAAAACAATCAACTGATATATCAGATATAATTTTACAGGGTGTTCCATATAAAGGATAGGTAAAACTTACAGCGGAGTAGAATTACGTATTTAAGAATTCTTGAAAAAAAAAGGTATATTAGGTGGCCTGTAAATAACTGCATATATAAAATGTGGTTGAAATAAGGGAGAAGTTATACTGGTTGGTTCGAAAAAGATATATTGAGTGGACCTAAACAGTTGTATATACCAGGTAGATGAAAACAGGTGGAGTTGAATTGTAATTATGCAGGTTGTATAAGAAAATGTTATATTGTTAGGGTCATAAGTAGTTGCATATACAATGGGGGTGAAATAAGGATACAATAGAATTGTATTTATACAGAGTCAATAAAAAAATATGTTATGTAAGCATGTAGGATATTTGAATTTTCTTGAGCTATTATTAAAGTGATGAAATGAGTTGGAAAAAATGTTAGAAGCAGTAGTTTATTCTGATTTGTTGAAATATAAGATGGAGTGGAATTATAGTTTATAGGGTGGTTAAAATATTGTTTTATATCCACAAGTAGTTCACAAGTTTTCAGGTAGCATATTTATCGGATGGTTGAAATATGTAGCAAAGTATGATTACAGCTATACAGGAAAGTTTAAAAAATATTACAAAGGAATGTTATGATCCACAAGCTGTTGATGAAATATAGGGTGTACTAGAATTCTAAGTATACACAGTGGTGAAAAAATGGTATATTGGTTGGCCCATAAGAAGTTGCATATACGAGGTTGTTGAAATATAGCAATAATTATACAGTGTGGTTAAAAAAGTTGGAAGAATTTTGTTATATAGGGTAGAGCATGAGCTGTTGCATATATGGGGTACCTGAAAGATAGGGCGAAGTCAAGTTATCGTTACACAGTGTGATTCAAACAAGGTTAGAAACAGTTGCAAATGAAGGATGGATTAAATGAAGAGTAATTATATTTCATACTGTGCTTAAAAAAAATATGAGGAAAAAATGTGAAATACCGTAGCTCATATTCAGTTGCACAGATATGATATTTAAAATAGAGGGAGGAGTAGAGTTAAGTAATTTAATCTCTAAAAATGTTACATAGGGTGCTCCATAAGCAGTTGCAGTTTTGGTGAAATAAGTTGGGACTTGATGGATTTATATTTACACATGGTGCTACAAAAACTGTCACACTGGGTGGCCGATAAGTAGTTACACATACAAGGTGATTGAAATAGAGGGTGGAGTTGAATTATAGTTAAATACTGTGGATACAAAATTGTGCTATTTTTTTAAGATAGAACATGAGCTGGTGCATATATGCAATATCTGAAACATGGGGTGAAGTAAAATTATAGTTATACAGTTAAAACATGTTAGAAATAGTTGCATGTACGGGGTAGTTGACATATAAGGTGGAAACAAATTATATTTTCCAGGATGGTTAAAAATATCTCAAAATTGGTTATTTAGCGTAGTTATACAGGATGGTTCAAAAACCGATAGACCAGTAAGTGGGTGACTAATTGGCAGCAGTATATACAAGATATTTAAAATATAAATGGAAGTAATAGCTATAGAAGGCAGTTCTTAAAAATATTGAATAAAATTGTTATATAGGGTGGCCATCAAAAATTGCGGTTTGGGTGATATGGGTTGGGATTGGTGAATTTAGTTATACAGAGTGCTACAAAAAAAGTTATATGGGTTGGCCCATAAGTAGTTGTAAATATATGGTGGTTAAGATCGCGGCTTAGTAGAATTATAGTTTTACAGGGTGGATTAAAAAGTATTTAAAAAAAATTGTTGTATAAGGTAGATCAGGAACAATTGCATTCTGCTATATTAAATACCTGAAATATGGAGCGAAGCAAAATTTTATTTATATATTGTGTTTAACGCAATTTTAAAAAAAGTTGCATATAAAAGCCGGTTAAAACTATAATTTACGAAGTGGCTCAAAAATTATCAGAAATAATTGTTATATAGCGTATTGGGTGGAGTAAAACTATAATAGGTAACTAAAAAATGTTATATTGGGTGACATATAAACAAAAGCATATACAGAATGGTTGCAACTATAGGGTGGATCAGAGTTACAACTATACAAGGTGGTTCCAAAAAAATGTTGAATAAAATTGTTATATAATGTGGCCCATAAGCACTTGCAGTTTGGGTGAAATGTATTCAGGATTGGTAGATTTATAGTTATGTTAAGTGGTTCAACAAAGTTAGAAGAAATTGTTATATTGGATAACCCATATGTTTCATAAGCTATTTGTTTTTGCAAAGAATTCTAGTTTCCATAAGCAGGTGAAGTTTTAGCTATAAATTTTAGTTTATATATTGCCGGACCATCGCACTTGTCTTACCTTCAGCTAGATGCAGTTACCAGTATATCTGTTAATAAATAAATAAATGTCGGGGTCGGCAATTTGTCCTGTACAGGGTTTACCTCGATAAGCTGAGTCGATATGTATATGAAAAACTACTTGGAGTATTAATCTGATAATTGGTATAAGGTTTATTTTGAGGAAATCAGCAATGATATAATTATGCCTTAACGTCAAATTATTAACAAATGTTGTTTGTTTTCTTGTCAATTCTTTCAAAAAAGTCTTCTGACAATTCAGATATCTCTAATAACCATACGGAAGTTTTTCCAAATTTATACATAAACCTTATGGTGTTATAATCATAAATTCCCTCTATTTTTTAAGGTAGAATCTACTGGCGATGAGAAAAAAAAATGAGCTACAAGATTTTCGAGATTTCTGAACATTTCGTATAATTTTTTTGAACAGTTTCCAAAGATTTAAGAAGCTACAAGTTTTATTTAGGCAAATTGTGGCAATGTTTGAACTGGCCCTCTTTGTTTCCAATTTTTTTTATGAAAATTTTCATAATAATTGAAATCACTGGACCCCTTTCAGACATATGATGTTTTCAATAAGTTATATTGAAACGCATCGCATATTCTAAAAAACAGCGTGTTCCATTGCAAAAAAAGTTGGGCTCCACTTCCAGTAAAACCGAAAGTCAACTAAAAATTTTAAATGAAACCAGCTCCTCGAAAAAAAACCTCTATACCAATTTTAAGATTAATACTCCTATTAGTGTCCCATATATATATATTTCGACTCAGTTCAACGTGGTGTACCCTGTACATATCATTTCGTTGTCAGGTCTTTATTTACTTGCACATGAATCTGGCGTATAGAGATACCCACCCGTTATTCCAGCTTCCGGCAATGACACAATCTGCTCAACAGTGTTGAGGCATTATTATACAACTGGTTGACACGGTATTCAACCCTGAAGTAGTATTGCTGTAATTTCCCAACCATTTAGCCAGTTATCCCTCAGGTATCATTATGTCCAACAGCCACTTGAGGGCGACCTGACCAGTTATGAGTAACAAGTGACGACTATAAAGGTATCTGAGGAAATGGTGTACAGACCTGATTAGTGCTGCTTTTCTGATAACACTATCGTGTACATACTTGGGAAAGGTCGAGCCCCCATCCCGGAGTTGTTGGCGTCGATCCCTAGAACGAACTTGCCATTCTGTGATGGAAACACTGAATTAGACTGCAGTATTATAGCTCTCTCAGTTGTCAATATTTTTTTCGATGGTCTGCTCATGTAGAGGTGAGGCAGTGGTGACAAATCTCTTAACGAATGACATATGAACAGAGTAGATTTTTTTTCGCCTGTAATTTCGTAAATTATCCTTCTATTTTCTAATTACTCAACCAAAGTTGCTAATAACCTCTCTTGAATTTCAAGTTTGGGTTTCCTGTTTATCTCGTTTATCCTGGACCTCATTTAGTTTTTCATCCAGCTTATCGGTAACTCGTTTAAAACTTTCCTTACTGTTCTCGTCCACTGAAAATTCCGCACTCCTCGTTGTCAACATAATTAAATTTAGATCTTAAAATTTAACTCCACTTATTATGCACCAAATTGCTGGGAACTTCCTGGGTTCAAACAATTCATTTAGTCCGATATATACATATCGCCTGCGTTCTCCAACGCCCTGCAATAATACGGTCTTTCCAACTTATGTCATTACTCCTCGGAAAGTGATGCAAGTTCAAGGTTTTTAAGGGTAATTGTTTATTAAGGATGGTTTTAGTCAAGGATGATTAAATTCGAGAAAGATTGATGGCTATTTTTTAGCAGCGTAAAAATTTAACTTTGTAACAATGCTAGCTAATAAACAAATGTAATGACCTACAACAGATCAAAATATTAATTTATTTCAACAATAGCATGTTAAAAACCCTACACGTAGAAGTGAAAATCATGAAAACGTTTTAAAACAAGTTTATATTTAGATGAACTATTTTTTGTACAACTATTTGAAATTTTTTTTCGCATTACTGTGTTATTACAACTTAACCGTCATTTTATATCAAATTATTCCCCACTACGTTATGATTACAAGCATATGTATTTAAATAAAAGATAATCTGAAATAGTCACACGCCAGAATTTAACAAATTACCGCATTACATCCAAAATTAGATTTTGTCAAATTTGTAATTACTTATGTGAAATATAACGTAATCTAGCCGAACACTAAAAACGTTCATCAAGTCCTTGATGCGTCGAAATCCCTCCGAAGGAGAATGCTACTTTTCTAAAAGTAATTAATTATCTGTCGCACCAATGGAGGTTAAGAGTCCTCTTACAGCCCCACAGCTATGGGAATTAAGGAGGGGCGAAGGATCAAAACTCTTGAAATGAAAGAACGATTTAGTTTTCTCCAGAATTGTTTGCAATGTAATTCCAAAATATCCATTTCCTGCAAGTAATTAATTATCCATCTTTAAAAATGTAGTTAAAAGTTTTTTATTTAAATGAACAACACTTTCACACCTTTATTATAGGAATTCAACTCGACACAACTCCGAATATCGATTTTAAAGCTAACATTTTTTATATAATTGATTCATTGAATACAATGGAGGGCAAGGAACTCTCGTACTCTTCGCTAATGCATGCATTAAATTCACCAACTTTTGATATTCTCAGTGTCTTTGAACTCGCATTACTAAAAGTTTAGAAGAAAATAAATGTACGAATATAAAACAGGATACAACCTAGTTTGTTCAGTTAATAGTTTGTTCTTCAAATAAACATTTCTCAGGTACATTTAGTGTAGGAACTCGGCTCTGTACAGCCAAATTGAAAAAATTCGATAACAACTGAAGGAGGGCTTGTGGAGGGAAACGCTTGGACACGTCAGTTTGTATTTTTAAATGTGCATTTTTTCAAAAAATATATATAGAGTGTGGCATGTGACAGTGGTCAATACCAACTTTCTTATATCTTTCAGATTTATTACAAAAATTAACATTAATAAAAGAAAATTATTTTATTTCACAAATTCACTACATAGCACTCAATACTTAATCCCCATTTAGCTCTTAATATTGAGAAAGTAAGCAAAAAACATCCTGCGTTTCTTTTTACTGATATGAAAAAAAAACAGTTATGTTTATTTTCCTCAAAACTCATAGCCTTAGCATCTTGCTGTCTGCCTGCTTGACAGTGGTAATTAGTGTCAGTGCTATTGTCGTTTGAATTTCGTTAACTGTACGTAATAATATTAGAAAAATGGTTCATCTAAATGCACAAAATAACCATTCTACAAATGATTGGTTATGGAGATAACACACGGACACAAATGGAAGTTTCTCACTTATTTCACGAAAATTTTCCATATTCGCCGCCTGTATCCCAAGGAACAATTAGCAAAATAGAAAAGTAGTTTGGCGAGCGTGGTCATGTAAGACTGATAAAAACAATAGCTGTCAAGACTGTAGTATGTCATAATACGAAATTGGATATTATGCTTGCGTTTCAAGAAAACCGACATAATTCTAGTCGGAAATTATTAAAGGAAAGTAAAAGGCATCCCTATAAAATGATGCCGTCTCAGAAGCTCATGAAAGACCATTTCGACAGAAGAATGTATTTCTGTGAACAAATGATGGAAAGGTTAGATAACAATGGGATCCAAATACTTCTACTTGGATGTTTTGTTTTCTGATGTTACGGTTATGTTAATGGTCAAAATTGCCGCTATTGGTCTAACGAGAATCACTGGATGACAGAGAAACATAGGCAATATCCTGAAAGAGTTATTCTTTGGGCAAGAATTGTTGGAAATCATATCGTAGGTATCTTTTTCATTGATGACGACTTTAATAGAAATAAATATTTAGAACTGCTCCAACATAACGTCGTGCCAACTTTGACAAACTTATATCCTGATCCAGTAAACCCACAAGTTTCTGCCGATACAATATGGTTTCAGCAAGATGGCGCCCCAGTACAAAATCAATGTCCGGGAGGACCTGAACCAAATTTTTCCAAATCGGTGGATTGGGATGCGCGGATTGATAGAATAGCCAGCACGATCTCCTGATTACACGCCATTGGACTACTTTTTATGGGGATATGTCAAAAGTACTGTATACAAAACTAAACCCCTCAACTTAGATGGCCTAAAAGACGAATCACGCTTGCGATTAGATCAGTCACGTCTGAGATGTTGACTAATGTTAGAAGATATTTCTATACAAGAACAGTTCCTACATTGACATTATTTTTTTATATTATTAAGAAATAAGCAATATTACTTATTAGGTTTTTAGTGTAATGTAGCGAATTTGTAAAATAAAATAATGTTATTTTTTAATGTAAATTTCTGTAATAAATCTGAAAACATTTAATATTTCCGAAACAGTTGAAGATAGGTGTAGGACATTGTACATGAATTATGTCTATAATTTTCTGGAGAATCCAAAAAATAAATAATATACATGGGCTTGCATTTAAAATGAGAAAGTTGGTATTGGCTCCTGTCACATGACACACTCTATATATTTTTTTTGTTGAAAAAATGCGCATTTAAAAATACAAATGGACATGTCCAAATGTTTTTCCCAATACGCCCTCCTTTATTCCTTATCGAATTTATTCCATTTGGCTGTTCCACCCTGTATAATAAACGAACCGTATTAAAAAAGATATTACAAATTTTAATCATCAACATAAAACGTAAAAAGTAACCACAGGAAGACAGTTAATAATGTACCTATTTGAATTTTTTTATAATTATATCACAAAAACGTTGAAAAAACAGTTAGAAACTTTTGAATGTATATTTGTAACTAGCACCAACTATCGATTATGTTTAAACTAATGAATGTATTGAAAATGAACACACACCATTTGAGATCGAACAGCACGCACCTTTTAGAGCCGAGCAATACAAACTTGTTCTTTCAAACTATCAAGTTGTTAGAGCTCAAGATCAAGAGGACCTGAAACAACAACTTAAACCAGACCTAGAAAATCACATCAAAGTAGTATCAAGAGATTGTTCACTAATTTGGGGCACATTTAAATATTTCATTTTTACTAGTACCCCATAAATAAAGTGTAAGGAAGTAAAATAAGTGACCTCGCAATTTATTGTATCTTTAGTAAAAGCATATTGCACATCACTAACTAATAAAGCAAAATAACAAATTTTAGACAACTTATGACCCGTGTTTCATCTGCTCACTGTATTTTCCTACGAAATTTTCTTTCATTTTCATAGGTACCTGTTACATTGCAATCTTGAGAATCATTTGCACGGTAATGCTCTTGTATAGTTGTGTTTATTTTTATTTAAGGTTTTACCTATCGAGGATTATTGAACATTTATTTTTAACCTCTAGAACACTGAAATGTTTGTAACTTTTTCAAAATATCAGTAGGGGAGAAGTGGCGTGAAAGAGCCAGTTTACTGAACGGAGCGAAAAAAAATGATGATTTTTTTTCTCTAATTATTATTTATTTATTAAAAGTAGGTAATTTCATACCAAAAAACCTTAAATGCAACACAGAAATCAGTAAAAAATGTGTCTTGTGGTTCTCTCATAACAATCAGGTATTGAATGAGCCACTAAATGTTATGAAAGAGCCAGCCTATATTGTGTAATTTTCTTAAAAATAGAAACATCTATTGCAAAAGAAATTATATTTCCCTTTAATACTACAGGATTTATGCGCCCACCCAGAACAGATTTTTCACTGAAAGCAATCTTGATCACGGTTTTCATATGTTTCACTACAAACTACGCAATCATCACTATTTTTATTTGTCTTGGAGTTTGTTTTGCTTCGAATAACCTTTTTCTTTATTTCAGCCAATATGATAGAGTCAGACGAATCAGAGTCATCTTTCACTACGAAATTTTCTTTAGTTATTTTTAATGTTCTATTAAGGGTTTTTATGCACTGCCTTGTAGTCATTTTATTAATGATAATCTTTGGTTTCTTTGCATTACACTCTTTCTCTTCTAATTTATCCTTTTCAGGAGTGTCAGTTATGATGGCAGACGACATTTTTCTATTATTGCGTGTCGTGTTTTGTCTTGGCTCCGCTTTAGAAAATGGTCTTATCATTTCCGGTAATATAATTTGTTGCCTAGAATTACTCGGAATCACAACTATAGGAGTAGAGGTCACATGTGGAGAAGGTCTCATGTTCTGGTCTGTTACAACGTCATCACTTTCTTCGCGAGCTTCAAGTGGTTTTGTAGTAGGCGGAAGTGTTGATCTTAAGTTAGTTTCAATATTTTCCCTGTCCAAGTTGAACTCATTACCATCGTTTGACTGTGATGGATTAGGTCTATCACTCACATATGAAGACAAAAATTCTTCCTCATTAAATATATTAGAATTTAAGGAGTAAATCCCTGTTTTCATAAATCCTTGTGTTATATTCTGAGGACTGAAAGCTGACAGATATGCTTCTTTTATCAATCGCGCAACTTGATATATAGTCACCGTTTTACCAGGGTTTGACAACATCCATTCTTCATGGCAATGCCAGTATCTAGTTTTAAATGGCCCATGTACTGTGACATGGAGTGGTTGCAGTGCGGTGGGAATGTAACTATTATGATTGAGTTGTGACTGGCAAATTCAACCACCCTGAGTTTCACATGAGAGATGTAATTATCCATTAATATCAATGCTGGCTTCTTCTTTGATGCCTTAACATGCATAACAAAGTGTTCAAGCGCTTTAACAAAACAGTCTTTGTAGTTTACTCTAGGAAACACAAAAATGGGCGGTAAAAAACCACCAGCTGCATTAAAAAAGAACAAAGTTGTCACCAATGTTCCTCGTCCAGATGAGGTAACTTGCCCAATTTGTTTCGAACCTTTTTCAGCTATGACTTTAGGAGGATTGGTGACGGTGCTGCAGCCTGTTTCGTCGGCATTAAAAACCATATGAGAAGGATAATTGTATTTGCGTATAACAGTGCTTAGTTTTAGTTTTTAGTTTAGTTTTCTCACAGCCAAATGGTCCTAATCATTTTCTGACTATAATTTTACTCTACCATTTACCATTTATTTCAACCATCCGGTTTATGCAACAGTTTCTAAAAATTTTTGATCACGTGTCTATAATTATATCCCGTCCTACGTCGTATAATTCAGATATCCTAACTGCTTATGCTTATATAGCAAATATAACTATAGTTGTGCTCCACTCTTATATACGCAACTACTTATGTGCCACCCAATACAATATTTTTAAAACTACCCTGTATACCATATATACTAGTTACAAATATTCGTTTCGATAAACTAACGGAATATTTTCTGCCATTTCCTGTGACTATAAGCCCCCTAACTTAACTTCCTCTCAAAAGGAAACTTCCTTCAAATGAATCAAAATGAAAACCATTACAAACACCTTGTAGGGTATACTTTCATGGCACATCTTGACATTTAAACTAGATATTTATAAGAAAATTTGACATGTACCGGGATGTTTACAGTTTTTTAGCATCTATTTTTCCGATTTTTAGAAAAATTGTATGTTTTACGTTATAAAAAAATGTACGGCATCAAGCTGGAACATATCTTTGTAGAATACAATCTATAATATTCAAATTTCTTGAGCGGTTTAATAGAAAACAGTGAAGATTCATTGAAATTCACTGAAATCTAGTCCCTTATTTACTTTTTTTCTAATGTTCCTTAATATAATGTGGTTTAATACATGAAAATTGACCAAGCCGTTTTTGAATAACCGCTCGTCATACATAAAAAAAAGTTGCAGACAAATTGATAATCTCCTCCTTTTTGGAAGTCGGTTAAAATAGGCAGAATCCAAATAAATGACATAGAAGAAGATAACGAGAACATAAGGCATGAGGAAAATGTAATAGAAGAAAAAATAGAAAGCCTGTTGAGACCAATTGAGAACCTCCATCGTGAAGTTGATTAACTGGCATTTATTTTAATGTAATTCCAATTTTTTTGAGTATATTAAACCCCAGGTTCCGAACAGAGACATTTCTTTTTTTTTAATACCATCACCTCCACGAAAGGTTACTATACAGGGTGTAACAAAAGTACAGGTACCCCCTGTAACTTCCTATAATCGCATTTTCTGAGAAAGTGTTCCAGAAAAATGTTGTTCAGATTTACTTAAAAATTCAATGGTCACCTTGTCCTTGACCCCAAAGTCATTTTTAGAGGTCATTTCAAGGTCAACGTTCTTTTTTTTTAATAGAAATCCCTATTTTTTATTCCGGAATCAGAAATAGCGGAAAATTTTACATTCAGATATGTATTTGACTTTGGGGTCTAAGTGACCTCTCAAGGTCATTTCAAAAGCAATCGTTATTTGTAGCGAATATTGTCACCTATCTTTTAAAAAAGGTGGGGTCCCACAGGCTGTCAGCAACTACTTATTCATATATTCGTAGTTACCCTTTATTTTCAGAAATACTTTCCTCTATACGCAACCTGAGGACGCGCTGTGTAGTTTTGTTTTGTTGATGGAGCACCACTGAACTTTTTTTGATATTTATTTTTTTAAATTTCTTATCGTTTTTGTTTTTAAATTTTATTATAATTTTTAATTTTATATGAATCAATTGCTCTTTAAAGTATCTGAAGCTAGTTCGTGGAGATTTAACATTATTTTCGATCTCTAAAGCATATTCAAAGTTATTACCCTCAGCAAAAAATATAAATTTAAAAAAATGATAGAATCTAAAAATAAAAAAATTTCGTTGCTAATAAAGATTGACCCTGAATTGACACATAGACCGCAAAATCAAATATATACTTGAATGTAAAATTTTCCGCTCTTTCTGATTCCGGAATAAAAAACAGAGGTTTACATTAAAAAAAAGAAAGTTGACCTAAAAATTACCTTTAAAAATTGCCTTGGGGTCAAGGACAAGGTCACCACTTAATTTTTAAGTCAAAACTGAACAACTGGAACGTTTTTCCGGAAATGGAATCATAGGAAGTTACAGGAGTGTACCGATACTTTTGTTACTCCCGATATATGAAAGGCTGTAAAAAAGTTTTTGCCGATGTCTGGATATTAATTGTGAAATCAGTATAAAATTAAATACTCAGGAGACTTCTTTTCTATTTTTTTTATTTTTTAACTATAGTTAGCATGGTAAAAATTTCGACTGAACGGTAAAGTAGAATAACTTTTACTTTTACATCAAACATTAAAAACAACGAAAACAAGAAAGAATATGTTAATAGAAAACCCAATTAATTGTAAATTATGTTAAACCCCTACAACAATTACATGTAGTGAATAATAGCTTTGATAAACTTGGGTCGCTTTTCCGTTAAAACTAATTGAGCGAATGTTCTTATTAGGTGCACCATTTCATATCTAATCGGTTTGGGGTCATCCTCAATTACTAGCCAATTTTAAGCTTCAGCGGAACTTACTTCTGCTAGGGAAGTTATCTCAATTTTCAGAACTCTTTCGTCTTATTATCGTCCTTTTCTATCTCTACAGAATCTCCGAACAGTTAGTTCATTAATGATTTACAGTTGTGTGTAATTGAGGCTTTGTCGAATTTTAGAAAGCACACGTTTTGGTGCACTAAATAGTGTCTCAAGACTACAAGTAGTTCTTGCTAAAGCTATGTGACATGTCGAAATGTACTTTTTAAGTTCTAATTCTGGAATTATCTATTCAAATTAATGCTAGTTACTTTCAAAATAAACTATGTAGTATCTGATCTATGCAAAACTATTTTCTGTTTTATGCTGATTGTGTTGCGGATAGCTTTCTTTTGTAATTTCTGGTTTTATTTCTACAAAAAGATATCCAAAATCAATAAACGTTTGTTACTGGGATTTTCTTTTTATACTGCCACTGAATTGATTATCCTCCAGATATTAAATTTTTATAATATTAAAGGCACTGTGAGTTTACACAGTAAATATTAGTCATTAAACTGTTGATAAGACTGAGTATTCTCTTTTTTATTGTTCGACAACGAAATAATTGGACACCCTCAAAAGACATATAGGTATGTATCATGATTGGATGTTCTGTAGCTTGAACATCAAAAAGAAAACTTAGTCAAGAACGAAACTGTCAAAAAATTCTTAAGCCGAACAAATATACAAAGTAGATTCATAAAACTAGGAAAAGACAACCATTTCTAAAGAAATACAAGTTAATCAGTTAATCCTAGGAAACAGTTTTTCTTTAAGGAGGCAAATAGTTCTCCGGGCAATTTGTGAAAATAACCCTTACTACACTTTAATTTTCAATTATTTTCAACGTCGTAGTCAGAATTTTTTTTTTGATTATGGATGAAATGATTGAGATGGCAAAAGATATTTTTCTACTAATGTATTTCCAAATGTATAGAATAAAAAACAAATCTTTATGAAAAAAGTTATTACTTTGTTAAAATGTAATCATCAATCCCAAATTTCGGAGGCGGTTTGAATACCTTGATTATTTTACCTCTCTACTGGGTCAGTAGAAATGACTGGTAGAATGGTTGAAGCCACTACAAAAACTAGAAATGGCCCGTAGAAACGACTAGAACCATAGAAATGGCTGGTTGGAGCCGCTACAAAAGAAATCACAATGCACAGAGAAAACCCAAGTGAAGAATCAAGATAGATATTTACCTCCTCAATAATGCAGAATCGACTTAAGTTTTATATGTATCAGTATTTTAACAAAGGACCCCGCAAATTCCTTATGGGAAGTGGCCACCGGTGGATTTGGCCGAGATTTTCAAATTTTGTATATCTCAACGAAATGAACAAATGTCTTTAAGGCCGCAAATTCCGATGACTGATGAATTTATGGTTAATTTTATATTTATGGCCAGGGTAAACCACGATGAACTGAGTCGGTATGTATATGAAAAACTACTGGGAGTATTAGTATGTCATTTAGCATACAGGGGGTTTTCGAGGAACTGGTTTCAGTTAAGAAAACATTTTCAGCTCTCTACGACTTCCAGTTCTACCCTAAGTAGACCCAAACTTGTTTTAAATGGAACACGTTGTTTTTCATAGCATTTTTAGAAACTACATTGAATTTCAATATAACTTTATTGGAAACATCTTATATCTGAGGGGCTTCATTTGAAAATATTTTAATTTTTTGAAAATTTTGACAGGTCCAGCCCTTCACAAAAAAATATTTTTTTGGAAACAAATAGGACCAGCTCAAACACTGCCAAAATTGTCTTATTAAAACATAAATCATCCTAAATCTTTGAAAACTGTTCAAAAATTCATACGGGTGCTCAGAGATTGGTACTGAATTCGAAAATGACTGATTTTTTTCATATAACAACCACATTTTTATGCTTACAAGACTAAATTAAACAGTTTTTATATGCAGTTGGAAAAATTAAAATTTCCGTGTGGTTATTGCAGATATCTGAATTATTGGTAGAGCCTTTTTTGAAAGAACCGACAAGAAACATATGTACATTACTTTAATTTCTTAATCATTTATGTAAAATTTTAGATGGTTATAATAAAACTATGTGAAACCTTTCCTACGCTATATCCGGATAGATTATGAAGCAAATCATTCCCAATTGTAAAATACACATTAATTTTATTAAAAAGCAAAACAAAATGGGTCTGTCGTAGATAATGGATGTGGATAATTCATAATTGTAAAACACAAACACGGGAACAAACAAGAAATTGAACAAGCTATAGCAAAAGTTCGAAATGTTTACCGGCAACTTCGAAACATTTAAGAATTATTCTTAAAAATCTGGCATGTGTGCCACTCTGAATTTCTGGTGGAAAACGTGATCAAAATGCATTCCTCTTTCCTTGCAATCTACTTTTGTGGTTAGAAATGCAGCATAGACAATATTTTTTATTCAACCCCAAACAAAATAGCTAATGGAGTGATATCGGGAGAACGAGGGGGCCGTCGATTAGGTCTATTGTTCTCTATGCAAAGACCTTCAAAATTATTGTCTAAGTCAAATCTAATGGATGTAAACCATTTTCTAAAATTTTGAGATATCTCTCACCTAAAAATAAACCAAAAATATTTTTTGATATCACCCTTCGCTCTCCAATAAGCTTACTATTCAAATTTGAGTCATATAAATGCACCACAAGTACACCGTCATTTTTTATTGTTGCAAAAACATTGAAAATTCAGTAACTTTGAAACTGTCTTTCTCTAAAGGCGTGTGGATTAGTATCACTCCAGTAATGTGAGTTATGGTGGTTGAACAATCCATTTCTCATGCATTTTGCCTCATCCGTCCAAATCATTTTGTGTAAAAAATGTTCGTGTTCCTAAATTTTGATTAATATGATTTCGTAAATTAATTCCGTCTTGGACGTCACCCGCTCTTATGTTATAAACTAATGAGAATGAATTCGGATGGCACTTATGTTTTTTTAGAATCCTCATCATACGTATTTTATTATCTACGACAGGATTCGTTATTTCTGGCCTTTTCACAAATTTCATATCTGTTTTGCAATTGTGAATGAGCCCCGTCAACGTGACATGAGTGGGTGAGTTGGTCTATCCCAGTTTCGCGAAGGGAACTTATCATTTGTTTCTTGACGTTTCTTTCAAAAAAACCTAATGATAATTCAGATATCTCTAATAACTACTCGGAAATTTTAGTTTTTCCAAGTTTATACAAAAACCGTTTAATTTAGGTATGGGGCATTAAACATAAAGTCCCCTTATTTTTTAGCGTAGAATCCACTAGACTACCATTTGAAAAAAAAGTAATTACACAACTTTCGAGATAGCTGAATTTGGTGCCAATTTCTGAGCACTCAACGGAGTGCTCTTTTGAAAAGTTTTCAAAGATTTAGAAAGCTTCAGGTTTTACGTCCAGAATACAAATTACTTCACAAAAAATATACCAAGAAATCCCAGATGTCATTGTACTGTATAAATAGATCATAAGAATCCAACGGAAAAAACAACGAAATCGTAAACCTAAAGCATCATTTCTTTTAAATGACTCATAATTAAGCAGATGATGACTTCCCTCAAAGGCCTTTTAAATCTATCAATATTTTTGGAATGGGTCTACCTCTAGTTATAGTTCTCAGATGCGTGGAAGGTAAAGTAAACCCGTTACTAGCACACAGTTTGCCAAAATACGTCTGACTTGTTTCACAGCCATCACGAGAAGGAAGTGAGAATCTTTCCGCAGCACTTAGATTGATCGAAGCGCCATCGTATAGATAGAATCACAAGACAATCAATAGAATAACAAGAAAGAATTCTTCCTATCAAAAAGAAGCGAATAGAGCAAGACATTTATTGGATCGAGTATTCAGAAGAAGAATATTCGTAAAATATCTACAGAGTTATCGAGCATTTAGCCTTTACATTTAATAATGCAAATGTAAATATCTGACTTCATAATAGTCGTGGTAAAACCATATCGTTACTAACTGTTTTCTGAAAGATTGTTGGGGCATCTCTGGTTTTTATTCTTTGGGAATAACACCACTTAAACTTGAAAGTTTGTATATTTCAAATACTCCAAACGTTTCAAGATCTAAATCAAGACCCCGTTTTTCAATGGTAATTAACTGAACACAAATTAAAAAGATAATTTTAAAAAAGGATCAGTATGCTGGTATAGATCTGACATGTTTCATTTGGAACATTCGAAACATCATATCAAATATGCCCAAGGGGGCAAGTGATTACACTTTTCAGATCAGTTGTTCTGAGTGGTTTCAAAGATTCAAATGAGTTTTCAATGTTACACCGTTTGACATAATATAATCATTTGAATACTAAAAATTGATTATTTACTTGAATATACCCTTTTTTTATTGATCTATCTTATCTTTCATACCATACACATGAAGTTAATAAACACACATAAAATATATTTTAGGTAGCATCATTGGGGTCTTCATACAAATTATGCAATATACGAAGATGAATGGTATTCTTACTTCATATTATAATCTACAAATAACAAAATCTTTATAATTATATGAATGAATCTTTGCCTCTTCGGCGGCCGTGTCGAAATATCTCTTCGGATTTATAAGAACGTATCTTATGCCCACATATCGCCAAACCTGTTCAAATTTCTTTCAGAATTATATAAAGGTAACGTATGAAATCTAATTGTCAGACTGTGCAGTCTATCTCGTTTATTTTCCTTTAAAATCCATAAAATTAAAACAGCATAACAAAGAAATAGACAGTTTTATTTATTACATGATATTTAAAAGTTGCTCGAATATATTTTCTAAATAGCTGTTAAGGTGAATGATTGAATACCACAAGTGACATGCGAGCATCGGCATACTTCGGATCGTTTCGTTGCCAACTATAATATCATTTGTATCCGTTTCTCTCGCTCTCCGACTGAAGCGAAAATAGAAATGATTGAATGAACAACTGAGATATGAGATGTTCCAGTTCCAAATGACAATTATGTGGAACTTTTACTTCATAAGTATTTTGCTTCAAAAGAAACATGGAGATATGAAATATCTATTTTAAGTGACTCGTGACAAATTATAGCAGAAAAAACTATAGTCTCTCGATGTGGTTTCTGATAAAAACAGGAAACAAACCAGGGAAATCTTTCGTTTCATTGCCGTTCTTGCAATCTATGATGCATAACCTGAACAGGGCTGGTGTGTATGGAAAATTAAATAAGACAATTTTATTAACAAGGGTACTCAAGTAGTCATTAGAAATAAATAATAGTCCAGCGATCCACCAAGAAAAACAGCTCTAGCCATATAGAACTTCTTTCTTGAATGTATGCTGTTTTTTTTTAATAAAGAAGGTTGGTTCATGTTGCTATTACACGGAGTACTTCAGTTCATTTTGCAAGCTACAAATTATTTCAATTCTGAATTTATATAAAAAATTGTCTCAGTGAAAATTGATATAAATATACCAACACATATAGCATATATATAAACACTTAAAAAGCGTAATAATACCCGTCTATTTCTTGAAATAAAGGAAACGATAATTAATCTATAATCCCCGTTTACATTTACTTCACCATCATATATAAAATAAAGATTATTCTTATAAACCTCTTAAAAAGTTTCAGTCATATGATCCATATTACCTCAAGCTTGAGTGCCATTAAGAGGATCTTTGCCAGGAAGACAATCTCTATATTGATCCGGTAATAATAAAAATGCAAAGTATTCTCCAAAGCTCTAACGTCAATATTTTCACAATATACCTGTTAAAAGTTTTCAACTAAATTTTTCGAAGATTAAACAGTCTTCCTTTAAAGACATTCACCTTTGCTCCATAATTCTTTTCGTAATGTTTAAGTAATTTTGTGCGACAATATGTGATACGTTACAAATGACTGAATCAGATATTTTAAAGCTTGAGCCTGTGTTAATAAATCGACAAATTCAGTATCTTCAGTTTTAACCGTATTCCACTGAGTAAGAATTTGAAAATCCCTGCTACTTAACAGTGTTAAAAACGAGTGTTTAGCAATAATTCTTCTCAAGAAAAACCTGTTAAAAACACTATGTAAGATAAAAAAATTATAATATTGTCCCTACTTACATTTTAGAAACATTTTAACTTATTGTAATTATTGTATTACAGATTATAGGCGTACCGTACGTAATTTGTGGCTTCAACCCTACTAAATAAAGCAAAACTTTCACAACCCCAGCATTTACAGTAAATGCTAAGTGGTCATCTCTAAGAGAATAGACTAACCTAATTTATCAAATTTTATCGCTAAATGAATTTTGGATATCTAAGAGTTTGAAGTTATTGACCAGGAACAATATATTTTAATGTATTCAACTGATTGAAACTTCTCTAAGAAATAATATCAAATCTGTAATATTCAACTGAAATTTATATACGACATATACTTACTGGAAGAATTGCTGGAACGAACAAATTACAAATGATTCTGTTAAATTTTGCACCAATTATTTCGAATCTCGGTACCAATAATAACGTTTTTTTGATAACATAAAACCATTTTTTCACAGTTATTGCAAACCAATTTAAAGAAAATACACCAAGAAATGAAGCCAAATTTCTTTAACTAAAATATATGGAAAATGATTAATTTACAGAATTTTTCCAAAAGGTATCTTTTACAATATTGGATATTGTTTTTTCGCAATTCCCATTCACAAACACATGTTTGAGTGAAATACATACAATCTTGCCTCCAAATTAATTACAGGGATTATCCAAATGTCAGATATCTGTAGATTTTATATTGCCGCTCATTGTAGATACATAATCAAGATATAAATTATTTTTGTCAAGCTTTAGTGAACTTGTATTCTCATATTGATTATTTATTTTAACTCATTTATGATTAGTCTAGCAGCACCATTTTGCTGATTCTTATTTTTAGTATTATATTTTTAATTTGCGGTACGAATACTCGGCATACATCCAAAAAAATATTTTTGATTTGATTTAACCCATATCTTTAAGCATTTTCCAGATCTTTTTCAAAGTTAAAAGCTTTTATTTATTTTCACCTGTTGCGATGTCTGTCTATAATCAAATCTTGCAAGATAAATTTCATCCACCTCCCGGTTACCGATTGAGCTGAAATATTGCGTGCATGTGTAAATCGGGTGACAAAAAAACAAATATGTCACATAGACCTGATCTGATGATGGAACCACAAGGTGGCCGCGTCGTGTTTGATTCGTCTTGATGGGTGGACCGTTTTTGATGGGTGGTGAGTGGTGGTGGTTTGGTGGATATGAATATGCGACCCCATCTTTAAGAAAATAATATCGTTCGTTTCGTTTGTTATGAATGTTGATTCTGTCTTTAATTAGATGGATTATACGGTTGACCCAATGCAAAGGTGAGCACGTGTCGACGGCTGAATGGTATGATGGTCTATAAACGTGTTATGTAACTTTGTTGTACTGAAGCCCTTATCCCCCTCCGGGGGGTATGGACCGTGTTTGGCCTATACTAGTGAGAAAAACTTGAGAAGATTATTAATGAAACGATGTCCACAAGCGACAAGGCTTGAAAAAAAAAGTCATCGATAGAATAGATACACAAGAGAGAAAGGGTAATGAAGCATCTGAACAACCTGTTCACAGGATACATAACGTTAAAATATGTATCCAAGAGAGTAGAAAAAATGAATTTCAAAAAAATTAAAAACTGCACGATTCATAATTGTGTTAACTGACTCGCTTGCCTGAGCATTCTGTTCCTTTCTATTGTGGCCAAGTATTGTTCTTGAAAATTATTTTTTCTTCTCTCTTGGGTACATATTTTAACGTTATGTATTCTGAGAACAGGTTGTTCAGATGATTCATTATCCCTTCCCTCTTGTGTATGTATTCTATCGATGTATTTTTTTTAAGCGTTATCGCTTGTGGACATCGTTTTCATTTATAATCTTCACATGTCGCTTCAATTTCGCCTTCTCTAAACGTCTTTTTTGTAGAGTAGTTTGTTTTTTGTTCATATTTTTCCCACGAGTATAGGCCAAACACGGTTCATACCTCCCAGAGGGGGATAAGGGCTTCAGTACAACAAGGTTACATGACACTTTTATAGACCATCATACCATTCAGCCGTCGAAACGTGTTCACCTTTGCATTGGGTCAACCATATAATTCACCTAATTAAAGACAGAATCAACTTTCTTAACAACCGAAACGAACGATATTATTTTCTTAAAGATATTCACGTCCACCAAACCACCACCACTCACCAACCATCGAAAACGGTCCACCCATCAAGACAAATCAAACACGACGACATGAACCTTGTATCATCAGATCTATGTGACAATTTTTTTTATTGTCACCCGTGTGCTTGATAGATCAAATTTAACTTGCAAGATTTAATTACAGACAGACATCGCCACAGGTGAAACTAAATAAAAGCTTTTAACTTTGAAAAAGATCTGGAAAATGCCTAAAGATATGGGTTTAAATCAAATGAAAAATTTTTTTTGGATGTATGCCGATTATTCGTACCGCAAATTAAAAATATAGTACTAAAAATAAGAATCAGCAAAATGGTGCTGCTAGACTAATCATAAATGAGTTAAAATAAATAATCAATATGAGAATACAAGTTCTCTAAAGCTTGACAAAAATAATTTATATCTTGATATGTATGTACAATGAGCGGCAATATAAAATCTACAGATATCTGACATTTGAATAATCCCTGTAATTATTGTATGTATTTCACTCAAATATGTGTTTGTCAATGGGAATTGCGAAAAAACAATATCCAATATTGTAAAAGATATCTTTTGGAAAAATTCTGTAAATTAATCATTTTCCATATATTTTAGTTAAAGAAATTTGGCTTCATTTCTTGATGTATTAAATTAGTTTGCAATAACTGTGAAAAAATGGTTTTATGGTATCAAAAAAAACGTTATTATTGGTAACGAAATTTGAAATAATTGGTGGAAAATTTAACAGAATCATTTGTAATTTGTTTGTTCCAGCAATTCTTCCAGTAAATATATGTCGTATATAAATTTCAGTTGAAAATTACAGATTTGATATTATTTTTTAGAGAGCTTTCAATCAGTTGAATGCATTAAAATATATTGTTCCTGTTCAATAACTTGAAACTCTTAGATATCCAACTAATAAAATTTTATAAATTAGGTCAGTCTATTCTCTTAGAGATGACCACTTAGCATTTACTGTAAATGCTGGGGTTGTGAACGTTTTGCTTTATTAGTAGGGTTGAAGCCACAAATTACGTAAGGTACGCCTATAATCTGTAATACAGTAATTACAATAAGTCAAAGTGTTTCTAAAATGTAAGTAGGGACAATATTATAATTTTTTTTATCTTACTTAAACATTACGAAAAGAATCTTATGTTAATCTTCGAAAAATTTAGTTGAAAACTTTTAACAGGTATATTGTGAAAATATTGACGTAGAGCTTTGGAGAATACTTTGCATTTTTATTATTACCAGATCAATATAGAGATTGTCTTCCTGGCAAAGATCCTCTTAATGGCACTCAAGCTTGAGGTAATATGTTTATATATATGCTATCATATGATTGGCTAAACAAAACGATTTATAAGAATTTCTTCATTTTGAAATGTAAACATGCTATAATTTATAATATTGGTTCATTAATTATTGTTTCAATGACTTTATCAAACCATTGGAGAAATAGACGGGTAAATTATTACGATTTTTAAGTGTTTATATATATATGCTATATGTGTTTATCAATTTCAATTGAAGCGCAGTTGAATTGTTGTCAAAATACGCACTTCTATGTAATTTCGTTAGCAGATGTAAGACCGACATCTTCTTGTTATATACATTCAAAAAAGAAGGGCTAAGCTGTTTTTCTTGTGGATCGCTGGACTATTCTTTATTTCTAATGACTCTTTGAGTACCCTTGTCAATAAAATTGTCTTATTTAATTTCCCATACACACCGGCCCTGTTCAGGTCATGCATCAGAAACCACATCAAGAGACTATAGTTTTTTCTGCTATAATTTGTCACGAGTCACTTAAAACAGATATTTCATATCTCCATGTTTCTTTTGAAGCAAAATACTTATGAAGTAAACGTTCCACATCATTGTTATTGGGAACTGGAACATCTCATATCTCAGTTGTTCATTCAATCATTTCTATCTTCGCTTCAGTCGGAGAGCGAGAGAAACTGATACAAATGATATTATAGTTGGCAACGAAGCGATCTGAAGTATGCCAATGCTCGCATGTCACTCGTGGTATTCAATCATTCACCTTAACAGCTATTTAGAAAATCTATTTGAGCAACTTTTAAATATCATGTAATAAATAAAACTGTCTATTTATTTGTTATGCTGTTTCAATTTTACGGATTTTATAATTTTCCCACAACCCGTGAAAAGTAAGATATCCGTACCTCTTTCTAAAGAATATTGAAACATTATGGAACCTGGGCCTATACCTGACGTTATACACGATTATCGCAAACGAAAATTGCCTTCTTTCTCGAATAACCATTTTTAAAAATTGTAAAATTTGACAGCTTATTTGGACAATATGGATTTCATACCCAAGCAGTACTATTTACCCAAGATCTTTTCGAGTTTTTTTGTAACCACAATGAAATAAAACAATTGCTACAAATACTTTCAAAGCCTATTCTGATTTGTAGATATTTATTTTTGCTGTTGACAACGAAGTCAGAATCAAACGTTGTATTCCTGCAATATAGAGCATCAAGCAGTGAGAACTGAACAATTTCAGATATTACTCCTGAGTTTAAATATTACTCCTGAGTTTTCAGTATCTCACGATAATGAAATTAATGTTCGAAGCTTTGAAATGGTTGGTGGCTAATAACAAAGATGTCCTGATAGACAACAACGCAAAGCAAAGCTATCCATGAGCGATCTGATTTTTGTTTCCGAAAATGATTCTTCTACATCGCAAACTATTGCCCAATGTGTGGTTCAAAATAATTAGGACTTTGTACGAATTAATGACGTTTCTCGTATTTTACAAGCATCATGGCACCAAGCAAATGCTGACATTTTTACATCGTGCTATCCTGGGTGCAATGCTATGCTATGGCAATGAGTAATATTATAAGAGCATGCATTACTCAGCAGCGGGGCAAAAACACTCTTGATCAAAACATGATAGACGGAGATTTATTGTAAGTCAAATTGCAATTTTTTAATACTGAAGATCCTCCAGGTATCTAAATCTCTAGAATATAACACAGATAGTTCTTTGTTCGATACTTTAAAAGATGAGGTTAATCAAAACAGTATTGGTCTGCTTTTAAAAGATGCTCTGTGCCGGACACTTCGGACTAGTATATTTATATCTTCTGGAAAATCTTTTGGGATTATTTGTTATGACCAAAAATACTGTTTAAATGACTCTCATTCATGTGGTCCAAAAGGGGCTAGGGCAAATAATGTCGAAGTGTGCATGATTCAATGTATCACAATCCAATGAATTGGTTCGTTTATGTAAACGCGCTACTAGCTCCCAAAATGTCCCTTACACTTTAACATATGTGACAGTGACAAGTATAGGCATCACACCACAACCACCAGAATCAAGAAGAAACCAGGAACATATTAATATCGATAATTCTATATATCAGTCTAACCCTATTTTAGAAGAATATCCTCATTAACGGACACAGTATATGGACTTTAGAAAAATTATCAAACAACACCACAATCAACGATGAATATCTACCTGTACAAACTTTTAACATGAATCCGATTGATTGTCATCAACCAAAAGTTGAAGATGAGCTGGAAGTATCTGGTAATATTAATAAAATTTCTAGTAAAACGAAAGATAACATTGTTAACGTAAATCACTAACGAAAAGTAGTAAAATTATCCCGCAGTTAATGGATTGAATGTAGAGACAAGGCAAGTCCGAATATTGCCTCTTAACCGGTCATGCTCATTGGGTGGCGTAATACGCTGCTCGTCCAATTAGCGTCCCCGTACCTGGCGATTGGTTGCCAGTAATGCGTAGCAGCACTGGCTCAAGAAGAGGTCTCCAAACGTTTTTAATTTGGACGCTGGGCTCACTAATATATTCTCATTAAAGATTATGTAAGCCGTCTCAATGAATTTTCTTTTATACCAGTGCTCTTTCTTGTGAATTACCATTGCCTGAACCCAGTTGATGTTATGGTGCTCGGTCCATGCGTGATTAGCTAGTCCAGACTTTGTTATCTCTCCCCTTTGACTAGCTATGCGGTGCTCCTTAAATCCTTTCGATTAGTATTAGTACCGCATTCTTAGCGATGACACTGGATTTCCGAGGAATGAATATTTGTTCTACGCCTTATCAATGTTTGAATTTCATAGAATCATATCTACGATTGCTGCTTGTGGAAAAAAAATGAAGGACATAAAGTTATGGTTGAGGATGTTCATTTATATTTAAACAACTTGAGAGGTTCTGCTTCTGACTGTCAGCTGCAACGATTTGAACTGGATAGACATGAGAGAGGCACTTTTGATTCCTGAAGGGAGACCAGATGAAGATCCTACTAGCTTTAATATAATGGACGTACAGAAATTAATATGTAAAGTTATTAAAATATATAATACATACAGCTTTAAGTGCTCAAAACAACATATTGTGAGCGTGATAAGGCCTACATAACGGAAAAACAATGCTTCGCGCTACGAACTACGCCGTAGTCAATCTCGCATCAAACATACTGAAAAGTTAAAAAATTATTTTTAACTTTTTGGTTCTTTTTACTAACAAGAAATAAAAGTCTGTTTTTAAAAAGTTTTTTCTTTTAATTTTATTTATTTTCACGATACTTTAAATATTGTAATATCCTTCACAAACAGACTAAAGAAACAAATATGGAAAACCCCCGTGAAATATCATTGTGTGTGATTGTGGTTTGATATAATATACTTAGAATAAATAGGTCTAAAAAATGAAGTCAATGGGATGATGCGTTTTGTATGGACAGGAAGTTTGGAAGTTGAGCTACAAAAACTACAAGACAATTCTAAATCTCTAGAAGACAAATTACTAGCAAATTGTAAAACACTAGAAGGCAAATTGCTAGAAAACTCTAAAGCTTTTAAAGAATCCTTAGAAGCTCAGTTACTGGATGTTCGAAAACAAAGTTTTCTTTTGAAAAGATTAAATAATTTCGAGTACCTAAAAAGAGATGCGAGTCGCGCACTCTAACGATTGGTTTAGTCAACAGTGTAACCTGGCAGTAACATCAAAACTATTAGTCAGTTGGCAGCAATGAAAATATTCTAGAAACCTGTGCGGACGAGTAGTAACGCAACAGTAATAAAAAGAGAAGAGCGAATATGTCGTCGTGAAGCATAGTTTGTAGATGCTAGTGTAGTTTTAATAGTACTTATTTAGAGTTTGGTTTTAAACTAAAGTCGTAAAGCACTTTGGGAATGTAGACCGTTGACAGAAACAGTGTTTGTTAATACTTAGAAATAGTAAATCGTCATATTCGTTTAGTGAATTGTAGAAGTTATTGGAAGCAACGTCAGTAAAATGTTGCTACTTTAATTTGGATAAAAGCTCGTTTAGTTCACACAGCATTGTTCATGAAACATGGTCAATGTAGGAAAATTGCTGGAAGAAATGAGATGAAAATTCATAAAGCTTTTGAAAGTAGAATTTTCTTGGATTACAAAATTGCAAGTGGCGTCAGTTGGCCATTGTAGTTTTGAACATTAGTGAAACGAGTAATGTTGCAAAACTTCGTAAGACTCAAAAACAGTTTGAAGACGCCAGATGTAAGACCGACATCTAGGATTTTCATGTACTCAAAAACAGTGTTGTATGAAGAAAATTAATTGTTGAAATTGACTAAACTTTGTTACTGATAAACTTGTTATTGAATGTACCCGCAAATACGAAGGGAGTAAATCAGTAGTTCCTCTGTGTCGAGCCTGACTGAACACACATCTGCCTGATTGTATTTATGGTCCTCAAGAGCTAGAAAAACTGGCTCTTCCTATCCATGGTCCGCATTCATGCCGGATTGAATCAGTAAAGGGCCCTGTTGTATACATTGTCCTTAGTCGAACCGGATTTGAATCAGAAAAAGGCGAAGTAATTACCACTTCGTATCCACTGGAAAGACAATTCGAGGCCGCAGCAAAGTTAAACGAACGGTCAGTAGAGGAGAAGGAAATAGCACTAATCCTCGCCTTAAGAGGAGATGCAACAGATGTTTTGCAAACCTTGAATGCCTATGAGCAAGAAGACTTCAAACAACTGGTCAAACATCTAGAACTGAGGTATGGACAAATCTATTTGGAGTTTATCACTCCCGACTAAAATATCGCCACCAGAAATAGAATGAATCCCTACAAGAGTTTGAAGCTGATATTGCCTGTCTGGTTCGCCTTGCCTATCCAGCCACACGGGAAAATGTAATAAAAAGGTTAGCAGTGCAACTGTATTTGGATGGACTTGGGGACCACTAATCCAGACAAGCATTAACACTAGTTCGACCCACTCAATTAATGGATGCACTGACTCGAGCTGTAGAATTTGAAGCTACGAAAAATACCTGCCGAGGTAAAGCCAGAGTCCGAATCGTTGATGGACAATCCGAAGATAGCGGAAACGATGAAGCCTCTGTAAGTAAGAAAGTAGAGAAAATTCTTACCGAGAAAATATAACTGAAGTGTGGTAAGGTAGGACACATTAGGAGTCGTTGCAATGAGAGCAACAAAAGCCTGACTTCCTCGGTCGGGTCGATGTGAATGGGCCATCGTCGACCTGTAGTCAACAAGCTCCATCAACGCAAGTCGCTTCGCTACGCAACCACGTTAACAGTGTCTTTGTAGATCGCTCTACCAATAAGAAGCAATGTGCAATGCTGCTGGATACAGGTGCGACAAAAGCACTTATACATATAATGCCCAACATCGTTTTAGAGACAATAATAAAGCCAACAAAATGGCAACTTCGAACAGCGACAGGAGAAGCAGCGAAGGTCCATGGTGAAATAGGTGTTGAAATGGTCTTGGGCAATACAACTTTCGACATCGAGCATTAGTGGCGGACATCGAAGTCATCATTGGAATGGATGACATGAGCTCCAAGGGATTCGAGTTAAACTTTAAATATGGAGTTCTGTAGGTGAATGAAGTCGTGCTTCATGGCAAAGATGACATAATGCTTCGAGCAATCTTAGCATAGGATGTCAAGGTTCTTCAGCTGAAATCATTGCAGATGCTTACCTAGATGGGAAAGCAAAACCTGGAACAGTGATGATGTTTGATCCCGAACTGAACGACGGAAATGTAGGTAGAGGAATCGCTCTGGGAAATACCCTGTTTCGTGCCAAGGAGATTGTGCCAGTAAGAGTAATGAACCTGAACCAATACTCGGTTGCGTTAACGAAAGGAACAACTCTGTAGTCAGAAGCACACAACATAAAATAATTGCACCAGGTAAACTATCTAAAGAGCTGAAAAAAAAACAAAAAGCAAAATTGAGGGGCATCGTTAGAAACTACCAGGATATCTTCGATGTAGGGAACAGAAAAAGAGGACGAACTGATCTGGTGAAACATAAAATTAATACCCGGGACGCTCAACCTATTCGTCAGTCGGCGAAAAGACTACCCCTAGCTGAAAGAGAAGGAGCCGACAGGATAGTCCGCGAAATGGAGGAAGAAGGTGTAACTGAACCATCCAATAGCCCTACGGCTTCTCCAGTTGTCTTAGATAAAAAGTAAGAGGGTTCCCCCCGATTTAGGTGGACTTTCGGTAATTAAAACACGCTACAAAGAAAGACAGCTATCCTCTTCCAAGAATAGACGATACCCTAGATATGTTGGCTGGATTGAAGATGTTTTCCACCCTGGACTTGAAGAGCGGTTATTGGCAGGTGGAACTTGCTAAAGAAGATCGCGAAAAACTGCTTTTACCTTCGGCTCAGGACTTCACCAGTTCAAAGGTGATGCCGTTTGGGTTATGTAATGCTCCAGCGACGTTTGAAAGATTGATGGAAACCACGTAAAGAACCTGGAGGAAGTATTTCGCCGACTTCAAAGTTCCGGACTAAAGTAAACCCGAAGAGGTGTCAGCTGTTCCAAGAAGAGGTGCAATAACTGGGACATGTTGTTTACAGTTCCTGTGTAATGCACGTACTATCGTCGGCATGTAGCAGGATTTGCTAATATCGCCAAGTCACTCACTAGATTCACAGAAGGGCAGGTACGGTACCAGTGAGAGTGAAAAGTGCATTAACCAGTGCCCCCATTTTAAGTTATTCTTTACCAGATGGGAACTTCATCTTAGAACAGACGCAGCAATGTCGGAATTGGTACGTTGCGTTCGTAGATTCAAGAGGGCCTGGAGAGTCATCGGATATTTCAGCAAGACCTTAAGCAAGCCAGAACGGAATTACTGCGTTACTCGCAGTGAACATTTGTCTGTGGTAAAGGGGGTAGAACATTTCTACAAGTACCTCTACGGTAAAAGATTCCTCTTGAGGACTGAGTACGCAGCGCTGCAGTGGCTTCGAGACTGAACATCAAGCTGGAGAAAAAAGGGCTGTTTTCCGTAGAACTACCGCCATCGATGATTATTGGCCATCTGAGGAGATCCAGACCAGAAATAAGATCCGGAGTTAAAAGAAGTTATCCAATGGAAGGAAGAAGACCGCAAATCTATGTAGTTGTACTGGGCTCAGTGGAATTCCCTCATCCTGGAGAACGGTCTTCTCAAGCGCGTGCTGGAAACTCCAGAGAAGGGCAACAACGGAAATAGGAAATCGAAGGTTTTGCGAGAATACATAATGGTACAACAGGCGGACATCTGGGAGTGATGAAAACCCTAGGGAAGTTAAGAGAATGCTTTTATTGGGTTAATTGCCAAGCGTATGTCACGAATTGGTGCCGGAAATGTATGGTTTATGCAGAAAATAATGTTCCCCAAAAGCGAGCAAGGTGCCCATGAGGCAATATAACGTGGGCAGTCCATTTGAACGAGTAGCCATTGATGATGCCGCACCATCTCCTGAATCTGACTCCGGAAATAAGTACATTGTGGTGGTGATGGACTATTTGGTAAATGGATAGAACCTTATGCTTGCCAAATCAGGAAGCCTTGACCGTTGCTGATGTACTTATTAAAGAATCGATAAGCCAGTTTGGTGTTCCCTTGGAGATGCACTCATACCAAGGTAGAAATTTCGAGTCTACTCTTTTCCAAAACGTCTGCAAACTCTTGACGACCAATAAAACACAGACGACAGCATTACACCCCATAGAATTAAAATTAACCGTCATTTGTCAAAGGTAGTCTCTGACCACCAGAGACTGGGATCAGTATCTTCACTTGTTTCTAATGGCATACCGTCCGTCTATGCACTAGACCCCAGCCAGTATTATTATGGGACGAGAATTACGACTACTATGCGATTTGAAGTTTGGATGTCCTCCAGGAGAAGCTTATGTCAGCCAGTTACGTCAAAAGATAGACGACATCCACCAACGAGTCCGGTTAAATATCGAGAATGCCAGTGCCCGAATGAAAGAAGACTATCACATCAGAGCCGAAGGCGGGGAATTCTAAGTTGATCTTGTTTAGTTGCATAACTCGCAACGTCGTCGTGTATATACAAAGATCTTGGGAGTAGCCTTACCAAACTTTAAAGATGTTGTCTACAGGATAAGGAAGCTACCTCGAGGAAAACCAAAAGTAGTATATTTCAACAAGTTAGCCGCTTATGTCGGAAATCATGGCGGAGAAGTTGATCAAGCCCAAGTCAGCAGCATCCAACCACCTAATGACATTCGAGCAGTTTATGGCACTGTATTCTGATGGGCAGAAACTTCAGCACAATGTGACCAGACAGGAACCCCGAGACATGTTTGAGGTGACTTATTGTGTGGCTCGAGATCCCCTGATGCCAGAGGTATAGCCAAGGTGTTTGCCAAGAAGTACGACCAGTTCCAGAAGCTAACGGAGCAAGATCCATTGGTAGGGAATGTCCTTTATCCCAAATATACTCAACCAGTGGGTACCAGAGACATTTTCTATTTGGTAACGAAAACAAGCTAACATATAGCGATCTTTGGAAGACCCTGGTAGAATTGAGGAATGTGATGATGTAGTAGAACTTAATGAAATTGGCGGTCCCAAAGATAGCCTTTGGGTTGGATGGACTGAATTGGAGGGTGGTAAGAAATATGATGGAAACTATTTTTCGATTCAGTGACATCGAGATCCTTGTATGCTGTCTCAATATTCGTAGCCCAGATTCGACGACTTCCACCAAACTTCCCATTGTCGAAATGGAGAGTCCTACAAATATCTCCACACTATTATTCTGGTACAATCTGGGACGAAATAGTCTTAAGGACGGGGCACTATATTTCGGGGAATCCGAAATGTTGATCTGTCGAATTCGGAGAAGTATATATATATGTGGGCAGCTAGCAACAGGCTTCATTCAGTTTTCGATTGCCGTATAGTAAAGATCAGGTGTTCAAGATAAATATTAAATAGTTCTGTGAATATAAATAGAAGTAGTGAATAATTTTTGAAGAAATTCCAAGAAGTGAACTGAACCTAAAAGTAAATAAAAACGTTACAATATATAGTGGTAGAATGTATGTACCGTTTGCACGAAGAAACTATAAAGAGAGATATCCTGCAGGAAGGAAACCAAGGAAAATAATGCTGGAAAGTTTAGTAAATATTTGTAATCGTAAGAGTTCAGCATCTTACGAAAAAAAAAGGATAAAACCTATAGTTAACTAGAAAAATGAATTTAGAGAAGATTTTCATAAAAATGGAACACAATTACCATTAGTATTCAACAAGCAAACCCTATCATAATTAAACTAGATGTCTTAAGAATGTTTGGGGTGGTACAGTTGAAGATGAAGATGTAATTGGGACACACTTTTATGATGGAAAAATAAATGGTATGGTTTATTAGACTTTTATAAAATCATTTATCATTACTGTTGGCAAACGATCCTCTTAACATTCGCCAAAGAATGCGGTTACCTAACGGAGCCAAGGAACATCAGATTAGATTAATTCATAATCATCTTAATATACATTTTTCTGGTAGAAGAGTGGGAAGAATAGGACCCATTAAATGGCCACTTCGGTCATCAGGGTTATGTAACATTTACTCAATCATGTGGGGTTATCTGAAAACAAGAATATGAGAAGCATTCTAGAGTGTAGATGTAGAAATCTTAAGAAATGTAAGTCATCATCATTTGAGAACCTACAATAATCCTGTACTGATTTATTATAATCACACTGTTAAACTATTTTTTTTTGTATCTGTTATAAAGGCAATTTATATTTTTCTCTTAAGATCTCATGTTTGTAATTTTTTATAACAATTTGTCACACTGTTATTTTCCCACAATGAGTAACACAAACTTAATTAACAACAAAAGAAAATAAATTTTACTACAATAAAACGGTTAATAATAATCATCTAAACCTGGACGACTTAAAGTAGATGGCAGCTACGAAACAACAGCTGTATGATATGCTTAAAATAGTAGAAGGGTTCTCTAGTGACATCCATATGCAATTTGGCCTAGACAAATGCCGAATTATCAATATAATAAAAGGCAAAATACAGCAGGGGCCCTAGGAAATGAGAGATGGTACCTCATTGAATCCATGGAGGAAGGCCATACTTACAAATACCTTGGAATAAAGCAGGCTCAACGAATTGATCACTCCACCATGAAAAAGGACCTATCAACAGAGTTCTATAGAAGGGTAAGACGACTGTTGAAAACTAATCTTAACAGTAAAAATCTGTTTCAGGCTATTAACACCTATGCGTGCTCAGTACTCAGTTACTCATTCGGAATAGTTAAATGGTGCAATACCGACATTGAACAACTACAACGAAAAGTTCGAGTTCTACTAACAAAAGCTCAAAATCACCATCCAAAGAGCTCTGTCGAACGTACAATGTTGCCACGGTATGAAGAAGAGGACTGGCAGATATAGGCAAGTTACGTGATCAACAAATTTCTAATTTTCGTAATCATTTCCAGAAACTCGCAGAATTTTCTGATCTACACAGAGTCATATGTCAGGTTGATGACCCAACACCTCTGCGACTGACAGAACAACAAGTTCAAGTATACCACCAGACAACTGATCGGAAACTGTTCAAATGGAAAGAGAAGCCGGTTCATGGAAGACATGTAAATGACGTCAACCAAGATTATGTCGACAGGTCAGCGTCGAACTACTGGTTGATCTCTGGTCATATATTTCCTGAAACGGAAGGCTTTATATTGGCAATCCAGGAACAAGTAATTGCAACTAAGAACTATCTAAAGTACATCGTCAAAGACCCTTCTATCAACAACGGCAGATACAGATATGGTTGCCAAACATCTGAATCTATCCAGCATATTACAGGAGGTTGCCAAGCGTTCGCTGCAACTGAATACAAAGAACGACACGATGCTGTGGCAAAATACTGCACCAGGAACTAGTGCTGAAACTTGAGCTATCACAACCTACTATATATACAAACCAGAATCTATTTTAGAAAAAAACAACTGCAAACTGTACTGGGACCGGACGATATTGACCGATCGGAGTGTTGCTCACAATAGACCAGATATAGTTTTGGTAGATAAAGTCTCATATAAATATTAAGCAGGCTGAAAAAATAGCCAAATATAGGGATTTAGAATTTCAAATACAGAAAGAATGGGACATGAACAACACTCAAACGGTACCAATTGTTATGTCAACAACAGGAGTAGTCCCAAAACATCTATTAAACAATTTGAAATACCTCGGTCTGGACGAACATCTTTAACAACTGATGCAAAAAGCCGTCCTCTTAGGAACAGCCCGGATGGGGAACTGCAACCACGACGCCAACTACGGGCCTGATAACCTGGCAAGGGCTCCCACAGAGCTAAATCCTTTGGTATGTAATATATCTGGGGTTTAGTGAATTTTCCCCTAAAGGCACACTATAGTGTGCCTTAGAGGGAGTGTGATACCATAAATTGTATGGTCAAGTCGGATCATCTAAATACAAAGAAATTCTACAGAAGTTAAAATAACAGATATGCAGTTTTTAGCTATGTATCAGAAAATAACATATGTAATAAGATGTTACATGATAAATGAAAGAGAGAATATAAGGTACACAATTAAATTTTATTTAATGTAGTTAAAAATAATTGTTTTTATATATAAAGTACGCGGCTTTCTTCCGGGTCCACCAGATGGTTGGTGCATGTTTTTTGAAGTTCCCAGTCTAAATCTGATTACTTCTAGGCAAGGTATATTAGTTCGAGTGTTACACTTTTGCAGTTTTTACACTTTATTCTACATGACCCAATCCCCGATCCTTTATCAGTTGATGACAAAAGTTATGAGATTAAAATATTCAACATGATGGAGGTCCAAGAAAAATATATATCTCATTAAAGAACATGAAGTTGGTGAAATACTATTAATTGTGAAAACCCAACTGTCAATGTTAGACTACAAAACCTTGTATTTAATTATTTAGCTACAAATAAGGTGAAAGTATAATTTTCTCAAAAAAAACTGATGTTCATACACATTTTCAATGAATTAAAATATTTAATTTTAAATTTACACTTTCCATTTTGTTTATAGAACTGGCATCCGCATCCGCTCTAAACTGTACGTAAAGCATTCTTGTCGACTCACGTAATAATACCGTGTATTGCTGGGAACGATGTTCTCGAGCACTAAGAATGGCTTCTTTCGATACTTTTCTATGAAAGGTTTCTTTTTCATCTTCTATCGAAATTATATTTTTATACTCTACCGGTAATATCCTTCTTAAAGTATATAGCACCAATAATAGAAAGTATTAAAAGGAATATTAGTGTGACGCCAAAATTTTATATTTAGTATTTTATGGGTACCACACACTGTCGTATGAAGAACAAACCGAATATCAGATGAACTTAGCATTATAGCAAATTTTAATTGATATTTAATAGTTAATTGTATACTTTTTGTTCTCAACTGTTTTCAATCCTGTTAACTAACTCTATACTAATTTACTATACCTAACTAACTCTCTAGCACTTTTTGCTAAAGTGTAACGGTTACAATATGTAAAAGCTAAATACAGATAAAATAAATACAAATAAAATTCTAACAGAAAACATGCCACTTATGACATTTTACTCTCTTCAGCAAGAATAAAGTGTCTCCTTCTTTGCTTTGCTGAGTTATATATTATTATATCTTAAAACTATGTACGGTTTATTTTGCTCCTTTATGTGTACAACAGTGGCAAGATTTCTAGTAAATGCTTTTTGTGTTTTCTACTTCTGTATTTATTTAAAGCTTTTATTTGAAACTTGGGAGTGTTAAAGAAATAGATTAAATATATTTTCTATGATTCAGCAAATAATAAGTAAAAAGTATTTCGTACTAGTTTTTGAGTTTTTTTGAGTGTGTTGCAGTGAATTTCGGCAATCAGATGATTTATTTTTTATCTTGTTCATTTTTATAATTAGTCGTCAGGGAACACATCATCTAAATCTAACATTAGCGGGAAGGTAGGTCGGTAGATATGGTCACGTTTATTGGACACCAAGGTCCTCGGACTTCAATTCTTTTTGCCCGCGCAGATGGTTGAAAGGCGAAGTCCTCATAAAAGAAATGCGAAGACGACCTCAGAAGAGGTAAACGTGCCGTTATCAAATCAAATGTGTATTATATTGGTGGAATTTATATTTGTAAAAATTTGACACATGTTATATGGATTATTAGTGTAATTCTTATACAATACCATCTCCTAAAATATTTACTATTCCTCCTGAAACATCTCATTTTTGTCTCAGTGAACCACAATATGACAAAGGCGTAAGTGTACAATATCTATTTTATAAGAATTATTTAATTAGAAAAAAATAAAAATTGTACATCTAAATTAATAAGCAACGACGATCCTATATAGTTTTAACAAATAGTTCATATTCAATCGTCATGAAATATAATACAAACATTTAAAAACACCGAGCAATTTTAACTTTATTTCAATTTTATCCCACCCCCTAATTGCCTTCTTATACCTTTCCTTGCATACCAACTTGTAAAACTTCCTTCCCATTTCATTATCTGTTATCTTAAGAAGTGCTTTTACACTTTCATGTAAACGATAAGGCCTTTATCAATTACAAGTAACATAGAGTTAGAATGAAAAAGGCAATTTTTTAATGTCAGTTTTTATCAGCGAGAGGAGGATTTTCCAGCTTACTGGCACAAAGCTAGACCTTTTCCTCGCATTCTGTTCCATCGTGATAGTGTTACACGACAATCCACTAATCATATGCGTCGGTCCTAATTAGCCTATCTCTCGCATAAACAAGTCACTCGGTATCACGAAATACAGGCTGTTCTCTGATAATTGATACATTTGAAATGAGCGCGCGAGCGTACATAACTAGGCACACACTCACTATACTGTATACCTACATACATTATGCTGTTGTCGAGTTAATATGCAAAATTTATGTAGGCAAAGCGTTCAAATTCAACGGTTGTCTCAGCTTGAAATACTGTTATGGAAAATCGGTTGTAATTTACCTGAAGTACACACCATAATCTGTATACAATTATAATATTTGTGATAAACCAAGCATGATAACTTAATGAAGCATTACACCTAGAAGTCAGAGCTTTTTTCCGACAAGTAATATAGGAAGTATTGCCAAATGAAAAAATATTGGGCTTGGTATACTATAATTGATTTCTAATAAATACAAATCACAGCTACTAACACCGAAAAACACTAAGAAGTTTTTGTATTTCTGTTTGAGACAATTAAGAATCGTCAAAAGAACTGGATCAGTTATGACTAGACTTTCACTCGTAAATGGTAAATATTGTAAGCTGTTTCCTGATAAGAAATATTTAATATTTACACAAATTAAAGAAACTTACGAAATTACACAACATAAATACATATCCGCTGAAGAAGTCTAATGGAAACATCAAGAGTGGCCAAACCATGTGCAAGGAAATGTTTTGAGTTTAGCAGAATTTAACATTTCAAGCGAGAATACAATACAGAGCTAGTTGGGTTTTACTGTAAACTGTTGATTTGAAAGCGTTGTTAAGAAAAATTTTTATTGGTTGGTTGACAAATTTGAACCAAACTCATATCAAATTACCCTTTTTCTGGGGAACAGATAGAGGTTTAAATTGAAATAATAAATATGCTCTACCCAAGCTTCTAGGTCAACGAAAACAAAAAAAAATTTCATATATTTTGATACTTGCAAATTCACTCATCAAAACTTAGATGAAATTTATTGAGAAGCAAGGTCTTACAAAGCACATAACGCAAAAGTCCGTAAGTTGTTAATTGGTAGTTATAAACGATGTTTCAATAAAAGCGCAAGATTTTAAAGTTCAATAAAACCTAATTTTCTGTAGCAAAGGATTGAAGTATTTATTGATTTATAATGTATACATTTTTCCTGTGTAGCGTCAAATTTCGGCATTCAAAGCTTCGGCTGATAGGTATAAACCTACGGCTTCAGAACCACAGCAAGAAATCCAAAGGTGTTAAGTCACAAGGCACTGGTGGCCAATTCTGGACACCAAACTAGCAAATGACACGACCAGGAGCAGATTCGTCCTAGTAAAACCATATGTCAAAAGCTATGTGTACTAATTGAGACATATTATTATAGCACAATAAGGTTCGCTATTCACCGTAATTGCATTTCCTTCATCAACTTCCATGAAATACGTTCCAATAATTCCAAACCACAATACACACCAAACAGTGCACGTTATGGATGCATTGCTTTTTAATGGGCCTCATCAATGTGATTTTGTCGGCAAAATTGCCATCCAGTTCTGTTTGTATCCAATTGGTGAAGTCTCTTCGTTTTGCATGATTGACAAAAGTTGTTGAGTACAATTCTTGTGCACGATGACGAATCGACGACTCTGGACTTACGGCCACACTCTTGAGAACTGCCGTGATGTTTAGTTGTGAACCACCATTACGAGCTAGTGTAGTGTGTTTCACATTATTAACTGAACCAGTACGAATTTTTGGATTATTCTTTGTACAGTTGATAAATTAGGAACATTCGACCGAATATTGGACGTACATATGAATAGTGGCAATCAAACTTTCACCATTTTGATAATAATGTTTCAACAATCAGGACGCGTTATTCTATCGTGTATAGCGCCATATTTACTAACTCCCATGTGAAAATAATAATAATCTGTTACGTTATAATCATATGTCCTTATAACTGCCAAAACATGGCTTGCAATTCAAATCAATTGCTATTATTGAACCACCCTTTATAACATCAGCATTTTTTGCGAATTTTGCATTTGCAAAGCATCGATGATATTATCGTTTTTTTTATTTTATAAAATTTTTGAAAATACTTAAATTGTAAAAACTAGACAAACCTTTTTTTCAATTGAACCATAATGAAACCCGTAGTGCGCCAGAACCTCGATCAGTTTTTTCAGTACAGTACAAAATATATAACAAAAGTGTACAAATTATTATAATTATTATGTTAAAATTTTAAATTCCAACTCTTTTAGTTGATCCGGTTTTTTTCCGGATTTGGACCGCGTCAGTTTTTCGAATTAATTTATTTAAAGATCTGAAACCAGCATATAAACAAATCATCATGGATCAGAAAACAAAACAAATGTTACTTACCTTGCGGCGACTCCATTCGTTTCGCCTGTTTTCTCACAAACACTCTTTGAAACTTCACTTTTTAAAACAATCGGCTAGATCAACCTCTCATTTAGTACTCTATTAAAAATGCGAATAAAACAAACTTACAATGACACTAAAGTTTGCTATTCACAAAAACTTAAAAATTTTCCATTTATGCAACACACTCCGTATATTAATTACGAAATTTGTTAAAAACAGAATACATGATTCTGTTTTGTACTATCTTCAAGACAAACCAATTAAACAGTTTTTGCAATGGAAAATATCAATTGCCCTAGAGTAAAAATTTAGTAGAGTAATTTTGAAAAATTGTCCGGATTAGTGGTTACCTCTTCAAAAATTCTTGAACAGAAATTCTGAGAGAAAAAGATTTCCACAATATGATGAACTAGTCCTGTATAAACATAATATATTACTTGATACGGTGTTTGCAGATATGTCAACGCCAGATCTGGAATCATTATCATTAACTATAGGTTTTAATTGAACGCTTTTGTTTTAAATTGTTACTTTGACACATATTTGTAAGTTGTCAAAAAAAATTTAGTGACAATCTGACTGGTTGGTGATCACTTGATACTGAGATTTCCATTTTTTTTTTTTTGTTCTTCTAGCGGTAGGTTGTGCCATGCCCTGATTTCTTCAGTTATCTCTTTTTAAAATTTCCATTTTCCAAAAGATCTTTGAGTTTATCGCATTCTGCCCTGTGGCTGCCGGTACTTGTTAATACAATATTGGCAACATTTATCATTGTTGCTTTTATTTCTTCACTTCTAACGGTCTTAAAGTTTCACCAGTTTTGTAAGACTACAAACACAAGGTACACTGTACATAATGCTTTGGAATTTTGAGTTGCGTTTGTCTTCTTATGTGTGAGTATAGATTTCGACGATTTTTTATTCTATTTTTAAGGAGGTTCTCAATTCGTCTGTATCTATGTTTTTTGTTTGCTCAGCGATTACTCGCAAATGGCTCAAGAAATTCGACTGTTTATACCTACTGGATCTATTCCGGGGGATCGCGAAGTGGTCCCATATTTTTTTCAATAACATAGCTTGTACCGTCTCTTAGAAAATCAGGAAAAACTTTTTTACCGACTTTCTTATACAGTAAACTTTGGTGCAGTCGCTGGTATTAAAAATATGAAAAATTTCTGTTCGGAACTGGGGCAAATTGTAAATAAATTGAATTAATCAAAATAAATGTCAGTTAAACAACTTCAAAGTGAAGATTTTCGATTAATCTGTATATACAATGTGTAATCATAAATCAAATGATTTCTTTTTATTAATAATTTGAAGAGAAAACAGATTTGCATGGTCTAAAACGTACACTGTTCATGTCACTTTTTTAACTGTAGACGAGGTTTGTCAGCAAATAAGAATTTTGAGTAAAAGTGTAAGTATTTTTATTTTTGTTTAGTATCTAAAATTGTTATCAGATAAAAGTAATTAGAATTAAAAACTGCATCTACTTATGCCATTGCACTAAAAATTGTATAATACGTATTTATGTAACTTTTCAACTATACACTAGGTTTCAAAAAATATATTAATTTCGTTTAATTTTTTTAAATATCTCAAATTGTAATCAAAGTTTATTACGCTTGAAACCTGCATCCAATTGTGTTGTATAATTAAAATTTGTAATAAATTGAAAGTTGACTGGAAATAAATCGAAATAAATGTCAGTTAATCAACTTCAAGATGGAGGTTCTCAGTTGGTTTTCATATACAGTGTGTCGTCATAAGTTGAATTCACACGGAAAACGTTCCTATATATATTATTTTAAGAAAAAGTTAATCTTCATAAAAATATTTGCTTGTTCAAAAATATATACTGTAATCATTACATGCCACTTTTTCAACTGTATACGAGGTGTGTCAGCAAATATGAATTTTGCTTAAAAGTAAATTACCTTTATTTTTCATAATATATAAAATTCTAATCAAACAGAATAATAATAACACAAGTTGTTATCAGACAAAGTTTATTAGAATTGAAAACTACGTCCTATTATGCTATATTAATTAGAACTTTACAACGATTTATTATAAGATTTCGGGGAGAGTAGATTATTAAATGAATGTCAGTATAATTAACAGACGTAAAGAATGATGTTATTCAGAGCGTCTACAATAAAGTGGAGCCATCTAAGTTAGAATCATATACAAAATTTTCTTATTACATTATTATATTCAACAGTAAACGAGGTTGGTCAAACTAATAAATGATGCTTAAAAGTAAAATACCATATTTTAGGAAATATCGAAAAAGTTAATTAGATTTGAAATCTGCATCCAATTAAGCCAACTTTAAAAAAACAAAAGCGACTTCAAGAAAAATAACTTAACTAAACTTCATGAAACATTTTTTTGCTACAACAATTAAATACTTTTTATAAAGTCGGTGCCAGTTTGAACAGCGAAGTTGCGAAGTACAACTTATATGTACTTCCCAAAATATTTTCACTTTAGCTGGGCACCGACTTTATTTAATTGTTGCAGCTTAAAATTATTTCATGCATTTTAGTGAAGTTATTATTATTTTTTTAAAGAGGTTTTTGTTTTTAAGTATTTATAACAGTATTTATTTCCAAAGTCCTTATTTTTTCCGATACACCCCGAACATACGGATTTATGTTCCTGGTTGGTTGGTATTACTAACTGTTTGGTTGGTGGGACCTCCGTTCTAGAACAGTTAAAGATTTATTTATAAAATCCCTTGGATATGAATTTTGAAGTTGATGTTCTTTAATAGCATTGACTTCGTAGTCCAATATTTTGGTGGATCACTATATATTTCTTGCATATTAGCACTTTACAGCACCTTTCTTAATAATCGAAAGTTGTTGGAGTTAAAATTTAAATGTTTATAAGTATTCATAATTTTTCGATTCTTATGGTGTTATTCAATCGATCTTTAAGTACATCAAGGTAAGGAAGTACAGATAATTCATCGTTTTATATGATACTTGAATTTATCTATAAGACAAGCAGAATGTTTTGGTTTAGATTATAAATAAGTTGTGGGAACCGACTACAAAAATATCTCAAGAGCGAAAATGAAATTAAGAAATAACTTCTATATACCTTATTTGGAATAACTTATAATTCTGTAAAAACACCATATGTTTGATGGGCATGTTGATTCCTTGTTAAACCTTTGTTTCTTGATAATTCAATAACAGCTCTCATCAAAAATTTGCTTCATAGCGTCAACCAGTGTCCGTACTTAGGTTGTTGGAATTTATTCGTTAACATAACGCTCTATGTGTTAAGTTCGGGTATGCTATAAAAGTACACAAGGCCCTTTATATAGGTGTATATCTATATCTATCTACAAATAATTGCTTTCACCTATATACATTTAAGGAACAAATTCCACCACTAGTGGGATCAACTGTCATATTGAAGATTTAAAGATTAAAGTGCTCGATACATCCACCAAATATCATAAGAAATATCTGCATCCGCCATAAGGCTTAAACTATAAGTGAAATAAATAGAAATTGTCAGGTTTAAGATAATAAGCACAGAAACAAACTTTTGATACGAGAGGAATAATACAAACTAACATAATTAACTTATAGAATTATATTTTGTACTACTAACGTGCTAGCGCATTCACCAAATATTACATACAAACAAGTATTATACATACTCTTTTCGAGGTGTCATTCTTTTGCACGCAAGACAATATATATGATATATATGGTCGGGAACCTTCATTAGTTGCGCTTCCCACAATACATGTCCTCTCGAAAACTTGTATTTGATACAAAACAGTAAATTTGTAGACGCGTCTGCAAAGTATTATACATGTTTTAGCGAGTACAATAAAATATTTATTGACAGATAGTTAAAAGGCTTCACAAAGTAGCAGGACACTACAAAATAAATTTAAAAAATTAAACGACAACAACATAGAACTATTCATTTCAAAACTAGCCACCCAATTAATTTTATTTACGGGTTGAGACATTTTAAATACATTTATATCATGTGATACCTCTTTTTAAAGGTCTCTTTTTGTCAATCTTTTGACACATAATTTTTTAACATCAGATTATTTTTTACAGAGTAAAAATTGAAAATGTTAAATTGTAATTGAAAAAAACCTGAGTATGAATACCGAGATAAACAATTGAGAAAAAATTCTTAAATGGTTTTGCGTATGATATTTGTGACTGTAAATGTAAACAACTTATTAGTAGTATTGGTTTCGTTGTATACTGACCCTCAAATTTCTAAAATGAACGCACGGTATTCTCGGAAATAAAATTATTGGTCCTTTATTCCTGGAAGAAAATTTAACTGGGAACTTGTATTTGGACTTAGAAAATATGAAAAATTCCCTTATAACAGCACAGAGCACCTCCACATTATGCCTTGCCTGTACGAAATTGGCTTAATAAGTGTTTTCCACATAATTGGGTTGGAAGAAGGGGCGCTAGAGAATGGCCAGCAGGATCACCCGAACTAACGCCCTTTGACTTTTTTATAGGGAGATCTACTGTATAAAACACAACCTCGCGGTATTCCACAACTTAGAAGTGGAATAGTGGAGAAGTATGAACGGATTACACCAGAGACGCTTCAAAAAAGTGCGGGTGGACATTTTGAACACCTAATTTAAGCCCAAGTCAATTCTAGCACTAATACAAGATTAATAATGTAAATACAATGTAAAAAATAATTATTTTAATTTGAAAGTTTAAAATGGCAGCACAATTTTAAAACTTGTGTCAAAAGATTGGAAAAAAGAGATCTTTAAAAAGAGGTATCACATGATTCCCCTTTGTATTTAAACTTTTAGAAGTGATATTCACCCTCTCTTAGGGCTAGGAACTGCAGGATGACCGATACGTGATACGCCCCCCTTATTTCTTGTAACTTCTTAGGGTATAGGTACCCCCACCGTAAAAATAAATTAAATATATTGTTTTTTGTTAGTTATTTTCGTGTTTCTTTTTCTTTTAAAGATATTTGGAAAGTGAGTTTGGTATTTATATATAATGTTTTTGCTAGTTTTGAAATGACCGTGGGTTCAATTCACAGTAAAGGGTGTAATGTGAAGCGTTCCTATACAACTAATTTCATTTCTACAGGGACGAAAGTTCTACAATGAGAAGAATTGAACTCTTGAAGCTTGGATAAGAAATTTGAGGAAGTATTATGTTCAGTTGTTATGTGTTTTACCCAAATTTTATTATAAATGGTCATTGCCGTGCTTTGAAAATCATGCTCTATAAATTCAGTAACCTCATTTATCATGCCTTAAATGTATCCAATCTGAAAATAAAATGAACCAGTCACAAATTTGTTGAATAAGTAGATATTTAAGGAATGCAGTATTTAAGTGTTATTGTAGAAAGTATTGAAATATTCAGAATGCATCAACACCGCCATTCTCACGACTAACAGATTTCAAATGGGACAGGTAGGTAATTTAATGCGTACGTCATCAGCACCTGTGTAGCTACGTAACAATTGAGATTGTTACTGCAATGCTTATGAGTTCTAAGAAACACCTACAGTTGGAACTTAATCTTGTATTGGGATATGAGGTAGGTACTTACCTACCAACGTAAGTAAATTAGTTAGTTAATATATAATATATTGTTTTTTGTTAGTTATTTTCAACTTTTTAATTCTATTGTGAATTCGGTTATGTACTGCTTTAATTTTGGACATGGGGCTAGTATTTTTATTTTATTTTATCTGCATTTTTCATGTGAAAAGAAAGGATCGATTATGTGGAAGGGAAATGTTAAGAAAAACTATTATTTTATTAAAAACGAGTTTATTGATTCAATCTCTATGAATTTAACGTTAACTAAACAGTGGTTTCGTTTTCAGTAATTAATTATGAAACAAAACATAAATTATATTTGTGGTTTAATTAAATACAAATTAAAACAGATCCTTGATATAAATAAAGCTAAAAAATACAACTGAGTATTTATTTTAATATTTATAAGTAATTGAACAAAACTGCTGTCCCGTAAAAGTTTAATTAATCACATAAAGTTTTTATCAAAGCGTTTTGTTTTGCAGGAAGTTTGAAACGAAAAAAAAACTGATGGATCAAGTAGCGATAGCCATGAACAGGACAAAGTAACGACAATATCGCATGTGTCTTCATCGGTCACCACAACCGGAACAGGTTATATTCAGCCCCAGGAACTACCTAGACCAAGTTCCTCTAGATATTTGGCGCCGAATCCTGATTCATTGATGGATGACTCAGATGACTGCAATGAAAATGATATCGGGCGATATGTTGGACGGGCACATATGTTATCAACCGAAAAGAAGAAGGAACTGATTGAAAACTGTTGTCCCTTTCCGCGACCTATAATTTTGCGGAAGATGCAAAACATATAAAGAGAAAATTTAATTATTCTTAGTTGGAAACATACTCTCCATGTTTGGTATATTCCAGGCGCCAAAAAGGAGCATTTTCTAAATATTGTAAGTTTTTCCACCAAATCTAAATTCATTTAGAGGCATATTGGGATCATTTACTATAAGGCAGTGCACACAATACATTGAAAGTGTGCCTGTCGATTTGCAACTGAACAAATATTTCCAGCAAATTATTGAAGAAAATCGCAAAATTATAAAATCTATTATTTCCTGCATTACGTTTTGCGGGTCACACGACTTAGCACTGAGAGGTAAACATTATGGTGAAGGTATTCTCGAGAGAGATTTGATTTTAAAGAAACACATTGAGCAAGGAAAAAGAATGCAAGCTACCGTTCATTGGATATTCAAAATGAAATTATTGGTATTTGTGGAAGCGTTATTAAGGCTGATATTATAAAAAAATTGAAAGGAGCAGCAGCATATAGTGTGCTAGCATACGAAACAGATGATATTTCTGGCACTGAACAACTGTAGATTGGGATGTGATATTTTGATGAAGAAACACAGGAAGTCCATGAAATGTTGGTCGGATTCATTGAGCTAAAGAGCTAAAAGATTTGGATGCGAAATCGATTGCACATAGCATAGATGAATTTTTTGCAAAAGAAGATCTGAATATAAATAAATGCGTTGGTTTTGGTTTTGATGGTTGTTCAACGATGTCAGTAAAAGTCGGAGGGGTACAAGCGATCTTACGTAAAAAGTACACCAAAGCCCTCTACTTTCATTGCTCGTCCCACAAACTGAATCTAGTTATTAATGATCTAAATTCACTTCCTGAAATTAGAAATGCCATGGGAACCACCAAAGATACTATAAACTTTTTTCGGGAATCAGTTTTGAGGAGGAAGTTGATACCTAATATTTACCGACTTTGTGAGACAAGATGGAGTGAGAAACACAAAACCTTCAGAGTTTTTAAAAAAAATCTTCCAGTACATCTGGAAGCTTTACAAACATTATCTCAGGAAGAAAATAGTGCAACTCGGAAAAGTGCCTTCCAACTACATGCGGTTACTTCCAGAATTTCTTTCATTCTCGGGATTATGTTGGTAGCCAAATACTCGGCTTTGATGGAAACCGTTGTCAACGTACTCCAATCTGTAGCTTTGGACGTGGTCAAAGCCTCGGAACACGTTAAAAGGATTTTACTTTTAATTAAAAACCACCGTGAAAATGACGGGGATACAACGTCATATAAGCAATCATCTCAGCAGAAAATCCTTCAGCCTCAGAAGACTAAAAACATGGCTAAGAAGCACCATGGCAGAAGATCGCCTTAATGGTCTGGCCATGATGAGTGTACACAGAGCTATAATAAATAAAAACCTAACTAATTTTAATGATAAAGTGGTTGAAAAAAAGTTTTGCAAAAAATCCCCGCAGGTTATGTTTTAATTAAATATTATTTTTGTTAAAATAAATAATTATTACTGTGTTTAAAAGTTTGATTTAGTTATTGTGCTGTCGAGGGCTTGTGAAGTATTATACATTGACATTAGAACCGTTCTTATTACAACCGTCATCAAGGCAAAGACTTCCAAAGTGTAACGCTTTATGCTCTCGGCGTTCATATTTTTTATCATCCATAATATTGCCTCATTGCCCACCCCTTAGTAATAAGCTGGCGACGTCCTTGCCTACATACTCAATGGTAACTACAAAGGTATGTAAACATTTCTGATCAGTTTTTCTAAGAGTAAAAACCAAGACAGTTTTTTTCTGATTAATATAATCTTTCATTTTAAACAGAACTTTTTAATTTCCCAAAAAATGCTTACAAAATTTTTAACAAAATGAATAAAACTAACACTTTGACATTTAAATGGAACCGTCAGTAATTATAACAATTAAATTAAAGTTGTACGGTTATACTAAAAAAAACAAATAGTTTTCTTTCATTTTATTAATCTGTATTCATACTTCCAATTAGTTACAGCGTACTTTCCTCACAATAATTAAATTAAAAACAAAATTAATTAAACGGAAAGAAACTTTAGCAACAAATGATTTCTAAGGAGTAATAGTAAAATCCGAAATGATTGCCTCCTCCCGTCAGCATTATAATGAAACGAATATTATTTATAAAGCAATTTATGTGTGTTGAGCATACTTGTTTAATTTAACTAAACTTCGGGTGAGTTAGATTGAACCCATTACTGAAGGGATAATAAATTTTGTTCAGCTTGAGTATTAGGCCGAAAGTTTGGAAGCCACTCGGCTTACTCTACTACTTCCATTTAACCGTAGCGATAGAGCTCATACACGAAATGATGCATTATCCGTTAATCGCTCTCATTTTCGAAGCACTTTGTTATAGGTTTACGCGAAGGCATATACCTAATGAAAGGCCGGCCGTTTGTATTTATTTCTATTCCCGTAAGGGGAAATATATAATACAAATTCCTGTTAAGATTAAAGATAAAATTACTCACTAGAAACTCCTTTTATGTACGGTGACCACTTACTAATGCTTCTAATAGAAAATTATGATTACTTAAAATGTATTCGTCTCCCTAAGTTGGAACCATGTGGAAAACTTTTTATTATGAATTTTAGGATAATAATTATTCTTTTAAACTGTTCTGCATGTTCAGATATAAATTATTAAATGACTTCAAAAAGAAGCAGGTTTTCAATTAATCTGTATGTTTTTTGTGTGTTTAGCGATTACTCGTAACCGGCTCAAGAATCTGGATCGTTTAAACTGGATTCTATTCAGGGGCATTCGATTAAGTCATTATATTACTAAAAATTGCAAAGTAAACACATTCTTTAAAAAACAAAAACCGACTTGAAAAATGGAACTTAACTTAAAAGCAACTTGGTACCGACTGAAAAAAATATTTTTTGCTCTTAGTTAAGTTACTTTTTGAAAGTCAATATATAGGGTTCCGTATATACAATATACGGATACCCTTATAATATCACTCCGGATTTCTCCCTTTTTCACATCACAGCAATTTTCTCCTAAACTACTGGACGGAAAAGGTTGAAATTGGGTATCAGTGTATAGTTTGGTGGCCGGATCAGGATTACATTCGTAAATGAAGAAATTTTGATTTTAGGGTACTTCTGGGGGGAAAACTAAAAAAATTGACCTCCCCCCCCCTTATCTCCAAAACTATAAGAAGCAAAATTTTGAAAAAAATTAGAGATATATTCAGGTGAGGCCCACCTGAATTTTACCAGAAAAATAAGGAGAAACCTCTACTATTAATTTTGGGGGGCAAATTACAGAATTAAATGGAAAATATAAAATTAAAATTGTTTCTAACACATCATGTAATATATCAAATGAAATATATATATATATATATATATATATATATATATATGTTTTCATATTTTTAAAATAAATTAGAAATTAGAAAATTAAATGCATATTTTTTTATATAATAAGAAGTCTATGCGTGGAAAATATACGTGTATATTTTTTATAAATTTAAAACTCTTCCTTTAAAAGATGTTAGGGTAAATATAAGAAATGCACTCATTCCCTGCTTGTCTCAAAACTGGAATATTAGAATCTTGAAGGTTGTACGGAACCCTAAGTATGCGAGTCCAACCCGCACTTGACCAAAATATTTAAATGTATTTATTCTCTGTCATATATGCGGTTTGTTAAACAACATAAATTTTACTAAAGAGTAAGATTTCATTTATTTTGTACAATATCGAAAATTGTTATTAACTGGATCACAACCAAACACTGCGTTCAAACATACAATGAAAATATTAATCTGTACTCATAAATCCCACACCACACGTTCGTCTTAAATGGATATTGGTCATGAGGCTTTATTACAAAATTGACCACTACCGCCATTGTTGTGACACGACAGTTCCATTAGACGAAAATGTTACCCAATCGAAAAAATTATACGCCTCATAAAAAAAACTTATAACGGTACAAACCCTTTAGCAACACATGGGCTCACGAGGGCTATGTTGGGTGCACATTCGTAACACCTTTTAACACACTCTATAAGGGAACCATGCAGAGAATATTCTGTTACGCCTCACGGTAGTGTACCTTAGCAGCAAGAAATGGTTCGAAAAGGGCAAAACTAAATACATATTTTGGTTTTATAAATGTAACATTTTTATAAAAAAATGTCTAAACGTACCTACCTGTGATATTTTGGTCTCTTATTGTGCCTTATAAAGGAATTTGTACTGCCGGACCTTTTCTATCAACATTATTGTTCATGTTACATTGTTTACTACCCGACAAAATACTAAACAAATAAAAGATAAATAGACTGCTGCGAGAGGAAGGTGGGGAACATGAACAAGCGTCGGCAGCATCTGAAAATTTTGTATCGTCACATGTGGGACGACGTGGTGTTGAGTGTCGTGGCGTGTTGTGTTATCGTATCGGTCAAGTGTGTATGCAGCACATGTAAAAAAATGGATATATAAAGAATATACGCATAAACATTTGCCACTTGGCGTGGTATGGCATGACATGTTGTGGCGTGTTTCTAATAGGTTTCTACCTTAACTGTCCTTGGATGAAAGGACAAAATTAAAATCGCCTACCATCATCCCTCTCATTCAATAAATTGTTACGAGGATTCATCCGACAGCTGGTGCAATCGGCCATCAACCAATTCATGGAAGGGACATTATTCCGATAAATTCTGGGAACCTGAAATGTTTGTCTCTCAACAAGCGGACCGCTGCCGTTACTGGGAATTCCCTTAAAGCTTCCAGAACATGAAAGAGTTTCCCGATGGTTCGTGGACGTACCAGACAATTCCAAGATAAATATATAAATATGAACAGCTGCGAGAGGGGGCATTCAGTTTTCGTCAGTCGTATTGTACAGTTGAGATAAAATGTAAATAGTAGTTTCTCTGAATATAAATTGTGTTAAAGTAGTGGAAATAAATTAGAGTGAGTTGGACTGTGTTTTTAAATGAATCCAATAACTGAACCCGAGTGTGAAAATAAAAACATTACAGTGGTGACAGGTGTAGGTGTATTTGTGGAACTTTTGAAGTGGAAAATAAATAGACTGACAATGTTTAAAAACGTGAATTTGGACCAATTGAAAGTGACGGACTTAAAAAAAGAACTTGAAAGAGATTTAGAAATTAGTGGAAACAAAAGTGAATTAATACAACGGTTACGAGATGCTCTAATAAATGAAGGTAACGATCCCGATACTTATTTGTTTTAAGTTTCTGGCAATGGTGACATGAGTATGTTATTAAAGCAAATTGTAAATTTAAAAGCAACCTGACAAGACAATTCTAAGTCTTTAGAAGACAAATTGCTAGAAAATTCGAAAACTCTAGAAGCCTTACAGGAACATACTAAAACCCTGGAAGACAAATTACTAGAAAATTCTAAAACACTAGAGGACAAATTGGTAGGAAATTCTAAAACCTTAGAAGATAAATTGCTGGAAAATTCTAAAAACTTGAAAGAGGCGATAGAAGAAAATTCTGAATCCCTAGAACAAAAATTAGTAGAAAGATTACAAGAAAATTCTAAAGCGCTAGAAGAAAAACTGCTAGAAAATTGGAAATCTTTAGAAGATAAGCTACAAAAATTACACAAAAATGCGCAATCTTTAGAAGAAAATTTGAAAAGCATGGTACAGGAAAGATCAGAAATGCTAGAAGAGAAAATAGTCGAAAATGAAGCCCGAATTTAAGATCTGAAACAGACCACGGTCAAATATGAACCCCGGATGGAAAAACTAAAGCAAACAATAGTTGAAGAGCTGAGTCAGACGACAGTTAAAAACGAAAGGCGCATAGAAGAGTTAAAACAGATAATGGAAGGCGATATCACCAAAATAAAAGAACAGGTAGTGGCAAAACAAAGGGGAGAAATACCATCAAAGACCGAAAGCAGCAGCAGTCTGGAAGTAGTTGATTCGAAAATTGGCCTCGAGGGAACAAGACACAAAATGAAACCTCCCCAATTTGATGGAAAATCGTCATGGACTAACTATAGGCGCCAATTCGAGGCTGCAGCAAAGTTAAACGGATGGTCGGCAGAGGAGAAGGCAATAGCACTAACACTCGCCTTAATAGGGGACGCTACAGATATTTTGCAAACCTTGAACACCTCCGAGCAAGAAGACTATGAACAACTGGTCAAACATTTAGAACTGAGGTATGGGCAAACCCATTTGGAGCACGTTTATCACTCCCAACTGAAAAAGCGCCACCAGAAATCTAATGAATCATTACAGGAGTTTCAAGCTGATATTGCCCGTCTGGTTCGCCTTGCCTATCCAGCCACACCGGAAAATGTGATAGAAAGGTTAGCAGTACAAGCGTTTTTGGATGGACTGCGAGACCACGAAGCCAGACAAGCATTGACCCTAGCTCGACCGACTCAATTAATTCCAGTTAAACTTCAAAGATGGAATTCTGCGAGTGAATTACGAAGAAGTGGTGCTTCATGGAAAAAATGACATAATGCTGCGAGCCATCTTAGCAAAGGAGGTCAATGATCCAGAAAGAGCTGAAATCATTATAGATGCTTGCTTAGATGGGAAAGCTAGAACTGGAACCGTAATGATGTTTGATCCCGAACTTAACGACGGAAATGTAGACAGAGAAGTCGCACTGGGAAAGACACTGTTTCGTGCCAAGGAGACTGTGCCAGTAAGAGTAATGAACCTGAATCATTACTCGGTTGTGCTAAAGAAAGGAACAACTTTGGGCCATTGTTCAACAGTTTCCTCTGTAGTCATGCAGAAATACCAGCAGGTAAACTATCTGAGGAACTGGAAAGACTCATCACCGGTTCATCTAAGAATTTGAAGCCAAGCCAGAAAGTAAAATTGAGGGACATCGTTATAAACTACCAGGATATCTTCGATGTAGGGAATAGCAAAAGAGGACGAACCGATCTGCTGAAACATAAAATTAATACTGGGGACGCTCAACCTATTCGACAGTCGGCGAGAAGAGTACCCCTAGCTAAAAGAGAAGAAGCCGACAGGATAGTCCGGGAGATGGAGGAAGAAGGTATTATTGAACCATCCAATAGCCCTTGGGCTTCTCCACTTGTCTTGGTTAAAAAGAAAGATGGTTCGACTCGATTTTGTGTGGACTTTCAGCAATTAAACCACGCTACAAAGAAAGACAGCTATCCCCTTCGAAGATGTTTTCCACCCTGGACTTGAAGAGCGGTTGGCAGGTAGAACTTGCTAAAAAAGACCGAGAAAAGACTGCTTTTACCATCGGCTCAGAACTTTACCAATTCACGGTGATGCCGTTTGGGTTGTATAATGCTGCAGCGATGTTTGAAAGATTGATGGAAACAGTGTTAAAAGGGCTTTCATGGAAAACGTGCCTGGTGTATCTTGACGACATTATCGTGGTTGGAAAATCATTTGGAGACCACGTCAAGAACCTGGAGGAGGTGTTTCGGCGACTTCGGAGTTCCGGACTAAAGTTAAGCCCGAAGAAGTGTCAGCTGTTCCAAGAGGAGGTGCAATATCTTGGACATGTGGTTTCCGCAGAGGGTGTAGCTGTTGGTAAACAGAAAGTCAAAGCTGTGCAGGAATGGCCGATACCTAAAGATATCCACCAACATCGCCAAGCCACTTACTAGACTCACAGAGGGGAAGGTGCGGGACACTGAAAAGAGCATTGACAAGTGCCCCCATTAAGTTATCCTTTGCCAGATGGGAACTTCGTTTTGGATACCGACACAAGCAATGTCGGAATTGGTGCGGTGCTTTCGCAGATCCAAGACGGTCAGGAGAAAGTCATCGGCTATTTCAGCAAGACCTTGAGCAAGCCTGAACGGAATTACTGCGTTACTCGCAGGGAACTCTTGACTATGATAAAGGGGGTAGAACACTTCTACAAGTACCTCTATGGTAAAAGATTCCTCCTGAGGACTGATCATGCAGCACTGAAGTGGCTCCTGCAGTTTAATAACCCCGAAGGACAAGTGGCCAGGTGGATTGAGCGGTTGCAAGAATTCGACTTCCAGACTGAACATAGAGCTGGAACAAGCCATAAGAATGCGATGCCCTATCGAGGAGACCATGCCCTGACGATTGCAAACATTGCGAGCAGAAGAAAAAGGGGTTGTTCTCTGCAGAACTACCGCCATCGATGACCATTGGCTATCTGCGGAGATCCAAAAAGACCAGAAATTAGATCCAGATTTGAAAGAGGTTATCTGGTGGAAGGAAGAAGACGGCAAACCTACGTGGCAAGAGATTTCCCGATACTCACCAACCATAAAGTCGTATTGGGCTCAGTGGAACTCTCTCATCCTGGAGAATAGACTTCTAAAGCGCGTCCTTGAAACCCCAGAGGAAGGCAAGGACAGAAAGCAGATTGTAGTCCCTAAAAATAGGAGACCAGAGGTTTTGCGAGAACTACATGACGGTACAACCGGAGGACATCTGGGAATGACCAAAACCTTGGGGAAGTTGCGAGAACGCTTCTATTGGGTAAACTGCCAAGTAGACGTTAAGAAGTAGTGCCGGAAATGTACGGGTGTGCAGCAATTAATGGGCCTCAGAAGCGACCAAAAGCTCCAATGAAGCAATATAACGTGGGCAGTCCATTCGAAAGAGTAGCCATTGATGTTGCCGGTCCATTTCCTGAATCCGACTCTGGAAATAAATGCATTGTGGTGGTGATGGACTATTTTAGTAAATGGGCCGAAACGTATGCCTTGCCGAATCAAGAAGCCTTGACCGTTGCTGATGTCCTTGTCAAGGAATGGATCAGTCGTTTTGGTGTTTCCTTGGAGTTGCACTCAGACCAAGGTAGAAATTTCGAGTCTACTCTTTTCCAAGATGTCTGCAAACTTCTGAAGATCAATAAAACACGGACGACAGCATTACACCCTCAATCAGATGGAATAGTAGAACGGATGAATAGAACCATTAACCGCCATTTGTCAAAGGTCTCTGACCACCAAAGAAACTGGGACCAGTATCTGCACTTGTTTCTAATGGCATATCGTTCGTCTGTGCAGAAGTCCACGGGTCAGATCCCGGCCAGTATTATTATGGGACGAGAGTTACGACTACCATGCGACTTGAAGTTTGGATGTCCCCCAGGAGAAGAGGCTGCCGGTGAAGATTATGTCAGCCAGTTACGCCGAAAGATGGACGACATACACCAACGAGTCAAATATCGAGAACGTAAGTGCCCGAATGAAGGAAGCCTACGACATCGAAGCCGAGAGCGGAGAATTCCAAGTTGATGATATTGTTTGGTTGTATAACCCGCAACGTCGTCGTGAATATTCGCCCAAGCTACAGAGATCTTGGGAGGGGCCGATTTGGTAAATCGTGAAGAAAATCAACGATGCTGTCTACAGAATAAGGAAGCTGCCTCGAGGAAAGCCAAAGGTGGTACATTTCAACAGGTTAGCCCCTTATGCCGGAAGTCATGATGGCGAAGTTGACCAAGCCCAAGTCCGCAGCATCCAACTACCCGATGATGAGATGATCTTCGAACAGTTTATGGCTCGGTACTCTAATGGGCAGAAAGTGCAGCACGACGTGACCACAGAGGAACCCCGAGACCTGTTTGAGGTGCCCATAAAATATGCGCTGGCTCATTGTGTGGCTCGAGATCTCCGGATGTCCAGAAGAATAGCCAAGGTGTTTGCCAAGAAATACGGCCAGTTCCAGAAGCTACGGGAACAAGATCCAGTGGTAGGGAAGGTCCTTCATCTAGAAGATAAACAACCAGTAGGTACCAGAGACATCTTTTATTTGGTAACGAAAACATTCTCGCAGGACAAGCTAACATATAGCGATCTTTGGAAGAATTGAGGAATGTGATGATGGAGAAAAATGTGATGAAATTGCCGGTCCCAAAGATAGCCTGCGGGTTGGATGGACTGAATGGAGGGTGGTGAGAAGTATGATGGAAACAATCTTTCGGTTCAGTGGCATCAACATCCTGGTATGCTGTCTCAATATTCGCAGCCCAGGTTCGAAGACCGTTGACTGCTACTTACACCAAACTTCCCGTTGTCGAAATGGAGAGTCCTGCAAATATCGTCATACCAGGAAAGATTCTGGGACATTCCGGGACGAAATGGTCTTAAAGAGGGGGCAATGTTACGAGAATTCATCCGAAAGCTGGTGCAATCGGCCATCAACCAATTCATGGAAGGGACATTATTCCGATAAATTCTGGGAACCCGAAATGTTTGCCTCTCAACAAGCGGACCGCTGCCGTTACTGGGAATTCCCTTAAAGCTTCCAGAACATGAAAGAGTTTCCGGATGGTTCGTGGACGAACCAGACAATTCCAAGATAAATATATAAATGTGAACAGCTGCGAGAGGGGGCATTCAGTTTTCCTCGGTCCTATTGTACAGTTGAGATAAAATGTAAATAGTAGTTTCTCTGAATATAAATTGTGTTAAAGTAGTGGAAATAAATTAGAGTGAGGTGGGCTGTGTTTTTAAATAAATCCAAGAACTGAACCCGAGTGTGAAAATAAAAACATTAAAGAGTGAATGATGTTTGGTTTGAATGGTCTGTATTTATTTAGTTTCAAAATTCTTGGCACTGTATTTTTAGTAATCCTTACTTACATTTCCTCAATGAGCTGGCATTGGGACACCTGCGTAGAATGCCTTCTAAGATCTGACGATGGCGCCAGTTCTGATGAATATGAGAGTGTGGAATTAATTCGAATCGTAAATCGTTCAACCATCGTCTTCATCTTCTTGGTTAAACAACTTTCCTCTCCACTCGGCTGACGTTCCATGTTTCATTCATTGATATGTTTCCGACAAAATAAATCATTTTGATTACGCGTAAAGAGCTTTAAATGACATCCTGAATTTTTGCATGTGTTCGGAGGTAAGAACCTCCACTTATCATTGGTAAATAGTTGTTTTCAATTGGCACTTTTTCCAATAACATTTTTTAAGCTATAGCTGAATTTGAACTGTATTTTACCCAATAAAAAAAAGTGTTGGATTATGCCACCAGACTCGTTTAATCCTATTAAACAAAAACAGAAAATGTAACGTCACTTAATCCATATCTCACTATTCACTGAACCGAATGCCATGAATTTTGTACATGTGTCTTTTGAAAGTTGGCACTACAGAAAAATAAAACTGGTATGGCATTGGCGATATTATCTGTATATAAATCCTGGGACCCATGTAATACAACGAAAAGCACTTTTCCAGCCAGTATGTATAACAAAACCAATATCAAAAAAGTTTTCTATAGCTGTAAAAAAACATCTACCAACTGATAACAGCGATTTCACGGTCTTTCATGTTTACGTAATCAGTCGATTGTTTTGACCTAATGATTTATTTTTAAAGAGTAAGAAAGAATAGGCGAATTGACATTATGGTCGAAATTTTTCGCTAAATAACACCGACATCATAATCTTCACATATCACAGAGAGTCGGGTGGGAAACTCGAGTAAATTAACAAATATAATAGTAACTAATGTACAACAACAACAAAATGGTTTATATTGTATATAAATATTGTTGGTTATCCAGTTTTTTCAGAATTTAATTAGTAACATATGAATTGTTTAAAATTTTAACAAATTTAACTATTTAATTTTTCAATTCAAATATAGTAATTTTTAACGTTCAAAAAGCTAATAAACAATTAAATTGTCTCCAATTCTTCTACGGTATGATTTGAAATATATGTTTCGAAACCTGGCTTAAAAACAGAAATTTAAAACAAAAACTACAGGAAATAGATTTTTTTATATCACAGCCACTGATGCAATTAAGCCATCAAAAAATATATTGTATGCTTTTAAATATTGTATAAAAGGTTTTGTGAAAATAATTTTATAGAATATAAAAAAATTGTAAAAAATAATGCGTAATCAATTATAATATTAATAAATAAAATGGAAGAAAATATTTTATCATTCGGTCTATCCTCAGATATTAAAATCACCAAAACTGCGAAAAACAATGGTATAAACATATAAATAATATTTTTTTAGAGGGAGTGTTTCTGTGTAAGCCTGTTAATAACCGACATATTAAAAAAATACCAACGTCGATTTTAATATTTATTCTGCTTTTTTACTGCACAAGAATAAAGGTAATAAAAGTAAGGTGGTAATGTTGTATAACTCAAACTGAATTAAGTCTTATGTTAAATATTAGAACCTCAATGAATTGTTCAAATTTCAATACTTAATGTTTATAAAAATTGTGGTTTCATTTCAAATAAAATTTGCTATCTCTAGTACTGGGTGTCGGAATTTCGTCAATTGTTATCTGGTATGGGTTTTTCCTGTATGTGCAGCCTTTTCTCAAATACGGCTTATTTAGATAACTTAGAAGTAACCCGAAGTGATCCAAACTGTTTGTTATGACGTGAAACACAGAAAAATACCAAAGAATGTTCTCAAGTTAAAATTTATACTTGCGCATTCACCAAATTATTTTTTATTATTGCTAATAGGCAAATTATAGTCTGTAATGACTACTAATATAAATAGACCTGTCTGTTTACATTAAAAATGGGTTGAAAGATATTTGCTTGCCGATTGCTAACCGATCCCAAACTTCTTTCCATTATAACCAATAAGATGTAAACCTAGCCATTGTAAGCATTGACTGAACGGCAATACTTTACGCCGTTTATGTCCAGCAGGCAACAGCGCAATTTTGTATATTTACATTTTGAACTGAGGTTAACTTCTTAATTCATATTGTGTAATGTGTTTTAGGTGTTGAAACTGGATTAAAATCGGTGATTATTTTGTATAAGTGTAAAAACAATAATAAAGTGTTATTTCAGTTTTTGCAGGAAAACGGCATATTCGTTTGCCAAACTATCTTCTCACCGTTGAGTGTCAGATCATAAACGTGTAGAGTTTTACAAAAGGTCATTTAAGCAGTAAATAAAACTACTTAGTTCGAATGAGTGTTTAAATAAATCTAAGAACACCTAATGTAGAAAATAAAAACATTTCAGTGGTGTCAGGGGTAGGTGTATTTCTAGAACTCAAGAAGTGGACACTAAATAGACTCACAATGTTTAAAGTGGTGAGTTTGGACCAATCGGAAGTGACGGATTTTAAAAATTAAAAAAAGAACTGGTGGAAAGGGATTTCCAAATTTGTGAGGAGAAAAGTGAATTAATACAACGGATCCGCGATGTTATAGTAAATGAAGGTAAGCAACCCGATACTTATTTATTTGAAGTCTCCGGTAATGGAGATATTTAAAAAAATGGAAGAACAATTTCGAGAAAATTCTAAAACCTTGAAAGAGACGTTAGAAGACAAATTAGTAGAATATTCTAAAACCCCAGAAGATAAATTGCTAGAAAATTCTAAACTTTTAGAAGATAAGCTACAAACATTACAAGAAAATTCTAAAACCCTATTAAATAAATTACTAGAAAAGTCTAAAACCTTGAAAGAATCCTTGGAAGCCCAATAACTGCAAAATTCATTCAAAATCCTTAGAAGACAAATGAGTAAAAAATTCTTAAAACACTAGTAGACAAATTACTGGAAAATTGTAAATTCTTAGAAGAAAAATTCAGAAACACGGTATAAAATAGTGGAGAAGATAGAAGAGCTGAAGCAGACGACAGTCAAAATTTAACGCGGATAGAAGAGCTGAAGCAGACGACAGTCAAAATGTAACGCGGATAGAAGAGCTAAGACAGATAATGGAGGGTGAGATCAGCAAAATAACAAGAACAAGTAGTCACAATACAAACGGAAGCAACTCCACCAAAGACCTATAGCAGAAGCAGTCAGTCAGTCAGAAGTAGTGGATTCGAAACTTGGCCTCGAAGGAACAAGACACAAAATGAAACCTTCACAACTTGATTGAAAATCGTCATGGACTAATTATCGGCGCCAATTCGAAACTGTAGCTAAACTACACAGATGGTCGGCAGACGAGAAGGCAATAGCATTAACTCTCATCTTAAGAGCGTTGCTACAGAAATTTTGCGAACGTTGCATACGTCGGAGCAAGGAGACTACGAACAACTGGTCAGACATTGGCTAGACTCCTTTAAATGAAGTCCCAATGACATTAAAATAAACTCTATAGCAATCTTCTTAACTTTTTCGTATGAACCTGATTTTAACTTCTACAAAATACCTAGAAATTATTATTGAAAACACCTCAACTGGAAGCCATATATTCAATATTCTGGTGAAAAAAATATTATTCTCTATATACAAGCCATTGGTTGGGGTTATTAATTTAGATGTTTATCCTGCCGAGATATTAAATGTCCGTTCTGTAGAAATTCTATGCATATTGATAAAAAATTACAAAATAAATAATATGTTCAGAAATTACTGTTTCCTAATCGCAGTAAAAATGTCAATGTGAAATTAGTAAGTTATTTAGCATGAAAAATTTATAATAATGCAAACGTAAAAGGACAGTATGTTATTCTAAATTGAGTTCTCAGAATATATTCGATATTAATACTCAGTACACTTAACTTAAATGTTATCATGAAGATATTTGGTTGTATGCTTTTCTTTCGCAACAGATATAAATGTCCTCTAGGTATGGTAATTTTACTTACTTAATTGGCATATTGTTGTTATATAGTTTATTACCAAATAATTACCTCTAATATGAGCAATATTGCAAGCGTATATGGATTGTTGTATTTTTATATCACTCTTAACAGGAAAGATATTATCATCATTTTGCTATTGAACTAATGGGGTCTTTAGATCGATGGCGATCCTATTTGTGTCCCTTGTTTGTTTGTATATCATTTAGTCCTTTAAGAGTTCAATTCCCTGTAACTATTCACTGATTAATCGTAAATCGTAAATGTAATGTGAAACTATTGTAAATAAATATATTTATTACTGTAATAAATACTACTAGTGGTCGCCCAGTGGTCGAAATTCAATGAAATTGTAAAACGTATATTTTTATAAGAAACAGAGTTGTGAAGAAATCGGAGAAGTAGATGTAATGACGAAAATTGTTCACTGATATTGACAAATCTATTGAAATAAAAAGGAAATAAAAATGTAATCAAATATCGGTATTCGAAATATTATTGCCAAATGAATATTAAAGAAAAGAGAGGACCAACAACCCTAGGAGAGCTTAAATTTATTTAATACATTCTCTATTGTCCGCTGTCTGACAATTTTTTACACGACACCTTCGGAAAGGTTGTGATAATAACATATTAATCAAATAATTAAATTCACATTAAAAACGCGTCCCAAAAATCAATACTGATCTACTACATTGGCTATTTTACCACTAAACAATAACAACGCTTGCATGTCACTTCCAGAAGTACATGCTCTAAGAATATATCTAACGATCGCTCCCTTCATATATAATTACTCAATGTTTTGACCGTCTGGCGGCGGCGGCACCACAGATCAAATAGGCGGCACTGTCAGTTGTTTGGCATTGACAGTATGGACGTAAATAATGTTTTTTTATTATATTTTATTTAATGAATGAACCAATATTATAAATTAAGATTAGCATTGTGCACTGAAGGTCGTCAGTAGCCACTAAACAAAACAAAAATGAAGAAAATCGGTTGACAGAAAGAGAAGAAAATGGTAACTAATCGTTTTGTCTTTGCCTATTTATATATAGATTTCTCTTGAACGTCTATCTCATGTTTACGCGCCATTACGTAGTGTTAGGAATTAATCAGATTGCATCACTTTATCCCTCGCAACTTCATTACTAAAGACCAGAACCACCTTGCTATAAGTTTCGTAAATCTGACCAAAAGGTAACTTCTATATGAGAATGGGCGGATTCCATAGTTGGAAAAAATATCAACTTGTCCAACTCAAATTCCAGTGCGAAATTTTAAAATGGGCAATCAGCTGTTTTTTCACCACAACAGCGAGCGCACAGATACTACTTATCCCGCATCAGTAATAAAAAAAAATAGCTTGATGCACTTGGGTGTTTTTCAAAAAAATTAAAATTAACCTGATATTTTATGTGAGATCTTGAAATTCAAAAGTTAGTAGTAATAGTAAGTTGATAAACAAAGAAAATTACTAAGTATTTGTTAATTAACATTTTCGAACGCAAAACTTGTTCAAGTAACAAGTAAATAAATTTCAATAACAGCCAGAAAATACTTTTAAAGTTTTAGTATCATAAAGAACTTCTAATAACAATTTCTAAAAGGGGTGTAAAACACATGAGCAAAATACTACTTTAATGAAAATGTAAATCTCTTTGAACCTATTATGATTACACTCATCTTTTCTTCGTAAAAGTATTAACTTTCAACAACAAAAAGGCTTTCGTTTCTGATGTCTCTATTCGGATCCAAACAACTGCTTAATGTAGCAAGCAGAAATTCATTACAAGAGATTTTAGGCTTTGTTTGTTGAATAACTTATGGATTTAATTAAATGAAGACTGCCTTGATTAATAACGTTATTTAGAAGAAACATCATCTGGTTATCAATAAAGACCCTAATTATAAATTAAACAGATTTACTTCGTTTGGGTTTAAGGCTTTATCTCTTGAAAATACATATTTGAAGTTGGTTAGCCATCAAAAATAAATTAATTAGAAAAGCAAAACGTAGTACTAAAGATTCATTTTTAGAATGTGCATTATTTACTTACAAAATATTATATAACTAATTTCAACGGATTTTTCCTAAATTCCACTGTAAAAAACTAATTCCATTTATATTTTAGTTAATAACAAACCGTAAATATATGTCATTATGTGGCGCAATAATCATTATAACCTTATTGACTCTGTATTAAATCTTAAAATTCTTTGTTTTACTGGAAAGTCAGATAACAAAACACTGAAAGCCGTTTCGACAACTTAGAAAAAAACAAAATATTTCAACTGGAGTTATAATTTATGCGAATATATAGTTTTGGAGTGCTTTTAATTTTTTGTAATCCTAAATTTTAACCACCTACCACCTTTGAGTCAGTGATTGATTTACTGTTTGCAACAAATAATAGTGAAAATTTGAGACAGATAGCTCATTTAATATGGAAGTCGTTCTTAGGATCTTGCTGACATTTCTGTTTTGCTTTTTACGTACAAAATATAAGGTCTCCATGTAGAGTTTTGTTTTGGTTGTAGCCGGGTTCCACATGTACTGATTTTTGATTTGCTTAAATAATTGAAGCGTATTATGAATGAAGATATTTGGCTACTTTAACATACTTGGGGACTCTTGTTTCTGGGAACATGATAACGTTTGTAGTTCAATTCAAGTAAGTACTGGCTATTGATCTCATTCTGATAACTCACGTGAGTGGAGATGCTATGGATTAATGTCAAGATATCTGTTAAGTATGATTTTAACCTATCTGTATATTGCTCAGATTTAATCTTTATTAAGCAGTAAAGAATCTCTCATGCCAGACTTTGTCTAATGTTTCTATTTTAAACTGTTTTCTCCCCAGCAACCGTATTCTGTGGGGCACTTTGCTTTAAAATGACTTGTGGTTTGTTGGTTAAAGACCACCTCCAATCTCGACAGTTGGCTATGCCAACACTCGATTCGCGGTGAAATTTTCAAATCGTTGAAATTATTGTCAACTGTTTCTACGAACAAACGTATTACGTCCCATTTCATTTCAACCCATAATAAGTTACAAAATACGGCTGCAGTCCACCTGCTACAATCGCCACCAATTTTTTAATCTGCAAAATGGAATATACAATAAAGCTGATGCATTCAGCTTTATAATCTGTTATGTCTTTTTGCAGTTAACGTTTAAGGTATTTCTCTCGTAGGGAGATAAACCTTCAAATAATTATCTGTTGCCTTTGTTACAAATGATATGTTAATGACATATATTATTCGTAATAAAATTTTGTGAAATTGGTTAATAGTTACGTTGGTACTGACAACATATTTTTAAGATACATAAAATGTAACAATTTTAGATACTTTCATGTGATATTTGTGATGGAAATTTTGAGCCGCGATAACACAATTAATAAAACAACAAAAAACAGGCGACTTGCCTATTAATCGATAAAACGGTTTATTGGGAATACTCTACTAAAATGTGAGTACCTACGATATTTGCTAATATAATAACTTATTCTTCTAGGTTTTTCATTATTTGATAGCATTTTCTCAGGTCATGGTGAACATTACATTACGTTCAATTCGAATGGATCGAAAAGTATTGTAATAAACGTTGATTACATTTATCAGATATTTTGTAATTTTACATAAACAATTAGGAAAAATAAAAAAAAAACGTTATGCTTTTAGGGTGTTTGCACGGTGCTCCGACATAACACGAATATCGGTCATGTATGCAAATGTAATTTATACGTTTGTGGGCTAATTGCTCATGCTCATAATAAAAGTAAGGAAAACACTATATATATATATATATATATATATATATATATATATATATATATATATATATATATATGGCATATAATGCGCTGATAACGTTCCTGGTAAAAAGGCATCAGAAGAATGTTTGGCTGCTCATCAATTGATATTTTACATGTCTGTTTCTAAAAGAAGAAGAAGAAGAAAAAGAACATGATAGTTAGCCTTTAAATCAGCAAAAGTTTCAACTAGTTCTACAGTTCCGAAAACACATATATGTGTACCATGTCATATTTTAGAGACTGCAAAAATACATATTCAGCAACTACCGTGAAAACAGTCACGTAGATCTAACAATAAAAACAATGAATATATTTTTTTTACCAATACAGGTAAATAATTTACACCAGGAGGAGATTATAGTGTCAAAATAATCAGACAATCTAGGTTGTCCTATATTCATCAAATTTCAGCTCCGTAAAACATAATCGATGTTAGTATCTAAATGATATAATTTTATTCTAGCATTTAAAATATGAATTGCAGAGCTTGCTCAATAATATTTATTTATTGTAAACCATTCTTTACCTTGTTACTATCTCTTGAAACTTTAACTTTCTTTGATAAATCCATGGGCATTCCAAAGGGCAGCCCGAAACTTAGAGAATAACTAAAGGTGTTAGTTTCGGCATTCTGGTACGTTTCGAGCACTACATTAATTAAACTTACAATTGTACAATATCCAGCCCTACCTGTAAATTCAACCTGTAAGGAAAAAAAATTATTACGACCGTAGTGTCCGTAAAAAGGGCATTCAGATGATATACTACAACACCAATTTTCCCTATCTCATATCTCAAGATCATTGAATTGGCCTGATTATGTTGAATGCGAGCAAGCGGTTAATCACCTCAAAAAATTTCCCCTCGAAACAAAAATCGACCCGTTTTTTCTTATTGCAATACTTTTGAAAATAAGCAAGATATTGAAGGTGGCTAGTTTGAGATGGAATACCCTGTATAAATATCTATGCATCTAACGACTTTTAAGTACATCAAGTGTACGAACGCACTGTTATATATTATTCGCTAAATTGAAAACTTTTTCAATTCCTGAGCTAAATCACTAATACCATTTTTAGATACATTAACAGCTGATAAATACGTGAATGGAATAAAGTTCACCTCAGTAGATCATGAACATAAACATGGAGTAAACCAAACAAAACCGAAGATGAGAACTCAGAATTGTTGAACCGGCGTTGAGTGCTTTAAATAAGGGTTTGGTGTTAGGGTGCAAAACTGTGTTATTCTACATTTGTGAAACACCAAAGGTGTGCATTTCGACTAGGACCACTCTTGAAAAGATAGCATTGCTATTAAATTTCAATACCCAACGTATGCTCTAATAACAGGTCTATTAACAAACTTAGCACTATTGAATAATCAATTTGGAACAGGATGTATATATACTTCAAGTATTTATATTGCTTTCACTTGTCGCTTACTATATAGCCGATATGGATAAATTTCTTCGTTAATTACAACAAGTGGCCAATCAATCGTATTTAGACATGAACTAATAACAGGTAAACGTGAACAAGTAATCATTTCTGTTAAGGGAGTCTTGGAAACTAAATACTTTGTATACTCCACTTTGTGAAATTTCAGTTTATAAAATTAATTTTTAGATCAATTTTTAAATGTATTATTTCCAAATATTGTTTTGTTGTGATTGAAAAGTACCATAAGACTTAGGCAGATGTTTCCTGAAAGTGTTTTCTCATATTTCTTTTGTAAGGGATTTCTCGCAGTGAGACGGTCTAAAAACGTTCTCTGCAACATCTGGTCTCTTAGTGGTGGCATAGTTTCTTTAAAAAGCGGAGCCGAACTTGTGCGAGAGTCGTTTCAAGCACAGCTTTGCTTGATATAAAATTAATTATATATGTGTTGTCAAAACTTAATTTAATTGAAAATAAATGATGTAAATTACGCAAGTGTTTCTAGTTATTTAACCGATCTTAATAGATTTTAATTTATTTTATTGACACTTTTCACAACACCTTTATAAATATATATTAGCCGTTACTCGCGGTTTGCCCTGCGTATGGAATGTACAATTATTTGCAAAAGGGAATAGCTTATAAAACATATGAGCTATAATAAATAAGAATTTTTTTAAGCACCCTACATAACTATAAATCCACCAATCCCGAATATATTTCAACCAAACTGCAAGTGCTTATGGGCCACCGTAAAAAACAGTTTTTTTTAACTTTTTTGTGAACCACCTTGTATAACTGTAACTCTACTTCGCCCTATAATGCAACCGTCCTGCATATGCTGCTGTTTATTTGTCAACCAATATAACATTTTTTAAACACCTAACTATAACTCTACCCACCGTATATTTCAGCTATGCAACTGCCTATGGTCTACGCTATAGTATAACAATTATCTCCAATAATTTTTGAGCCGCCTTGTAAAGTATAAGTTCTCTCCATCCTATATTTTATTCACCCTTTATATGAAACTTCTTCTAACATTGTGTTAAACACAGTATATAATTTTGAACACTCCATATTTTAAATATTCCACCTAAAATATGGAGTGTTCATGGTCTATACTATATAACAATAATTGTTTAAACATTTTTTAATCCACTCTGTGAAATAATTCTACTCCACCCTCCACCAATTACTAACATATTTCTCCCAAACTGCAACTGTTGATTGGCCACCCTATATAACAATGTTATTCAAATTTTTGTTGAACCACCTTGTATAACTATAACTCTCCTTCTTTCTACATTTAGAATGGTTTACATCTATATGCCACGGCCAATTAGTTAACCATTATAACTTACTTGTCTATCAGTTTTTACCACCATCTTGTATATCTATAATTTTACTATACAAAATATTTCAACCAACCTGTACATGCCTCTGCTTAGAGGCCACCAAATATAACATTTTTTAGAATACTTAACTATAACGCTGCTCCACCCTATATTCCAACTATCTTATTAATAAGTTTGTGTAAATTTTTGAATATGATTTTGTTTTATAAATCCTAACATCATTTCCCCGGGATTTCGCCATTCACAAAATTACTAGTCGCTATGTACCATAGTAGAACATCTGACATGAATATCTCACATCTTGTAAGTTTTGTACTTTCTGTCGGATATTAGTGTATAACAGGCCATATTTTGTAGTGCTCCCGATGAAGATAAAAATAATTATCGAAAGCTCGAGTCAATAAAGATAAAGAGTAACACTGTGTTCATTACTACTTTCCCAAAAATTTACAAGTTTGTATATATATATATATATATATATATATATATATATATATATATATATATATATATATATATATGTTATATAAGTTTATACTATGAACTTAGCATGAACTTATATCGCAACGACAATACAACATTCCCAGCTGAGTCAGCGATACGTGGAGTATCCCATTACAGTACCGCCGAGCATCCGTGGGAATCGCCGTGTCGACAGTGCTGATTCAGCATTCATTGGGTTATATATTGTAAAATCTCTCTTGTTTGTTAGTTACTCTGTCACTTTATATTGTTATTTTCATTTACATTTTTAAAGTTATAATTTTTGTATTGTTATTAATAAAATCTTTTTAAAAAAGTTAATACTCAGAAGTGTGATATAACAAATTGGCGCAGTCAGTAGAATCCATCAACGTTACGAGAACACGAGCTTCACTTCTACCTGGTAGCGGCGGATTCCTATCCCTCAACGGAGCAAAGAACCTGGAAGAAGTCCCAACTGCGATAACAAGGAGAACACGGATCTTCCAATGTTCCTGTTGATGTGAGTAGTAGTGAATCGTCTAACGTTTAAGATTTTATATAATTGATTTAATATTTGATTGATTTAATATTTTGATATTTTGATTATTTGATATTTTTTATTCAGTGAATTGAATCACTGATTTAATATTTAATTAAATTGATATTTTATATGATTTATTTGATTACTTTGATTTTTATTCATTCAATTGAGTGAATTACTTGATTTATTAGTTTTATTTACATTTATTTAATTATATACCATTCTATCATCGAAATAACTTTGGTATTTCCCCATTTACAAATTTATTGATTATTGATTTTTACACCATTTATTTATTTATTGATACCATTTTTTCTATCCCATTTTATTATTTTGATTTGAACCTTTTTCGTTCGTCGAGTTTGAAGGCGACCAAATTTCTTTGGCCACATTTATTCATGCTTGCAATTGTGCATATAACATGTCAACTGCTGAACAAAAATACTTGTTAGTAATCCACATTAAAAATAAATTAAGGGGAAAAGCGGCGCAGTTAATCAACTCTAGGAACCCTGTGTCTTACCTCGAAATAAAACTTCTAACTCTTCATTTTGGGGATTCTCGTGATCTTTCTTCTTTAATACACGACCTTCAACGGTTAAAACAACTATCCAATGAGTCTCCTTTAACATTCTATAATAGGCTTCAAGTATTGAGTGCGAAAATGCACTCATGTATCCAAAAAGCTCCTAGTCTGAGCAACGAGCAGAAAGACGCTCAAACCACTCTCGTTGACACAATGGTTTTAAACACCCTACTTACCGGTTTAGGACCTCGATTAGGTCAAATTATCCGTGCCAGTAATCCGAAGGATCTTCTTGAGGCACATTCTCGTATAAGAATAGAACTTCAACTATCATATTTTGAAGAACAAAAAATAAATAAATCCGTTCCACCTAAGCCATCTTTTCAGGCTAGAAGACCAAATCCACCTCCTAAATGTTTAAATTGTGGGCGATTAGGCCACATTGCTGCGGACTGTCGGTTAAGATTTCAAAATAACCCTCAGCCTTTTAACCAAAATAATAGACCAAAACTTCATTGGGCCGAATCAATCATCGAGGCCAAATCCTGTCAACAATAACACAAATCATCAAGGTCAACAATTTAGACCAAATAACTGTCAAAGACCTCCTTTCAAGCCGAACAAGTTTCGACCGTCTGTAATACAGACAAACCCAAATTTCCGTCCTGAAAGGACCCACCATTTTAATTACCATCAAAATGGCAACTATTACGAATATTATGCAGACGAGTATGATTATTATACTGACAATAATCAGCAGCATTTCGATGACAACACCCAAAACTATGAAAGCTATGGGTTTGAACAAACGGTTGACAATACCCCTGTCTTACCTTTCAGCCCTAATGAATACCAGGATTTTCTAGCGCTTCCGGGTCTAGATCAACCCGCAGATACGACAACTACCCTTTCAGAAGTCCAAACTCAAATACAGAACTTGAATTTGGAAGACTTCAATCCCGATCTGAACTTCCCAGAACAAACATTTCTTTAAGTCCGCTTCTGGCAGTAAATTCCAAGAACCTCTATTATATCAATGACGCTTCTGGAAAATTTAAACTCCTAATTGATACCATTTTCAAAGAAAACACTGTCAAAAACTTCTCACAAAGATCTCCCGAAAGAGTAACAATTCAAGGCAGTACTCATGAGAAAATCCCGATCTCACAATCCACCCTCATTCCTTTCGCTCTAGGCAATCCACACAAGGTCTTTATCTACAATCTAGATATTTAGTTTGATGGAATAATAGGTCTTGATTTTCTTGAGCATTATGAATGTATCGTCGACTTAAAATCCAAACAATTAATTACTAACTTTAAAACTATCCCCCTACATAAAGTACCCGATCACGACCAATCTAATACACAACCAACAGACACCCCCAGTACTAACGCACAACCTCATACTCATAACAATCAAATAACAATCCAGGCACGAACCGAACAAATTTTCAAACTCAAATGTGAACTTAGAAATACTGACGCAATTCTACCGACACAAGTGATTGACAAAGTACGACTTCCCAACGCGATTGTACATGTTAATTCAAAGGGAGAATTTCTGACTTCTATAATAAACGCGAACGCAATGCCAAAAACTGTTAACTTTACCAATCTTCATTTAGAACCCCTTGACAATGCACACCCTCTCTTAAATCTGAATACACACGATTACTCTGAATCTACAAACTTAGACAGAAACTTTACAATCAGGGAACAAATTCGGACAGAACATCTTAACGACGAAGAGCGAGAACTTATCACAAATCTCTGCTTAGAATTCCAAGATATTTTCTATCTCGAAGGTGATGTTTTGACGTTTACTAACGCCGTCAAACACGCTATTGACACCAATAATGCCAAGCCCGTTTTCAGAAAATCGTACAGATATCCTAAAGTCCATAAGGAGGAAGTGAAAACTCAAATTTCCAAAATGCTTGATCAAGGCATTATCAGGCACTCTTCTTCTCCTTGGTCCTCCCTCGTATGGTTCGTCCCCAAGAAACTCGATGCTTCTGGTAAGCAAAAGTGGCGAGTTGTTATCGACTATAGGAAGTTAAACGAACTAACTGTAGACGATAAATATTCTCTGCCCTACATTTCTGATCTCCTCGATCAACTTGGTAAGTGTCAATACTTTTCGACACTGGATTTCGCTTCCGGGTTCCACCAGTCGGAAATCCTTGAGGAAGACATTCCCAAGACCGGTTTCTCTGTTGACAATGGTCATTACGAATTCGTTCGTATGCCATTTGGTTTGAAAAATGCAACCTTCTACCTTTCAGAGGGTGATGGACAATATTCTTTTGGGTATCCAAAATGAACGTTGCCTTGTGTACATGGATGACATCATAGTCCATTCACCCACCATCCATGAGCATATGTCCCGTTTGACAGAAGTCTTTAAGCGTCTTAGACAGTCAAACTTAAAAATTCAACCTGACAAGTGTGAGTTTCTCCGTAAGGAAGTGACTTACCTTGGTCATCTCATTACCCAAGAAGGAGTAAAACCAGACCCTTCAAAGGTTGAATGCATCCAGAATTTTCCTCAGCCCCAAACTCCGAAAGACGTTAAATCTTTCCTAGGTCTCGCCGGATATTACCGACGTTTTATCCCCAACTTTGCTAAAATCTCAAAGCCTCTCACGAAACTCCTGCAAAAAGACGTCAAATTCATCTTAGACGCAGATTGCAAGTCTTCCTTCAACGAACTGAAGCAAGCTCTTGTATCTGACCCTATCTTGATATAGCCAAATTTCGAAGAACCATTCCTGCTCACTACTGATGCTAGTGCTTTCGCAATTGGAGCGGTTCTCTCACAAGGCCCCGTAGGAAAAGATCTTCCTATAGCATATGCTTCCCGTACACTCTGCGCTGCAGAAACTCGATATTCCACTATCGAACGGGAACTGCTAGCCATTGTTTGGGCGGTCAAGCACTACAGACCTTATCTTTTTGGGAGAAAGTTTACACTTCTGTGTGAACACCGCCGCTTACTTGGCTCTTTTCGATCAAAGACCCTGGCAGTCGTCTAGCCAGATGGCGCCTCAAACTAGAGGAGTATAACTATAAAATCGAATACAAGCCCGGCAAGGTAAATTTGAACGCAGACGATCTTTCCCGTATCAAAATTAATCACTTCAAACAATGCACCGACTTTATTTCTAAAATCAACATCTTTGCAAGTAACGAAACCGACTCAGAACAACCAGACTCCGACAATGATCAAGAACCCGATGAACATGACGAAAGAATGATAACAGAGTTTAATCGATTTGTTCAACTATATAAAACCGAGTCGATAATCGATTACTCAAAAATAGAAATTTCTAACGCCCAACTCCTAGACAAATCTCACAAACGAATTGTCACTTTCTTCTGGCAAAATAAACTTAATGACTTGCATGACAAAATCATCGAAGACATTTTCGAAGAAGATCCAAAATTCACTACTGACACTCTAAACGTTCTAGCCAGTAAAACTGTAAGGCATAGAAAATATTTAATTGTCCCTTTACCCTTTGATCCTGGAACAGCTGTCTCACATCTTTTCAACATCCTCTATAACAACCAAGACCAGTTCGACGAATCCGAAACGTTCTGTATTGAAAACAACATAGAACTACCGATTCTTGAAACACTATCCTTTATACTTGCAGACAAAGACGTAAAACTAAAAATATTGTCAAAATATTTTGATAACTCCTTCACAAGACGAAATTTCCGTTATACTGCAACAGTACCACTGCGGCAAAAATAACCTTCACCGTTGAATTAACAAGACCATCCGACGCATTAAAGAAAAGTATAATTGGACTGGACTAATCAAAAGTGTAGAGCAATTTATTAAGTCCTGCGAAACTTGCCAAAAGGTAAAGTTCTGTAGAAAAAACTTAAGTGCTCCTTTTGTCATAACTGAAACACCAAAAACGGCCTTCGAACGTATCAACATTAATATTTTCGAATATCCAACTAGAAACTACGCACTGACTATTAGGGATGAACTCACCAAATTTACTCAGGCCTACCCAATTGGTGACAAAACAGCTAAAACTGTAGTAAACACCCTCCTAATATTCTTCCAACATTACGGTACACCTCTTCGCATCCATTGTGGATCCGGTAGACAACGTCATTAAGCCTCTTGACCACCTCGTATGGACCATCCCAGGCGGGTGTAAGCTTTGGGGATTTACCCTTGCTCCGTTGGGGGTTGTACAGCCAGACTTTGTCTCTCTCCTGGAACCCGACTGAATTGGCCTTGAGGTCGTATCGCGTCTTAATCCGGTCACTGGTGGCCAACATCTGCGTTCGAGCTAACTCGTGTATTGCCGCATGTTATATCGGCGCTGGTCGGCATAATCATCGATGTCTTGGGAAGGTTCTTCGGGGGAGCCAAATGCCAAATCGCAGGGTAATCGCAGCTCCTTTCCGAATAGGACCCTGGCTGGGGTCAGGCCTGTACTATTATGTACAGCTGATGACCTTGGATAGGTGTTGTTCCAAGGTCCTGTTGAATCTTTCCACCATTCCGTCTGACTGTGGGTGCAATGGTGTTGTTCTCGTTTTCCTGATCCCTAACATCGTGCAAACCTTCTAGAATACATTCGATTCGAAGTTACGCCCCTGGTCTGAATGTAGTTCCATCGGGACGCCAAACCTGCTAAATAGTTGTTCTACTAGCACCGTCGCTACCGTGGTTGCCTCTTGGTTGGGTATAGCATATGCCTCAGACCATTTGCTGAAATAATCTATTGCGACCTGAATGTATTTGTTCCCCCTCTCAGACTCGGGAAACGGACCGGCGACATCGATAGCAATTCTCTCAAATGGGACGCCCACATTGTACTGCTGCATTCTGCCCTTGGTCCGGGTCTTCGGGCCCTTACTGGCTGCACAGGTGGCACATTTGCGGCACCAAGCTCTGACGTCTTCGAAGTAATTCACCCAGTAGTACCGCTGGCGAACTTTGTCTAGGGTTTTATTCATGCCCAGGTGGCCTCCGGTAATTCCATCATGTACTTCGGTCAGGATGGCTGGTACCTTTTTCTTCGGAACTACCAGTTGGGACTTGGTTTCTCGTCCATCAGCGCTTTCCCAAACTCGCTTGAGCATTCCATTGTCTACTCTTAGAGAGTCCCACTGAGCCCATATCGATTTCAGCACACCGGAGTATCTAGCTACCTCGTCCCTTCGTGGCCTGGGTGCCCCTCTCGCTTTGAGTGACAACATTGTTTCGATGTCTGGATCAACCATTGGTCCTGGATGCACTGTTCCGTTGTCCAGTCTTCATTGGCCTGCACTCGGATCTGCCTGATGGAGATACCCTCTCGCTGTTCCGTCTTCAGACAATGTCCGCATTCTGCTCTACAGGGTCTTCTGGATAGGGCATCTGCATTATTGTGCAAACGGCCGGCATGGTGTTCCACCTTGGAATCGTATTGCTGTAATTTCTCCATCCACCTGGCCAGTTGTACTTCCGGTGTCTTCATGTCCAGCAGCCATTTGAGTGCGGCATGATCTGTTCGGATTAAGAAATGACGACCATAGAGGTATTTGTGGAAATGGTCTACAGCCCTTATTATTGCAAGAAGTTCTTTTCTGGTGACACAATAATTTCTTTCCGGTTTCGAGAATCCATGGCTGTAGTACTCGATCACCCTCTCTTCACCATCCTGCACCTGGGATAGGACGGCCCCCAAACCTGTGTTGCTGGCGTCGGTGTCTAAAATGAACTTGCCGGACTGTGAAGGAAAGGCTAGGATTGGACTGGAACATAGTGCTGCCTTCAGTCGTCTGAATGATGTTTCGCAATCCTGATTCCAAAGGAAGGTCTCTTTCTCAGTGGTCTGTCGATGTAGAGGCGCGGCAATGGTGGCAAATCCCTCAACAAATCGCCTGTAGTAGGAAAAAAGACCCAAGAAGCTTCGCAGTTCATGCTTGTCTCTCGGGACTGGCCAATCACGGATCGCTTCTATCTTGTCCTCGTTGGTGCGGATTCCTGACTCAGAAACGAAGTGGCCTAAAAACTCTACTTCTTTTTGGAACAAAGAACACTTCTTCGGGTTGAGTCTCAGGTTGGCGTTATTAATTCTGGAGAATACTTCGCCCAGGTTCTTCAGATGCTTGTCGAATGTCTGAGCCATGACTAGAATGTCGTCGAGGTATACTAAGCACGTCCTCCATGTTAACCCGCTCAGTACATACTCCATTAGCCTCTCAAATGTAGTGGGTACATTACATAACCCAAAGGGCATGACCGTGAACTGAAACAGCCCTTTACTGGTGGAGAACGCTGTCTTCTCTCTGTCGTTTGCGTGTTGAACAACATGCCAATATCCACTTTTTAGGTGTAGTGTGGAAAACCAACGGGAGCCTGCTAGTGTGGTCAAAATGTCATCGATTCGGGGTAGTGGATAGCTGTCTTTCTTCCTCACGTCATTCAGCTTTCTGTAATCCACGCAAAATCGGGTGGTTCCATCCTTCTTTTCAACTAGCACGACGGGAACAGACCATGGGCTGATGGATGGCTCAATAACTCTGTAACATGGACTCGATGTTTTCCTCGACTGCCTGTTGTTGCCCCAATGGTAATCGTCTGGGTGGTATTCTGATGGGTTGAGCCTTTCCGGTATCTACTCGATGCTGGATGATGTTGGTGCGGCCGGTGGTTCCAACTTGACTGTTAAAAATTTGCAAGAGCTTTGTGTTAAATTGCTTGGCTTTCTTCTGGTTCTCTGGTGCCAGGTGTGTCAAATGGTCCGCAAACTGTTGTAGAAACTCTTTACTGGGCCCTGTCTCCTTAACCGACGTCTGGTACTCTTCTTCGCAATTAATGATGGTCTCTACTGGCTCGAAACAAGCGATCTCTTGAACATTGGCAATTCTGATGTCGTTGTTGGACAAATTCAGGACTTTGATTGGTATATCTCGTCCGGTTTTAACTATAGCCCGTCCAACTAAGTAGTCATGAGTTGAGTGTACGGGCTCCACCATTCCAACGCAGCTCCCAGGATTGCTGTCTAGCTGCCCATAAATAATCTGTTCCGTTCGACCGGGAATTCTAGCTGAAGACTTTGCCACAATTTCTATGGAGGTGACTGAACTGTTGACGGGCTATGTCAATACAAATTCCTCATTTAGGAACCGAAGAACATCATATCTCGGGTAGAACAGAAATCCATGCTGGCTAATTAGGTCCATTCCCAGTATAAAATCGTCCTCAATATTCGCTACCAGGACCCTATGCCGGATCATGTTGTCCCCTATCTGTAGCACGACATCTGCCTCACCCTGTATTGACATGGACTCGCCGGTGACTGTTCTCAGCTAGATGTTATTGGTAACTGGCCGAATTTCTGATGCTCTCAAAACCCTGGACTTGGCAATGGACACAGCGGCGCCGGTGTCGATGGTGATGGTAACTGCTCGCCCATTGACGGTGCCTCTGATGACTAGGCTGCCGCTATCTCGGCAAAATCCCCGGATGGATAACGTTTTGGGGGCTGGTGGAGGGACAGTCAGTATTCGCCCCCTTATGCTGACTGGCTGGCGGTCCCTGGACATGTGGATGTTCTGTTGGTTACCCCTGGGGCCTGTTTCATAATCAACTTGAAACTTGTAGTTTTGTAACTTGTCAAATTTCGTTTCGTAATTCAACAAAATTATTCTACAAATTACAAATTGTAAAATCCAAAATATTAGTATTCGACATGTACACGACTTGCAAATTGAAAATACTAATATTTTGGATTTTTTAAGTTGTAACTTGTAGAATAATTTTGTTGAATTTCGAAACGATATTCTACAAGTTACAAAACTACAAGTTAGAAGCTACTTATGAAACAGGCCCCTGGTCGGTGATCGTTCAGGTAGCCTCACTCGACAATCACGTTGGAAGTGTCCTGTCCTTCCGCAGCGGTAACATGCCCCTCTGGTGCCAGTTCTTTGTGACCGTTCTAATATTTTGTTCAGGCCAGCAAGCAGCACTTGAAATGGTGACTCTGACTCTTCCTGGTTGAAGGAAACTGCTCGGAGCCTCGGCTTGGACATGTTCATGACGGCCTCTACTTCCAAAGTCCGAAGTAGAGCTTCATTACTCTTCTTGACGCCACTTAGTCTTAGGTTTCGTTGTACTTCCACATCTCTGATGCCGTTTATGAAACTCTGTGTGGCCAACTGGTCTTTCGTTTCCTCTGGCAGGTCTGGGTAGGACAAGTGAACTAACCGTCTAATCTCTGCTTCGAATTCTTGGAGGCTTTCACCGGATTTTGGCGTTTTTCTACTCAGTTGGACTTGGTATACCTGGCTCAAGGATTTATTGTCATATCGTTTGTCTAGTATGGCGATAATCTTGTCGAAATTGCCTTGTTCATCGACTGGAATGCTTTGGAAGAGTTCTAGGGTCGGACCTCTTAACGAAATTACCAGAGAAGTAGATTTTTTTGATTATCCCATCCATTAGCTGTAGCCACGGCCTCAAATTGCCGTTTGTACATGGGCCAAGATGAACTGCCGTCGAATGTGGGTGGTTTACTAAAGGAACCTTTGGTACTCACGGTGTTCTGGTATTTTCGTCGCTGTAAGTCCTGTTGCATTTTTTTAATTTCTGTTTCTAGTTTATTTTGGATGGCACTGATTTTATCTTGTACTTCACTGTGTACTGTTTGCTTGATGGAACTGATTTGATCTTGAACTGTGTCTTAAATTAAACTGATTTCAAATTTTACCTGGCTTTGGATGGTTTTAATGTCATCATTTATCTCTTTTATATCTGACTCAACTATTTACATTCTTTCATTAACTGTTTCATTAACTTGTCCTACTATTTGCATTAATTGTTCGAATTGCAGTTGTCTTTTTTGTTCAGTTTCGTGTCGATTTAATTCAATTTGATCTTGTTTTTGTTCAAATATTTTAAAATCAATTTGTCTCTGTTCATCTGATAATTTAAATTTCGAGAACAATCCTTCAATTAAATTATGTTGTTCATTTTTCATCGATTTTGTTGTTCGGTTTTCATCGTAGTGACAATATTTTCTAATTCTATTTTACGTTTTTCATCAAAAGATTTTACTAACCTTTGTTGCCTTTCTTCTTGATGTTGTTTTTCCTTCTTGTCACGTTTTTCTAGAATCTGGACTATTTTTTCGTCTAGTCCCTCTGTAACCTGCTTGACTATTTTTTTGGTAGTTTCGTCCATTTTTTTTCATTCTTCGGGTTTCCATAAATCAAATTACGATTTTAACTGCACTTAATCATTTACTTCTGATCACCAAATTTGTTGTAAAGTCCGTGGGTTCAATTTAAAATTATAAAACTAATATTCACTTTCACTTTTCTAGAAACTTTTATTTACATCGAATATACAACAGCTGATTCAAATATCACAATAACAATTTTACATATAAGCTCTTCGTACAACCAACTGAACTCGCAATCGTGGCTTGTTCCTTTATAAAACCAGCGTCGAAATCTCCAGTAAAATCAGTCATCACTCCTACAGGTGCCGAGTCTTTTCGAGAACCATTTTTTATCTCAAAGCGATTGTTGTCGTACTGAAATGAAACAGGGTCGGCTTTGGGTAAATTTCGTAACAATATTAATTGTGATTATATTCCTCACAGTGAAGTCAATCCAGAAGAGGTTCAAGAAGACCACTACACCCAGCTCCGCTGTCCAGCACACGCCCCCTACAGCACCATCAAATCCTAAGTCCAAAGGCAAGCTACACAGCCTCCTGAGTCCAACCGACGATATGGAACTCCACAACCTAGCATAAAAGTTGATGCTGTACCATCAACTTTTTTATATAGATGGGAGTTGTTATATACTATGAACTTAGCATGAACTTATATCGCAACGACAATACAACATTCCCAGCTGAGTCAGCGACACGTGGAGTATCACACTACAGTACCGCCGAGCATCCGTGGGAATCGCCGTGTCGACAGTGCCGCTTCAGCATTCATTAGGTTATATATTGTAAAATCGCTCTTGTTTGTTATTCATTATTACTCAGTTACTCTGTCACTTTATATTGTTATTTTCATTTACATTTTTAAAGTTATAATTTTTGTATTGTTATTAATAAAATCTTTTTTAAAAAGTTAATATTGAGAAGTGTGATATAACATATATATATGAAGTGAGTATGTCTTGGGATGTAGGGGTCAGGTACAATTAAAACAATTAAATCCTTAGAATCCAACGTTTCGGGGTTTATTTATTATTCAATAATTTACCACTTCATCAGGTAGTGATTAATATGTCTTATACCAGTGTGATGTTTACAGATTATATAATTGTGTTCCATTAACAAGACAAAAGAATTCCTTATGCTAATTAAAATACGATACTAAAACATTCTTAACAATTTGCAAGTCATGTTGACAACAATTTGACATATATATATATATATATATATATATATATATATATATATATATATATATATATGAAAACAAGTTGGCACGGACGGAACTATGTGTAGCTCTCTTGATGGTCCGGGTGTTCGTCCGTTGAAAATTTTGTCCCTGTAAAGGAACGGTCGCCTGACGTTTCGCCAAAATCTCACTTCCACTTCAGACGCCACGGAGAGCAGACCAAGCGGAGAACGACCTAGCCGACGATCTCGAATACGAAGTAGTCCGGAAAGGTCCGAACCTGCAGCCACCCTTCGTGTTCCTTTACAGGGACAAAACTTTCAACGGACGAACACCCGGACCATAAGCTTAAGAGAAAGGAGAAGATTAAACAATTTAAATAAGACACAGGAAACACAGGCGAAACTAGTTAGAAATAACAATAAGTAGAGTAAAACAGAAAGAAAATGAATCAAATCAGTTAACTTGCCAAGAATGCAGTATTTATTGGGTAGAAATACACCAAATAAGAAAGTTTCTTTGAGGAAGTGTATTATCGTACCTTATCAAAAGTTTCAATTACAAAACTATCTAATGCCAGGGATAATTTAAACAAATCATGCAAATTTAATAGAAAAGTATAAATTAGGATTTACTTACCAATATTTAGTCCAAATTGCTTATAACAAGAGAGATTTCAATAATAATCAGCATAAGTAAACACACAGCGTAGCAGCAATAAATCATGCTTCACAAATTTCATCAGAACTGTTTGCTAATGTTATCAACTAGCTAAAAAGGTAAAATAAAGTTAATAAAGCATAAATAATACAATACATCAGGTAAAAAGGCAAGCAGATAAGTAAATTATGAGAAAATAAAATGTAGGAGAAAGTTCCATAAGAAAATTCACTTAACCTGACAAAATAATGTTGTAATAGATTGTAAATAGATAGTTAGTGAAGTTAAGTATGTGAATAATATAAAAACACTTAAATAAAAAGTGAAAAAGGTGAACTGATACAAATAAAGACAATATAAAGTGAACATAAAGTGATATAACCTAGCCAAAAGACAAACATTCTCAAGGAACTAATATAAACAATGTACCAGTGAAAACTCCATATAATTAGAAAATTAGGAAGTTTATAGAATAGAAATTGTTAATTAGAATTAAGATTTACTGTATATTTAACAGGAAAAGAAAATGTCAGATTGAAGAAAACCTACGAAGGTCAAAATCTCAATTACAAAGCAAAATAGAGCTATAGTTGATAGAAAATAATTTATTCAAAATTAAATCATCTTTAAAATGAGATAAGTTTCAAAACATATTGATAAAATTAAAAATGTATTAAAATTGTTGATTAAAAATTTCCACAATCGAGTTGGCTGTTTACCTGTTGGCGTGGCTTTATCGATAGCAGATGGTAGTTCATAAATAGAGGCAACACGCAAAATTCGGGGAGAGTCGGGGAGAGAACGTATCGTTCAATCTGATAATTTCTTGTGAAAATCAAGTAACCATGTAATGTGTTGATAAATGTAAAGTGGTGTTTGACAGACATCATAACCTAAAATAAAAGGTAATGGTGGAAAATCAATAAGGTTCAATTTGGCGAATATTATAAATTAAAGTAAAGTGAAATAAAAAGGAATCTGTAAAATGGAGAAATGGTAAAATACCATTGGAAATTAGGAAAATAGAAATGGAATTTAAAAACTATAATATAAATAAATGGTTGATATAAATAAATAATGGAGATTAGAAGAATATATGAACACTGGAATAAAATGCCAAATAAAGAAAGACTATAGACCAAAGTAATTAAGGTAAATGAATTTTTGTAATTGTTGATTTGTATATAATGATGTTGAAAGATATGATTAATGTTTATGTACGTTTAATTAGTTAAGAATATTAGTTAGTTGATTTTGAAAAACATATATAGATAAATGAGAGATTTGTTGATATATAAAAATAACGTGATATTGTAATTAATTTTATAACAAGTGAATTTTTTTAAAGAAGAGTAAAATGAATGGAGCATAATAATTAAAAAACAAAGTAAAATGAAATTCAATAAACAATAGTTAAAAAAAAGAATTCAATTACAATATAATATTAAATAAAAGAAAAAATTAGCATTTGAAAGTCAATTTAAAAAAATTAACAAGGTAAGGTAATGCAAGTGTCTTCAAAGATAAGGAGCTGCAGGAACCTGTTTAGGAAATAAATGTAAGTACAATGATTGCATAAAGTTAAATGATTTGATGATTTGAATTTGATGTTGAATTTTAGTTTTGAGTTACAAATGTTGATTTTAAATATGTTAAAAGTTAATATAAACCTAACACAAAGCATGTCTTTCCAATCCATTAGCCGAATGATTATTTAAAAATAATAGTAAACCCTTTTGAAACCACAATACAAATAAATTTGTATAATTTGAACTCATAATAACAATTAGTTAATATGTTACATTGTAATAAATTGAAATTGAAAATTAAATTAATAAAATAATAATAAAGTAAAGTAAACAATTAAACATTGTAAATTGGCGCCAAAGGTTAAAAAACAACAGAACAAATTATACCAATGAAAAAAAGTGAACACATATATATTACTATGGTGTGGACTTTGGGCTTGCACGTTGGGAGCCAATTTGTAATGGTTCCCCAATTTTTATTGTAAAATAATTTATTTATTTACTCATTGGTCACTTTTATATATATATATATATATATATATATATATATATATATATATATATATAGATTAACTCTTTTAAATTTAACTTAAAAAAAAATTATTTTCACTTAAATACAAATTTCAAATTTTAAACAGGCAGAGTTACGCCTTACACAAGTTACTATAATGATCTCCGACGAGACCGTTAATTATTTAGTATTTATACATTTATACAATTCAAGACGTGATAAAATCTGCAATTTAGCCTCTACAGGATTATTCTGAGAATTGTCATATCGTTAACGTAATATGATATTGCGAAATAGTAAATGATACGCTTCTCACGGATACTTGCTGAGTAAGCAACACGTGTGTGTATGAATTATGATATAACAACTCCCATCACAAATGAAAAGTTGATGGTATAGCATCAACTTTTTGTAATAACATTAAAATGTAATATAATATTTAAATGCAGTGAAACGTAAAACCTTAGCAATTGTCTGAAATAACTTAATATCTAATAATTCATAAAAATAATAACATCAAAATAAAGCATGAACATGATAATAAGCAAAATACGATAAATTGGATAATAATATAAAATAGGTTACGAATATAATGATAAAACGATATAAAAGTAAATAATAATGAAATAATAATATTGCAAATAAAATTGTCCAAATATAATGTTAAAATCGTGAATGAAAAGAGTACATACTTTATTAAGCAGTTTCTTTCAATTCTTTTTCGGGAATGTCCAAAGTCGAGCGAAGTTTTGGAATTAAGTGCCTAAAACTTCTTCTGGTCGGTTGTGACGTATGTTGTGCAGAAGGGTTTCTTCTTCGGAGCTGTAATTTCTTATGCATGGTGCGGTATATGATGTAGGCAGCTATGATTATTATAACTGCAATAGTTACATATGTGAACCATGAAATATTTTTCGGTATAAATGGTTGATTGTTTAAGTCATCTAAGTCTCTAGAGTATTAGTCGAGTTTATAACTGGCTATATCTAATTCTTCTATATTGAGGTGGTCCAATTTTAAGGGTTTGAGTTCTGGAACTTTGACTTTATCTGGTATAGGTTTACAACAGTTATAAGGTATGTAAACTGGATGGGAATTATCAGTAATATTTTTGAATTTCCGATTTTCGGCTTGTACCTTTGTGATGCCGATAAAAGCACTGCACTCCGAGTAAAGTTTGAGAATTAAGTTTTTATTGATAGTTACAGTTTTTACATCAGTTTCTCCACAGTTTATAGTGTAGGTTCTGAAATTATGATTAGCCACGTATTAGATTCAAGTTTTTGCACATTATAGCCTTGGCTGAAAATAACGGAACTTTTGCAATTTTCCGGCACATTTTTAAAGTGTTTCAACAGTTGAGCTTCACATAGGGCGTTAGTGTCTATAGGATAAGCATACAATTCGGAGCAAAGTTTTTCGCGAAAGTTTAGCAGTTTGCACGCACTTAAATCCTTTATTGGGATGTACATTAAAGAATCATCATTTCTCGCAATGTATTTCTGGTTGAACTGAAGTACATGGTGTAAGCCTGTTCTATCGTCATAAATAGGGATAGGATAAAGATGGAAAGCGGTATAGGGTTGCTGTTCTACGAGTGGTATTTTGAGAACAAAGACAAGATCTGAACGTGTTTGAAAAGCTTCAAGATCTTTAATCTCTAAATATTTGGCAACATTTGAATATCTTACCGGAAGAGGTAAATTATTTTTTACTAAATTTTGTGAAATTTCTTGTAGAGCTGTTATTAAGTGTTCTGGAGTTAAGATTGATCTATGTATAATTTTCAGTCTTGCAAAGGTAATAGCATTGAGTAAATCGTTATCTTGTAAATAGAGGTAGTTTTCCATCAACATTTCACAAATCTCGAGAAAAGTTAGTTTAGCTTCGATATACGCGTTTTTGTCAGCGAGGTGAATGATTGTTCTTCGAATTCGGTTAATGTCTTCGTTGAAGGTCTTTTCATCTATTTGTAATTTTGCGATGGTCTCATTGAAATTTTTTATAACTGAAGTTGTGATGCTCATTTAATTTTTCATTATGTTTTCAATTTGCAATTGTTTTTGATTCAAACTATTAATGCTGTTTGTGTAAAACTCGCCGTCTGAGGCATCTAAATTACCTGTTATAGCTTTAAATAACGTTCCGGCACCGTTTAATAATCCGCGTTTAAATCGTTTCGTGTCGGAGTATATTTCTGAAAATTTCTCTTTAAGAGAGTTACAGAGTTGTTTATCGGTTTTAGTTCGGAGTGTGATATTGCTGACCCGAACAGCAAGAAAAATCAGGAACAGAAATTAACTTTCTGAATAGGGCTTTAGCCTATCGAAGTTAACTTTAGTCCTTTGATTAGTTGCTAAGTTGAGGAGAGTTGCGGAATTGTTATGGAGTTCCAAAATTTGAAAGGGTCCATTGAATTTATTTTCGAGTTAATTTTTAACCTGCGATTCTTTGACATAGACTTTGTCGCCGATTTGGTAATTTGGAAGGTTTTCAGAAACGTGTTTATCGAATCTTTCTTTAGCTTTTTGCTTTTGAACTTCTGTTCGTTGGCGTGCAATTCTGTAATAGTGGAATATGCGATTATTGAGGTCACGAACGTATTTGGAAATTAACTCTTGTTGGTTATAAAGTGTTTCGGGAGGTCGGCTGGATGTGTGGCCAAATACAAGTTCATATGGTGTGAAACCATGGGTTTTACTTGTTGAATTGTTGTATGCTATCACAGCATAAAAATGTTGAACGAGTGTTCATCAGGGTTTTCTGATTTATGAATCCTTATCATTTCTAGAAGTGTCGAATGAAAACGCTCAAGTGCGCCATTGGACTGTGGATGTCCTACACTGGAAAATGACATTTTAATATCAAAAAGTTTGCAGAGGTCCTTGAGTAGGGCATTATCAAATTCTCTGCCGTAGTCGCAGTGTATGCGAAGGGGTGTTCCGTAATGCTGGAAGTAAAGTAATAAAGTGTTGACGACTGTTTTGGCTGATTTATCGCCGATAGGGTAAGCTTCTGAAAATTTTGTAAGTTCATCACGGATAGTAAGTGCATAGTTTTTAGTTGGTACTTCGAGAATGTCGATGTTGATTCTCTCGAAAGGTGCCCTAGGAGTTTCAGTAATTACAAGTCTTTTAACAAATATCGCAATTTCTGATAAAGTTTTCTACATCTTTAGTTAAACCGGGCCAATTAAATTTTTGTTTGATTCTACGAATTGTGTCGTTTATTCCGCGGTAAATATTACTTTTACCGTTGTGAAATCTGTCGAGTATCTCGGGAACTTGGTCTTTTTCGACAGTTTGTGTAACATTTTGACAAATTTTCCATTTTATATCAGTGTCTGCAAAAATAAAGGAGAGCATCTCTAATATGGGTAGGTCAATGTTGTTCTCTACGCAATAGGTTACTTGAGGTGTTAAGAGGTTTTTGTTTTTGTAGAGAGAGGCAAATAATACCTCGTTAATAATTTCCAGATCAGATGGAATCGGTATGATAAAGTATTTTCTTTTTCGTACAGTTTTACTTGAGTACACGTTGATGCTAAAAGTTTAAAAGTCTGCGTTTTCTTCAAAAATATCGTCAAATATTTTATTGTGAAAATCTTGGAGGTTCGATTGTTGTGGAAATACGATTATGTTTTTATTTTCTTTGTCGAAGAGTTGACCGTTAGAAAATTGGGTTTTACTGTAGTCGATCAGGGAAATAGTTTGGTATCTTTCAAGGAAACTTTTGAATTCGCGAGATAAGTGTTCCAGATTGATTTCGTTGTTCTCGTCTTCGGGAACGTCACTATCTGAGTCTTCGTTAAGTGGTAGTATTGGGAATGTTACTAGTTCATGTTTTGATTGAAATTTAGTACATTTGTTATTGATTTTTATACGGGATAAGGCGTCTGCATTTTTGTTGATTTTACCGTGTTTGTATATTATCTCATAGTCATACTCTTCAAGCTTTAGTCGCCATCTTGCGAGTCGGCTACCTGAATCTTTGATGGAGAAAAGCCAGGTTAACGGGCGGTGATCGGTGATTAGTTGAAACTTACGGCCAAAAATTAGCGGCCTCTATGTTTTGACAGCCCATACAATAGCTAAGAGTTCTCGTTCAATCGTTGAGTATCTAGTCTCAGCTTGACATAAAGTTCTGGAGGCGTATGCAATAGGTAGGTCTTTACCTATCGGTCCCTGTGACAATACAGCACCGATTGCAAAAGCGCTTGCGTCTGTAGTTAAGACGAATGGTTCATTGAAGTTTGGATATATTAATATTGGTGTTGAAGTCAATGCCTGTTTTAATTCGTTAAAGGATTTAGTACACTCTGAATCAAATAGGAATGGTGTATTTTTTTGAAGTAATCTCGTGAGGGGTTGAGAGAGTTTTGCGAAATTTGGGATAAAGCGTCTGTAATAACCGGCTAATCCCAAAAATGACTAAATTTCTTTTTGATTCTGTGGTTGAGGGAACTTTATTATACATTCGACTTTATTAGGATTTGGCTTTACGCCATCAGGAGTGATGAGGTGTCCTAAATATGGATTTTTAAGTTAGATTTTCTAAGGCGTTTGAAAACTTCTGTAAGTCGAAGGGTGTGCTCATGAATTGTGGGCGAGAAGACAATGATGTCGTCCATATAGACAAGACATCTTTCGTTTTGTATACCTAGAAGTATATTGTCCATGACGCGTTGGAAAGTGGACGGGGCATTTTTTAATCCATAAGCATTCGGACGAATTCGAAATGTCCGTTTTCTACGGTAAATGCAGTTTTCTGGATATCTTTGGGTTCGATTCCGATTTGGTGGAATCCCGATGCAAGATCGAGAGTTGTGAAGTATTGGCAACGTCCAAGTTGATCTAATAGATCGGAAATGTTTGGAAGAGGGTATTTGTCGCCTATGGTTTGGTCATTGAGTTTGCGGTAATCTACGACTACACGCCATTTTTGCTTACCTGAAGCATCTAATTTTTTGGGTACGACCCAAACTGTGGAAGACCTGGGGGAGTTAGAAGGGCAAATTATGCCTTGGTCAAGCATTTTAGAAATTTGTGACTTAACTTCTTCTTTATGGATATGGGGATAACGATAGGACTTAGTAAAGATTGGTTTGCAATTGTTGGTATCGATGGAGTGTTTCACTTCGTTAGTACATGTCAACTGGTCACCTTCTAAGTAAGTAAAAGATGTCTGAGAATTCGAGACAGAGTTGGGTAATAAGTTCGCATTGCTCGTCATTTAAATGTTCGAGGCGAAGTTGGTTGATTATTTCGTTTCGTCTGTCAATTTGTATATTTGTAGTTGATATTTGTTAAAACTGTAAACGTTATCCGTTTATAAGTTGTTTATTTTTAAAATCGATTACGCAATCGTAATGCTCTAGAAAGTCTGATTCTAAGAGTCCATCAAATTCTATATCTAAATTACAAATATAGACTTTGTGGGGATCGTTGATATTGAAGGGTACGAGAGTTGATTCATTAATTAAAATTTTTTCGTTTGTAATTCCTTGAATTACGACATTTTCTGGGAATCTGTTAGAGAATCGTTGGCAGGTTTCGGGTTTGAAAATAGAAAGTCCTGCACTTGTGTCGATTAAAAGTTTGTAAGAATTCGAAGCATCAGTAATATAAAATAAGTTTTTCGAATTAACGGACAGTAGTGGTCTTACAGAAACTGCTGTTCTGTCTTGAAAGAGTTGGGTTGAACTTCTTGTAAGTTCAGGGATTTCATTGGAAGTATTGGTATTTCGAATTCGGGTGGTTTAGAATTCTGGAGGGGTTCGCGAAAATTTTGGTGTCTTGGTTCGTCTAATGTTGGTTCATAGGAGGGATAGTTTGCATATTCGTCAGTCACTGTTTCGTATTGTTCATCGGGTACGGATGAGTAGTTTTCTGAAAAGTTGTATTGATGAGGGTCGTCAGTCAATTGATAATCATACCGGTCATATTGTTGTTCATATGCGGTATCGTAATGGTCGTATGGTGCATAGTATTCGAGATTGTTTACATGATGAGTTCTTTGCTGTCTGAAATAATTAGGATTTGGTCGATATTGACCTGAAGCTAATGGGGTTTGATTTTGAATTTGGGGGAAGTTGGTTTATTGGTCGCGGTTGTGTACTTGTTGAAAGCATAGATCTAAAATTTTGAAATTGTGGACGAAAATTCTGTCCAGGAGAGGTGTTTGGTTGTCTCATTCTTGTCTGGCATTCGATATACGTATGCCCTGAGCGTTTGCAAAATGAGCATTGTTTTATTGTTGGAGGAATCATGGGTTTGCGGTTTGGAGTTGGTGGTTGTCTGATGCCTTGAAACTTTTGGTTTTGTCAATGGTGTAATTGTAATTCGCGCTTAATTCTCGATACAGCAGTTAAAATATCGCGAGGGTAACTAGCTCGTACGATTTGTCCTATCTTGGGTTCTAAACCGGACAATAAACTATTAAGGGCCATACTTTCTATAAGGTCACTTTGGGCTTGTTTCTCTTTTGTCGTTAGCACTTGTTTGTTAACGGAGGCTTACATTTTAGCTAAGTGCGTTTGTAATGTAGCTGCGAAAGTCAGAGATGACTCATTTGTTTGTCTCATCCTCTGGAGGTCTTGTATTAATGCCGATACATCTCTTGAGTCGCCAAAGTGATTTTCTAATAATGTACGGATGTCTAGCCAATTATCCGCGTTACGCGAGTTTACTAATTCTGCGGCTCTACCGCGAAGTTTGTTTTTAATGTGTAGCACTACTAAGGTAAGTTGATTGTCTACAGCCATGCTGCAAGCAGTATTGCAGCTTGTTATAAAAGTGTTCAAGAAAATTTGATTTCCATCATACTCCGGTATGATAGCAAAAATTTCGGATAATTTGTAGGGTTCAACGGAACCTTGCGCTCTTGTTTCCGGCATAATGTATTAAAATATGTTTTTGAGATGTTGCAAAATACAGAATTATAGATGGAATTATAATTCGTTCAGATGTTGTTGATGGTGTTGGTATGGGTTGTGGGAGATCAGTAACGTGTAAAGCAGTGTGTGAATATTTGTGGATATTTAGTATGTGAAAGTTTTAAATGTTAAAATTATAACGATAGAACATCAATGATATAAAAATGTATGTAGTTCAATATTAATCAATGTAATAAAATAATAAAAATCAATGTATTAAAATAATAAAAATCAATATTTATTAAAATGATCAAAATAATATTTCGTGATGATTCGTTTCAGTACTTACATGTACCTTCCAAGCATTTGACTTGTTCTGCGGCTAGTGCACCGGTGAGCGTCCTCTAGAGTGCGTGTTCCTTGATGCCTTTGGCCTCAGTTGGTGTCGCCTGCTTTTGTCCTTAAAATCTAAAGTCCTTAATACTACGTCTGGCAATTGACGTCTGTTGGCTGGTACACTGGTGAGCGGTATGTTCGTGTTCCTGGTGTCCTTGGCCTTCAGCTGCTGTCGCTTACCGTGGGTTCGTTTATTTAACGAAGAATTAAAATTCACCACAATTTTTAGGAATTGCCTAAACTGTGTTTAAACGATCCTACTGACTTCGCCAATTTTTAGATTAACTCTTTTAAATTTAACTTTTTAAAAAAAATTATTTTCACTTAAATACAAATTTCAAATTTTAAACAGGCAGAGTTACGCCTTACACAAGTTACTATAATGATCTCCGACGAAACCGTTGATTATTAATTATTTATACAATTCAAGACGTGATAAAATCTGCAATTTAGCGTCTACAGGATTATACTGAGAATTGTCATATCGTTAACGTCACGGATACTTGCTGAGTAAGCAACACGTGTGTGTAAGAACTATGATATAACATATATATATATATATATATATATATATATATACATAATGGTTAAAATATAGGGCGAAGTAGAATTATAGTTACAGAGGGTAGGTGAAAGATTTTGGAATGACCAAAAGCGGTCGCATATACAGGGTTGTTGAAATATGGAATTGAGTGGAATTTTAGCGTGATTAAAAAAATTTTGGAAAAAAATGTTTGAATGGGTTTTTCATAAGAAGTTAAATATATAGAGTAGTTAAAATATAGGGGGGAGTAGAATGGTAGTACCACCATGTAAATAAAAAATAAAAGAAAAAATATTATGTTAGGGAGTTTAAATTAATTTACATAGCAAATGTCCGGTTATTTGGATATATGTACGTTTATGATAGAACCTTGAATTTACGAGTGAAGCTCGGTCACCCAGGTACTACAGTATTATATTCCAGTCAAATCTCTCTGCCACAACTGCAACCGAGTTAAATGTAAAAAATGAAAAAACAGATTTTTTCGATTTTGTCATATTTTGAAGCAAGCCTTTTTGAGACTGCTCATATCGAAATTATTGTTTCTTGCACTATCCCGAAGACATTCCAACAAAAATCAGAAACACAGTATAAACAATAAACCAAAACAGATTCCTGGGGTCTAAATTTGATCAATTTAAATAACTAATTATGATACTATCTTTTTGACATTTTACAATCCATTAAACGCATTGTTCTTCTCTCAACTGATTGAAATCTCCATATTTATCTGTGTACATATATATCTAGAAGCTTCAGAGAAAACTAGCCCACAGAGACTCGAAATCGGCAGTCTTACACCTAGATGCAGATGATCATCATTCATTTCGAGTTAAAGTATCATTATTAATAAATTCAGAATTGTTTACCGCATTTTGTTCCTCTCTAAGACGCTGTAAACAAAATATTGAAAACAAATCATGATTTGGGAAATCTGTCAGGATATAACCGAGTTGCACTTTTTGCATTTTTTCTACGTTCTCCATACACTAACAGCATATCTGGTTCAGATCAAAAATAGAAAAAATTTCTTTTGAAACTAAAAAATATATTTTTTTACAAAAATATACTATTTATTTTATTTTTCATGGGTAAGTAGGCAAAAAAAGTAGATCAGATATCTAGATTTAGGAGTCTTTAACGACGGCACACTTCATTTTTAGTGTTCCCTAAATTAAATATGCGGAAAGCGTTTTAAATTTATAAAGAATATATACTCTTATTTTCCACACATAGACTTTTATTTTATTTGCTACATGATTGGCTTGATTTTTATAAAAATATGTTTATAGGGGAGTGTCGCCAGATAACACCGACTTAGGTGAACCATATCAGAGACGGCTTTCAGTCAAGGTTGTACTATTGTATGGAAGTCAATGGAAGACACTTTGAACATTTGCTTTAGAGGCATTGTATTGTAATATAAATTCGTTTTTTTTAATACTCTTTTATTATTACATGTCCAGAAATTGCAATAAAAATTTTTATTACGACGGTATAGTCCGTAAAAAGGGCTTTCAAATGATATGCGACAAAACCTATTTTCCCTATTTCAAATCTCAAGGTCACTGAATTGGCCTGTTTATGTTGAACGCCAACAAGCGCTAATTCACCTCAAAAAATTTCCGCCTCGAAACAAAAGTCGACCTGTTTTTTCTTATTGCAATAGTTTTGAAAATAACCAAGATATTCTAGGTGGCTTGTTTGAGATGGAATACCCTGTATAGTTAATCTTCATAAATAAAATCGACATAGTCTGAAACATAGATAAAAAGAAATTATTACACTTTTATCAATAATTGTAAACGAGATTTGTCAAAAAATATGAATGTTCCTTAATATCGAAATAGCCCCTACCATTGCTTTTGGCAACAACTGGAAAGAAAACAATGGCAAGTTGGCGATTGTTGCATGGGTAAGAGAAATCTGTGAAACCTAAAATAAATTCCTAACATGTCACTTTTTATAACTGTATACGAACTTCGTCCAAACATGAATGTAATAGTTAAGTACCCTTATTTTGTCAATATTGAAAATTGTTATGCAATAAAGTTAGTCAGAGTTGCAGCTGCTACCAATTATGCCATTATATCACTAAAATTCTAGATTATTTTTATGTTTTCTTGGGAATAACACCACAATCGAAATAAAAAGCTGTATATTGAAAAAAAAACAAATATTTCAAAGTCGATTCTGACTTCGTTGTCAATGGGTTTATATATATTGAAAATGTAAATTGCAATTTGCATTTTCAATACATTTTTCTTTCAATATACAGCTTTTTATTTCGAGTGTGGTGTTATTCCCAAGAAAACATAAAAATAATCAAGAATATGGTACAAATAACATTTAGAAGACAACTATAATTCAATTAATTTTAAAAAAATAATAAAAATCAAAAAATTTGGATACATATATATCCAAATATTCAAACATTTGCTATGTAAACCATTTTTTTCAAGACGGCATGAATCATTTTAATTTTGGTTCTTTAACATTTATTGAACACTCTTTAAATAATTCCACATTACCTATAATATATTCCAACTACACTGTAAGTGTAGCTACCTATGGACCACCCATTATAACATTTTTTATTTTATTATTTGGACAACCCTGTATAACAATTGCACTCCACTCTATATTTCAATCAGTCTGCATATGAGACTGCTTACGAGCCAACCTATAAACACTTTTTATTTCTAAAATTTTTTAACCAGCCCCTGTAACGATAATCTTACTCGGTCCGATATTCCAACCTAACATATATTTGCAACTCCTTATGGGCTATCCTATAAAAAAATATATTCTAAGTTTTTTAACCACCCTGTATTCCTATAATTATATTCCACCCACCCCTATATACTTACCATCCTATATATGCAAGTGTTTATGGGCTATCAAATTTAAAATTTTGTTCATTTTTACTATCACTCTGTATAAGTATTTCTACTCTACCATATACTTGAACCACCCTGTACGTGCGTCTGCTTATGGCTATCCAATCCATTTTTTAACTACCCTACCTATAATTCCACCACACTATATTTTAACAGAATAAAATATTTAGTATCCGACATATTTTGAACCACAGCGCCTTATATTTTAACAAATTTAAGTATATATGCATATACAAGCTTATGAGGTACATGTTTTGGATCAACCTGTAGAACTGTAAAATACTTGCTGTTGCTACACACTGAATTTTTTAATATTTAATTTTTTTTTCAATTTCTTATGTATAGACAAGAATTCGGATAAGTATTAGCTCAGGCAGCATAACAATCAACATTTTTGATCGATATGCTTATTGTTTTTTAACATATTCTTGCCTTTTACACGAAATCTACCAGTGAAACCGTTCTATCTACTATGGGCAATGCCGTAGAGAAATGAAAAATCTACAAAATGAGTTACTATGGGCTCAACTTCCTTAATTTGTTCCTTAGATAAACACAAAATTACAAAAAAAACTAATTGTATATATTTTTTATATTTTATAGTCAATCTTATTAACCGAAAGGGTGGTTCTTTTCATACCCAGTCTATTTAAAAAATAATTGTTGTGGCCCCGGTAGTTTTTGGAATATTTCAGTTAGACCTGTAAAAGACTTTTTTTATTTCACCGGATGACCATATCGTTATGAATAAACCAGCGGTAAAAAGTAGAAAAATTTATCCAATCACCCCTCATCTTAGTTTCCCAACGTTTTGAGTATAAAGCATATCTTCAGTAGCTACTGAAGATATTTGGTTATTCTGGAGCCATCCAAGTGAACGAGTCCAGTCGAGAAATTGCTAAGTGGAGCAACCTTTGAAATTTTATTGTACCATTATTGCGAATTTCAATTTAATTCTAATACGTGTTTATATTTCTAGCTTAAGAATGGATTTATGTAATAAATTATAATGATATAAAAGTAAAGAACAATACTCATCAATCGTCTTGAATATGCAAAGAGCATAGGCTATTGTAGGGTTTTGTTGAGAAAATTAAATGCTCTTGTTGGCACTTATTACAAATTTGAAACTAACAAAAAACATCATTCAATTTTCTCAAAAAAACCCTACTACATTTATTGTCTAACTTTTCGAATAATAGCAGGAATTGCTTTCAAAAAATCCATTGCTCAAAGTTATTCAATTATTCAAAATAACAACAAGACTTGATTAAATCAAAATAATGATGTATAATTAATCCAAAGATGAACAAAATCCAGTATCTGACATTATTTTCGCTGTACACTTCACGTAAAATGCCCTTTTATTAAAAACTAATATTATGAAGAGGTCAAGTATTTTTCACTAGTAGGTACCCTCAACGATTTCGCGAATAAAGTCGTCCTCTTCAATGGCCATGTTCACTCCCTAAACGAAATTTTACTTAAAATTCTCGAAAACTGAGGAGTTAAGAGTTAAGAACAATTCTAACAATGTGTTATTTATAATAATAGGGTAATCCGGTGAGGTAATACAGCCCTTTAAACCAAAATGTCTTCTATACGTTTAATTGAAATTTTCCAAAAAAACTATTAGGGCTATAATTTTTATTTCTACCACATAGATTGGGTTTGAGATATTCCACATTTTCAGATAATAAGAATATTTTTGAATTAATTTTTTTGTCATTTTGAGTTTACATTTCATTGTCTAAGGAACAATTTAACGATGTTGAGCGTAAAGTAGCCCATTTTGTAGGTTTTTCATTCCTCTGTAATATTGCCCATAGTTGTAAAATTTCACGAATAGATTTCGTGTAAAAGACACAAAACTAAAATGTTAACTATTAATTTTATGCTAATTAGTCATGTTTTATTTCTACTAATAATTTTGTCAAGTATTTTCGTTAATGACCTGGGCTATATTGCAAAAAAACGAGAAATCGTAAGATAAGTAAAATGCATATTAAAATCAGAGGACTGTGATTTTTAGGGTTCCGTATATGCAATATACGGAGATACGCTTATAATATCACTCAGGATTTGTGCCTCTGTCACATCACAGCAATTTTCTCCTAAACTACTGGACGGAAGAGGTTGAAATTTGGTATGAAGGTATAGTTTGGTGACCCGATCAGGAGTACATGTCGCAAAAAAATAAATTTTGATTTTAGGGGTACTTCTGAGGGGAAAAACTAAAAAAATCGATTCCCCCCCCCTGATCTCCGAAACTACTGAACCTAAAATTTTGAAAAAAATAGGAAATATAGAACGTTGCCCCAACTTTACAGGAAAAATAAGCAGAAACCGTTAATATAAATTTTGGGGGGCAAATTATAGAATTAAATGAAAATTTAAAAATTATTTTTTTAAACGCAATGTAATACATATTTTTGTCATATTTTAAAAAAAATTAATTTAAAAGATATTAACGAAAATATACCAAAATTTACCCATTCCCCACCCCCTTATCTCCAAAACTATAAAACGTAAAGTTTTGAAAAAAAATAGAGATATAGAGCCTGACCTGAAGTTTACTGGAAAAATAAGGGGAAACCTCTACTTTTAATTTTGGGGGGCAAATTACAGAATTAAATGGAAAATATAAAATTAAAATTATTTCTAACGCATCATGTTATATATCAAATGAAAGGGCTCATTATGACGAAAACAAATATTTTTTTTCATATTTTTAAATTAAATTAATTAAAAGATATTAACAAAAATATAAAAAATTTTACACATTCCCCCCCCCCTTATCTCCGAAACCATAAGCTGTAAAATTTTGAAAAAAATAGAGGTATAGCGCCTCACCTGAACTTTACTGGAAAAATAAGGAGAAACCCCTAATATTCATTTGGGGGGGCCAAATTATAGAATTAAATGGAAAATAAAAAATTAAACTTGTTTCTAACGTATCATCTAATATATCAAATCACAGGGCTCATTATGACTAATACAAATATTTTTTTTAAATAAATATTTTAAAATATATTTAAAAAAATATTAAAAAAATTACCCAATCTCCTTTATTCCCCAAACTATAAGACCTAATTTTTTTATTTACAGGAAAAATACGTAGAAATCTTTAATATTAATATTGGGGGCCAAATTATAGAAATAAACGGAAAATAAAAAATATTTTTTTAACGTGTCATGCAATATATCAAATAAAGGGCTCATTATGAGGAATACAAATATATATTTTTCATATTTTTAAAATTAATTGTTTACAAGATATTAACATAAAGATATAAAAGATTTTCATTTCTCTCTTTATTTCCGAAACCAAACTACCTAAAATTTTGAAAATAATTAGGGGTACTGGGACTCACTTGAAATTTATAAGAAGAATTATTAGAAAACCTCCATAGTAATTTTAGGGACAAATTGTACGATTAAATGGAAAATAAAAATTCAATTTTCAAACGCATCATGTAATATACCAAATAAAAGTCTCAATATGTGAATTACAAATATATCATATTTTTAAATCATTTGCTTAAAAGATATTAGCAAAGATATTAAACATCGACTTAATTCCCATTTTAGAAACTACACTATTTAAATTTTGAAAAATATATTTTATTTGTATTTTTAAATAATTTCAATACCAGATTTAATAATTTATAATTTAAAACTTGACCTATTTTGCCCTTTATCTTCCAATCTATGGAGTCTCAAAATTCAGACAGTAGATTATAAAAGGCTTCCCTGAAAATTTATTAGTAAAATAAAACTCTAATGTTAATTATTGGGGGCCAAATTAGAAAACTAAATACTGCGAATCTTGGAGGTGGTACGGAACCCTTAGTATGCGAGTCCAACTCACACTTGATCAAATTATTTTTAAACAAAACTGGCTATCTTGGCTAATCTTGATCATGGCGGGTTATTTTTTATTCCCGTTTTTTAACTAGTTTAATGTTAGAAAGGTCGAACATAAAAAGTAATTAATTGTTTGTAACAAAAGCTGACATTTTTAGAAATTTTTTGTTATTCAATTTTGCTGATAAATTAACAACCAAGTATGGAATGGACATTATTTTATAGAATTACTAATTTTGAGTATTAAGTAGTCTTAAGTACCTGATTTAAATACACAAATAGGAAATAATAATTTTGCATATTGAAATTTAATCTATTAATACCCCCTTTGTCACTACTTATAATAAGAGGGCAAAGATAAAACTTTAATTTTGACCGTTTAGAGCAATTACATACTAATGACATTAGCCAACTTCTATAAAAAGGTACATAAAATATTTGCTATTATTCTGAATTTTAAGATCCAGCAGTTTGAGTACTTTACCGTTTACATCTTTGGACCATGCTTGGAAAAACATCTTCCGTGTTTTTCTGTTGACGGGCTGGTTCACAAAAGTTACGATTCAGGAGAAACAATGGCAATTATTTACCATGTAATTTTTTTGTTATACACTCTGCTAACTTCTTCCATTTTTCAGGGTTATAGTATTGGTGCAGAACGCATCTGGTATGACATATATTATTGAACTTCTTTCTTTATTTTTTGAGACTGTTCTTACATTTATATTAAAGTTCACTAATATTTTCATTCAAATTTAGTTTACTGAGTTGAAAATATCATCAAATATTTCTCTACATTAAAAAATGCCTGATACAAATGTTTCATTTTTAGTTCAATTGTCAAAAGACACATATAAGCAGTGGGGGAAATGGATATGTCTCACCTTGCAGTGTAGCAAGGTTAGACATATGATGATGGCCGAAATAAGGCTGTGTGGAGACTTTATGAGATGAACAGCAATTTGCCATGTTTTTCTGATAGGGTAATGTCATTTCGTCAATGTAAATTTCGTCATAGACTTCAAATAAGCAACAGCAAATGCTGTTTATGATGATGAATATGTACTGAGCTCCCCCAAACACTCAGTTTTCCCTCCAGTTTCAGGCGAAACTCGTGGAGTCTCCTTACTTCCTTTTCCCTGTGTCCCCCACGGGGAAATCAGAGGAGGAAGAAATAAGCTTTTGTGGAAATAAGCTGGAAGAGAAAGATTTCTTCGTTGGTTTGGAGAGTTTTGCCCCCTCAGATGCTGGTATTTGTCACTATATTCCTGAAGAATGTTTACAACAAAATTGGTGATCGAAGAAGATACAAAATCAAAAAGATGTTTCATCAAAGAGTAATCAATCACAGTATGTTAGATTATTAGATATAATCTTTTGCATTTAATACATGCTTTGATAATTTTAATAAATGTAACTTTAGTTCATTATTTGTTTATCTCTGACGACATTATAGACCTGGACTTCAAGTGAAAAAATATGCTCATTTAATTTTTTTGCACAATGACGTTCATACAATGCCCCAAAATAAGAATTAAAATATTCCCACGTTTAAATAGGTCACAACTTTTTTAACTTAATTGGCAAAATCGGTCCTTTTTATTTATAACTGAAAAATGGTCAAATTTAGACATAAGTTGCTGGAGCATGTTTTGATAATGATTTTTTTCGAGCACATAATAGCGATTTACAGGGTTTGGGTAAAAAACTGGAAACCAAAATGTAACCAAGTTGCATATGGGCGACCTATTTTTTATTAACCTGAGACATCTCAGAAAGTTAAATAGAGCAGACGATATTTTATGGTTTACGAAAATACAATTTTCAGGGTTCAGTATGTTCAGTATATGGAAACTATGTCAGACAATTTACTCCCAAACTGCTGGAAGGAAAAGCTTGAAATCTGATATTAGTGCATAGCTTTCGTGACCCCAACAGAAGTACATAGGTAAAGAAGGAATTCTGATTTGGGGGGGTACTTCTTGAGGTGAAATTTTACAAAATCTACCATTATCACCTTTATTTCAGAAACTCTTAAGCCTAAAATCCGGAAAATAGGGAATGTAGGTAGTTACTCAAAGTTCATAGAAAAAATTTAGCGGATATCCCAAAATTGGTTTTGGAAGCAAATCATAGGATTAAATAAAAACTAAAATTATAAGTTCCTCATCTAATATCTACATTTAAGGAAAGGACGCATTCTGCGGAACACACATGTTTTTTTCATATTTTTAATAAATTCTATAACAGATATTGACAAAAATGTATAAAATTAACCCATCCCCCTTTATCTCCGAAACAATTTGACCTAAAATTATGAAAAAATAGAAACATAAAGCCTCATTTCAACTTTACAGGAAAAATAAGAATAACCAAGTGGAAGAGATGGTCATATAAAAATACATATATATATTTTAGATTTGGTTTCACTAAATTCACTTTTTAAAAAATATATTTATTACAAAAAATTAATATGTTTAAGTTACAAAGACAATATTATAATTATGAAGTTAAATGAATTAATGAACACTGAGAATTGTTTTCGGTTACATTTATAACGTAAAAATGCTGACGCTATGTCATCAGTTTTCATGTGAACAAAGCGTCTACGTGATTTCTAAGAATTCTAGGAAGTTGTAATATGATACTTGTGTGAAGTCAATTACGGTTCAAACACCTATGGTAACTTTAACGTATAAATTGTAAGTTAGTGCACTTCTCATATAACAACTCCCCTTATACATGAAAAGTTGATGCTTTACATCAACTTTTTAATAAAAATGAAACATCTGTAAATAACAAAATATCGCTAGGAATATCAAATGATAGTATTAACATTACAAAGGTAATTCGAAATTGAAATTAAAATTGTTAGTATAAAATATCTTAGTGTCAATAATAAGTCAAAAATTAAACTTATATAATATAACAACGATAAATGGTTAGTAAATAAAATAAAAAGGGTAATACATAAAATATGGGTAAACATACAAAAAAAATGCATTGTTATAAATAAAATGTTTATACAGTTGTCTCTGTTATCGGGTTTGGTTTTAATACTGGCCTTAGTTTAGGCAGCATTCTTAGAGACGATGAAGGCCTCGTCGGTTGGTCGGTATTTTCTTGGGCTTTTGGGAGCTCTTCAATTTTCTTTTTGATGATGTTGAAAATCATGATCGCTGAAATAATCATGACGACAGCTATTGTCGTATACGTAAACCAAGAGATGTTCTTGGTTAGGAAAGGCTGATTTATAAGACCATCTAGGTCTCTGGAGTACTGTTCTAACTTATGGTTCGCAACGTCCAGTTCCTCCACGTTGATGCTGCTTATGTCGAAGGGTTTCAGCTCGGGAATTTGTACCTTTTCTGGAACTGTATCGCAACAGTTGTAAGGTACTGTAACTGTGTGAGAGACTTCGGAAAGGGCTGTTTCTTTTCCAGACTCAGCCTGGACCTTAGTAACACCTACAAAGGCACTACACTCCGATTGAAGTTTTAGAATGGAGTTGCGCACTAGAGTTAAAGTAGTTGAGTTCTTTTGATTGCAACTCACCACAACACGTAAAGGTTCGGAGGTCACGACAAGCCACATATTTTGTTCAAGTTTTTGGACACTGTAACCCTGACTAAAAATTACTGCACTCCTGCAATTGTCCGGCACATTTTGAATACTTTTCAGAAGTTGCACCTCGCACGGTGCGTTAGAGTCTATAGGATAGGCGTATAGGTCGGGACACAATTTTCTTCCGATAGCAAGCGGTTTACACGCGCTCAAGTCCTTGATTGAAATAAACATTAAAGAGTCTGCGTTTTTCGCGAGGTACTTTTGAGTAAAAGACAAAAGGTGATGTAATCCAGTTCTGTCATCGTAAATTGGGATAGGGTATAATCGGAAAAGGGTGTATGGTTGTTGTTCTACTAATGGAATTCTTAAGACAAAAATAAGATCAGAGTTTGTTTGGAAAGCTTCTAACTCGATAATTTCCAAGTATTGTCCAATGCTTGAGTATTTTATTGGTAGTGGAAGATTGTTTTTTATTAGGTTTTGCGATATTTCTTGCAATGCCGTAATGAGATGTTCGGGCGTTAAAATAGATGTGTGTATGATTTTAAGACGCGCGAAAGTAATTGAATTTAGCACATCATTTAGGCTATCTTCCAAGTAAAGGTAATTCTCCATTAGTTTCTCGCATAATTCGAGCAACATAAGTTTCGTTTCGATATAGCCGACTTTATCGTTAATTTTTCCGATTGTAGTTTCTAGTTTTTTCATATTGCTGTTAAAGAGTTTTTCGTCAATTTGCAGTTTTTGGACGGTCTCGTTGAAGTTTTTAATGACAGAGGTAGTTACACTGATTTGGTTTTTGAGTAAATTTTCTATTTGTAATTGACCTTGATTGAGCCTAGTGATACTATCAGTAAAATATTTACCGTCATCCGCGTCTAAGTTTCCGGTAATTGCTTTGAAAAGAGTACCTGCGCCATCAAGTATGCCGCGTTTTGGTCTTTTGGTGTCCATATTTATTTCGATAAGTTTGTCCTTAATTGTGGTGGATATTTGGTTTAGGAGATTTATATGAGTTTGTACATCTGAGCGGAAGTAATTCATTGCGAAAGATTTATAGTTAACAGTTTCGATAAGTGTTTGTAAAAGTCTATTATTTGTCGTGAAAACGTGTTCGAGGGCCGAAATATTTTTGTGGACCAAAAGTGTCCATTTATTGTTAGAAACTGTTATTTGGGCTTCGCTGTGGTAGTATATCCCTAATGTGTTATTTATAGGTTCGACTTGATATTGGGCTACTGCTGATCCGAACAGCAGGCACAACCTGAAACAGAAATTAACTTTCTGAGAACGGTTTCATCCTGTCGAAATTTACTTTAGTTTTTTGTTTGGTTTTTGGATTTAGTAATGTCGCGGAATTTTTGTGAATCTCCAGGATTTCGAAAGGACCATTGAATTTATTTTGGAGTTTGTCCTTGATTTGGGATTCCTTGATATAGACTTTATCGCCTATTTGATAATTCGGGAGATTTTCGGAAACATGTTTATCGAATCGGGCTTTCGCTTTGTGCTTTTGAACTTCTGTTCTTTCACGAGCGATTTTATAATAGTGTGTGATACGATTGTTGAGATCTCGGATGTATTTAGTTATCAATGATTGTTGGTTGTACAGAGTTTCGGGAGTCCTACTCGAAGTATGTCCGTAAACAAGTTCGTAAGGAGTGAATCCGTGAGTTTTGTTTGCGGAGTTGTTGTATGCGATGATTGCATAAGGAAGGATGTTGAAGGGGTGTTCGTCGGGATTTTCTAATTTGTGGATTCTAATCATGTCTAGTAAGGTCGAGTGGAATCGTTCTAATGAACCATTCGACTGGGGATGTCCCACACTAGAATAGGACAGTTTGATATCAAATAGCTTACACAAATCTCTCATCAGAGCGTTGTCGAATTCCCTGCCATAATCACAGTGTATCCGTAATGGGGTACCGAAGTGTTGGAAATATAGTAGTAACGTACTAACAACGGTTTTTGCGGATTTGTCAGTTATGGGGTAGGCCTGAGAGAATTTTGTTAGTTCGTCCCTGATAGTCAATGCGTAGTTTTTTGTTGGGACTTCTAGGATATCGATGTTGACACGTTCAAAGGGTGTCCGTGGGGTTTCAGTAATGACAAGTGGGCTGTCGAGATTTTTCCGGTAAACTTTTGCTCTCTGGCAAGTTTGACAGTTTTTGATAAAATTGTCAACGTCCTTAGTCAGTCCTTGCCAATTGTATTTTTCTTTTATTCTGCGGATAGTTTCATTGATACCTCGGTGTATATTATTTTTGCCGTTATGGAATTGGTCGAGAATGATAGGTATTTGGTCTTTCTCAACCGTTTGGACGATATTTTGGCAAACTTTCCATTTGATATCGATTTCGGAAAAAATAAACGAAAGCATTTCCAAAATGGGCAGTTCAATGTTATTCTCGACACAGAATACTTGGTTTTCAGTGAACACATCTCTACTATTATACAAAGATGCGAAAAGAATTTCGTTGACTACTTCTGGGTCAGAAGGGAGAGGGACGATGTAATAACGTCTTTTTCTGACACTTTTGCTAGCAAAGATATTTACTCTAGGGGTACGGAAATCAGCATTTTCCTCGAAAATGTCTTCGATGATGTCATGGTGAAAATCTTTCATGAGAGAGCCTTGGGGAAATACTAAGATGTTTTTGTTTTCTCGGTCTAAGAGTTGGCTATTAGAAAATTGAATTTTGTCGTAATCTATGAGCGAGACGGTTTGATATCGCTCGACAAAAGTTCTAAATTCTTCAGAGATTTGTTGGAGATTAATGGGACTTCTTGTCTGGGGTTCTTGTGAGTCATCGTCAGTTTCGTTTGTTGGGAGTACTGTAAATGGTGTTAGGTGATTGTCTGCTTGAAATGATACGTATTCATTAAAGTTGTTAACTTTAATGCGAGAGAGAGCGTCGGCATTTTTATTTACTTTGCCGGGTTTGTAAATTATTTGATAGTCGTACTCCTCGAGCTTAAGGCGCCATCTTGCAAGTCTACTTCCAGGATCCTTTATAGAAAACAGCCAAGTTAACGGGCGGTGATCGGTCAGAAGTAAAAACTTACGGCCAAAAATTATCGGACGAAAGTGTTTAACCGCCCACACTATTGCAAGGAGTTCTCGTTCTATGGTTGAATACTTAGTTTCAGCATTGCAGAGAGTTCTGGAAGCATAGGCTATGGGTAAATCTTTACCTACGGGGCCTTGAGAGAGCACTGCGCCGATAGCAAATGAACTGGCGTCGGTAGTAAGAATAAATGGCTCTTCAAAATTAGGGTATATAAGTATGGGGGTAGAAGTAAGGGCTCTTTTTAATTCGTCAAAAGATTTGACGCATTCTGAATCGAACTGGAAAGGTACGTCTTTTTGAAGTAATTTTGTCAAAGGTTTCGAAATCTTGGCGAAATTGGGGATGAATCGCCTGTAATAACCAGCTAACCCTAAGAAGGACTTGATATCTTTTGGGTTTTTTGGTTGTGGAAAATTTAAGATACAATCTACCTTTGAGGGGTTAGGCTTCACGCCTTCGGGAGTTATAAGGTGGCCAAGATACGCGACCTCTTTGCGAAGAAACTCGCATTTGTCGGGTTGGATCTTTAGATTAGCTTTTCGCAATCGTTTGAAAACTTCAGAAAGTCGGGCTATGTACTCATGTATAGTCGGAGAATAAACGATTATGTCGTCAATATAGACTAAACATCTCTCGTTTTGAACACCTAAAAGAATATTATCCATTACCCTTTGGAAGGTAGGATGGAGCGTTTTTAAGACCGAAGGGCATTCTAACGAATTCAAAATGACCATTATCAACTGTGAATGCTGTTTTTTGGATGTCTTTTATATCGATTTCGATTTGGTGAAACCCTGAAGCTAAGTCGAGAGTGGTGAAGTATTGGCATTTGCCAAGTTGGTCAAGTAAATCTGAAATGTTCGGTAGGGGGTATTTGTCGTCAATAGTAAGTTCATTTAGTTTACGATAATCGACGACGACACGCCATTTTTGGGTACCAGATGCGTCTAGTTTTTTGGGAACTACCCAAACTGGGGATGACCATGGCGAATTAGACGGACGTATAATGCCTTGGTCAAGCATCTTCGATATCTGACTTTTTACCTCTTGTTTGTGTATTTGTGGGTACCGTATGACTTTGTGAAAGAGGGTTTCGCGTTATTAGTGTCTATTGAATGTTTAATTTCGTTTGTGAAGGTCAGTTGGTCATCTTCTAAATAGAATATGTCGGAATATTCGAGGCAAAGTTGAGAAATAAGTTCGGCTTCCTCATCGTTCAGATGTTCTAAACGAAGTTGTTCCATAATTGTAGTTTGTCTATCAGGCTGGGTTAAGTTTTGTGAGTAATTTTCGGAAAGAATGTTTACGGAAAAATTGGTTATCGGTTCGAGTTCCAAATTGTCGAAATTAACAGTTTTGGGGATAGCATTTGCATTTAAAACTGAAGTAAGAAATTCGCCTTTTTCATTAATTTTAACAAGGGCACGGGGAAGATAAACTTTTTCTATTTCGGCGGATGATAGGAAAGCCTCCGTGTTAGTGAGGTTACATTTTAATTTACATATTTGTTCTGTTCGGGGTTCTATAGAGATTGTATTCACAGGGATGCAGTTATTGAAAGTTGAAGTGTTCTGAGTACGCATGACAGTATCATCCGTAACTTTGTAGAGAGGTAAGGTTTTAAAATTAGTCACAAGTTGTTTGCTGTTAAAGTCTATAACGCAGTTATAATGTTCAAGGAAATCTGAACCCAGTAATCCGTCGAATTCAATGTCGATGTTGCAAATATATACCTTGTGTGGGTCGGCGACGTTGAAAGGTACAAGGGTGGATTCGTTTATTAAGATTTTCTGATCAGTGATTCCTTGGATGACTACGTTTTCGGGAAATCGTTGTTTAAATCGTTGGCAAGTTTCGGGCTTAAATATTGACAGTCCCGCTCCGGTGTCAATAAGGAGTTTGTATGTATTGGAAGAGTCGGTGATGTAGTAAAGGTTTTTCGAATTGACCGAAAGAAGTGGCCTTACAGAAAATTCTGTTCGGGAAAGTTTAGGTTTGGATTGAAATTGTCCAAGTTCATCGTTTGAATTTGTGTTTGAAGATCGGAGATCTCGTGATCGGGAGGTTTTGTTTCTACCGGGGTAGTCTGAAAATTTTGTCGGGAAGAAAACTGTTCGCTATCGTAATATTCATCATATTGTTGGTTATAATTATCATTACAAACATTTTCGCTGGAACGATGTTCGAATTTGTCGTGTTTTTGTGTATCAGGGTAATAATAGTCTGATACGGTTTTGTATTCAGTTGGTCTTTGAAAGTTCTCTTGCTCATTGTAAGAAAAATCATAGTTATGTTCATACGGATCGAATTGTTCGTTGTTTAAGTGATGAGTTTTCTGTTGTTGTTTGAAAAAACTCGGATTTGGCCTGAAATTACTAGAAGTTGGGGTTGGTCTACTTGTTGAGGGTTGTTTTTGTTGGTGAGAAAACTGAGGCCTATTATTAAAATTCGTAGGTTGATTAGCGGGCTGATTCGGATAATATGGGCGATGGCCCGAGTAATTTGGGTGAGAATTTTGGGATTGTCTCATTCTGATGAGGCATTCGCTGCTGAAATGTCCTATTCTTTTGCAAAACGAACATTGTTTTGGGGGTGGACCATTATTCGGTTTACGAGTCTGTTGGGGTGCATTTCGGTTGACTGAGAATTTTTGAGTTTCCAGATTGGACAGCTGTAATTCTCTTTTAATACGGGAAATGGCGGTCAGGATATCTCTGGGATCACTGGCTCGCACAATTTGGCCAATTTTCGGCTCTAGACCCGTAAGTAGGCTAGTTAGAGCCATTGACTCAATTAAGTCAATCTGGGCCTGTTTCTCCTTTACAGTTAAATTTTGTTTATTGACAGCTGATAACATTTTTGCTTGATGTGTTTGAAGCCTAGCTGAAAATGTCAATGGAGATTCGTTGGGTAATTGCCTCATTCTTTGTAGGTCTTGAATAAGGGCGGATGGTTTTCTAATAGACTTTGAATATCTGCTAAATGGCTGGGGTCACGTGAATTAACTAGTTCAGCCGCTCGTCCACGGAGCTTATTCTTAATGTGGAGAATTAACAGAACTTGTTGATTATCAGATGCCATATTATATGCGGTATTGCAAGAACAGATAAATGTGTTTAAAAATATTGGGTTCCCATCGTATTCGGGAATAATGGCGAAAATTTCTGAGAGCTTGTAGGGCTCTACATTTTGTGCTACAGCTCTAGTTTCTGGCATTTTGTAATTTTACTCAAGATTGTGCATTATTAGGAAAATACAAAGCTTGGGAAAAGCGAAGTAACTAATTGCGATTGTAATTAAAATGAAGAAAAATATGAGAAATAAATTTTTGTTACTGGTTCTAAAATAAGTATAAATTAAATAAAGGTATAAACGTAAATAAATATTTAGAATATCTTAAACTATCAAAATAAAATTTCAAAATTCGTTCTTGGGTAAATATTTAGGATGGTTCATTTAAAATAGGAAAAATGATAGAACTGTTTGTTCAACAATTATTAAATATTGTAACTTTTTTTTTAAACGCTTACGTGATTATTCCTATCATAGGACTTGTTCTATCCGTCACTGAACACTGGTTAGCCGCTGCTTGTTCCCTTGTTGAGCTCGGTAGTTGGTGTCCAAGTAGGTTCTTTGTATCCGCGAAGGTTAGGAAACCACCGTAATTAGTTAGAATGTTTCTTGTTCTAATTACGTCTGGAATATCCTACTGACTGCGCCACTTTTAGATTTGGTTTCACTAAATTCACTTTTTAAAAAATATATTTATTACAAAAAATTAATATGTTTAAGTTACAAAGACAATATTATAATTATGAAGTTAAATGAATTAATGAACACTGAGAATTGTTTTCGGTTACATTTATAACGTAAAAATGCTGACGCTATGTCATCAGTTTTCATGTGAACAAAGCGTCTACGTGATTTCTAAGAGTTCTAGGAAGTTGTAATATGATACTTGTGTGAAGTCAATTACGGTTCAAACACCTATGGTAACTTTAACGTATAAATTGTAAGTAAGTAAGTAAGTAAGTAAAATATTTTTGAAATAATTTGTTTAAAAGATTATTATTATCTCATTAATTAACATTTGACCCATTTTCCCACTGATTTCTCAACCTAATGAACTTTAACTTCAGAAAAAATAAATAGGGATGCAGTGAAAGTGTATAATAATAATGCGAAAATACTAATCTTAATTTTGGAAGCCAAATTAGAAAACTAAATAAACATATATATTTTTTAAATTAAGCGCATCATGTAGCAGATCAAATGAAAGAACAGCCCTCATTCCCTGCTGGTGTAAAACTGGAAAATTAGAAACAAATATATAGTAGTGGAAAAAATTAAAGGATCAAAAAATAATTCCAAATTTTTTGACGTTTTTCAATTAGCTGTATTTCCCTTGAAAATGGTCGCGCTGGAGTTAAAAAAAAGGATTTTAAAGCTTGAAGTTTCTAGTTTTGAGATCTTATGAGAAAAAAAATTTCAAGCAACGTGTACCGCTCAATCCTAACGAATACCATAACAAAAAAAATTTCAATTTATTTTTGGTTTTCTTTTTCGGTGTACGAACTTGGATTTTTTTCTTTTCAATCAACCACTACATGGATAGAATAATTTGTTCATTCAGCTTTAAATTTCTGTTTTGCAAAGTTCAATACGACCACTTCTCGCTGAGATATCGAACTTTGAGTGGAAAAGGGTCTTTTTGTCTTTAACCATCAATACCTCAGCAACCTCCGATCGCACATGAAAATTAAGTAAGGTGTTGTAATCTTGAATAAATTTCCCACAGAAATCAGCTACGGTTTTTAGTTTTTTTATTTTTTACATTAATTTGAAAAATCTAGGTAAAAAGCACGTTTGATGGCTTTTGGCATCACCAGCCGCTAAATTGAAAATATCGAGAAAATGTTAAGTGTACCTTTTACAGTTCAATATGCCAACAAAAACCCCATGTTTCGTATAAATCCATGGAGCCGTTTTTTTGTTTTCTTCGATCGAATTTTTGAATACCTTGAAAAGTTGATTTTGATTTTAAATGATCATAACTTTAACAAAATGCAAAAAACTATATTTTTTCTGTTTCTTATACAATATAATTCATAAATCTGTTTAAGATTGTAGGAAAACAAAAGAGAAATTGAAAAAAAAAATTTTGGAAAATTTGGAAATTTTTTTTTTAACAAATTAGTATTCTTTTTTTAATGACCCAAAGCGTACCCCGTGAAGGTTGCCCTATCGGATTTACGCTTCTTTTGTGTGCGTTTGTGTATTTGAGTGTTTGTGTGTATGTGTATGTATGTTCGTCTGCCCGTTCGTCAGGTATATTAATAACGGGTATTGCCACCCCTGTTCTCAATAACGGCTGCTAAGCGTTCAGTCATATTGATGCAGCGGGCAACCTGAGGTTGAGGGATGGTGTTCCAAATTTGCAGAAGTGCACGCTCTAATGTGGCCAAGTTCTGCACATTTGGATACTCACTGCGCAAACGACGACCCATTATGTCCCAAACATGCTCGATGGGATTGAGGTCTGGACTCATTGGTGGATGCCGCAGCAAAGTGATGTCATGGCGTTCCAAAAAGCGTCTGGTGATGTTGGCTGTGTGTGGGCGTGCGTTATCTTGCATTAGAATAAACTCCCTCTGACGTTGCCGTCTACGCAGTACAATTGGTCTCAAAATTTGGTCAATATAGCGCTGAGCTGTTAAGTTTTCGCGCATAATCACCAGAGGTGTTCTCCAATCTCGCGAAACGCCGCCCCAGACCATGACTGACCCACCACCATAGGCGACAGTCGGACGAACAAAGTCCTGGCGAAAACGTTCACCACGACGGCGCCAAACAAGCGGACGTCGGTCGCTCCCATATAAGTTGAACCTGGATTCGTCAGTGAATAAAACATTTCACCATTGTCTCAATGTCCAAGCCCGATGAGCGTTGGCATACGCTAAACGTTCTCGGCGATGTCTCACTGTCAACATGGGTACACGATTAGGATGTCGTGCATTTAACCCATTTTCGCGAAGACGGTTGATGACTGTACGGGAAGAAATGTTTCGTACTTGGTGTCGCCGTTGTACCCAATTTGCAAATTTTCTCACCAGAATGTTCGCACTGATGAAAGGCTCACGTCGAACGTGTCTGACAACTGCTCGATCATCTCGAGCAGTCTTGACACGATGGCGTCCTTGTCCAGTACGACGAATGTATTGGTTCGTCTCCCGGTATCTTGCATACGTTCGAGATACGACGGATTGACTAACACCCATCCGGATGGCAACATCACGTTGACTGCAACCTTCTTCGAGCAGAGTAATCAAACGAGCAACCTCTAGCTCTGATAAATACCTTCTAACCATGATCGGAAAGCAACTTGGTTTTTTTGTGCAAATTTATGAAATTTTTTGTAACGCAGAAGGAGTGGTTTTGAAAAAACCTGTTTTTTAGCGTTTTAAAAGTTCACGAAAACTAACGATAATAAATTTCTGAAAAGCGTCTAGATCGAGTTCAAAATTCTATTGGGTATATCAACTTTGTTTGAAGTTTAATTAAAATTTTAATTCAGTCGAAGTTTAAAAATCAAGAAAATCAATGCAATAACAGAATCGTGTTATAAATTTTTTGAAGTCATTAAAAAAAATTTCAAATTTCTTCCATTTTTTTTATTTTTTTTTTTTTGGTCATTAAAAAAGAATACAAATTTGTTAAAAAAAAATTTTTTTAATTTTCCAAAAATTTTTTTTCCAGTTTCTCTTTTGTTTTCCCATAATCTTAAACAGATTTATAAATGATATTGTATAAGAAACAGAAAAAATATAGTTTTTTTCATTTTGCTAAAGTTATGATCATTTAAAATCGAAATCATCAAGTTTTCAAGGTTTTCAAAAATTCGATCGAAGAAAACAAAAAAACAGCTCGATGGATTTAAACGAAACTTTGTACGGTTTTTGTTGGCATATTGAACTGTAAAAGGCACACTTAACATTACTGGTTTTCTTGATATTTCCAATTTAGCGCCTGATGGTCCCAAAAGCCAACAAAAGTGCTTATTTTCTTGATTTTTCAAATTAATGTAAAAAATAAAAAAAAAATTTTCAAAAAACCGTTGCTGATTTTTATGGAGTGTTTGTTCAAGATTTCAGAACCTTTCTTACTCTTCTTGTGCGATCAACGGTTGCTGAGATATTGATGGTTAAACACAAAAAGATCCTTTTATATTAAAAGTTCGATATCTTAGCGACAACTGATCGTATTGAACTTTTCAAAAAAACAATTTAAAGCTGAATAAACAACTTATCCGATAAATAGAGCGATTTATTTCGAAAAAATTTTACATGTTCATAGACCAAGAAAGAACATAGAAAAAATTTTGAAAAAAAATTCTTATGGTATTCGTTAGGATTGAGCGATACACGTTTGCTTGAAAAAAATTTTCATCATCAGGTCTCAAAACCAGAAACTTCAAGCTTTAAAATACTTTTTTTTAAAGTCCGGTACGACCATTTTCAGGCGAAAACCAGACACTTGAATAACGTCAAAAAATTTGGAATTATTTTTTGATCCTTTAATTTTTTCCACTAGTGTATTATAATTTATTTACATGATAATAAATCTCAAAGGTGTTACGGAACCCTTAGTATAGGAGTACCTACTTTACCAAATTTTTTAAGGTGGTGTAATTAGTATAATATATTCAAAATTTTTCAATTAATTTATAAAAGATTTCAAATATAACCACGTCTTTAGATTTGTTACGAAATTTATTATTTGAATAAACACTTGTTTTCTCAGTTATTTAACAGAGCTCGGTACCAATTTTGTAATAAAATGTTAAATAATGACATAATACTTAGTACTTCTGAAATGCTCAAAATGTATAGTCCTTTTATCGATCCTTTCATTACAAATATCATTTCAATCATATCAAATTCCTGTTTCGAAAATAATTACTTTTCCGAGTAATGGAAAAGTGGCATTGGAAAACCTTTCCCGAAGATTAAAAAACCTAAACCATTTAATGACCTTCGCATCATATCAATCAATATCAACAATTTTGGAAAAGATTTTATATTTTCAGCTCTACACTACTTCAATACTAATAATATACGGTTTTCGTGAAAAACATAGCAAAATTGCTGCTCTTAAGTCAGTATTCGACATAATAGAAGCTTATGACCATGGCCTAAGAGTGTTCTCGTGTTACTTGACTCTTCTAAAGTGTTTGATACGATTGACCATAGACTTCTTTTGAGTAAACTTAAATATTATGGATGTGGTACTAACTTATTAGCCCTAATTAAATCATGTTTTTCTAACAGATCTCAGAAAGTTCAGGTAGGTGAGAATTTCTCAGATGTCTGTCAGGTTCTGTCAGGCGTGCCCCAGGGGTCAATTTTGGGTTCGTTATTTTTCATTATATTGTTAGGAGAATTCATCCGATAGCTGGTGCAATCGGCCATCAACCAATTCGTGGAAGCGACATTCTTCCGATGCTTCTGGGAATCCGAAATGTTTTATCTCTCAACCCGAGGCTGGCGGCTGCCGTTAATTCGTCCAATGCCCTTGAAGCTTCCAGAACACAAGAAAGTTTTCCCATGGTTCGTTGACTTACCAGGCAAGTCCGAGAGAAAGATATAAATACGGACAGCTGGCTATGGGATTCATTCTGTATTCTACGGTCGTATTGTTAAGTTAAGATAAATTGTAAATAGTTTGTGAATATAAATTGTGTTAAAGTAGTGGAAATAAATTAGAGGGAGTTGGACTGTGCTTTTAAATAAATCCAAAAACTGAACAGACCCGATTGTGAAAATAAAAACATTACAGTGGTGTCAGGTGTAGGTGTATTTGTGGAACTTTGAAAGTGAAAATAAATAGATTGGCAATGTTTAAAACAGTGAATTTGGACCAATTGAAAGTGACGGACTTAAAAAAGGAACTTGAGGAAAGGGATTTAGAAAGTAGTGGGAAGAAAAGTGAACTAATACAACGGCTACGAGATGCCCTAATAACGATCCCGATACTTATTTGTTTGAGATTTCCGGTACTGGGGACATGAGCATGCTGTTCAAACAAATGGAAGAAAATTCTAAAAACTTGAAAGAGACCTTAGAAGATAAACTACAAACTTTACAAGAAAATTCTAAAACCTTAGAAGATAAATTGCTCGAAAATTATAAAGGCGTTAGAAGATAAATTATCAGAAAATTCTAAAATCTTGGAAGATAAATTACAGGGAAATTCTAAATCCTTAGAAGAGAATTTGGAAAGCATGGTACAGAAAAATTCAGTAATGCTGGAAGAGAAAATATTAGAGAATGAGGCTCAGATGAAGAAGCTAAAGCAAACAATAGTCGAAGAGTCAGTCAAAAATGAAACGCGGGTAGAAGAAGCTAAGACCGATAATGGAGGGTGAGATCAAGAAAATAAAAGAATTGTTGGCACAATACAAAGGGGAAAAACACAATCAAAATCCGAAAGCAGAAACAGTCCAGAAGTAGTGGATTCGAAAATTGGCCTCGAGGGAACAAGACACAAAATGAAACCTCCACAATTTGATGGAAAATCACCATGGACTAATTATCGTCGCCAATTCGAGGCTGCCGCAAAGCTAAACGGATGGTCTGCAGAAGAAAAGGCAATAGCCTTAACCCTTGCCTTAAAAGGGGATTCTACAGATATTTTGCAAACGTTGCATACCTCGGAACAAGAAGACTACGAGCAACTAGTCATACATTTAGAACGGAGATATGGACAGACACATTTGGAGCACGTTTTCCACTCCCAACTGAAAAATCGCCACCAGAAAGCAAATGAATCCCTACAAGAGTTTGAAGCTGATATTTCCCGTCTGGTTCGCCTTGCCTATCTAGCTACACCAGAAAATATTATAGAAAGGTTAGCAGTCCAAGCGTTTTTGAATGGACTTCGGGACCAGGAAGCCAGACAAGCATTGATACTAGCTCGACCGACTCAATTAGTGGATGCACTGGCTCGAGCTCTGAAACTCGAGGCCGAGAAAAATACCTGCAGAGGTCAAGCCAGACTCCGAATCGTGGACTGAAATGATGGAAAGATAATGGAAACGATGAAGCCTCTGTAAGGAAGATAGTAGAAGAAGTCCTTACCGAAAAAAGACTAGTGAGATGTCGGAAGTATCGTAAGGTAGGACATATCCAGAGTCGTTGCAAGGAGAGCAACGGATTACAGACTTCCTCGTCGGGGAAGGTAAAGAAGGTCAATGTAAAGGGGCCATTGTCGACTTGTAACCAACAGTGTCTTTGTAGATGGCCTTATTAGTAAGAAGCAATATGTAATGTTGCTGGATACTGGTGCGACGAAAATAGTCATAAGGCCCAACATTGTTTTACACGAGACCATGATAAAACCAAAAATTGGCAACTGCGAACAGCAACAGGAGAATCAGCTAAGGTCCATGGTGACATAGAGGTTGAAATGGAAATACAGCATTTCAACATCGGGCATTAGTGGCGTACATCGAAGACCAAGTCATCATTGGAATGGATGTCATGAGTTCCAAGGGATTCCAGTTGAACTTTAAAGATAAAATTCTGCGAGTGAATGACGAAGAACTGGTGCTTTATGGGAAAAACAACGTAATGCTTCGAGCAATCTTGGCAGAGGATGTAAATGTTCCGGAAAGAGCTGAAATCATTGTAGATGCTTGCCTAGATGGGAAAGCTGAAGCTGGAACAGTGATGATATTTGATCCCGAACTTAACGACGGAAATGTAGGCAGAGGAGTCGCACTGAGGAGGACTTTGTTTCATGCCCAGGAGATTGTGCCAGTAAGAGTAATGAACCTGAATCATTACTCGGTTGTGCTAAAGAAAGAAACAACCACACAGCATGCAGAAATACCACCAGGTAAACTATCTGAGGAACTGGAAAGACGCATCACCGATTCATCTAAGAATGTGAAACCAAACCAGGAAGCAAAATTGAAGGACATCGTTAGAAACTACCAGGATATCTTCGATGTAGGCAACGGAAAAAGAGGACGAACTGACTTGGTGAAACATAAAACTAATACCGGGGATGCTCAACCTATTTGACAGTCGGCGAGAAGACTACCTAGCTAAAAGAGAAGCAGCCGACAGGATAGTCCGCGAAATGGAGGAAGAAGGTGTAATGGAACCATCCAACAACGCTTGGGCTTCTCCAGTTGTCTTAGTTAAAAAGACAGATGGTTCGACCCGATTTTGCCTGGACTATCGACAACTAAATCACGCCACAAAAGAAGGTAGCTATCCTCTACCAAGAATAGACGATACCCTAGATACGTTGGCTGGATCGAAGATTTTATTCCACGCTAGACTTGAAGAGTGGTTATTGGCAGGTGGAACTAGCTAAGGAAGACCGAGAAAAGACTGCTTTTACCATCTGGAGGAGGTATTTCGACGACTTCGATGTTCCCGACTAAAGTTGAGCCCGAAGAAGTGTCAACTGTTCCAAGAGGAGATGCAATACCTTGGAGATATGGTTTCCGCAGAGGGAGTAGCTGTTGATAAAGAGAAAATCAAAGCCGTCCAAGAGTGGCCAATACCTAAAGAGATCCACCAGCTAAGAAGTTTCCTGGGGTTATGCACTTACTATCGTCGGTATGTAGCGGGATTTGCTAATATCGCCAAGCCACTCACTAGACTCACAGAGGGGAAGGTGCAGTACCAGTGGAACGAGGAATGTGAGCGATCACTCGAGACACTGAAAAGAGCATTGACCAGTGCCCCCTTTTTAAGTTATCCGTTACCAGATGGGAACTTCGTCTTGGATACCGATGCAAGCAACGTTGGAATTGGTGCTGTTCTTTCGCAGACGCTCAAGAGAAAGTCATCGGCTATTTCAGCAAGACCTTGAGCAAGCCATAACGGAATTACTGCGTTACTCGTAGGGAACTTTTGGCTGTGGTAAAGGGGGTAGAACATTTCCACAAGTACCTCTATGGTACAAGATTCCTCCTGAAACCCCGAAGGACAAGTGGCCAGGTGGAGTGAGCGGTTTCAAGAATTCGACTTCGAGACTGAACAACGAGCTGGAGGAGACCATGCCCTGATGATTGCAAACATTGTCAGCGAGCTGAAGAACCACTGCCGTCGATGACCACTGGCAACCTAAGGAGATCCAGAGAGACCAGAAATTAGATCCGGGGTTAAAAGATGTTATCCGGTGGAAGGAAGAAGACCGCAAACCTATTTGGCAGGAGATTTCCCGATACTCACCACCCATAAAGTCATACTGGGCTCAGTGGAACTCCCTCATCCTGGAGAATGGAGTTCTGAAGCGCGTCCTGGAAACTCCAGAAGAGGGCAGGGACAGAAAACAGATTGTATTCCCCAGATATAGGAGACCGGAGGTTTTGCGAGAACTACATGACGGTACAACCGGAGTGACGAAACCCCTGAGGAAGTTAAGGGAACGCTTCTATTGGGTAAACTGCCAAGCAGATGTCAAGGACTGGTGCCGAAAATGTACGGTTTATACAGCAAGTACTGATGTAAGTAATTGATGTTGCCGGTCCATTTCTTGAATCCGACTCCCGGAATAAGTACAATGTGTTAGTGATGGACTATTTCAATAAATGGGCAGAAGTTTATGCATTCCTGAACCAAGAAGCCTTCACCGTTGCTCATGTCCTTTTCAAGGAATGGATCAGCCGTTTAGGAGCTGCACTCAGACCAAGGTAGAATTTTTGAGTCTACACTTTTCCAAGATGTCTGCAAACTTCTGAAGATCAATAAAACACGGACGACAGCATTACACCCGCAATCGGATGGGATGGTAGAACGGATGAATAGGACTATTAACCGCTATTTGTCAAAGGTAGTCTCTGACCAACAAAGAGACTGGGACCAGTATCTTCACTTGTTTCTAATGGCAAATCGTTCGTCTGTGCACGACTTCACGGCAAGTGTTATTATGGGACGAGAATTACGACTAGCATGCGATTTGAAGTTTGGATGTCCCCCAGAAGAAGAAACCGCAGGTGAAGACTATGTCAGCCAGTTAAGGCAGAAGATGAACGACATCCACCAACGAGTCCGGTTAAATATCGAGAATGCCAGTGCCCGAATGAAGGAAGCCTATGACATCAGAGCCGAGGGTGGGGAATTCCAAGCTGATGATCTTGTTTGGTTGTATTACTCGCAACGTCGTCGTGGATATTCGCCAAGGTATAAAGATCTTGGGAGGGGCCTTACCAAATTGTAAAGAAGGTCAACGATGTTGTCTACAGAATAAGGAAGCTACCTCGAGGAAAAACAAACGTGGTACATTTCAACAGGTTAGCCCCTTATACTGGAAGTCATGACGGCGAAGTTGATGAAGCCCAAGTCCGCAGCATCCGACCACCCGATGACGAGATGACCTTCGAACAATTGATGGCACTGTACTCTGATGGGCAGAAAGTGCAGCACTACCTGACCAGAGAGGAAACCCGAGACCTGTTTGAGGTGCCCATAGAATATGCCCTGGCTCATTGTGTGGCTCGAGATCTCCGGATATCCAGAGGAATAGCCAACATGTTTGCCAAAACGAACGGCTAGTTTCAGAAGCTAAGGGAGCAAGATCCAGTGGTAGGGAAGGTCCTTCATCTCGAAGATAAACAACCAGTGGGTACCAGAGACATCTTCTATTTGGTAAAGAAAACGTTCTCGCAAGACAAGCCAACATACACCGATCTTGGGAAGACTCTGATATGGACTGGATGGACTGAATTGGAGGGTGGTGAGAAGTATGATGGAAACAATCTTTCGATTCAGTGGCATCGACATCCTAGTATGCTGTCTCAATATTCGCAGCCCATATTCGAAGACCGTTGACTGTTACGTCCACCAAACTTCCCGTTGTCGAAATGGAGAGTCCTGCAAATATCGTCACACCAGGAAGGATTCAGGGACATTCCGGGACGAAATGGTCTTAAGGAGAGGGCAATGTTCTAGAATTCATCCAATAGCTGGTGCAATTGGCCATCAACCAATTCGTGGAAGCGACATTCTTCCGATGCTTCTGGGAATATGAAATGTTTTGTTTCTCAACCCGAGGCTGGCGGCTGCCGTTAATAGGAATTCGTCGAATTCCCTTGAAACTTCCAGAACACATGAAATAAGTTTCCCGATGGTTCGTTGACTTACCAGACAATTCCGAGAGAAATATATAAACTCGGACAGCCGGCTATGGGATTCATTCTGTATTCGACGGTCGTATAGTTAAGATAATTTGTAAATAGTTCTGTGAATATAAATTGTGTTAAAGTAGTGGAAATAAATTAGAGTGAGGTGGACGGTATTTTTAAATAAATCCAAGAACCGAACAGAACCCGATTGTGAAACTAAAAACATTACAATATATACATCTGATCTGCTCAAATCAACGAAATATTGTAAAGTACAGGCTTTCGCGGATGACACAACTCTATTGTCAATTCCATATCTACAATTACCAAGAAACAGCTTGCTATTAATCAAGACCTGAAAGTCATCAAAAGAAGAACATGCGCTAAGTTTCAATCCACTTAAATCTAAACTATTATTATTTGGCAAAAAGACAAGTAAGGAAATTTTAAAAGATAATTTCAACGTTAAAATATCTGATGAAACTTTTCAGGTATGTGAGTCGGCCAAGTCTTCTTGGTGTTTTAATAGATTCCGAACTTAAATTTGTTGATCACATAAAACACCTGGTGCAAAAGTCATATATTTCTGTGAAACAATTTTATTCCAATAGACACATTTTAAGTTTTAAGGTCAAAAAGATGTGTCTCTAGTTCTTTTTAAGTTTAATTACGCTGATTTCGTTCTGTTGTCACCTGTCGCCTTATATTTTGTTTAAGAAAGTATGGCAGAATATCTCAAAAAAATAATGAACTACGCTGGTTAAACATGGAGAATAGAAGACTCCATCTCCTAGGTAATTTTGTGCATGGTTTATTAAATGACTACGTTCAAATATCAATTAACATTAAAAATAAATGTCAATGAAATATTGATATCAATAACCTCAATAACAGAAATAAACACAAATTTACTACTCCTAAACTTAAAACAGGTATTTTCAAAAAAAAGTTGTATCTATAATGCCATTAATTTATATAATCCACTCTCAGACAAATTAAAAGATTCAAAAAGCCTTAGCATTGTATAGTAGTTTATACATATAAATTTACTTTGTAAGTGCCATTAATTTAAGTACTAAATACAGTGAGGGTTAAGTAGGAGTAGCTTACCTAGTAATTCTTTGAGTCTAAAATGATGTTATTGTAATATTAGGTTTAATAGAGTCGATTTATTATTATTATTAGTAGTACTATAGTGACGTTTATTGTTAATTTTTAATGCAAAAAACTGAATTAACCATTTAGTTAGAATGCCCGCCGACAAAAATGTTATTGATAGATTATTTCTCTAAATTTCTTGTATGGCTTCATTGGGTCTAATCTAAAACCGTTTTCGTGTGTACATTTTTTGTTTTGGAGGCGTTTTCCATCATTTTTTACAAATAATTTTGACGACATGGAATAGATTTATAGATTTTTTTACTGAAAAGCTTAAGTTTTAATTGAAACGCACAAATAAAATTATCTGATAGAAAAGATCTATTCGTTAAAAACTAGTAATACAACTTTTCACATTGTCTGACAAAAGTTATTTTCCTATTTTGCACTCTGTGACGTCAAAGTTGTCTATTTCATGCCAATTAAAATGTATTGTAGGCTTTCACGGCTGGTGTGAGTAGATAAACTATGATCTTCTAGGATGTTTTGCCGTGGTCGACTGTTTTTTTGTCACACGTTTCGCCTGCAACTACGGCAAACATCTTCAGCGGCGCGGGCATAGGTGATACCGCGTAGACTATTCGCGTGAAAAAGAACACGTCGAGTGGGGAAATAATACAATAATGTCATAACATCTCCTGATTGACCAGTGGAAATCAAGATACGGGGACTGCTAGTCAATTGCTTTGGTTTCAGGAGTGGTAAACGGGATACAAGTTTTAGATCTTCTTCTCTATTAAAATTCCTTTGATTTTTTATAAATTTCTATGGCTTCTCTCAGGAGGCGAAAATGGTAGTCGATAGTATATCAGTCTATATTCTGTGATAACCGATTATTCCGATGGTAACAATTGGCGATTTCGTTTATGGTCAGAAAAACTAGTTCTGGTACTCCGCTGGGTGACACCAATAGATGCACCACATGAACATGGTATACTCTAAATTCCTGGTGAAGCCAGTAGGTCGTCAGGATCTTTAACATAAGCAAATCGAGCGTATCAACACAACGGCAAAAAATAAGTCACCTGTTCCCAAGCTCCAACGCACAGTGGTAAAATTATCAAAACCTCAACTAACGTCTGGAGCAAAGGCTACCAACTTTACTGTCACCCTTAAAGGTGGTTTCAATAGAGAACAACGGCGCTAATATTGAATCAATGCCCGCAGTCTTCAAGAATTCGCAAGCTTTCGCCAGATGTTACAGAAGAAATGATTAGGGTCTTCGACAAGTCAACGACAGGATTTGAAAACAGTATTGCTGAAGCTCGCACTTATACCACTTATTAAGTACTGCTTTTCTGTATATACTTCTACAATGTTTGATAATTATTAATAATTTGCTTATTGTCATGAAATCGACAACTCTGTCAGACTGGAAAACCGATAAATATAACCTTTGTCAGACAATGTGAAAAATTGTTTTTGTAGTTTTTAATTATGAGTCTTAAGACAATCAGATGGTTATTAATAAAATTTCCTATAGACTACGTGATATCCTTTTCTATAATACATTGTGGTATCTTCCATGTTTGCTTTCGTTAAAACTGGACTACAGTAGTAGTAGTAGTTATGATCAGGGCATGCAAGCACTTTTGAATGATTTGCTTAAAGCGTTTAAAGCGTGCTACCTTTCTTTAGCACACCCTATCCACAAAATTCTCCAACAAAACAATGTCATCTCCCACTTACTTACTCACACTATGTATGTATGTTATAGTAGAAACCATTCCGCCTGTTAGTTATCACACCTGTATCAACGGCCTCCAAGAGCAAATTGTTCTCTAGCACTCAAATGATGGATTTAATTTTTGTACGTGTGTTGCAGGGTATGTTTTATGTATGTATGTCCCTCTATCGCACGGATAGCGCCTCTTTAGGGCAAAATTTACTAAACCCCAGATATACTACAGATAGATCAAAAGGATTTAGCTCTGTGAGGGCACTTGCCAGGTGTTCAGGCCTACGGTTGCTGTCGTGGATAGAGTTACTCATATACTTCCCGACTGTCCAGGCTGTTCCTAATAGGACAGCATTTGCATGAGTTTGTAAATAAGCTCGTCTAGATCGAGATATTTTAAATAATTTAATAGATTTTTTAAGCCTACTCGTGTTATTGACATATCACATGATACATTCCGTGTGCTGTTCATGTCCCATTGTTTCTTCTTTTGAAATTTCAAATCCATGTATTTCATTATATTTTCCGTATTCTTACTATTTATATTGTTGTTAAGGATTACTATATTATTAAAGTTGTTTTTCTTGAGATTTCATCTACTAAACCGATGTCTCGCCTATTAATGGGCAACAGTGTGTAGTCATTATTTTATAAACAAACTGGAGTTTATATATACTCGTACGGTAGGGTGTTCTTACCCACTGTGATAGTCTAAATTAACGGTCAATTACTAGTGCAGTATTTTTACCACTACATCATGTCGTTCCTTAGAATCAGATTTTATGTCTGACATTCATAGTTGCATCGGCCGTTGTTTATAGAGGGACCTTTAACGATTAGTTGGGATTATTTGATCCTGAATTTCCAGAAAAAAGATATCAACTAGTAGTTTGGTTCTAAACCGTTTAAGTACATATTCCCGGGTGATCTCGTTTATGTCTTCCATAAAGTGGCTTTTTCATATGACTATCCTCTTCGTCCTTCACAATGTTGTACGTTCGACAGAGTCCTTGGAAGATGATTTTGAGGTTTATTTAAGAAAACTATTGTTATCCGCTAATCTTGTTCAATGTCACTTTTGCACCCATTAAATATACTAAAAGAGTAACAGTACGCGTAGGTGTTAATAGCCTGAAACTTATTTTTAATGTTTTATTTTCTACATTCATCTTACCCTTCTGTAAAACTCTGTTGTTAGGTCTTTCCGCGTATAAAATCGTCAATTCGTTGAGCTTGTTTTATTCCAAGGAATCTGTAGATGTTACCTTCCTCTATGGCTCTATTTGAGGGGCAATCTCTCATTTGACAGAGCCGTTGCTGTATTTTGCTCTTAACTATATTAATATTGCAGCATTTCTCTAAACCAAGTTGCATATGGATTCCAGAAGGAAACTAATAACATAAACATTCCTGTAGCATTTACAACAAATAATTTATGTTTAATGCTTCACCGTTGTTCTGTTTGAGAATGAAACCAAAATTAGTCAAGTTCAGGTTACGTGAGAGGACCACAGCAAGACAAAGTCACAGCGGGCTAAAAAAAGTCTCCCTATAAAATATACGTTCTAATTGGAATCGGGTCACTGCGAATGAAAGATTCTTGTTCACTGGTGGACATGTTTTCAAAAATTAACAATAATTATTTGCTATATAAAATTTCAGTACTTGAATGACGAATCACGTGGAACTGAAGCCAAAGACTTTTTGTAGTTCACATATGCCATGTAGAGTTAATTATTAACTGTTCCTTGTCACATTGAATTACTTGCGCAGCTCAGTTTCTGAAAAGGAGATGTCTAATACATAAACTCATAATTTTATATAAGGTTGTGAGGCAAATGATTAGATGGGCACTTTGCTGGGTCCTGTATACATAGACTGTCCTTTGGTAAGACGATATGTAAGGAAACTGGGTATCAATGTGTGGATGGATAGTTAAGGAAGTAGTTGTTATGTTTCGTGCTTGGCATATAGCTTCTATAATAAGTAATTTGCACACCATCAATTTGTATTGTTTTCCTTTTATGGGGATTCTTAATTATATTGACACTTTCTTCCATTGTAAGTGGGTGTGTTGCGTCTCATCACAATTCTGAAATGCTGACTTTTTCTTATTAATCCAGATGGGACTGAAGTTATGAGAAGTTGATTTAAATAGTTGTACTCCAGGATTGCCCTATCGTCGCTTTGCAGGAATAGCTGAGGGCTTGATTAATTAGTATTGATGTTGTTGTTAAGTTGTCTGTCAAACTCCTTTTCTGATTGCCGGAATTGTGTTGTGTAGTTTTCATTGGTTACTACCCTCGTACCTTCCTAATCGATTTGTGCAAATGGAGAGCTTTTGTCGTAGGCTGTCAAAACAATAATGAGATGTGAGACTCTATGCAGTTTCAGATTGTCCATGATAATCTTCAAGTCGTCTTTGCGAAGATAGTGTTCGAGGACTTCGTTTAAATTGAAAAGAGTATTGCTTTGGTCTAATTGCAACTACTATTGTTATGCAAATAGCTATGGCAACGCAGTAGACTATTGTGTGTAACGACGTACAGCACGTAAAACAAAGCCATGCGAGACAAATTTGTTCATTGACTCTAAGAAGATACCCAATTTCTTTGAAGATCTAAGTTTGGGACGAGTTGGCCTACTCAGTGGATCTATCTGATCCACTATATAGTAGAAGAGACTGCTGTTCTTGCCAAGTTCTTGAGTTTCGTCCGCTTTATGATCCAAATGTGCGTGAGGCTCTGGTAACCGAACATCTGTAACATCGTAATACAATTGTATTACGACCAAACAACTCAACTTTGCTCTTTATTGTGGTCAGTCATTCCGAGGAAATGAGACAATTATCAAGATGCCACAATGTTTCCGCGACTCTCTGTTCGGTAATTTGAAATGCTGGACACTCACGTGAGAACTCCTGATGAAGTATTCGACGATATCCAGTCTTGTCCTCTGTAAAACCTGTGCATTATAAATTTACTCATTGCGCGAGTCCATTTTGCGCTTTTTTAGATCCCACTTGAGTGTGTTCATCCTGAGCAACACTTTCTGCGGCCGAAGTTCTCGTTATTGTTTGACTCCGTTGTTGCTGTGAGTATAGCTGTACTGTTATAAAAGTTATTATTTACTACTAAGTATGAAAGCATGTTTACTAAAAAGAGATGTACATGAAAAGGTTATAAAAAAAATAAAACACTATATACATTAAATCAATATATATTTAGATAATTTTCAACTCATATTAGCATTACACAATTATCACTTACTAATATAATTAACAATATTCAACACGCATCTGCATTAATGTTAATATTTTATTTTATAAATGTATTATATACTGGAAATACATGAATAGAAAAATAACTTTTACGGAACTAATCATTTCATTCATTTTCAAAAAAAGTAAGATTCGTCAACATCCCCGCCCCTCGAAAAACTTTTCTGGCTTCGCCAATTTAAAACTTAGTACATATTACGCCTTTTAGTTGGACTGGCATTGTCAATTATTTGTAGGAGCCTAACAGAAGGCAGGCTTAGTTTAGTAATTTTAGTTGTAATTATGACAATAGGTAGTACAAGTAGAGTTTCGTTTTTCGCTAATAATTAATGTGACATAACTAAGCTCATCATCCCGGCATTTTTCAGAAGTTCCCATCGGGCGCATAAAAGGCTATAGTAATGCACGACACCAGCACTCCATAAATATTACACTATAAGAATATTTGTCAGTAGGAACAGGCCTTTAATAGAAACATATGTAAGTCGTTGAAGGGTTTTAAAAGTAGTAAGTAATTAGTTCATTAAATTTGTACTACTACTTTTAAAACCTTGATTATATCTTTTCTTCAAATAAAAACATAAGTGTCCACAATTAATGCTATTATATTTAATGAAATAATACGGCCTGGAGACTTGAGGTTGGAATAAATTGATTTAACACATTTGTGTTGGGAATATCATGTATATAGGGTGGTCCAAAAATAAAGACCGACCATTATTATCAGTTTTTTTTTTAAAGAATCAACTGTTCAGATTGTTGACCATTAACTTTCTGAGAATGAGCCAATCAAAATTCAAATTCTTAGTTAAAGTTTGTGGGTGTCATTCATTGTATTTCGGCAATTGTTCAAAATTGCCGGTTTATTTAAGTAAGGTATGAATTTCAGATGATGAAAATCTATTGAGGTAAATCTGGAATGTATAAAACGTTTCGATATGAATATCGTCTGTTGTCTAAGCCCCACCTACGTCCAAAAGTAACCACACTTTTTGTCATTATGAAAAACATATTATCATTTTCCCAATTTGGTTATAAGACGTTTTCGAATGTAGAATGACATACGCAGCATTTAAATGGTAATAAATTGTATTAAACCATACTAATAAATAATTATTATCCTGGTACTGCTACTTGTAGCCAAACTGTTAATTCAGTAGGCAAAGCATTAGGAAAATCTCCCAGTAAGCCATAAGTAGTCCAATTTGGCAAGCCTGTAGTGAATTTGGATGGTGTAAAATAAAATACTTAGAACTCAAAGTTATAAATGTTGTGAATCCGTTTTATGACATAACGTTCCGTTCAGGGAGTGGTAACCTGTGAGTAAATCCAGTGGCTGATTTTTATCTCAGAAAGTTGAAGCTATTAATCGCTTCGTCATTTTCCTTTAATTTGTGGTGTAATTATGTATAAAAACCCATTCTTACATACAGGTTATGAGTGCCTGAGAGAATTTTGTATACCTACTTTGTAGGACCAAAACCAGCTACTGATTGTTACCCCCTATGATGGCAGGTAAACCACAGAAAACTACCAAGCTATTATGTATGATGCACATGCTATTTTTTATAGAAGCTGCTGACAATCAGGTAACGAATATGATTATGCCAAATCAAGGAACTTCCAACAGTGAAGTTGCAGTGAAAGTCTCTGAACAGGGGTATAGCAGAGCATGTCATTTGAAAAAGATCATTTGTATTGTATTAAGATTGAACCTGCAGCTGTCACAGAAGCAAGTACACAAATGTAAGTATTTTTTAGTAGTTATTGAATAATACATAACATTTTCATGCACTTCTTTAATTACAGATAGCGTTTATCTTAGAATACAAATATTGAAGTCGAAGAGAATAGCAAGAAGAGTTACTAAAATGAACACCAAAACTTGTTTGCAGCTATTACATTAGAAGAAATATGAATTAAGGTATCTTAAAAATATTAAGAGTACAATCATAAAAATACAGATTTAAAAGTTAAAATCAAAGGGAAGACTATCATAAGGTAGAAATTGTAGATTTTTGTAGTGGTGATCAACACATGTACTTTGCAGACTCTGTATTAGTTTTATGTTAAAAGGCATTTATAAGAAATTGAATAAGTCAATTTGCTGTTTTTTATGAAAATATTACGCCCAGTTTTTCAAATCTGAATATCCATACCCATGTTGTATTTCATTATACAATTCTGTCTCAAACACTAAGTGTTTCATTTGGCATATCCTATACCTAACAATTATTGAGAAATTTATGATTGAACTAATAAATAAGATTTCTTTATTTCAGATGTAATGTAATTCTAATAAAAAGGAGTGATTTATTACAATAAAAGATTAGCAAATTAAAAGTAAATATTCAAATTATTAGAAATTAATTTACAGGCAATGGGCAAGTCAATCATCAAATTCTTGTAAGACTTAAGTTAACCTTTGTGACTAGATTTGTTGCACTTTGGCTCTATTGCGTCCGCAATGCAAACATTTCTAATTTAATTTTTCTATGCAGTTTTTCCTTCATTTTTCTGTTACGATAGAAAGTCTTACGGTTGATCTTAGTATACATATCAATATTTTTACACATATATATTTTAGTCACAATATCTCTAGTCCGTCACAAACGTTACTCGTGTACATCAAATATCATAGAAAAAACGCTTCCACGGATTCTGTGCTCTCTATCTATTCAATACCAAATGAAAGTAACACTTTACACGGCCGATGATAAAATAAAGTTGCATATATAATAGTGTTACGAGGGCTGCCTTTTATATTTCGGGATTGGACAACCCTAGTGTTGCAATCTGACAACTGACAGCTTGTAAAGTTTGACATTTTTGAGGTTATACGTACTCAGAACGTTTTGACATACGAGCGCTATATGTTGTTTGCAGTAACTTAAAGGATTCATCTCGGCCAAAAAATGGAATTAAATCGTGAACATTTTCGTGCGATTAGTTTTTACAACTTTCGATGTGGATTAAGTCAGCAAGAGTGTATGGATGAACTTAATTTAATTTTTGGCTATGAAACTCCATCAAGGACCACTGTTTATCGATGGTATGGTGAATTCAATCAAGGTCGTAGTTCACTCCAAGACGAATTTCGTGAAGGTCGTCCAAAAACAGTTGTTGTTCCGGAAACCATTGATGCTGTGCGCGAACTGATATTGCAAAATCGTCATGTGACCTATCGTGAGATTGAGTCAACCTTACACATTAGTGTGACCAGCATACATTCAATATTGCATAAACATTTGAATGTCAAAAAAATTTGTTCGCGTTGGATCCCACACAATTTGTCAATCGTTCAAATAAAGGCTCGTGTCGATTGGTCGAAAGAAAAGCTCAGAAAATACGATCGTGGTGCTTCAAAACACGTTTATGATATAGTGACAGGTGATGAATTTACGCGTATGAGCCCGAAAGTAAACAGCAGTCGACTGTATGGGTGTTTCAAGATGAGCCGAATCCAACAAAAGTTGTTCGCGCACGAAGCACTTCCAAGCAAATGATCGCCTGTTTTTTTCGGAAAAACTGGACATGTCGCAACCGTACCACTAGAACAACGCAGAACAGTCAACTCTGAGTGGTACACAACCATTTGTTTGCCAGTTGTCTTCCAAGAAATGAGGAAAACCAACCGCCGAAGACGGATCACTCTTCACCACGACAATGCGAGCTCTCACACATCGGCTCAAACAACTGCATTTTTAACCACTCAAAACATCGATTTGATGAGTCATCCGCCGTATAGTCCTGACTTGTCACCAAATGACTTCTTTTTATTCCCGTACGTAAAAAACAAACTGAGAGGTCAACGTTTTTCGACACCTGAAGAAGCGGTTGCTGCGTTCAGAATGCATGTTTTGGAGATACCTCAATCAGAGTGGAAAAAGTGCTTCGACAATTGGTTCAAACGCATGCAAAAATGTATAGAACTTCATGGGGAATAAAGCGATTTTCGATAATTAATATTTGTTTTTGTTCTCTAATCCCGAAATATAAAAGGCAGCCCTCGTATTATAGACACATAATTTCTCGTATACAATAGAACCTGGTTAACTCGAATTTTGATTGAAATGCTAAAAATTTCGAATAAATGATTTAGCGTAGCGAGTTTTTCTAGATACACAAAGGTTTGTATTACCACAATTTTATGTTAAAACATATCTTAAAGGTTTTAGTAATTTTATTTTTATATATGTGTCTCATGTTCACTTAGAAGTCAACAAATACCGACTCTGAATTCCGTACTGTTTGTTATTACGTATACTCCTCAGTCTACATTAGCACTGAACAGTTAAGATTTTCGAACAAAAAGGCATCTGTGAGAAGTGAGTAATACTAAAAGTTATTTAACACTTACAAAATGTTATCAAGAATAAAACAAATAAAAATTAATACCCAACACGGAAGAAAATATAAGATGGTTCCTTGTTGAGCTGGAGATTTCCTTTGGGGGAACATTTAAAATTTTAATTTAAAAGTACTTATCTAAGGTAAGCCTGAGTTTGAAACTACTTGATAAAAACGTGTTGCTGTAACTGTAGGATATTTGTAGGAAAACCTTATAGATCAGCGAGTAGAGAATTTAATGTACCTTTGTTGTCATTAAAATTGCGTACAAAAGGTAGAAATAAACAAGCTTTAGGTGGAGTGAAATATTTCGGGGGTAAAAAATCAGTTTTTACTCAGGTACAAGAACGTGAACTTGTCAGACATCTTAAAGATATGGAAACCAGGATGTATGACCTATCCAAACATGACATTCTGTCATTAGCGTATCAACTGGCTGAAAAAAACAATATACCACATCCGTTTTCGACCGACAGGGAGAAAGCTGGTAATGACTAGCTAAGAGGATTTTGTCAACGAAACCCAGATATTACCTTTCGTGTTCCAGAATCCACTTCGGCAGCACGAGTACGCGCATTTAACAAACTAGTGGTTGATAATTTTTTTTTCTCTTGAAAGACATTCCGAGAAAAATGCTTTTCCACCTCATCAGATCTTCAACGTCGACGAGACGAGCGTTTGTACTGTACCTACCGACGACAAATGCAAAAGTGTTCACAGCAACTGGGCGTAAACAGGTAGCACTAGTGACATCTGCTGAAAGATACTACAACGGCTGTAGTTTGTACTTCTGCATCTGGAATTTTCGTGCCTCCCTTGTTTATTTTTTGGCGCATCCGCATGAACACGGAATTGATGGACGGTGCACCAGCAGGATCCATATGGACGTGCAACGCATCGGCTTGGATGAAACTAGAAGTGTTTACGCAGTGGTTTCAGCGTTTCTTGCTCCACACTAAGTCGAATGCAGAAGATTCCGTACTGTTAATTTTAGACGGCCATCTGTCTCATACTAAAAATTTAAACGTCATTTTAAAAGGTCGGGAAAACGACGTTACCATTCTCTGTTTATATATGTTGCAGTATTCTTGTTTTTGTAAGACTCCTACAAACGAATTGGTTTTGTTGAGCTAATCCTTGGAAAATTATAATTTTAATTTATGTTTTCTATTGATAACTTATTTAAGGGTGATTAAAAAAAACGTTCCAAAGTTTGTCGTAATAAATTGTGGTGCTGTTATTTTATATGGTGTTTGATAACTGACAATTTTAATTTGATCTTGTTTCTTGTAAAGTTTGCAGTGCAGTGGGAAAAACAATTTATTAAACATATTGCTTAATTGCGTTGCTTATAATTGTTATAATTTACATGACAAGAAAAATGCAATTTCTTTCCATAGGTAAGTAAAATTATTTGTTTTTAAGCCTGCCTTCTAAGCTCTTAATAATTAAAAATGCAATATATATTCAAAGATTTTCGCTAATTTAAAAGATTTTTACAAATTATCATTTAGGAAAACTTATTAATGTTTAACTTTCACATAATTAAACGTAGGAAATCTTATATTTAATTGTTTTCTTAAGTTTTCGAATATAGGTTAGATTTTTAAAAACAAGTCTTTACATTAACTACTACTGTTTTACCATTTAGAAATATTTTTTTATAAGATCACGAGGTGGATGGAATAATAACCCCAATACTCAACAATTAAAATGGGATTTACAACAATTGCTTTTTAGAAACTCTGTAACAGGCAGTTTTAATGGAAATTGTATGTTTTTTGAGAATCTTTCTACCCCAGCATTTGAATTTAAGTCAGAAAGTAGGCAAAGAAAAGATATAATAGAAGAAAAAATTGATTTTGTAAATATAACAAAATATATTAATTATCTGACACATAAAAACCTGAGTAACATTCAAGAAAATGTATTTTTTTATATTTCGGGGTATATAGTATAAAACCTAATAAAAAATTCTTCTTGTAATGATTGTATAAACATCTTACTTTTTAAAGATTCTAGCATTCTGTCATCAGATCACAATTATACTGCACCTACTGAGTCATTTACATTTTTTACAAGTTTTGATACTCATGGTGGCTTAGTATATGCTTCAGATATTATTTACAGAATTGTCAATTCTGTGAAAAACAATTTCCAGTATTTTTAGAGATAGACAATATGTTCACAACCAATACGAATATTAATAAACTACTTATTAACACTGCCGTTCACCATTTTCTTCTAAGATCCACCTTTTCAAACCACCACATCCAGTAATTCAAGATTTTTTACTGAAGAATGACATAAAATTCAAATAATAAGAAAAGTAATTGAAGTTTTTTTAAATGTCGAATGCATCATCATTCTAGATTAATTAATCTTAAGGCTCATGGAAGTGCAGTAACTGTAAGGCAAAAGATGTCGAAACTTATTTAATTTAATAATTGTTACTACAGATACTTATTCCCTTTTTTCCAGCCACCTGTCAATAATTTAATCCATAATCGACTGAAAAAAATAAAATAGATTACTTAAAGAGTGACAGTACAAAACATATTTTTTAATTTTTTCAATTTATTCTTTCTATCAAAAATATGTTGCAGTATTCTTATATAACAATTAAAATGATCCAATGTTTCATTTAAATAATTTATTTAGGCCTATTTTAAAACCAAACTTTTTAAAAAAAAATCGTTTAATTAATAATTGATATCCACTGCATATTTTAAACATAAAAGACGGAAAAGGATGGGTATACTGCACAACTGCGGGTTACCTACATTTATATCTGCCTCACTTTGCACGATTTACGGCCCCGTTCCAGTTACTATACAGTTCATTGGTATTAAGTATATGGTTAAGAGTAACAATGCCACAACACCACAGATCATACAGAGACAAGACAACACCACAGATCATACAGAGACAAGACAACACCACAGATCATACAGACAACACTGATTAAATGATGGCGTACGATCGTTACCGATTCAGATTGTGTTGAATAACATTTAAAAGACAATTGAAAATTCTAACCTATACATTTTACAAATTACAACAGCAGATTATAATATATTTTTTTATAATGAAAAGTATTTCTAAAAATAAATGCTGTAAAATTTTTATTTACTTGTTATAAATGTAGTATTATTGACATGATTAAATTGAAAATTATTTTCAGTTAGTTATATTGCTACAAAATATTCTCTCCATATGATCTGCGAAATAAACTAACACAAAATGTGTGGGTAAATAAGAAAAGATGGTTTTGTTACATGCCTGAGAGCTAACATTAAAACCAAAAACTAACGCTCAAGATTGGTTAATTATTAATAGGAAAGAAGAGTTTATGCAGTTAGAACAGAACCTATCAAGAATTTTTTTTTGAAAATGTGTTGTAAAGTAAGTACACATCCAAAAATTGCAAATTTAAACATCATAGTTAAACAACCAGATTTAAAATGATTGGTAAAATTTGTATTTAATATTAATAAATGTATTCAGTCAATGAAATACATTGTACATAGATAAAAATGACTTGCAAGCAAAATTTTATTTGTAAATTTTTTTAGGAGTCAAGATAAATATCCTACACAAATTAAACTCTGAAGAACCCATTATTATATAATTACTAAACTGATTACGGCATTGTCCATCAAGAACTTCAACAAACTTCTGAAGATATTTTTCCAGGGCCATTCACCAGGCGTACCTTTAGAAATATTTAAAATAGACCTACAGCAGAAAGATGCCAAAAATAGTCATTTAATTGTAGTTAATGGAGACAAGAAAAAATATATGGAAAACCAGTGTGTGAAAATGTTAGAATCATTGAAAAAGAAACTATTCTAGCATAAAATGCAAGTGAAATTTGTTCCATAATGATAACAGAAGAGATAACTTAATTATAGCAGTTTATTCAGTGATGAATTGTTAATTACCTTTTATCCAGAGAAAGGTGAACAAGGAACTAGAAACACCAACTTTTCAAAATAAATATGTAATATGAACACAAGAATGTAAAAATAAATAATTTTTATTTACATCTAATTCACCAACATCTATTTGTTAATAAGTATAAAAATATTACAAATATACAAATATTTCCCAATGTTTAACTGTTTCAAAAAGTTTTATAAGAAAATAACAATTATAAAATCACTCCGTTTTATAAAAAGTCAAAACTGGGGCACATGCTTATTAATTTATATCACAATTAACACACTATAAACGCATCACTTGCAGAGATTACAAAAAACGGGGACAACCATTTACAAAGAGAAGTTCACATAACAGATTTTCTACGTTTTATTTACGATTTTTACTAATAATTTTATATCATTCTCACTTTTTCAGCCGCTTCACTTCTAAATGTAGGATTTGTGTATTTCAATCCGTTGACAATTAACTTCATAACATACCCTGTGGTCACACTTGCGCCATTCTGGTCATTTCTTGAACTTCTTATTTGAAACCGTCCGCTGGACACTTTTTCAGTTTTATTCCCATATAAGTTTGTCCTCCTTTCACTCTACACTCCATAGTTGTAGTTAGCCATTTTGATTCGTCACTCAATTTTGGTGCTAGTTTTGAAGTTATTGCCATGAACGGTTCGAGAACTGAATTTTGTAGAAATAAGTGTTATTTAATTTTGAGCATTCATTGTATAATACTAATCCGAATTAGCATTCGATGATTTGTGGAACTTTCCGAACAAAGGTGAGAATATTTTATCGACTATATACAAATAATGAACGGTTAGAGAACTGAATTTTGTGGAAATAAGTGTGTCATTTAATTTTGAACAATTGTATAATAATTAACCGATACTACAATTGCAATTTCCACAATTTACGTTTTTTTAAAAACTGTCCGACGCGTTTCGACTAATGTCTTTGTCAAGGAACTAGACTAACTGGGTATTTCTTAAATAACAAATAAATAATATATTTATTTCCTTTTGACAGTTATAAACCATATGGAAAAACTCAGTTTTTTTACATGGATACATGAAAGATAAATGTATATACATTTGTGTAAAATTGTAAATATATTAATAAAATAAAGATACAAAATAAAAACAATGATTTCAATCCTTAAAACCAGTTTCTATCAAACATAAAAAACTAATATCATAATTGTGTATATCAACATATGAATTGTCCAGCTTACTTTGGCTAACACTTCGAATATTCAACACTGCGATATCCGGATTAAAATTTATGTTTCTGCTATTTGATTTTTCTTGCGGTATAAAAAACGACTTATAACAGCTCCATGGGGCCAAACTTCTGGATTCATAACCTTGTTAAAGTTTTCAGTTAGTATGTTTATTTTGAACAATGAATATATTGTTGGGCATTTGGACTGCATCATTTCGCATGTTGCTTCTGGAAAATGCACTTTAATTGAGTTGTTTAAAGAAGCTACTGTCGTTTCTTTACTGATTCTTGTAACATGTAAAGTTGTATTTTTGGGACACCTTTAACATCTTTACTATTTCTATTGCTTCCAATTACAATTTTTTTCCCCCCGTTGAACTGTCGTTTATGTTTAATTGTTTTCCATTCTCGATCTTTTCCAACTTCCTGAATGGGTTTTTTATCGTCATTAAGTTTGCCGTCCTGTATTAAATTAATGTATTGATTCGTTTTTAATCCAATTTGTTCAAACTACAGTCCTTTTGAAACATCTGTTGTGACTTTTTGGGAATTCCTTTCTTTATTTACATCTGGTTTTTGCATGTTAATCACAAGTTCACTTTTTGTTGTTCTGTCCGTAAAAATTTGAATGTTTTCTTCGGTCTTTTTTTCGGCGTTAGTTAAATCGGATTCATGATATTTTTTGGAATTCACAATAGTGCTAATAGATGGCGATGTTTGTTCCTTTTGAAAATTTGTGTTTTCATTCAACCTTTTTAAGAGAAAGTCTTCTTGTTCCTGGCATCTCTTTTCTAGATGATATGTAAGTTTACTTACAGTATCGAGTTCCTTTTTAATGGAGCGGTCCTGCTGATTCCCACTGAGAACAGGCTACATTTTTTACTGCATCATGTATCTTATTATCACATTTGTTTGTAAATTCACTAAGTTTATTTATATATGTAACCACTTGTGCGTTTGTGACACTCACTGGTACTTTGAACGTTAAAATTATATCAATTAACTCATTTTTCTTCAATTTATTTAACTCCGTCGTTAGCACGGTTGTATCGCGAACCGCCATCTTGATTCAATTCTTGAGGAAGTTCTATTTATATTCAAGGAGTGATATAATTACCAGTTACCTAATTTTGAACAGGATTATTTAATTTTATTATAGGTAAAAGGATTAACTAAAGAGGTTTATTAAGGGGGAATTATTTATTTCTGTCTGGTCGTTTAGCAAATTACCGGTATTTCTAAGTTTATTAATCTTCAATGATTGTAAAAGGTTTAATTTATTGCCTTTATTTTCTGAATTTAATAATTTAAAATTTTCATCGAAAAGATGATTTTCTGTTACTAAATGTTAAGCATAATTGGAATCTGTTTTTTGATTAATGAAAGAATTACGGTGCTCATAGATACATATTTTACACGCTCTGCCACTTTGACCAATATAGGCTTTAGGGCATGACCCACATGATAATTTATAGACTCCAGATTTATTTTTTGGATCGATTTTTGATTTATTTTTGATAAATTCTCCAAGACTATTGTTTGTTTTGACTGTAACGTTAATATTCTGTTTTCTTAAAAAGGATGCTATTTTTAAACTTGGTTTGCCAAAATAGGTTATACTATTATATGAATCATAATTGGTTTTGCTGTCTGGGTAAACTTCTCTTAATGCCTTTTTGTGTTTTTGATTTGCAAGAATATTTTCTATTAATTCGGCCTCAAACCTGTTATTTACTGCTATCTGTTTGATTATGTTTAATTCTTTCTGAAAATTATCTGGTGATTGTTTTATGGAAAGTAATCTATGAACCATACTGTAAGCGGAAAGTTTTTGTTGATATGGGTGTATAGAAGTGCGGTGAATCGTTAGATCGGTTTGAGATGGCTTGTGAAATATCGAAAACTCGTGTTTGCCATTTACTTTGTTAACTGTTAGATCTAGGAAATTGATTTTATCATCTTGTTCACACTCTATCGTAAATTTAATATTTGGATGGATATTGTTTATAAAATTGAGAAACGTTTCTGGTTGTCTGTTCGTCCCTACGAAACAAGCTAAAATATCGTCTACATATTTATACCAATAAATAAAATTTTTAGCCAATACGTTTTGGTGAACTTTGTTTTCGATATTAGCCATGAAGATTTCTGCGAGTATGGAACTCATAGGGTTTCCCATAATCAATCCTTCGTGACTTGTGTAAAAAACATCATTGAATTGAAAATAATTTTGTTTAACGCATGTTTCTAATGCTGTTAATATATCTGTTTTTATTATTGGGTTAATGTTTTTATCTAATATGTCGGAAATTATAGTGATAGTGTCTGATGGAGGTATACTGGGGAATAAATTCTGAACGTCAAATTAAAAATTAAATTGTAGAAATTGCAATTGTAGTATCAGTTAATTATTAATTATTAATTAGAATTTCCAACAAGTATCGGCCGAATCAATTCAACATTGTATAATACTAATTCGAATTAGAATTCGATCATTTGTGGAACTTTCCGAACAATTTTATCGACTGTATACAAATTTTTCAGGTTACTGAGGTTTGAGGTATGTAATGAAAACAACATGTATTGTTTTGAAAACCAAGCTATTGCTCGAGTTATTGAACAAAAATACGAAAATCTTTAAAAATAACAGGACTTTGTTTATTCTTATATCTAATCATTTGATTTTTTTTTAACTTACAGGTTGTTGAACTCTCAAAAATTGGGGATCAATCCATGAACAACGCCCAGTATAATTCAGGACCAAAAGTTACAGAAATATATTTGGTTAGCAAGAAAGGGCAAAAAGCCAATGCAGGCAACATTTTTATCAAAATTAATAATTTGTATGTTAATTGACTTATAAGTTTGTAACATATTGAATATTAATTATGAAATCATTTAATAATTTATGCTTGCATAATGCACATAAAATTTTATTGTTCATGTTGGTTTGACTTTTGTACATATTTATATGTATTTGTTAAAACTAACTAATAAATAGATAAATAGTTCAAGAACTAAAGCTAAAATGTGTAATCTTTTCATTGAGACTTAATAATTCATATATTTTATTATTTTTATATTTATTATAAATAAATATTATAAAGTTTCCTCCTAAAAGAACTTTAAGTTCATTTTAATTAAAAAATCAGATTTTAGCAGTCAGTGTATAAACTATAGCTAGATCTTAAAACAGTGATTATTATATTACAATTTGATTACACATTAGTTATTTTTTTCAGGTGCTTGAATTTTAACTGAATTGTTAACCTGCAAATATGTTTATAGGTGCTCGAGAAAAATATTTATTGGGTAAGTAACATCCAATAAAGGAAGCAATTACAAGTTATATCAGAAGTGGTGAAAGATTGAAGGCAACAGAAAACAATGAAATATATGTTAATATAAAGCATAAAACTGAAATTAAACTGATTTACAATTTTATAGACTTTCAAAATTTGTATTAATTTTTTATAACCATCAAATGGATTATGGTTCGATATAGTTGATAACTGATCATCATCAAACTGGGTTTTTGTAAATAACTATGTATTGACTGAGTACCAGTTTTGCCCTCTTTTGGAATGGTTCACATGATCCCTCTTTCTGCCTGTGCCTTTTCTAGTTACTTGGCAAAAAGTATAAGCTGATTGATATGAGGATAATGTGTACCAACCTGAAGAGGGCATATGCGACCAAAACATCATTTTACCGACACTACCAGGAGGAATTATTTGTCAACTAGGGATGAAAACCAAAACCATATGATACATTTATAGGTAGATAGGTGTATATATCACAATTCTTGATGTCATGTTTACGTCATATATATAACGAGTTACATGCAGCTCTCGGCATCATCCACGTGGACGAAGATATCAAAACACAACGCTACAATTCTAATTATTCTGTTTCAGCATTTCTTATTGTCACATTATTTTTGTACGTTTAATTATATTCCGTTTAGTATTGTATTAGACTTCGAACAGTTAATACATATATTCAACTTATAAGAGGTTTTGTGAAATAAAGTTTTTAAAAAAGTTCCGCTCTCAAAATATATCTGGTGCAGTCATTCGGATAGTTTTCGGGAGGACAATTTTCTTAAATACGATAAGTTACAAAAATAAAATTTAACTCTCTACGTTTCAACGTTCAACGGAAACAACGCAGAACTTGACCGTACAGCTTGACAGCGTACGAAGACAAGAAAACTATTTCCAAAAAATCGCGCAATCCAGATAGTCATCGGAAAAAGACAAAAATCGCTACTTCTGATCTAGGATAAGACAACTGACAGAGGACAAACATAGCCAAAAACCAGTTTAGAATAAGAAACACAACAGGCCGAGGACACACATCGCCAAAGACCCAGTTTAGCATAAGGACAAATTAGCATAAACAACCTTCATCCAACGAAAATGAAGTTGAAAATAATGCTCATTCCTTTCACTACCAATCCATTTTAATAAAGTTCGTAACAATTAAGATTTTTTCCTTTAGTTAAGAATATTTTATAATAATAGATATATATATATATATATATATATATATATATATATATATATATATATATATATATATATATATATATATTGTATAAGTTTAATAGTCACTATTATAATATATTAGTATTTAGGTTAAGGGATATTGACTAATTATTGTTTTTTATGTGTATCTCTTTATTCACATTAACCTAGCTTTCGGAAATTATTGTTTCCTTCGTCAGGATTATGTAATGAATGAAATAAAACTTAAGAGGTTATGTGGAATGTCATTGTCAGCAAAAAACACTGAAAACCATCAACACAAACACAAACAATGGAACATCTAATTCACTGGTGTGTTGGTCCATCATAGAAATCCCTCAGAGGATCAGACAACAAATAAGCGTGGATGTCGCTAAGTTGTTCAGTGGTGAAAGATCCAAGAACCAAATTTCTTCAGTCCAATGTAATCTATAAAATCAAGTGCCAGGATTGTGAATCTACATATGTGGGACAGACGTCGCAGTGGTTGAAGAGTAGATTGGCTATCCACAAGAGCGACATTAGAAGCAACAAACAAAGATGTGCGTTGACAGCCCATGCCCAAGAATATGAACACAGAAGTAACAGATATAATAAAGGCTCATTTTGGAAATGATCCATATCGGAAAGCAAAGGCAACTAATTAACAAAAAAGCGGATACAAAACAACAATACTAGTATTCGAGTAACTAGAAGCGAAAGCAGATGGCTACGAGAATTATGGGAACCGACCTAAAGAGGGCAGATGTCATTCTGCCGAAACGTCGTCATTTTACCATCGATCCCGGCAGGGATCAGTTATCAACTACGCGGAGGAATTCCTGGAAACCACCCAATATATATATATATATATATATATATATATATATATATATATATAAACATATTGATTATTAGTATTGAAAAATAAATCACCGATATTATATTGACAATATATCTAATTTTGGCCAAATAATTTTTAAAATAACGATACAGCAGATATTTGTTTCTAATAAAGAATATTTTTGAGAAAATAATTAAAAAATGCCTTTAGAAAGAGAAAGTATTAGAGAGTTTATGAACCCTAATATTCCATTAATGAGATATCAGGCAGATAATATCCCATATTTTGACGGTAATCCAAGAGAATTACCTAGATTTATAAGTGTATGTGAAAATTTTATTAAATCATTTCAAAATGCTAATAACCCTAGAGATCCAATAAATATTTGTATTTTAGACACAATATTAAATAAACTAAAAGACCGTGCAGCAGACTTAATATTGTTACGAGAATTCATCCGACCGCTGGTGCAATCGGCCATCAACCAGTTCATGGAAGGGACATTATTCCGATAAATTCTGGGAACCCGAAATGTTTGTCTCTCAACCGGCGGACCGCTGCCGTTACTGGGAATTCCTTTAAAGCTTCCAGAACGTGATGGAATTTCCCGATGGTTCCTGGACGTACCAGACAATTCCAAGATAATTATATAAATAAGAAACAGCTGGTGATGGGAGGCATTCAGTTTTCGTCGGTCGTATTGTACAGTTAAGATAAAATGTAAATAGTAGTTTCTGTGAATATAAATTTGTGTAAAAGTAGTGGAAATAAATTAGAGTGAGTTAGACTGTGTTTTTAAATAAATTCAAGAACTGAACTGAACCCGAGTGTGAAAATAAAAACATTACAATATACTGTAGGAACGAATTAAATAATTGGCAATCAATAAAAGATATATTATACTTAACATTTAGCGATCAAAGATCTATCGATTGTTTAATACAAGATTTATTTTCCCTAAAACCCCCACTCCAATACAATTCGGAAATAGGATACAAGATGCAAGAAGTCTATTATTTTGTAAAATGAACTCCGAAATAAATAATATCATTGAAAGAAACATAAAAATACAACATTACGATGAATTTGCTTTAAAGACCTTCATAAATGGTTTACCTTATCAAATGCAATTAGTACTAAGATTAAGAAACCCAAATAAATTAGAAAATGCTTTAGCTTTAGTAAGAGAAGAAGAAAACTTTTTATATTTTAATAATAAAAGAATCTCACCAAATATACAAAATAGACCACAAATAAATAATTCTCCGAATTTTTTGAATCGAAATAAAGCTCAAAACAATTTTCCAAATATAAATCAACCTCTCAACCAATGTTAACATTTCCAATCATATAATTTTCCTAAAAATAATTTCTCATTTCCAAATAATCAAAATAATCTAATTTTAACAAATAATAATTTTGTAAGACCTAATAATTATTTTCAGCCAATGAATGAATTTATAAGATCTTTCCAAAAAACCTACCAAAATAATTTTAAACCCCAAATAAATCAATCAAGAAATAATCAAAATGTAGCACCAATGGAGATAGATTCAATTAGATCTCCAAGTACAATTAACCTGCAAAGAAAAGATATAGAACAGAAAATGTTTATAATCAAGAAATTCAAAATGAAAACCCTAGTATGTCAAATGAAAATCGAAGTAATTTTACTTATGATCTGAACGAAGAAATTTGTTATAATAATGAAAATGATACTTATGAAACTGAAACAAATTTTATTCAAGATTATTATCAAGGAAATAATTTCCATAATTATAATTATTGCGATCAAGAATTTTATAATCATGATATGTCACAAGAAAACCAAAATTTTCCGGAGGTTTCGATTACGAACAAACCCCCATAATAAAAATAAACTTTAAGACAATTATCCCACCAAGTGTGCAGAAAATTATTATGTTATCACCTGTAAAACTAAAAGAAGGAATAGCAATTTTACATTAGGAAAATCTTGGAAATAACTTAGAAATTCAAAGAGCCTAAGTTAAGGTAGAAAATAACTTCGCTACCACTATAATTATTCTAGTTAAGTTATATTTGAATGAACCTCTTGATATCGAAAAAATAAATATTTTAGAAAACAATTTTATTGAAAAAATGGAAGTTGATCAGTGCTATGACCTTAATCAAATTATGATAACACGTTAAAGGCTAGCCTAAAAAATTTACGTTTAAATCACTGCAATCTACAAGAAAAACGGGCTATTCATAAATTATGTTTTCAGTATAGAGATATATTCTATTGTGAAGGAATACCACTAAGTTTTACAAATAAAGTCACTCATAAAATTAATACAAAAGATGAAAATCCTATTTATGTAAAAAGTTATCGTTATCCAGAAATCCACCATGAAGAAGTTAATTCATAAATTGAAAAAATGTTGACACAAGGTATAATTCAAGATTCATGTTCACCTTGGTCCAGTCCTATATGGATAGTACCAAAAAAATTAGATGCCTCAAAAAAGAAAAAATGGAGACTAGTTGTTGATTATAGAAGTTTAAATGAAAAAACTATTAATGATAAATATCCCTTACCAAACATAACTGAAATATTAGATAAATTAGGTAAGCCTAATTATTTTACGACAATAGATTTATCCTCAGGCTATCATCAAATTGAAGTGGACCCTAATGATGTTCCAAAAACCGCTTTTACTACTCAAAATGGTCATTATAAATTTAAAAGGATGCCTTTTGGCTTAAAAAATGCTCCAAGTATGTTCCAACGTGTAATGGACAATGTTTTATGAGGTTTACAGAATATTTCATGTTTTACTTATTTAGACGATATTATATTTTCTGTCTCACTAGAAAAACATTTACTAAAATTAAGACGAGTTTTTGATAGATTAAGAGAATCGAATTTAAAAGTTCAATTATATAAGTCTGAATTTTTAAGGACAGAAGTACAATATTTAGGTCATGTTATTACCCCAAATGGTGTAAAGCCTAACCCAGATAAAATTGTTGCTGTAAAGAATTATCCTATTCCTAATACACAAAAAGAGAAAAGAGCTTTTTAGGTCTTGTAGGATATTATAGGAAAAGTATCCCAAATTTTGCAAAGGTAACCAAACCTATGACAGCATATCTTAAGAAGAATGCAAAAGTTATTCATTCCAAAGAATTTTTAGAATTATTTCAATTATGTAAAGATTTATTAGTAAATGCTCCAATATTACAATATACCGATTTTAATAAACCTTTTATATTGACCACTGATGCCAGTAACTATGCATTTGGTGCAGTTTTGTCTCAAGGAGAAATTCCAAATTTCACATGCATCCCGCACTTTAAATGATTTGGAGACCAGGTACTCAACTATAGAAAAGGAACTATTAAGTATAGTTTGGGGTTGTAAAGTAAATAAACATTATTTATATAGGAGACCCTTTAAAATTTATACCGATCATCGCCCTTTAGTAGGGCTTTTTAACTTAAAGGAACCTAATAATAATCTTATAAGGTGGCGCTTAAAACTAGAAGAATTTGATTATCAAATAATCTATAAGAAAGGAAAATATAACAGAAATGCGGACGCCTTATCTAGAATTAAAACTAACCCTATTGAAGTCAATAACGTAATAATTAAAAATAAAATAAATCATGTTTATGAAAAAATATCTGAAAAACAAAAAAGAAAAATCGCTGAGAAAAGAAATGAAAAAGGACCCGAACAAAATCAATTTAAAATAGGACAAATTGTCTATAAGGTCAATGACCAAAGAAATAAATGAGAAAACAAATTTAAAGGACCATTAAGAATTATTGAAATTCTAGAAAATAATAAAGTTTAAAATGAAAAATGACAGAAACTATTCATGTCAAGGAACTAAGAATCTATTTCAGATTTATAATAATCTTAGTAGCAAGTAGCAACGCTGAAGACAACAGTCCAAAATTTTATAAATTAGAAAAACTTCCAGGACTGTTCCCACTTAAATTAGGATTAGCTCAAATTAGAGTAGATCAATTTAGTTTTATTCAAATAATAGATTTAACTGACTTAATAAGTGAATATAAAACTTTAACAAACTCTGCAAATAAACTACAATCCATATTTTTAAATTTTAATAATAGGGAAGATTTCCGAATCATTTAGAAGAAATGAATCCTTTAATGTTTAACGAAAATAATCCAAGAACACAAAAAGGAGGTTTAATTAATGCCTAAGGATCTATTGTAAAAGCAATCACAGGAAACTTAGATAATGAAGATGCTGAAAAATATGATAAATTAATAAATGAATTAATAAGAAATCAAAATAAAATGAAAGGTATCTTAAAAAATCAAATTGTTATATTAGAATCTTCAATTAAAAAATTCAATGAAAGTATTTTAATATTAATGCATAATGAAGAAACAATTAAAAATAAAATTTTTGAAATTGAAAATCATGTAAGAAATAATGAGATTGACAACTCAAAGAGTAAAGATTTTATGTTAACTGAAATTGTTATTTCCCAAATAATTACTGATTACCAAATAATTATTCAAATATTGGAAACTGTGGAAACAGCAATTACTTTTTCTAAGCTAAATATATTACATAATTCAATCGTTGAACCAAACGATCTTATCACAGAAATAAATTTAATTGAAAATATTATTCAAAAGGAACACAAATTACCATTTCAAGCTAGTAGAGAAAACATTCTTCTGTTTGAGCAGATAACTACTGTTAAAGCTTATCATAAGTTAAATCAAATTTATTTTATATTGGAAATACCAATAACATTAAAAGAAAACTTTAATTATGAACTGTTTCCTCTACCAATAATCAAATCCAATTTCTCTGAAATAATTATTCCTAATACCAAATATATTATCCTTAATGCGCATGAATACATATCTACAAATCAACCATGTCAAACGATAATCAATAATCAATATATCTGTGAAGAGGAAAATCCAATAAAAATCAACGAAAACTCGCCTTGTGCAGTGAACTTGTTAAAATTCAACCAAAATATTACAAACTGTAAAAGCGTTCCAATAACTTTAAATGAACTTAAAATTCAAAAACTGTCAAAAATAAGTATTTAGTGAGTTTTCCGAATAAGACTTTAGTGACCCAAAAGTGTGGATCCTAAAAAGACAATTTTATGTTAAATGGACAATATGTCATTGAACTGTTTCCAGCCTGTCAAATTTATATGAAGAACCATGCATTGACTGCATATGAAGACTCAAGACTAAAGAATAAAAATATTGATTTATCAGAACTTAATAGTAACTTATCAATTAATCATATCAATGGACTTTCAATTAAACCGTTAACCTTAAACAATTTTGATTTTAATGATTTAAAAATAAAAAATATTAAAAATATTCTGAATATTGAGAAAAATGAAATTGAAGAAATCGAAGAACCAATAACTTATTCAAGAACCAGTATTTGGACAATTCTTTTATATATATATATATATATATATATATATATATATATATATATATATATATCATAATTTTGGCAGTTGGTTTATTGATTCTTAAAAATCAGCTGCTACGAAAAAAGAAGATTCAATCCCAGGGAGGTGATCGACACTTAGAAGAAGACGATCAAGGGAGGATCTTCAATGTTTAATTCGCACCCTTAGTTAGGGGCTCATCTCTCAAAGCGGGAGTTACATGCAGCTCTCGGCGTCATCCACGTGGGCGAAGATATCAAAACACAACGTTATAATTCTAATTATTCTGTTTCAGCATTTCTTATTGTCGCATTATTTTTGTACGTTTAATTATATTCTGTTTAGTATTGTATTAGACTTCGAACAGTTAATACATATATTCAACGTATAAGAGGTTTTGTGAAATAAAGTTTTTTAAAAAGATCAAGTTCCGCTCCCAAAATATATCTGACGTAAGAATCTTACGTCAAGAAGTGTGAAATTATGACTCAAATATGACTTCTATATTACGTAAATCGTGACACACTTCACTTCATTCTGACGTGTATTTTATGTAAATGTGTTCACTGGGACAGATTTCCTCAGGTACACAAAGAAAAAATTCACAAGCAAATTGAACAAATGTTAAATGATGGAATAATCTGACCAAGTATCTCACCCTGGTCATCCCCTGTGTGGATAGTATCAAAAAACTCGACGCATCAGGAAGAAGAAAATGGCGAATAGTGATAGATTACCGAAAAGTATATGAAAAGACCATTGACGACCGCTACCCTATCCCCAACATAAATGATATTTTAGACAAATTCGGAAGATGTAGATATTTTACAAGCCTTGACATAGCCTCAGGTTATCATCAGATCGAAATGCACCCCGACAGCATAGAAAAAACAGCATTTAACACAGACCACCGACATTACGAGTTTTTAAGAATGCCGTTTGGATTTAAAAACGCACCCGCGTAATGGACAATGTTCTCCGCAATTTTCAAAGTAAGATATGCCTGGTATATATGGATGACATTATTGTATTTTTAACTTCACTTCCAGAACACATCAAAAACTTAAAACAAATTTTTCAAACTCTTAGAAATAATAATCTCAAAGTACAACTTGTTAAAACTGAAAAGAAGTAGAATTCTTAGAACACAGCATAACACCATCAGGAATAAAGCCTAACCCAAAAGAATATTGAAGCCATTAAAAGATTTCCAATCCCCAAAACTCACCGAGAATTCAAAAGTTTCTTAGGATTGATTGGATATTACCGAAAGTATATCAAAAATTTTGCATAAATAGTCAAACCCTTTACACAAAAATTAATGAAAAGAGAAAAAATAATCATCGACGAAGAATTCATAATAACGTTCAACTGCTGTAAAACATTTTTATGTAATGGACCAATTTTAGCTTATCCAGATTTTTCAAAAGAATTTCAACTCACAACAGTAGTTCTAACTTTGCAGCTGAAATTAATTCAACAATTGAAAAGGAATTTGTTGCTATTGTTTGGGCCTGTCGCTACTTTAGTCCATATTTGTATAACCAGAAGTTTACAGCCTTTTGTGACCACATAAACCCTTAGAATTGTTATTCTCCCTTAAAACCCCAAATTCTAAACTTCACAGATGGGAAATAGACTTGGATCACTTTGATTTTAAAATAAAATACAAAAAAGGAGAAGAAAATCAAGCTGCAGTCGCACTTTCACGCACATCGTTATCTAGAAATGTACACATAAACGTCATTGATGATGAAAATCAATCAATAATAGCAAATCAAGGAGATGAAGACATATATCAGCAAATTCTGGACTTGGCAGAAGTCGCTGAGCAAGAAAATTGACAAATTTATGAAGAAACTACAAATCAAGATAATGTAACACAATAAACCCTCGATTTATTTACTTCACCCCGTCCTACCAAATATTTCGCAAATTTGGGAAGAAAATCAAAATAATGAACTTGATTACTTTTATGTTTTTGGGCAATAAAATCAAATTTTCATTTTGCAATCTACATCAATAAATATAAAGCCATTGACAACGAAGTCAGAATAGACTTTGAAACGTTTGGTATTCCTGCAATATACGTCGATTTATTTCTATTGTGGTGTTATTGCCCAAAAAAAAACATAAAAGTAATCAAGAATATGCCACAAACAACGTTTAGAAGACAATAATGAACTTGCTTCACAACACACATCTCATGAAAATCCAATTCTCGAAATAGGTCTAACAGAAAGACCCACACACTCTTACAAAAGACAAATAATAATTCTAACGTATTAATTTCTACTATATCAGCTACAAAAATTTTTTACAGAAATACTTTACTTCCCTACATCAAAATTATGTAACTGACAAAGAAGAACAACAAACATTAATAAAATATCATCACAAAGGAAAAGTTTCTCATAAAGGGATTCATGAAGTAAAATACTTTCTCAAAAAAAAAAAAAAATTACTGGCCTACCATAGAAAATGATATAAAACTTTATATAAATACTTGCCACACTTCTCAAACATGAAAATATGAAAGACACCCTCAAAATATAAAACCCTACTCCGAAACGACCCTTAGAAACAATTCACATCGACACATTTTTCTGTGAAAATCAAACATCCCTAACAATAATGGACCCTTTTTCAAAATTCGGACAAGCTTTACCATTAAAACACAAAAACTCAATTCAAATTTATGACAATCTCCTTACATTTATTTTATTTTATGGACTACCCCGAACAATCATTTATAATAATGGAACAGAATTTAAAAATCACCTGATTGTTGATTTTTGTAACCTTTATATAATAAATTTACATTTCTGTACCCAGGGAAATTCCAATTCCCTGGTAGAAAGATTTCCCTCAACCCTTTCTAGACGACTTAAGATGTCTTAGGAAAGAAAACCCTAAGAAAGACACAAAAACAGTTGGTAGTTATTTGTTATAACAACTCACTTCACAGCGTTACCCAGAATACACCCTTCGATACATTATTAGGACACACTAATAGTAACCCTTTAACATTTCCGAAAAAACATTACAACGGAATATGCCCAAAACCTCTAATAATAACATTCTAACATTCATCATGGTAATTGTTGCAGTCAAACTATACAGGTGCTTCAAAAAATAGTTCCAAAATCCAAGAAGAATGACGCCAGGAGTCATCGAACTTCACACAACCCCTGAAGTTCAATCTCGTCAGGGAGGAATTATGTTTGTAAATTCCGATTTATAGACAAAATAATAAGTGAGATTTCTCAGTGAATTGGACTTTTGTTGACTAATCAAAGTTGTGTATTTAATTTTATACAATTTTCAAATCAGTAGTTGTAGAGCTCTCGCTAAGTAAACTTATATTTCTGTAAAATAAACTTTAGTTAGAAATTTTGAATTTAATTGTTTTTAAAAACAAAGTTTTTAACCAAACAAACATTACTAAGGTAAGAATATTTTATCGAGTATATACAAATTATTAAGGTTAACGAGGTTTGAGGTATGTAATGAAAAAAACAACTATTGTTTTGAAAACCAAGTTATTGTCTAGAGTTATTGACCGAAAATCTTTAAAAATTACACTACTTTAGTTTATTCTAAAAAAAACAGTTGTGTTCAATTATTCCTGAAATGCTAAATGAAACATCTATGTTCATTCGTTATCCTCATATACATTTTCCTATGGGAGTATATGTCAAATTTTGAACACGAATTAAAAAATGAAGAGAAGTTTAAGTTCAGGAGTAAATAAATATATTTTTTATATATAGTTATTTCATTTTCTTAATTTACAGGTTGCTGACCTCACAAAAATTGGGGGATCCAACCCATATAATTTTGTTAAACGAACAATGGCCAGTATAATTCAGGACCTTTATGTAACCCTTAACTGCAGTCGCATCAAGAATAATAACGCACGTGCAAGGACGCAGATTCAGCGACTTGGCTGCCTCACGAATAACAGATCTCTATTCAGATTCGGCATAGCAGTTATAGTAATAAGACGTATTTTCCTAACTTTTTGTTTTATATGTTATAATCGAACATTTTTGAATTTCTAATTTTAAGTGAAATAATTAAAAAAACATTGTTAATGCACGCAAGTTCATCACTGGTGCAATCATACGGGATTTTGGAACGGGAAATCACTAAAATTAACCCGTCTGAAACAAGAAAATTCCGAAGAACCTCCACTACCAGGAAAGTTCCAGGGATCTGCTAGAACCTCCACCAAGGAAAATTTTAAAGGCATGATGATGTAATTATTGTAAGTTAGTCAATTTCCTAATAACTTTTGTATATTTTTCTTTCCCTGTATATGCAGTTCTTATCTCCACTTCAGGAAAATACTGAGAGAGAGTTAAATATAAGTTCAGATTTTGATTTAGATTTAAGTTTACTTTTTAATAATTTGACTTTAGATAAAATTTATCCAACAGACACTTCCTCAAATGTTCCACCTATTTTTGAATACTTGGACTAATGTAACAGAAATAAAATGGAAAATTAAGAAACTTCCCAAAATTCAGAAGAAAATGAAGACTCACACTTGTCCCGGAAGTAGATCCAGAAGAAGAACAAGACGGAAATCAAACTGTACCCACAAGCAACGAAGATCAAATTTTGACAATTAACATCACAGAAAAGCGTTTAAAGTATTTTCAAAATCAAATTATGATCATAAAAACCGATCAAAATTCTAGAACAGTAAGAAAGGAAATTTTTGAAAGTCCAGTACTAGGTAACTTGATGGCAAATTTACGTCACTCCCGAAAATTTCCAACAATCATGTATCAAATTTCTAAAAGAATATGGTATTCCTAAACGACAATATGTATTTTACTTTCAAAATGATGACAATGACAAACTTTACAAAAACATGTGCGGATTTGTACCACGATTTTTCAAAAACTCAGCTTTTAAATTACTAAAATAATAAATAACTGCCATATTTGCCAACAGGTAAAATATGAAAGACATCCACCACTTATCAAATTACAATCAACATTTTCACCGAAAAACCCCTTCGAAACCTCACATGTAGACACATTTAAATTTAACAATGTCATTGCACTCACAATATATGATAGTTTTTCCAAATTCGGACAAGCTTACATTTTACCAAGTCTATCAGCAACTCATGATTATCAATCTTTGTTACAATATATTATATTTATTATGTCTATTTAGCAGCACAATTATTAAGCCAATCCGTTGCAGATTCCATAAGCTATTGCAAAAACTGCTTGGGGTTAAAAGAATTTGAAGGTGGTTCAGAAACTGTTACATTTATTAAAACCTTTAATAGTATGTTTGATATATTAACAGTAGGTCTCTCCATCCACCTGGTTTTAAAAAGGCTCTTTTTGAAATCAATTTTGACAGTATTAAACATTTTATAGAAGAATCTATTGAATATATCTCAAAGTTGAAAATAAATGACCAATTAATTATTAATTCCAAACGCAAAACAATTTAAGGGTCAGTAATAATTTTAATCTAAATCTATAAGAACACTATGGCATTTTTCACTATTATTAGTTTAATGTATAAGATCAGTGTTATTAATAACCTAAATATGTTGGGTCGTTGCTGTTATTTCTCCGTATGAATATATGGTTAGATATGTGTATACAGGGTGGCCATAAACGTATATTTTTTCAACATAGCATAGTACATATGTAGTTGGACATAAATATTGATTTTACTGATTAAAAACTCTTATTTTTTCGGTTTTTTGAAATAATGGTTACCAATATCTTGAATATATATTGTTTTGTTTTTATTTTTTTAATCTACGTAAAGATAGATTACTATACCCGTATGCACGAATTCCATATTATATCGTTAGACAAATTCACAGACCTACGAATTCAATACACCCAATTGTTTACATTTTTATGAGCTCCAACATCCAAACTATCTCTTTTTATTCTCGATACACTGTAGCCACATTTAACAAAATCGTTATAAGCTAATTGACAGAAATATAGAAACTAAAATACTTTACTAAATTATATAAGACGCTTAATGTGGCCTGGAATATTTACTATAGAAATATCTCAAATTATTCTCATATTATAGTATAATACATAAAATGCCTACCGCTTTAACTACTTTTACGATGGGATAACGACCAGTCTGGATTTATGAATGAATTTATTTCTTACCGTGTTTCCGGCAAGAAATAGTGTTTGCGTTGAGGTTAAGTTCATTTTTGGTGATATTTTGAAGCTTTTTGTAAAAAAACATTTTATTTATTGCTTAATCATGGTGCGTGGTTGTGTAATTTGTGGAAACGTAGATAACTTGTTTGCGGATTTATATTTTCATCGGTAAGTGATTATGTATACTTTGTTTATGACTCAGTGGCGTACTGATTAAGCTTTATTTCACAAGTATATTTATTAAAAACAGTCCATATCTTTTTAACAATGATTATATTATTTATAGAAAAGGGGATAGAGATTTGCTGCTTTTTTATACAAAAGCCCTATTTTTAGAGGATCTATAGAAGAAATCATAAAAAAAAAAAAAACGACTAATTTAAAAGAATATGTTTGTCATTTTTAATATGTTGCCAAGTATATGTCTAAAAGAATAACACTGGTACGTAAAATTCATTAGTACAGCACCAGTACTTCATCTAGTAAGGAAATCTGGTACCAAGGACCTGGTAATTTACAATAAGCTTCCTTTTTATACAAGATATATAAATAGTTTTCATATGTTTAAGTAAAATGCGGCATATGTAAAAACTAATTATATTTAAATAATAGATTTAATTGTAATAGTTTAAGTATGAAATAATGATAATTAGATATATAAGTTTTTATGTAGCAGAATAATTGCTAATAAATGCTACTACTACATATTGGATTTTTCATTTTGAATTTCGAAAATCTGTCTTAAGACCCACTATCATCGATATGAAAAACCCCTATTTACAATTTTTTACACAGATTCATTTAGTTCGACGTATACGCCATATTGGATTTTTCATTATAAATTTAGAAAATCGTGCCTCAAATCTATAATCAGCAACACCGAAAATCCCTCTGTACAAGTTTTTAGGTAGATTCATTGAGTTTGATTAGCACTCCGCCATATTGGATTCTAGATTTTGAATTTCGAGAATCTGTCCTTAAATCCATAATATGCAATACCAATACATCCCCCTTACCCATTACAATTGACGCCTTTACCACTCAATATGGAGTTTTCAAAAATAATGAAGTTTCCAATTGCAAATAAATATTTAGAAATTTTAAGGTTTGATCAGATATGTTCACAACCATTATCCAAATACGTTAAACAAATTATATTTATTTTATCACCATAATGGTTGCATTACATTAAAATTTTACAAAATGATTTTGTAATTATTGAATTTAAAATATGTAATCGATGTTGGATTACATTTAAAACTGTTTAATATTTCTACGTTACGCTACTGGATATTATACGACAACAGGTCTCCAGCTGTACATTGTTGCCGGCTAGCAACTGATGATGCTCTCTCTTTTTCTCACTCATCATTCGTTTACATTTAATGTTGGATCGATTTTGTATCTGATTTATGAATGAAGCTTTCGGTCTCTTGAATTTATAGGTATGTGGACAAATTAATAAACAATGGAGCATTGGTAAGTCAGAAAAGGGATGGATGACATCAAGTCTTTTACGGCTATATATCAAATACTCTCGTCCCAAAATCAAAGGCAAACAATACAAAATTTCCTGTTTTGTTGCTGATAGATGGCCACAAGTCTCACATAAATCAGGAAGTGTCTCAGTTGTGTATAGATAATGGCTTTATTTTATATTCATTCTATCCAAACGCCACCCATATCATTCAACCGGCAGATGTGTTTTCCGACCATTAAAGAATTCTTGGAAGAAGGTTATTAATGATCGGATATTAAGGACTGGGAATCGGTGCATTACCAAAGCTCTATTTGAACTCCTTTTGGAGGCCACATTCAATGATCTCTTAAAAGTAATCTGCAATGGTTTTAGAAAATGTGGACTGTATTTTTTATTGGTCCTAAACATTTCCTGTATTTTGAATCATTGATGTCTTTCTTACGCGTTCGAGAATACCCCAGATTGTTCGTGAACTGGCAACGAATGAGTAATGGAGTTGTTTTATGTGTGACAGAAAATAGCCAAAGAGTAAAGCAAGCAGCAGAGGAACAAGAGTTTAACTTGGAAATCAATCTACAGACACCGCAAAAAAGTCTTCAGACAATGCAAGAAAATATATACACGTTGGAAGAACATGTTACACCACATGAAAATGACATTAATTTGGAATAAAATTACTAAACAATAACAGAACAAATGAAAGAGGATTTTAATAGCAACGTTGACCATTTGAATATTAGAACAACCTGAATCTTCAGTCATTATTAGCACAAAGCACATCCAGCTAGAATCTCCTTCTGCAAGAAAACAACTTCCACCAATAAGCCCTGCATTTGCATCAGCAATTGTGTTGCCCCCTGAATTTCCAATTAAAGGCAACCAGAAAAGGCATAAGAAAGCTGGCCTACCTGAAGCAGTAAATAGCAGTGAATCAATGCAATCTTGGAATGAGGAAGAAAACATCAAGATAGAACAAGAAAAAAAAGCTCTTAAGGCAACTTAATAGAAAAATGTCAAAGGAGAATAAGAAAAAGAAAACAGGTTCAGATGAAGAAATACCAGCAGCTCCAAGAAAGATAAGATAATTTCGAATTGATTCAGACTCTGATGATGAGGATGTACCTTTAATTGTACATAATTTTTTTGGAGGTCACGGCAAAACCAAAGGCGATTACACAATCGTCAGGTATGAAGAGGAATATTTTCCAGGGACTGTACTGTACTGATGGTGAACTCTATGAGATAAGTACTATGACATTTTCTGCTCAAATACTTTCCTTTGGCCAGAAAAATATGATAAAATCTAGTAGGTACCTGAAAGATATGATAGAAGAGATTAATTCATAAAAATATTATTGCAAGTTATGATTATGACATTTGTGTAAGTGATATGAATCTATTGATAATTATTTAGGTAGGTAGTTATTAAATTAGTTAAGCAACATTATGAGCCTTGTAGCATTTAAGTATTACTTGAAATTTATAGACTGATGAAAAGTTGTCAGGACTTTTTGTTGTAATGATTGTTGTAATAATTGAGTCACAACATCAAAATTACTTTCAAAATGTCGCTTAATCGGTCTGTTACTGGTCCACCCACTCTATTTTATAAAAAATTGTAATCTCATAACAGACAATAGAACTGACGACAGGGGTAGATCGGCTATTAAATAAAAATAAGTTAATTTTATTAAACTAATTCTTTCTTTTAATTATTCAGAAAAATACAAATTGCCAATATGCATGTCTCATCTATTTATATTATACTAGGTATGTCAACATCTAACCTCATACTCGAGTTACTGTGTATAATTCTGTTGTGTAACCCCATTTTGATTATTGTGAAACGGTGTTGCATTCATTTGATGTAAATAAAATTAATGTGCAAAACAGGAGTATCAGGGTTATATTAAGATACAATAGATATACGCCAAATAATATGATGCTGCCCGTATTGCAGTCGTTGTCAGTTAAATGTAGTTATTTCAAGAATTATATTTTGTACCATTATAACATTATAATACCCGACATAATGAAAATCTATATGTGTCAAGGTGCAACACAAACAGAAATGTCCAGATATTATTTCTTAAAGGTCTGCAAATGTATAATGAATTACCAATGTATTTGAAACTAGCGTTGGGTTTTATGACTCTTTTTAGTGAGCCCGCTCATTTCGTTCAACTCACCAAAAAGAGTCGTTCACTCTGAGTCGTTCATTTGAACGATGTCGCCCCTAAATCACACAGCCGTTTAGCCTTAGAATATTTATAATATATATATATATATATATATATATATATATATATATATATTATCAAATTAATATTAAGGTTTTGCTGAGTCATAATTTAATGATAATTAATGTACGCTAAAATATAAGGATTTTGTATATTTATTTGGTAACAGAAAAAATAAAATAAACTGTAAACATGAAAATGTAAACGTTCTACACTATCAAAACAAATAAAATTATAATGCTGACCTATAACCCAAATAGAAATTTAAAAAACAAAACATAAATTACATTTAAAAAAAGTAGCATGGAAACTTTATTTCCATGCAGATTATTTCTCTTTTCAGTTAATGTCTGCCCTGCTTTCGAAAAGATCCGTTCACTGGGCACTGAGGTTGCTACTATACAAAGTCTTTTTCTCATTAGTTTATATAGCGTAGGGTAAACTTTTTTTCGCTCTTCCCACCAAATAAACGGATCTTGTTGTGTTGGTAAAAGCGGCTCATCCAAATATTTTTCCACTTCAAGGATGCCTGCCGCTATTGGATTTAAATTGGAAACTACTTTGCAAACTGCAGTATCAAAATCTTCCCATAAAGTGGACGACTTTTCTAATGTGGTGCCTGATTCTTTTCGGAATCACTAACCACTTCAGTTGATGCTATAGCAAAAGCATTTGTGTCTGTAAAACCGTACTTTTTGAACCTTGGGTCCAAAATGGTAGATTCAGCGAATGTTTTATTTTGTTCTATATCACTAAATCGCTTATGAATATTGACTTGTAATGACTTTACTAATACTTTGCATATTTCTGGTAAATCAGGATTATCTTTAACAAATTTATTGCAAAATTTTGTTAGTGCTGCACTAAAAAGAATAACTTTTGATATAGTTACCTCTTTTTCCGCACTAATTTCCTCGGTTACGTCTTTAAATACTTTAAGAACTTCACAACATTTCTCTAAAATGTTAATGTCATTGTTTGTTAAATTATCGATACTTTGATAATGAACTGCTATTACGGACATTAAAGGTTCTTTTATATCTAAAATTCGCCTAAACATATCGTATGTAGAGTTCCATCTCGTAACTACGTCTTGTTTAACTTTAAGTTGTCGCATTTCTAGTTGTTTCTGCATTTGTTTCAACTTTTCAGCAGCCTGTGAACTACGTCTAAAAAAGTCCACTATCACTTTTACTTTTAGCCTAATATCCTAGTATCCAGGGAAGACTGCACAATTAAATTCATTGTATGGGCGAAACAAGGTATGTGTTTCCACCCGGTTTGTCTAATGGCAGCAACAATGTTTGCGGCATTGTCACTCACAACAGCCTCTATTTTGTTATCTGCCAATCCCGAACAATTCTTTGCAACTCGTCACATAAATTGGAAACAGTATGACTCTCAGTGTATTTATAGCAGTCTAATAAGCTCGATTCTAGCTTATTTTGAAATAAATAATGTGCTGTAACACTTATGTAACTTTTGTCACAGATGTCCACCCATCCGTTGTTAAACTGATAGCTTCTGCTAACTGCACTTTGTTAAAAATTATTTCTTTTGTAATATTATAATACTTAGGTAACAATATATCTGAAACAGTTTTTCGCGTGGGTAGTTGGTAACCAGGGTTTCACTCTCGCACAAAAGCTTTAAAATAATCACTTTCTACTAGATAAAATGATAAAAAGTTCTTCGCAATAGTCTTGACTAAATGCTCGTTAATGTCTTCTCGTTTTTTACTTGTCACTGGCTTTGAAAAAAATGTTTCTAAACTTTTCTGTGTTTTTTTAACTATACTATTACTTTTTAGCAAGTCTGTGCCTGTGGAAGGCGGAAACTCTTGTTGAGATCTAATACGATTTGAGGTATCAGCTATACAGTCATCATCAACCTTTCTGTTTTTGGAAGTACTTGAATGTAAGCTACCAGAACTAGATGGATGTTTACTCTTGAGATGCCTATTCAGATTATATGTTGATCCCACTTTATACGAAAGTTGCACTTAGCTTGGTTATTTGAAATTGCTTCAAAGACTGTCCAAACTTCGCTTCTTTTTTTCGATGCCATACCTATCCGATATACTGATTGCAACGTTTAAAAACTCGCGAAACTTAAACTTAATAGTCCTGCTTAAAACTCACAAATATCTTACAAAGTTTGTTAGATATTTTGCCTGAGAAATATCTCGTTTAACATTAAAAGTCAAAGAGTATATTGAAAAACCCTTAAATGAAACACTTAAAACTTGCAACCCGCACCGTACGAAACACAGCAAAAGAATAACAACCCCTTGTCTCAGTCACTCATTGCTTGTGTTAAGTGTGTTAAAAATTTTCCGACGGAATTTAAAAGCAATACCTGCATCGCATCAGCCAAACGGCTCCTTTCTTCCCAGTGCCCCGACCTAGCCGATCGAACGATTGAACGAGTCTCTACGTTGGGATTGAACTTTGAACGTTCAGCACCACCGATGTTTCGACTCTCGACTCGCTCGAGCTGAATCGCTGAATGACTCTTTTAATGGCGAATTGAACGAACTAGTTGACTAAACTGTGCCGCTCATTCATGGCACATGTAGAAGAGTCGTTCGTTTTGAACGACTCATTCACGAACGACACAAGCCTATTTGAAACTTGATCCTAACCTAAGATTATTTAAGATTAAAATACTAGTCTGTAAGGATGAACTATTTAGAGAATATTACCATTATTATTTGTGTGCATTCATGCGTTGTTTTATATGTTTTTGATTTGTATTTATTTAGTGTTTATTCTATATACTTTTTTTGTTTTACATTGCACCCAACTATACCATAAATTTATTAGTTTATAAATAATATATATTTATATATAACATATGCAATAATGCAATGCTTACAGGTGACTTTAATTGTCACCATGTTAATTGGCCAGATCGCAGTTTTTCATTTCTGTCGTGAAATTCCCGAATGCCCGGTAATCATGTTTGGTGACAACAATCCGGTACTACAATATTCACAGAAGTAGAAAAAATGTTCTCAAAGTCACACAAGAAGTTAGCGGAATTCGGGTTTCTAGTCAAGTGAATCAATTTACCAATAACTTGCCTGATAAGGACTGAGTTGTATTATTCTGGTAACGTCATCAAAAGTTGACAGTATATAAATGCAGTAACATCAAAAGAGCTTACCTAAGCTATATTTGACGAAGACACCGTCAAGAATTACTTGATGTAGCTCCATAAAATATCTGGAATTTTGTTGGAACAAATCTGCGAGATGACTCGAGATCAGTCAAAGTAATCTGTAAGCGAGGTCCCAAATATGTTGAGCGCATAATGGATTCAACCAAAACCCGCATTTCATTGTTGTTTTGCGGAAAAGCATTAGGGGGAAGTTACCTCCTTATGTGATATTCAAGTCAGATCATTTATGTTCTACCTGGGCTGGGGGTGGACTTGAAAATTGCCACTATAACCGTTCAAAAAATGGGTGGTTTGATATTGTTTGTTTTCAATCTTGTTACTGCCACGTCTAAAAAATCAGGCGCTCCTAAAGTTGTCATTGGAGACAACTTGAGTTCATATGTCCGTGGAAATTTTGAAAATGTGCGAACAAAACAATGTTCGATTTGTTTGAATACTTGCTAAAACAACACATATTACACAACAATTTGAGGTAGCCTACTATGGTGTAAAGAAACAAGAATGGCCACCCCCATCTAATGCTTCACCGCCTAAAAAGAAGCGAGGGCGACCTAAAACAAATTTAAAAATTATTGACCCAGATTCAGACTCTGATGAAACTTTGGTTTGGAATGAGCACTTCAGTGAAGACGAAAGAAGGGAAGACGAGCAAGGCTCAAAAGGAAGTTCTTCTACCAAGTGGCCTATCTTAGACACAGAAAATCTTCAAGGGATAATTTTGTTATAGTAAAATACACTGAAGGACTTTATCCAGAGGTCATGTGAAGATGTCCACTAGTGAAGAAGAGTATAGAACAACAGTGGATTGCATAAAGAAAAGGTAAAAATCGTGGGCCTGACCCAACAAAAGACACCTTAGTTTATGACTGATGTGATGTTATACAGAAGATAAGTCCTCCAAAATTGGTTAATAAGAGGGGACAATTTTTAGTTCCTGCACTAGTCAAACGGACTGTGTGCCATTTTAGAACCTTTTCAATATTCTGAGAACATTTTATATTTTTGGCCTACATTAAAAATTTATTCTGTAACAAACTCTTGCTTAAATTAAATACATATTGTCAAATATTTTAATTTTACATCTTAGAATTATGCCTTTTTTATCGTAGTTTCCTAACAATTGACAACGGGGTCTGACCTAGATCCCGAAACGTTTGGAATATACAGCAATTTTCGTAACTGTGGTGTTATTTCCCAAGAAGTACTTAAACATTATATATTTTTAGCAATAATTTTTATCATTAATAATATGTCTTGCTTCAAACAGATATATTTTTTTATATATTATTATCATCTTTATTTTACTGTAGTTTAGGTTAGTTATTATTACGGCAAGATAAGATTGCTTTCATTCTGTTAATTGTTTTATATTTTTATCTATTTTTTAGCATGTAGGTAGGTAGGTGTTACAATATTTCATTATTTTATGCCACTAAAGCGAATTTGGCCATTACGATAAAAACGTCTTCCGAATATACTGCTGGCGATGGAAAAAACACTATACAGCAATTTCGAGTCTTCGAATAAATCAACGGGATACATTTAAAGATATTCGCGAGAAGGCAACAGAATATTTAAGGAAGTCGACCGCAGTAGGCAGGCTGTTAGTTACTTAGTTGGGAATCAATTAACGTTCGTGACTCATCAATGTACAGTAAAAATAGTGATGAAATTTTGTAGATTGTGAGATCAAAGTAATAAAGCTTTAATTTTGGAATGTATTGTTTATAAGTCAACAAACCGAAGTATATAGCAATATTGTGTTACTTATAGTAAATTTGATTTGTAAACTATTTTTACGACAACATGACATTACGGGAAGTTATAACGTCGGCCGAGGGAGGACCCTGTACCAAGTGTAACTATCAGTTCGGGAAAGATCTACATAATTCGACATTAGCGCCATAGAATGATCTCGAGGACTCTCGAATGTAAAAACTGTATATAAATAGGTGTTCTGTGAGCCTTAGTCTTAGTCTTGACATAAGTTCAGTAAAGTATATGCCCTAAGTAAACGTCAGTGTAAATTGTGTTTTGTGTTGTATGTTTCAAGGATTTAAATTGAAGGCTAAGGTTTTCTTTTCATCGTTAACAAAGCAGTATTAATTGGACAACAGGTGTCTAATTGAACCCACAGGATCCGTAGCGATTGGTGACAGAAGTGGGATAATAAACTGTTAATGGTGAATACAAGTTCCCAAGAAAAAATGTATAAGCAAGGCGAAGAGATATTGAATAAGCTTAGTGCCAAATTAGAAGAGGCCATGAAGACCCAACAAAAAGAACAAGCACTATTGGAAGACAAAAGACAAAAAGATCAAGAACAGTTAATTAAATTATTGGAAGAGAAAAGACAAAAAGAACAGGAATTACTCGAAAAGAAAAGACAAAAAGGACAGGAATTACTCGAAGAGAAATGACAAAAAGAAGAAGAATTACTCGAAGAGAAAAGGTAACGTGAACAAGAGCAATTAGTAAAGTAATTAGATGATAAAAGACAAAAAGAACAAGAATTACTGGATGAGAAAAGGTAGCAAGAAATGAAACTTCAGTAACAATTCCAACAATTCACAGCAAAACAACGGAAATACAATCAGAAGTTGACGAAGTAAATAAGGAAATTCATACAGTAAAAAATAGTCTTGATAACGAAAATTAAGTGACATTCAAATGTTCAGAATGAAATTCACAATGCGCAAGAGATATTTGAAGACTAAGTACAGAATGAAATACATAAAGCACCAAGATTAGTTGAGGACAAAGTACAATTTGAATTTAACAAAGTACAAAATGAATTTGAGAAATTTAAGGAGATAATAAAAGTCAAACAAGATGTACCTAGTTGTGATTTCCTTAAGAAAGTATGCACTGGAATTGCTTCAAAGCATTCTAGAAGAGCTGCAAACAGATTTTGACAAATTACTCTCAGTTCTTAAATGCAGGTATGCTAACCAAAGTCTAACTCAAGTATATCAAGTGCAATTTAGGTCACAAACTCAGAAATCTGGGGAAAACAAGAGTTTGAAGCAGACATTAGACGGTTGGTGGACCTAGCCTATCCAGCAGCATAGACGGTACAGTACAGAAATTAAAGCTAGGAAAGACGTAGCCACCAGACAGATTAGAGCCACAGTAAAAGACGATTGGCCTACTGAACAGTGCCGAACAGAAAAGTTACAAGATCCAGACATCGAACCAATTTTGACGAAAAAAAAAATGAAGGAGGTGACAGACTCCGATGGACAGAAATATCTAGTCAAGGTATGACCCTAAAAGCGTTGTGGGCCCTATGGGATTCTAGAGTCCTCAATGGGGTTTTGAAGAGAATCTGGGAAAGAAACTAAATCTGTTGGTCGTACCCAAGAAAAGAGTAGTAAACATCAGTGTAAATTGTGTTTTGTGTTGTGTGTTTTGAAGAAGTTAAGGTGAAGGTTTTTGTCTTCATCTTTAATAAAGCAGTATTAAGTAGACAACAGGTGTCCCACGGGATCCGTAGGAATATCTTAACTTATTGAGGTCATGAATGCAATATATCTGTCATATTAACATCTTACATAAATGAGTGAAAAAGATTAAGTCACATATGACTCATTTATCAGAGATGTCTTATATAAAGGCTGACATAACGTTATGATTGTGACATCACAATGACGGAAGTGTTTTTTGGATATGGCCTAGGTAAATGTTCATTTTTGTTCTGCATTACATTATATTTTCTAACTTACTCGTTAAATTGTAACTATGTGAACCCTTCCTACTTGAAAATTTTTAGCATCTGTTCTAATACAATTCCATAGGTTTTGAAGATAGGTCGTTAAACACAGAAAATGGCTTTGTAAGGGCAATCCCTAATGCCGGTATTACTGTTTTAACAAAATTGCCAACATATTAATTTTTGCATTTATTTGAAAATGGTTTCAACGGCATTATGGAGATCAGGCGTTAAATAAAGGGAATTATCAGTAATTTAATAAAAGCCTTGTCCCATTCAACATGACAAATCAAAACAAGAAATATACAGTGTGCTTATTTATTTAAAAGTCGAAAACAGTCCTCTTCCAGCCTGTAGTGGGTGGGCGAGGTGGGCAGTTCGAGATGTAAGAAAAATTGTGTTACAAATTGTGTTAGTATTATTATTATTAAACGGTGCGGTATTCCCCAAAAAGTCAAGAAATAATCACTAAATTAAAATAATATATTTGCTTAATATTTTGTGAAATACCAGTTATAACATCCCGCTTCTCATTTCTTAGGGGTGAGAATACCAATTTTTAATTACAGAATTAGATTTTATATGAAGTATTGTTTATGATAATACAAGAAGTATTTGTAGCAAATTTTTAGAAGAATTTTTATAGGTTTATGTCTTTTTGTAATAATATACCCTAGTATTTAAAAATAAATTTCTAGAAACCTACCATCGTTCATTATATTTTAGTATTAGGCTCATTTTTAACTAAAATTATTTAGCAGAAAGCATTTAATATATGAAATTACACTTTAGCCTAATACATCAGGTTATATTTTGTTAGTCTGTCAATGTATAAAATGAGAGTTGTTCATATAACTTGATAGTAATTTTTTTAGAACTGCTTCACAAAATAAATATCCTGTAATACGAACTAACAATTTGACATATAACAAATCGACAAATTGACGACGTCTATTAGCAATCAGCCCTATATCACATGCAAATTCCCCAAATAGATAATTGACCTTAATTTTTTTTAATACGTTCTAAGCGTTCCATAAGCTCCTGTTTCCAGTTTTCCTCGGGAATTTTTGCTGCCCACTCTGGTATTGCACTTGCCGGAAGAGTAATATTTGCCATTACTTGCTTAACTTCATCCACTTTTTGACTGTCCATTTCTATATCAGAGGCAGGCGCTCGTGACCAAACTTCTTTCACTAAGGTATCTTCTACAGGAACTATTGGTGGTATGTTCAAGTTTGAAGGTATAGAAACGTTCTCATTTACTTGCACCGCTAAAATCAATAATTGTAATTTAGTAATGGCCGTATACAAAAATTCAATAAGCTAAATAAAAATATGCACAGTTGACAGTTATAGAGTGAAGTGTAAAAAACAACTGGAATGCAGAAAGCCAATAGGTACGAATAAAAAATAATATTATCCATGAGAAGTGAAGTCAACACCCTATTATACAAGGGCAAAAAGAGCAATTATAGCAACTAGCGGTCGCCCAGTGGTCGAAATTCGACCAGAATCATTGTTAGAAATTTGTAAATAATATACCTATATGAATTTGCATATTTCCAACATTTTTTTCTACTATTATACATTTTTTGTGTACTTATACAAAATACTTAACTACCATTATAATTAAGTAAAAAATTTTATAGTCTTAGGGTTCCAGTTAATATACATGTATGACGCTAAGCCATAATCAATGATCAAAATCAAATAACGTTCTGTTCCTGAATAAAAAAGACTATACAACTTTTCAAGCCATCATACTATCATTAAATAAACACAAAATACAAATACACGTAGAGAGTTCAAAACATCAATAAAAATCAAGAATTTATAAAAACCCTTGACTTGAATTATTTGAAAATATATGAAATAATTTTGTCCTCTAGCAGTGGAAAGTTTAATAGCACTAGTTCAGCTATTGTGGAATAGATGGGGCAATAACTGATATTATAGGAGAATTTTGGCCGTTTGATTCAATTTTTTATTAATATCACTAATGCTCGTCAATTGGCAATTAAAAAACTCAAAAAAATTGGTTTACAAACAGAAGCAACTCTTTTGCATTTTGCGTATTTATATATAGATTTTTAATAAAATACACATATTTAAAATGACATATGTTCATTTTAAGTAAAACCCATTCACCCTGTATTAAGTAGCAGGATTTTACGGGAATGGTATATCAAATAACAAACTAATATAAAATATAATATTTTTAAAGTACAGTTTTTCCAAAATGCTTTACGGTTATTCAGATATTTCACAATTACGATTTGAATTTATAAGAAGAAAATGCAAGAAACCAACTCATAAGTAACTATGAAGATGCAGTATAAATAACGACGATACATTAGTACACTTTCAACTGCAATGTATGTATAATCTCAATAATTTCAATTTAACACGCAAAGTTAATGATAAAATATTTCTGTATTATAACAAAAATATAAAGAAATACAACGCACCTGCTGTTAATTTTTGTTAAATAATACTTTTTAAGACGCTTTTATAAGGTTCATGTGTACGTATGTATGTATCTATCTATGTAACGGAAACTTTCAACGTAATTTTCACCAATTTAAAGAAGTAAAATTAAGTTGAAAATTGGTACACGTGCCTATGACAATACAATTCTTTGAGTTGAATTTTTCCGTTTGTTGTCTTTTTGTCACTGTTCTTAACTATATCGTCTATTAACTACTGCCATCTAGTTGGCAGGAGTAGAACTGCAATGAAAGGTTGCACAAACATGAAGTAAACTTTTTAATTATAAATACATCGTTACGAGACTAAAAACTTAAAAAATAATTATAGTTTAAAAAAACTAAAAAATACGCTTTAATAGCATAAACGCAGAAAATAATTTTTAATTGATGATAATGAGCAGTTTATATTACAGCAGTAGAAAGTAAAAAGCGTGGGGTGCATTTCACTAAATTTGCATAACTCTCCTCTTATAAATAGTTGCCAATAGAATAATTGTAAAATTTAATATTTCAAGCACCCCACGCTTTTTACTTTCTTCTACTGCTGTAATATAAACTGTTCATAATTAAAAATTATTTTCTGCGTTTAATTCGGTTTGCTATTAAAGCGTATTTTTTAGTTTTTTTAAAACTATAATTACTTTGTTGATCATTTCAGTTAATTAAGATCCTATAAATAATCCAAAGATCATCTTGCAATATGAAAAGAGAAAACTCGTCAGCTGATGCATTTAAATAGGCAATAGATGTTGCCTTTCACAAACGTCTTAATTTGTACTGGGTGGGCAAATAAGAATGGCTGCTATCTATATCTCAGGAACGGCTCGTAGTACAGATTTGGGGGAAAAATATTCTAGACTAAAGTGAGCACGAAAAAAACCTGGAAATTATTTAGAGTGCTGTACGATGACCGCTAGAGGGCGTAACTGAAGACCAAAGGTTATTTACTACAAAATTTACCTAATTAAAGTATTCCAAAAACTAGAATATCGTAATTTTAGAAACTATCCGCATACTTTTTACTATTAGAAGTATTTGGTTCTATTTTGTCAAGTAAACGGTAGGGGTACGTGCGAAACTTGTTGAAAATAAACGCTCGTCATTCTGGTTTGGCCTAACAAATTTTTACGAATTTGAGCTTTTTGGAATTGGATTTTCCCCACTAATCTATCGACTATATATTATAACAATTCTAATGAATAACCAAAACGCTAGAGGGCGCGATCCAATTTTTTTTAGAAATCATGTTTTTACCCAAAAATATTAAATGGAAACATGTAGTTTGGACAACAAGATATTTTACAAAATGTGTCGGTGATGCGAATTTTTATTTATATTTCAACTACCCCTGTTTCTCCCAATATAACTGAATAAGTTTGGTTACGTTAGGAATTACTTTTTATGATCCATAGATAGTGACTTTTTTTTCAGTATCATTCATGCTGCCACAGCTTGGTGGCGCTTAGAAATTTTCATAATATATAAGATAGAATGTTAGTGTATCTTATTCAATATGATAATGAGAACAAATTACCACTATTCAGGTAAAGCTGAATAATAACATCGTTTTCCAACCAGAAACCACTTTAGAATAGTGTTATTTAAGGAAAATTTTCCTATATAAATATATCAGTTACGCCGTTTCCCCCTAAAGTAATTAAATTTAGTGTTTGAGAAATTTTTCCTTGTTAATTTAAATTAGAAATTAAATGTAAAATTATATTTATATTACCTCCTCTTAGTAATTTATAAAAACAATGACTATAAACGAATTGAAAATAATATCATTTTAGCAAACACGCAGACTAAACAAATGCAACAAATATTGGTTAGTGGCGCCCAGATGCTAAAAATGTCGACCACCATTGTCGATATAAGACTACAACCTCTGGCGAATAAACAGAACAGAATTTTCAATTTCTGCTGCTGAGAAAGTTCGAGTAACAAGTCTTATTTTCTCTACCAGGTCATCCCTTATTGTGGGTGTGTTTGCAAAAACTAAATCCTTTATTCGCTCCCATAAATAAGAATGTAGGCAAGGCAAGTCTGGGGATCTGGCTGGCCAATGAAATATACATCCACGTTCTATCCACCGATCAGAATATGTTTGATGTAAAAAATTCCGGATGTCAGAATAGTGTGCTGCTTATATTCTAAGAGAATTGTTAATTCATTAATTAAGAAATCTAGATATCGCTCTCTAGTTAGAATCTCATTTAAAAAGAATGGCCCAATAATTTGTGCACCCACAAGTCCGTGTCAGTGACTGTTATCGAAATCTCGAGCAGTCAACCTTTGGTGAAGGATCACCTAATATGGGTGCAACCTAAAAGATTCTGGTTTTCAAATATTTCTCAATAATTATTTAATGAAACAAAAAAGTGACTCAAAAAATTGACCGGAGATAAATCTTTGTTTTCTCGGTATAACACAGATCGAAACGCGTCGGATAGTTTAAAAACGTTAGTTGTGAAAATTGCGATTGTAGGGTTATCAGTTAATTATTATAGGTAACTAGCCGTTCCCCGTGATTTCACCCGCGTATGGAATGTAGAATTCTTTGCAAAAAGAAATAGCATTTTTTTTACTTTGTTGAACCACCTAACATAACTATAAATCTACTAATTCCGAATACATTTCACCCAAACTGCAAATGCTTATGGGCCACATTATATAACAATTATTTAATTACCTAACTACCTGTTCTACTCCACCCTATACGCTATATAATAATTATTTCTGATAATTTTTGAGTCACTTCGTAAACTGTAATTTTAACCGGCCTTTATATGCAACTTTTTTTAACCATCCTGTATAACCAAATTTTATTCTACAAAATATTTTAACTGTGCTGCATATGCATCTGCTTAGGGGCCAACAAATATAACATTTTTTAAACATTTATGGGGTTAACCTTGATCCCACTCTATATTTCAGCTACATAACCATTTTTGAGATATTTTATAACCATCCTGGATAATAAAATTTGTCTTCATCTTATATGTCAACCACCCCTTATATGCAACTTTGTCTAACAGGTTTTAATTAACCTGTATAACTATAATTTAACTTCGCCCCATGTTTCATATGTTGCATATATCCAACAGCTCATGTTCTATTTTTTTTAATTTCCAACAATTTTTCAATTATAACCACCTAGTATGTGCAGTTTGACTTTTTCTGTACTCACCCTGTATAAATATAAATCCATCAATTCCCAATAAATTTCACCAAAACTGCAACTGCTTATGGAGCACCCTGTGTAACAATTTTTAAATATTACTACTTAACTCTACTCCTCCTCTATTTCAAATGTCCTATCTGTGCAACTGATTATGAGCTACGCAATTTCACAATTTTTCCTCATATTTTTTGAAGCACAGTATAAAATATAATTTCTTTCCGCACTTCATTTAAACAATCCTTCATTTGCAACTTTTTCTAACCTTGTTTAATTCACACTGGTAACGATAACTTGACTTCGCCCCATATTTCAGGAACTCCATATATGCAACTGGTCATGCTCTATCCCATATAATAAAAATTTGCTAACATTTTTTACCCACACTCTATAATTTTTATTCTGCTCTACGCTATATTTCAACAAACTTGTACATTCAACTACTTATGGGCCACTCAATATAACATTTTTTAACCATGCGGTATATTTGGAATTCTAGTCCACCCTATATTTCATCTATGCGGTATATGCAAAAGCTTGTAGAACATAAGATTCCTTTATAATATTTTTTAAACCCATACGTATAACTGTAAAATACTATAATAATAATACTCTGCTACATATTTCAACGATCTGCTACTTGTATATAAGCAACTACTTACGTAGGTGGCCCGTAAGTAGCTGCTATATACCTTATTTCAAAAAAAAAATTAAATCCGCTCTAAGTTTCACCTATCCTGTATATGGAACTCTCTGTAAAATTACACTTGTTATATCAGTTGAATTTTTTAAAAATCGAAACATGTTACATTGGCATATTCCGAATTTGGAATAAAAGCTAAGCTAAAGCAAATATCTAATATTTGGTGCATGCCATGGAACCAATTGACTAATTGTTTATTACCGATCATGCTATTAGTTTTTTCGCTATATCTACCGTTTCTGTCAATGTAGGGAGATAACATGTATACCAGATTTTAAGTCAAACTATAAACTTTACAAAAAAAAGACTCTGCAAAAACAGTTGAGTAGTTATTACGTGAGGAGGTAACAAACAAACAAACAGGCAACTACAATTTTATAATAATATATAGATAGAAGATGAATTTCCACCAGGTATCGGCCGAATAAATTCAGTATAACACAGATATTTTAATTATAATGAATAAAGTTATTAATTACCTATGTTAAGTTAGAATATTACGATCTGGAGTTCAATATATTCCCAACTCCCTAACTAATGTTCTTGTGCTTATTAGTGGTTTAAAATTCACATTTACCTTGTCTTCGATATATAGCAGGGTACACGTTTCCTGTGGTACGCAAAAGATGGGTCAGATGAATTAAACTTTTCCTACATGATGAAGTCTTTCTGGGTAGGTACTTTTCGTTATATAATCGAGCAGCAACAATGAGTTTTTCATACATTTGAAATTTCCAATTTGTTAAATATTTCTTTATTTGCTATATAACAGTTAGCTTGAAAATTTATCGAGAAGCGTTTTTCACTAAGCTTAATGAAGTCTCATACTGAATAAAAATTAATAGAAACCAGTTAAATTTTATTATGAAATTTTTTATTTAAATTTTGTGATCACCAGCTAGCGCTGACGGTAATAGTAATACTGGAAAAATTCAACTTACTATCGATATGCCTTAAAAAGTAAATCCTAACACAACCATCCTTACTCAATTATATTGGGGGCAACCCGAGCAGTCGGAGTATAAATAAAAATTCCCATCACCGAATCATATTGTAACATATCTCGAGATTGAAAAATGATATCGATATACGGTTTTCACTGGATTGTTGATTATATATTTGTCTTTCTGATTCCGTTGTCCAAACTACATGTTTGTATTTAAACATTTTTAGAAAAACCATGATTACTAAAAAAATAGCGCCCTCTAGCGTTTCGGTAATTCATTGGAGTTGTTTTATATATAGTTAGTAGATTAGAGAAGAAAAGCCAATTTCAAAAAGCTTTAGTTTATAAAAATCGGTTAAGCCAAACCAGATTGACAAGCATTTGTTTCCCACTCACCCCTACCGCTTACTTAACAAGATAGGACAAAATCCTTCTAATAAAATGAATGTTTCTAACATTACGATTTTCTAGTTTTTGGAATACTTTAATTAGGTACATTTTATGTGTTCAGTTACGCCCTCCAGCGGTCGTCGTTCAACATTCTAAATAATTTCCAGGCTTTTCTCGTGGCCACTTTCGTCTAAAATATTTTTCCCCAAAGCTGTACTACGAGCCGTTCCTGAGATATGGATTGCGGCCATTCTTATATGCCCACCCTGTACATTGTAAACATAATGAGTAATATTGGATAAATAAACTAAAGAAACTATAGAGGCTGCAGTTTCCCATGAATTTTCTAACCGTCCAGGCTGTTCCAAACAGGATGGCTTTTTGCATTACTTGGTAAAGGTGTTCGTTCAGACCGAGGGGTTTTAAATTTATTAATAGATGTTTGACCACTATTCCTGTCATTGACTTAACAATTGGTACAGTTAGTGTCTTGTTCATGTTCCACTGTGTCTTTTTTTTAGAAATTCCAAGTCCCTGTATTTGGTTATTTTCTCAGCCTGCTCGATATTTATATTATTATTGTTAGGGACTGTTCTGTCAATTAAAGTTGTTTTTTGAGACTTTATCTACCAAAACTATATGTAGTCTATTGTGAGCAACAGTCTGATCGGTCAGTATCGTGCGGTCCCAATACAGCTTGTAGTTATTTTCTAAAACACTGCTAGTTCCTGGGGCAGTTTTTTTGCCGCAGCATCTTGTGTCATTCTTTGTATTCAGATGTTTGGCAACCATATCTGCATCTGTCGTTATTGATAGAAGGGTCTTTAACGATGTACTTTAGGTAGTTCTTAGTTGGAATTACTTGATCTTGGATTGCCGATATATAGCCTTCCGTTTCAGGAAATTTGTTAATCTAGTAGTCTTCTTACATCTGCTAATCCTTACTCTCCTTCATACCGTCGCAAAGTTGTACGTTCGACAGAGCTCTTTGGATGGTGATTTTGAGCTATTGTTAGTAAAACTCGAACTTTCCGTTGTAATTGTTCTATGTCAGTCTTGCACCAATTAACAACACAGAAAGAGTAACTGAGTGCTGAATAAGTGTAGGTGTTAATAGCCTGAAACAGATTTTTACTATGAAGTTTGGGTTTCAGCAGTCATCTTACCCTTCTATAGAACTCTGTTGTTAGGTTGTTTTTCATGGTGAAGTGATCAATTTGTTAAGCCTGCTGTATTCCAAGGTTTTTAGAAGTATGACCCTGCTGTATTTTGCCTTTAACTATATTATTAATAATTCAGCATTTGTCTAAGTCAAATTGCTTATGGAGGTCACTAAAGAACCCTTCTACTATTTCAAGCATTTCATGCAGCTGTTGTTTTATAGCTGCCATCAACTTTAAGTTGTCCATGTATAACAAATGGTGTATCTTAAATGCATGTATGTTGTTGTGTTAGGATTGCACCCAAAGTTTGTATTTGAGTGCAGTTTGTTTGAGAGAGGGTTCATGGCGAGGCAGAACCACAGCGAGCTAAAAGAGTCTCCCTGGAATATACCTTTTTTGATTTAATAGGGTCAGTTTGAATCGAACAGTCAGCTTCATTCAGTAAGATGTTGGTTTGCCAGGTGCACATGGCATATTCTAAAAAGTTAATTATACAATTATTCCCTTTATAGAGTTTCAGTACCTGAGTGAGCCAATCATTTGGAACTGAATCAAAAGCCTTGTTGTAGTCCACATATGCAATATAGAAATTTCGTAGTTTGGCATGGTCTTGATTGCAGACAATGGAATCAATTATAGATTATTATTACTTAATATCAAAAAGCTGAGGTCAAAGACCCATTAAGCTCATTTAATGCCTCATTTAAATAAGATGATATACAATATAAAACAAAAGATAACATTTCTTTATTTTACATCTGAATCACTGTGTCTAAAATTCAGAAGTTCTAAAAACAAAGGGCGCCTCTAATTTCTTACGGAAACGCCGCCCAGCATAATTTGGCTCATTTTTTGATATGTCATTCTACACACAATCCTAATCAAACGTCTTAAAATAGAGAATGTCAGAGTACCCCAAGGCTTCAGGCTACAGACCTTTAAATATCTATATCTCAACCCTATGATAACATATGTCTTGAATCATGGCTAAGTAAAAATGACGAGATAGCCTATCTAAGACATTGTGGAACATATAAGTTCTGTTTTCTAGTAATAGTCTAGGGTATTTAACTTAAAAGTACTGTCTTTGAACTATTAACAGTACTTTTACAATGTGTGCTTTTTGCATTTGATTTTTATTTAATCTAGTAAAAATACACTCCTTTGTAATAAGTAAAAATATTTGTATGGGTGTGATTTAAAAACATGGCAAAACTTACAATTTAATGTGAACCATAGTGCTATATCTTTTTAGACAATCCCACCCCGATTGTAAATTTGTTGCTGGATATCTCGAATAATGAAGGAAGATAGTATTGTGACATCCACCAGGACTTCCCTCTGCATGGGATTTGCATGCAAAAGAACTGCCTGAGTTGAATAAGAAGACCCATATTGGTACTAAGAAGAAACCTATATATTAGCATTTACTTAGTAATTTTTCCTTAATCATGTTTCAAGTCTAATGTTATCGTAGGGCTGAGATACCTATCTCTGAAGGGATATAGCCTGAATTTTTGGAGTCCTAGGACGTTCTGCCCATTAAGACTTTTGATCAGGATGGTGTGTGAAATGTCAGTTTCCATTGTAAGTTTGTGGGGATCCTTTCCTGATGTGTAAATTACAAAATTCTAGTAAAGCATTTCATCTAGAAAAAACACTAGGAACATATGTTCTAAATGTAAATTTTTTAGAAAAAAATCTTGATATATAACAACTGTGGCACTATTGTAGATATTTTAGTGAAATTTGGTATATGTCTTCCATACATTTTCTGATGAACAAAAAATTTATAATATTTCTACCAGAGGTCTCCATACAGGTTTTTCGAGTGAAATTTTTTTCAGGAAAAAATTCTAAGCCACTGATTTGTCTTAATATAAAAATTTTGCATTTGAAATCTCAATTAATTTCTGATAAAAACAATAAAAATCGTTTGTTTCAGAGTCAAATAAATCTAAATCGTTCACATTTTTTATTATCAATGTGTTCATGTGAATTTTGTAAGCTGAAAGTTTCTTTTTTCTATAGAAAATCAAAAATAACAATTGATGTTAAAAGAACTCTACATTGAAAATTAAAAAAAAATCACACAACAGTCACATCATATTTTTAGTGATTTGACTCTGAAGTAAAACAATCTTTATCTATCAAGCAATAGATCAAATCTGCTCTAAAATGAATGGAAATTTCAAATATAATTTTTATTTTGAGAGAAAGCAGTGAGATACCTTTTTTTTTCACCAAAATCATCATCAGAAAATGCCTCTCAGAAGCTGTGTATGAAAATATCATAATGGTATCTACAATAGTATCACAGTTATCATAAAAAAAAGATTTTTATCCAGAAACTTCTCCACCCTGTATCTCAAAAGTAAAGGTGTTTAGGACATTATGTTAATATGAAGGGTTTTTTCTTAAAATGGGTCCAAGAACTCTTAAATGTATGACCATGTAAATTAAAAAAAAATCTTAAATGCATAATCTAAAGCATGCAGTAATGGGAACATCATCAAATCTTTGAACATTTTACATAATTTTCAAATAATATTATTCAAAAACAAAACTCGAAGTGCTGTCTCACATAATGTTAAGTAAATTTCTGATAATAATGTTGAATAAGCTTTGCTAATTAAAAATAGTATCAAGTATGCTTTTCTGCAAATTTTAAGTACTTGCAGTGACCATGAGAGATTCAGGGTTATTATTCAGTCTAATCAAATTTGGAATGCAGAAATGCAACATTTATATAGAGTATTGAAATATTATATGAAAAACATCAATAAGAAGTATTTTGCATTTGAAGTTTTTTGACCTGATAGCTGGGATATGTGTTATAGGCAGTACCTACAATTTACTATTTAAATGAACCCAAATATATGAGAAACAATATTCTATCAACATTTAACTTGAAGGACATTAATGTTTATTTCTCTCAGACTTCAGATATATGAACATGCACATGATGATACTTACTTTCATCATCACTACTTTCTTGAACTGAATCTTGTGACTCCTCCATTGGAAGTGGTTGATACTGATTAAATTGCACCAATTCTTGGGCGTCCAGTTCTTCATCGTCATCGGTAAATAACATTATTTCATCATTAGAAATCGTAAGTTCGCTGTTATTTGAATTATCTGGATCTGGCAACCCGCTATCTGAATCAGATTCTGAAGAAACCATTGTTGCTATCCCGCATAAATATAACAAATAATTTTCGTTTATCATTTACTTAAAGCCACAGTAATAATATTTACTTTAATATTTAATTTTTACTGTTTGAAAAATAAAATAAAAAATATATATTTATTTGCCAACACTTGTAACACAGAACATTATTTCACAGACATCACAGAACAGAACAATAGAACAAACAGAACACAAATTTTCATTCAAACCATCGAACACTTCGAGCATAAAAGAAGTAAGTCTATGTGTAAAATTTTGGTTACGCTCCATCTGGTGGGCAATAGTATATAATAATATAATCCTACTTTCGAAGGCAAAACTATTTTTAATATTTTAGTTGTGTAATTTTGTGTTGTTATGTAGAAATTAGTGGCTTTGATTCACAAAATTCTAATTATTTTGGTCAGAAAAAAACTGAAAAAAACCGTTATTCATTTCAAGTGTACGCGGGACTTTTAGTGTCATGAATTGTTCCCTTCGAGTAAAAGATTACCTTTTACATGCATACCTAGTGTAATGTTTTTATTTTCACACTCTTCGGGTTCAGTTCAGTTCCCTGATTTATTTAAAAACACACTTCAACTCACTCTAATTTATTTCCACAACTTTAACACAATTTATATTCACAGAACTATTTACAATTTATATTTACTATACGGCAGTCGAATACTAAATGAATGCTTCCGTCGCTCTCCGTATTTATACAGGGTGTAAACGGTTTGAGTGCAAAGATTTTGAGGATCAATACTTCAGGTCAAAACAAATCAAAAAGCTTTATAACATTTTCAGAAATAAACTATAGTTTTGCCAAAAAAAAAGTTAGAAGTTCTTTAGCCTTTATTACAGTGTATAATAGATTATTTCCGGCTTCAAAATGATTGTAAAGCTAAATATGTAAATACTCAATAGCGTATACACCTTTAATAACTGTATTAACAAAGAAAATTATTATTTAAACTCTAAATATTCTGTTATAATTTACCCTACGTTTCTCCGATCAGATGTGGCAACATAGCATATACTCAGTACTACAGCTGGCCGCTGCCATGAATCCTTTTTTGCTGCCCGGTTCTTTTAAGAAAGTGAAAGTGATTTTTGCGTGACATTCGACATAGCGTAAGTTATTTGATTTTCATTTTAAAATATAAATTGGAAAAATAAATAAAATCTGTTGTGAATTGTGAGTTCAAGTGTATTATTTTGTGACAAACAGTGACAATTATACAATTAGGTAAAGACCTGACATGCTATTAATTTGTGGGGAAAGCAAATGTAATTAGTTCTCGGAATTCTCCAGAACAGCAAAGAGATCTCTTTCATGGACTAGATTCTTTGAGAACTGCATCAAAGCATGCCGCCGACCTCGATGCACCAGACGAGCAATATTTTGGATTCCCCGAAATATCTGATGAACGCCGCTTCCTCTAAGCTTCGACAAAATTCAAGCAATTCTCATTAATGCTAGCGGTCGGCGTCGTGTCGATAGACAAACAATATTTCGGCTTCCCAGAAATATCGGAGGAATGTTGCTTCCACGAATTCTTGTCATTGCCCTCCTCCTTAAGACCATTTCGTCCCGGAATGTCCCAGAATCCTTCCTGGTGTGACGATATTTGCAGGACCGTTTCGACAATGGGAAGTTTGATGGAAGTAACAGTCAACGGTCTTCGAATCTGGGCTGCGAATATGGAGACAGCATGTCGAAAACACTGAATCGACAGATAGTTTACATCATACTTCTCACTACCCTCCAATTCAGTCCATCCAACCCAAATGCTATCTTTGGGATCGCCAATTTCTTCAGATTTTTCTTCATCATCGAAGTCCTCAATTCTATCTTCTTCCAAAGATGTATGTTGGCTTGTCCTGCGAGAATGTTTTAGTTACCAAATAGAAGACGTCTCTAATCTCTGGTACCCCCTGATTGTCTTCGAGATAGAGGACCTTGCCCACAACCGGATCTTGCTCCCGTAGCTTCTGGAATTGGCCGTACTTCTTGACAAGCACATTGGCTATGTCTCTAGACATCCGGAGATCGCGAGTCACACAATGAGCCAGGGCATTTTCTATGGGCACCTCAAACAGGTCTCGGGTTCCTCTCTGGTCACGTCGTGCGGCACTCTCTCCCTATCCAAGTTCAATACCATAAACTGTTGGAAGGTAATGTCTTCATCAGGTGGTAGGATGCTGCGGACTTGGACTTGCTCAACTTCGCCGTCATGACTTCCGGCATAAGGGGCTAACCTGTTGAAATGGTTTTCCTCGAGGTAGCTTCCTTATTCTGTAGACAACATCGTTGATTTTCTTTACAATTTGGTACGGTTCCTTCCAAGATCTCTGTAACTTGGACGAATATCCACGACGACGTTGCGGGTTATACAACCAAACAAGATCATCAACTTGGAATTCCCCTCTTAATTCTCGTCCCATAATAACACTGGCTGGGGTCTGACCCGTGGACTCGTGCACAGACGAACGATATGCCATTAGAAACAAGTGAAGATACTGGTCCCAGTCTCTTTGGTGGTAAGAGACTACCTTTGACAAATGGCAGTTAATGGTTATATTCATCCAGGTGCGTTCCCGCAATTTGTTTAGTGTATTGTTTTCAATTTGATTGAATTACTTCATTGATTTTTAAACTTCTGCACCTTTTCTAAAACATTCCGTCGCGCTAATGCTAATTTTAAGTGTTTTTGGATTTGGTTTTTTTTTGGATATTCTCTATGGAATGTGCCATCGAACATATTCCACATCCGTTCGACCACCCTATCCGATTGCGGGTGTAATGCTGTCGTCCGTGTTTTATTGATCTTCAGAAGTTTGCAGACATCTTGGAAAAGTGTGAACTTCTACCTTGGTTGAAGTGCAACTCCTAAACGGCTGATCCATTCCTTGACAAGGATGTAATGCTGACGACCGTGTTTTATGAATTTTCAAGAGCTTGCAGACGTCTTGGAAAAGAGTACACTCGAAATTTCTACCTTGCCATAAGCTTCTGTCCATTTACTTAAATAGTCCATCACCACAACAATGTACTTATTTCCGGAGTCAGAGTTAGGACATCAATCTCTACTCTTTCTAATGGACTGGCGACGTTATACTGCTTCATGGGAGCTTTTGCGCGCTTCTGAGGCTCATTACTTGCTGCACAAATCGTACATTTCCGACACCAATCCTTGACTTCGGCTTGGCAATTTACCCATCTCCCAGATGTCCTCCGGTTGTACCATCTGTTTTCTGTCCCGGCCCTCCTCTGAAGTTTCCAGCACGCACTTCAGGAGTCCGTTCTCCATAATGAGGGAGTTCCACTGAGCCCAGTATGACTTTATGGTAGGTGAGAAACGGGAACCTCTTGCCAAATAGGTTTGCAGTCTTCTTCCTTCCACCGGATAACTTCTTTTTACTCTGAATACAATTACTGGTCTTTATGGATCTCCTCAGATTGCCAATGGTCATTGACGGCGGTAGTTCTACAGAGAATAGCCCCTTTTTCTTCAACTCGCTGACAATGTTTGCAATCATCAGGGCATCGTCTCATCCATAAGGCATCAGCATTCTTATGGCTTGTTCCAGGGCGATGTTCAGTCTCGAAGTCGAATTCTTGCAACCACTCAATCTACCTGGCCACTTGTCCTTCGGGGTTTTTAAATTGCAGGAGCCACTTCACTGCTGCGTGGTCGTCAGTCCTAAGGAGGAATCTCTTACCATAGAGGTACTTGTAGAAATGTTATACCCCCTTTACCACAGCCATAAGTTCCCTGCGAGTAACGCATTCTGGCTTAATAACTTAAAACGGGGGCACTGACCAATGCACTCACTTTTCAGGGTTTCAAATGATCGCTTGCATTCCTCGTCCCACTGGTACCTCACCTTTCCCAATGTGAGTCTAGTAAATGGCTTGGCGATATTGGCAAATCATGCAACATACCGACGATAATACGTGCATAACCCCAGGAAACTTCTTAACGGGTGGATATTTTTAGGTATCGGCCATTCCTGGACAGCTTGGATTTTCTGTTTATCAACAGCTACTCCCTCTGTGGGAACCACATGCCCAAGACAATGCACCTCTTCTTGGAATAGCTGGCACTTCTTCGGGCTTAACTTTAATCCGAAACTTCTAAGTAGCCGAAATACGTTTTCCAGGTACTTCACGTGGTCTTCAAACGATCTTCCAACCACAATAATTGACGATATTATTGTGGTTGGAAGATACACCTGGCATGTTTTCCTTGAAAGCCCTTTTAACACTGTTTCCATCAATCTTTCAAAAGTCGCTGGAGCATTTCACAACCCAAATGGCATCACCGCGAATTGGTAAAGTCCTGAGCCGATGGTAAAAGCAGTCTTTTTTTCCCGGTCTTCCTTACCTAGTTCCATCTGCCAATAACTGCTCTTCAAGTCCAAGGTGGAAAACATCTTCGATCCAGCCAACATATCTAGAGTATCGTCAATTCTTCGTAGAGGGTAACTATCTTTGTTCGTGGCGTGATTTAGTTGCCGATAGTCCACGCAAGATCGGGTCGAACCGTCTTTTTTTTAACCATGACAACTGGAGAAGCCCAAGGGCTATGGATTGGTTCAATAACACATTCTTCCCCCATTTTGTGGACTACCCTATCGGCTTCTTATCTTTTGGTTAGGGGTAGTCTTCTCGTCGACTGTCGAATTGGCTGAGCGTCCCCGGTATTAATTTTATGTTTCACCAGGTCTCTTTTTCCGTTCCATACATCGAAGATATCCTGGTAGTTTCTAACGATGTCTCTCAATTTTACTTTCTGGTTTGGTTTTAAATTCTTGGAAGACTCTGTTATGAATTTGTCCAACTCTTCAGATAGTTTACTTGGTAGTATTACTGTATGTTGTGTGCTTCTGAATACAGAGGAAACTGTTGAACAGTGCCCCAAAATTGTTCCTTTCGTTAACGCAACCGAGTAATTTTTCGCGTTCATTACTCTTACAGGAACAATCTTCTTTGCACGAAACAGTGTGTTTCCCAGTGCGATTCCCATGCCTACATTTTCGTCGTTAAGTTTGGGATCAAACATCATTACTGTTCCAGCTTTAGCTTTCCCCTCTAGGCAAGCATCTACAATAATGTCATCTCTCCCCGAAACATTTACATCATCTGCTAAGATTGCTCCAAGGATAGACGTCTTTCCCATGGAGCACCACTTCTTCGTCAGAATTCCACTTTTAGAGTTTAATTCGAATCCCTTGGAGTGCATAACATCCACTCCAATGATGACTTGGTCTTCGATGTCCGTCAGTAATGCCCGATGTTGGAATGTTGTTTTTTCTCAAGAACATTTCGACTTCTATTTCCCCATGGACCTTAGCTGCTTCTCCTGTCGCTGTTCGCAGTTGCGACTTTGTTGTTTTAACTTTGTCTCGTATAAAACAATGTTGGGCCTCATGACTGTTTTCGTAGCACCAGTATCCAGTAGCACACTGCTTCTTATTAATAAGGCCATCTACAAAGATACTTTTAACATGGTTGCATAGTGAAGCGACATATGCGTTCATAGTTGAGACTTGTTGGCTATAGCTCGACAATGGTCCTTTTACCTTGGTATTCTTTAGTTTCCCCGACGAGGAAGTCGGTACTCCGTTGCTCTAATTGCATCGACTCTGGATATTTCCTACGTAACGACACTTCCGACATCTCATTAGTCTTTATTTTGTAAGGACTTCCTCTACTATCTTCCTTACAGATGCTTCCTCATTTCCGCCTTGTTCTGATTCGGACTCTGGCTTGACTTCTGCAGGTAATTTTCGCAGCCACGAATTCCAGTGCTCGAGCCAGTGCATCCACTAATCGAGTGAGTCGAGCTAGTGTCAATGCTTGTAACGCTTCGTGGTCCCAAAGCATAGTCGTCCATCGTCCATCCAAAAACGCTTGGATTGCTAACCTTTCTATAACATTTTCCGGTGTGGATGGAAAGGCAAGGTGAACCAGACGGGCAATATCAACTTCAAACTCTTGTAGGGATTCATTCGCTTTCAGGTGGCAGTTTTTCTGTTGGTCCTTACCTAAGTTCTAAATGTTTGACCAGTTGTTCGTAGTCTTCTTGCTCAGAGACATTCAAGGTTTGCAAAATATTTGTAGAGGGTTACTGTTATTGCTTCTGCTCTGCCGACCATCCGTTTAACAGCCTCGAATTGGCGCCTATAATTAGTCCATGACCATTTTCCATCAAATTGTGCAGGTTTCATTTTGTGTCTTGCTACTACACTTCTTCCGGACTGTTTCTGCTTTCGGTCTTTGGTGGAGTTTCTTCCCTTTGTATTGTGACTACCTGTTCTTTTATTTTGCTAATCTCATCCTCCATTATTTGCTTTACCTCTTCTATCAGCGTTTTATTTTTGTCTGTCATCTGTTTCAGCTCTTCGACCATTGTCTGCTTTAGCTCTTCTATTCGTGTTCGACCATTGTCTTTTTTAATTCTTCCATCCGAGTTTCATTCTCGACTATTTTCTCTTCCATGATTTTTCTGTATTATGCTTTTCAAAATTTATTCTAGGGATTTAGAATTTCCTGCTAATTTATCTTCTGTTTTAGAATTTTCTTGTAATGTTTGTAGCTTATCTTCTAAAGTCTCAGAATATTCTAGTAATTTATCTTGTAAGGTTTCTTTGAAATTTTTCATTTGTTTTAATAGCGTAGTCATGTCTCCATTACCAGAAACTTCACACAAATAAGTGTCGGGATTGTTACTTTCATTTATTAGAGCATCGCGTAGCCGTTGTGTTAATTCACTTTTCTTCCCACTAATTTCTAAATCCCTCTCTTCTAGTTCTTTTATTAAATCCGTCACTTTCAATTGGTCCAAACTTACAGCTTTAAACATTGTCAGTCAATTTATTTTCCAGTTCTAAAGTTCCACAAACACACCTACACCTTTCACCACTGTAATGTTTTTATTTTCACACTCTTCGGGTTCAGTTCAGTTCTCGGATTTATTTAAAAACACAGTTCAACAACTTATTTTCACTACTTTAACACAGTTTATATTCACAGAACTATTTACAATTTATATTTACTGTACGCGGCAGTCGAACACTGAATTAATAATTCCGTCGCTCTCCGTATTTATATATTACTTCTCGGAATTCTCCAGAACATCAAAGAGCCCCCGAGAGATTTCCTTCATGGACTAGATTATTCGAGAACTACATCAAAGCAAGCCGCCGACCTGGATGCGCCAGACGATTCCCCGAAATATCGGATGAATGCCGCTTCCACGAATTATCGAATGAATTCTTGTCACAATAGTAATCGGGCTTTTGTTAAGGCGGAATATTATTTTCAGTCACTGTATTATAATAGTAAAAGAAGATAGGAAAGAAAAACGCCGAAGATTCAGAACCCATTCAGTTGGAACAAACTTAAGAAACACACTCCAAATGGCAGAGAGTACAAGAACAGTAAGAAGTAATAAAAAAACATAAGATGGTGCTTGACCAGCTAGTTAACAGTGCCTTAGATCGAAAATCACTAGTAGTGACAAATGATTTCAAAACCTGGGGTTCAAACTGAGGAAGTAAATGCACAGACAGGAAATGATTGCCCTGTGAGGAACACAGGAAGCACTGACCGTTCGTTTTTCTTACGCATTTGTTTGAGGAGAGAAACAATTCAATTATAGAGATAGTCTTTGCTATCAGCGACCTTATAAACGGTGGCACTAAGCTATCCTGTGGACTATTAGCACTCAAAATATGTGCGTATATGATATTTATCACATACGCGCACACACACGTGAGAGGGTTAGGTCAATGAGCTACAGGAAAGCCCACATATGAACTACTTATGTTCAAATACAGGGAATCTCATTAAAGACTTACTAAAGCCATCAAAAGCAGTAAATGAGGTGACACCACTTAAAAGTAACCCAAATCACCAACCTACTCATCGAGAATAGCTTAGGGGAACAGTTAGGGCAAGAAGATTATTATCACGTAGACGTGGAACCTACTTCATACTGTCTATTTCAGACAATGAACTTCTTGGGCCTACAGCAAGTTTGCAAAAAAAATCACCAGGAATTGATGGCATTCACAACATTGCACTTGAAGAGGCAATCATAACAACACCAGAGGCAATGGAAAAAACAAAGGCAAGTACCCCTACCCAAGAAAAACAAACCACTAGATGTGCTTACAATGCCATCCACTAGAACTTCTAACTGCCTGCCATAAGGTCGATCAAGCATTTGCTCGTCGCTTCCCGCATACCAGTGTTCCGGAATGTTCCTGTAAAAACAAACTGCCTGGTACATACCAAGCAGTTTGTTTTTACCTTCGATCAAATTGTTCCGGAATTCCCTTCGTGTTGCTGGTTTTTATATCGTATTCACAATTTTACTTTTTTATTTCGGATGATTAATTTCTAGGAGATTTCTTAATTTTTGGCAACGTAAAATGACTGTTTTAACATTGCCGCTTTCATTCTGATCGTCTGATATAAATCGACTACCTTTATCTTAGCTCATGGATTCCGGAAATACCACAGACAACGTTATTGAACCTCTTGACTTCAGTCATTTGAATGATATTCACAATCAGATTGCAACAGTAAGGTCTGTTTTTCAGTGGTCCCTAGATGTAGAGGTACGGCAATAGTGACAAATCCCTCAACAAATCGGATGTAGTACGAACAGAGCCCCAAAAAACGTAGTTCATGCTTGTCTCTCGGGACCAGCCAATCACGAATGCCTGCTATCTTGTCTTCGTTTGTGCCGATTCCTGACTCAGAAACGAAGTGGCCCAAAAACCACCTCTTTTTGGCACTTGACACACTTCTTAGAGTGGACTCTCAGGTTCGCACTCTAAATTCCGGAAAATACTTCGCCGAGGTTCTTCATCGAATGTGCGGCCCATGACATAAATGACTTCGAGGTATACTAAACTTATCCCAAAGGTCAACCCGCTCAATACATATTCAATTAACCTGAAAAGGCCCTTTACTAGTGGAGAACGCTGTCTTTTCTCTGTCAAACCTGTCAATATATCTACTCTTTAGGTCTAGTGTAGACAACCAACGAGACTCTGCTACTGTGGTCAGATCGATTAGGGGGAGTGGATAGCTGTCTTTCTTCGTCACAGTTCAATTTTATGTAATCTCGGCAAAATCGGTTGGTTTCATACTCCTTTTCACTTTAACAACGGCAACAGGCTATGGGCTGATGGATGGCTCAATAACTCTATTTTGTAACATAGACTAGATGTTTTTCTCGAGTGTCAGTTTTTTCCCCAATGGTAGTCGCCTAGGTGGTATTCTTGTGGGCTGAGCCTTTCCGGTATCTATTCCGTACCGGATGATGTTTGTACGGCCGATAGTATCATCTTGACTATTAAAAATTTGCCAGTGATTTCCGATAAATTGCTTAGCCTTCTGCTGTGCCTCTGGTGTATGGTGTGATAATTGGTCGGCAAACTGTTTTAGAAACTCTTCACCAGGACCTGTCTCCTTTGCCAAGGTCTAGTGAGCTTCTTCACAATTGATAATGGTATCTACTGGCTCGGAATAAGCTATTTCTTGACATTGGCAATTCTGATGTCGTTGTTGGACATATTCAGGATTCTAATTGGTATGTTTCGCCCGGTTTTAACTATAGCCCGTCCAACCAAGTAGTCATTAGCTAACTTTACGGGGTCCACCATTCCAACGCAACTCCCAGGATTTCTTTATAGGTGTCCATGAATAAATTTGTTCCGTTCGATAGGGAATTATGGTTACGGCTTTCACTACAATTTTTATGGAAGTCACTGAGCTGTTCACAAGCTTTCAATACAAATTCCTCATTTAAGAACTGTAGAACATCATATCTAGGGTCGAACATGAACTCAGATTGGCTAATTATGTCCATACCAAGGATAAAATTGTCCCCAATCTCCACTACTAGGACCCTATGCCGGATTATATTGTCCCTTATCTGCAGCACGACATCTGCCTCGTCCTGTATTGACATGGACCCGCTGGTGACTTTTCTGGATGTTGTTGTTAATTAGCCGGACTGGCAATGGACACAGAGGCGCCGATGTGAAAGGTGATGGTGATTGCGGCCATTGATGGTGATAGAGCCAAAAAGAAGTAATTCACCTAACTACAAAATCATGTTTTTTATGAATTTTATAACAAGTTACATCAATTAAATAGTTTTGTTTTTCTAAATTTTGTGTTCATATGACCATATGAATACGTTGCATTATATATTGAAACGCTGTACATTTATTATTGTTTCTGAATTAATGAACGATACTTCATATTTAGAGTAACATATTTTTTATAAAATTACTGTTACATTTTATAATATATTTGTAGGCGGTAAAAAATATATAAACTTTCAAAATTTATGAAGGGGCTTTTATTCATTCAATCCTCATCTCTAACTACAGGTTCGCCATCAAGTTTTTTTAGATTGGGCAATCGTTTTAAGGCTTCAACTTTCCAAACGGATTCTTCCATACTATCGTAAAGGGGATTCCCAACAAAAAGAAGATCTTCCAATGCCGGTAGATCTTGAAGTTTAACGAACTCTCCTAAAAGCAAAATAATCACAATTATAATAGCTTAATTAGTTAAGTAGAAACAAATGTTGCATACGAAAAATTTCGCATATTACTTAATTTTCTTGCCTTACAGAAAGTTATAATCATTTTTAGTACTTAATTTAGTATATTTTAACAAGCAAGCAGTAATTTTGAACAGCAGCAACACATTGAGAAGCATGAACAAAAACGAAGCTACTCACTCTTGTATTATTTCAAAATTATATCTATGTATACCCTGCGAGTGTAGAATTTTCTTTATTGTTAAGACAAGACAATCTTGACACCAATGGTTCGGGAACACCATAAAGGTACCTATTCCAAAAGTGAATATAACGAGAAGGAACTAATCAGATATAAACGATAATCGTAATTGCCAACGATATTATTGGCGAACTAAGTTTCTAAATAAAAAACATGTCTCGACCACTTCTAGAGCCGCTATCGCAAAGTATCAGCAGGCACTCCCCTAAGTGGTCGTCGTAAGGGATTAGGTAACCTAGTAAACATACCTACCATAAGTGTACCCCGATTTGGGGGTGTTCACCCCTTCCCCAAACGAAATTAAGCAAAATATTATTCACTACATTTGCATTTACAGTTATTACCAAGTGGTCACAACGAAGAGAAGTAATTCTCATCTGTACCCGTTTAGAACTACTGTACAAGAGATTATTACTAAAATGTAATTACTAAGTAAGATCAGTTTTTTGACAAGGGTTTTTTAAATATGGACCGACCCCCTACCCCCGAAATACGAGCCCCACTGGCGGCTCCAGAGGGGGGCTAAGGGGCTGAAATATTTGAGTGGTATGCTTTTTTAGTGTTTATTGTGCTACCAAAAAAAACTTTCCTTGACTACTTTTGTAGTTTATGCTAGTTGATAAAAATGAAAATGCATTTCGAATATAAACAAATATTAGTAAATTTTAGTCAATTTCATTTTTCATGGCAATTATAAATTTCCATCCAATCAGTTGCATGCCTAAGTCTTTTGTATTGTAACTAGTCAAAAGGACTGACTTAGATCGACCAAGCTATATTTTTTACTTTAATCAAGTTTTAATAAACGTCAGAAAAAGCATCATGAGGAATAAAAATACATACAATATTTTAAAAATTATTTGTTCAAGAGATATTGACAACGATAAACGAGAATCGACACATTGCCCATCTATTTATATCTCCAAACTATTAGACCTAAAATTTTGAAAAAAAAATAGAAATGTAGGGCCTAACTTGAACTTTAAAGGAAAAATAATGAGAAAACACAAAAATGTTTTCAAACGCGTTATGTAATATATCAACTGAAAGGGATAAGGAATAAAATATATTTTTTAAGTTTTTTTAAACTCATTTGTTTAGAAGGTAATAAAAAAGATAGAAAAAGCGAACCGTTCCTCCCTTTTCAAACTAGAAGAACTAAAATTTTGACAAGAAATTAGAAATATAGGGCTTTACTTTACAGGAAACTGAAAAAAAATAAGGAGAAAACCCTAATATTAATTTTAGAGTGCAAATTATAAAATTAATTATAAAATAAAAAATTAAGTATAATTTCAAACGCATCATGTAAGTATCTAATAAAAGGGTTCATTATGATGAATACGAATATTTTTTTCATATGTTTAATTTGGTAAAAACTATGAACAAAAGTATATAAAAATCAAACGCATTGTGTAGCAGATCAAATGAAAAGGCTCGTTGTGAGAAATAAAAGTGTACATATTTTTATAAATCTAAAACACATTATTTAAAAGGTATTAACGAAAATATTAGAAAATACACTCATTCCCTCTATGTCTGAAAATGTAAAACTAGAAAGAGATATATTATGATTTATCTGCATTATAATAAATCTCAAAGGTGGTACGCGGAACCCTTAGTATTCGAGTCTAACTCGCCCTTGACCAAATTATTATTTAATCGCTAGTGTTTTCGAACTTATAGATAATTAAAACCAGGATTCAGTAAAATTACATAACTTGTCAATGTTAAATTACTTATTTTAAGAATTAATCATCATTGACTATCTGCCTAATTAAAAAATTAAGGGGAAAAAGTAAAATAAAGTACCTACTTACCCCATTCTTTTATTAAATTATTTCCTACGTACAACACCTTAAGTTTCTTTAGGACTTGTATTCCTTTAACTTTTTCAATAATGTTGTAAGATATCCAAAGTTCTTCAAGCGTATCAGCGACACCTTCAAGTCCAGAAAATGATTTTATATAATTGCGTCCTAAAGATAGAATTTTCAAGTTTTTTAATGCCCCAATCCCTGCTATTTTCTCAATCATATTCGTCGAGAGGCTAAGTTTTGTGCATTTGGTTAATGCGGAAAGTGAGTTGTCCATCTTTTCTATAGGAGGAAATTGGAATTGAAATCCCACTTCTGTGGCTTCCGCTATCGGTTCATTGGGATGTTTTTCTTCCCATCTCTTAATGGCGTCTTTAATTGTTGTGGGTTTTGACATAATTAGACTTTAGTTTTGAAAATGTTAAAGTACACATGACACTATCAGTGTCAGTTCAAGTTAATGATGTATTGATCAAACTTTACTCTTGTTACTAAGGAAATGTAGATATAAATACAATGTGGTCCATAAGTATGGAATAAATCATTTTAAGCGTTATTATGAATTTGTAGTCAATTTGACAATTTAGATGTATGAAAATATTACCCCCTTCTTCCACCACCGGTGAATAATAAGCAACCCCCATAAATTTTAACTATAGACCCGAGATGTAAGACTGGCATCTAGGATTTTCGAGAGAAATAGCACACAGAGGTTCCGAATCTGGAGCCGTTACGTGTATTTACTGTTCTTCCTTAACTCCTAGGACAGAATGTCACGATAAAATTTTCAGGTTACTTCACCTGTCAGAGATATTGAATACTGTTGCGAAATTTACCTAAGCCGGCTCTGTTTCATTCCAGTACGACATCGATCGCTTTTAGGACAAAAAAATGATCTCGAAATGGCTCGGCAGCTGTAGAATTGATACGAGAGTTTTCGAAGCTGGTTTTAAAAGGAGTGACCCACCATCGCGGCAGTGAGTTAGTGCAGCGAAGAGCTTATGTTGAATTATTATTGTGATATTCGAATCAGCTATTGTGTATATTTGATGTAAATAAAAGTTTCTAGAAAGTGAGAGAGAAAATTAGTTTTTAAATTTAATTGAACCCACGAAATTTATAACAATTTGGTGATCAGAAGTGCAGGATTAAGTGAAGTTAAAATCGTAATTTGATTTATGGAAACTAGAAGCATGGAAAAAACGGACGAAACTACCAAAAAAATAGTCAAGCAGGTTACGGAGGGACTAGACGAAAAAATAGCCCAGATTCTGGAAAAACGAGACAAAAAAGAGAAACAACATCTGGAAGAAATTCAGAAATCTATGAAAAACAACACAATTTAATTGAAGGATTATTTTCGAAATTTGAGGAAAAACGAGAAAATGAGTTTAAAATATTTGAACAAAAACAAGATCAAATTGAATTAAAACGACAAAATGAATTTAAATTATTAGATGAACAGAGACGAAATGATTTTAAAATATTTGAAAAAAAAACAAGGCAAAACGGAAGAAAAAAGACAACTGCAATTTGAACAATTAATGCAAATAGTAGCACAAGTTAATGAAACAGTTAATGACAGAATGCAAATAGTTGAGTCAGACATAAATGACATTAAGACCATTAAAAATACCGGAGATATCGGTCTCACATCTCGAGTCTATAAATTTAGTGCTATGTATCAAATACATAAATAAATATTCGAGAGGACATTCTATTGTGGGAAGCGCAACTGATGAAGGTTCCCTGATCAGAAACAATATTATATATATATATATATATATATATATATATTAGATGGTTTCCGGGAATTCATCCGCGTAGTTAATAACTGATCCCTGCCGGGATCGATGGTAAAATGACGACGTTTCGGCACAGTCACACCTGCCCTCTTCAGGTCGGTTCGCATAATTCTCGTAGCCTTCTGCTTTCGCTTCTAGTTACTCGAATACTGATATTTTCAGGAGCGCGCACGGTGTTATATAGTCGCGGCTCGGCGCCTATTGGTTGGCACCGTGAACGGCTGCGTGTGATTGGCCCTGGGCGCTCAGTGGGAGCGCCTCCCGCCTGCTGATTTGTTATTTCCGGTTGAGTTGTTATTGGACGGGTCCGGGTCGGTACTGTGTTTAATAGAATTTTCCAACAATTCGATAAGTTCTGGAAATCCAGAACTTATCGCAGCCGTTCACGGTGCCAACCAATAGGCGCCGAGCCGCGACTATATAACACCGAGCGCGCTCCTGAAAATATCAGTATTCGAGTAACTAGAAGCGAAAGCAGAAGGCTACGAGAATTATGCGAACAGACCTGAAGAGGGCAGATGTGACTCTGCCGAAACGTCGTCATTTTACCATCGATCCCGGCAGGGATCAGTTATTAACTACGCGGATGAATTCCCGGAAACCATCTAATACATTTAGTGCCCGCGAAAACTTAAAAACAAATATATATATTTATATATATATATATATATATATATATATATATATATATGTCTTGCGTACAAAGGAATGACACCTCGAAGAGTATAAGAAAGGGAGTCGTGTAGTACCTAGTTCGAAAACTATTTTCATTCTGTGTACAACAATATTAAATTTTCAAATTTGGTGCAATAATAACAGAGAATTTGCTTTGAAATTGTAAAACTTTGATACTTGAATGAAGGAAATAATATCACATAAAGTTTAGGAAGTATTTTTTATTTTATTTTATAATTAAATTAAATGTTCGAAATGACCACCATTCAATTCTTGACAATAAGCGCGATCTTGGAATTTTCGTACACTTTATAGGATCTCTAGGGTTAGATTATTAATGTCTACTGTTAATCTAACTTTCAAATATGCAATATTGTCTAATCTATTCAAATATACTTTTGATTTTAAATAACCCCATAAGAAGTAGGCGAAAGGATTGAGGGATCTCGATGGCCATTCAAATGTTCCACGTCTTCCAATCCACCTGGTGGGAAAAAATCGTTCAAATAATTTCTTATAATACGTGTGTAATGAGCTGGAGCTCCGTCTTGTTGGTATCAAATTGATCTATCTATTGCATTTGGACCATTAACATCAGGAACAAGTCTTTGTAAGTAGTGTAAGCTGTAAAAAGTTAAAAAAAAATCTACATAAACCTCACAATTTATTGTACCTTAAAAAATCAGGTCCAATAATTTTTTTGTTAATTATACCAGCCCAAACGTTCACAGGGATCCCCGTACTTGGTAGTGGGGAAATTTTCAAGGTCACGACCCGTTACTTGATTACAATCATGGCACCACCCACACTCATCGGCACGTACCGTGTTAAGTAATCGCCTGGGGGTCAATGAGCTCTGGACACTATAGAACGTTCGGCATGGGCCGTATGTTAGGATATTGTGTGTGAGGCTCACAGCGCTCATACATCTAATGATGATTTTCTGTGATGTTGTGTTCCAATATCTACAGTTTGTCTATTAACCGTCCCATTTAAATAGAAAGTAGCTTCATCATCAGTTCACAGAATTATTTCCTTCCATCAGAATCATCCCCATTTAACACCTGACCAACTGAACTTTATAAGGATGGCATTTTTCTTTACGTAAAGCTCTCTAATCAACATCATTTTTGACGGCAAGTTGACTATGTTTCACCTGCGCATTTTCCTCAATTGCATTTTCCTCAATTGCATTTTTTGCCTTATCCAATTTAACATTTAGACTGTTTTTTGAATACTTTTTAACTGTGCAATTTCACGAAATTTTTTTCTAATTATGCAAACTGTAGATGATGGTATTTATTATTAAACATTTCACAAATTTTGAGTTTTTGTTTTATTACCGCATCCAATCATAATTAAAAGGTATATTCTTTGAGTTTGGATAATTTATCCATAGTTAAATTCGGATTTAGAGAAGGACAAACCGGGGTACCTGACCGGGTGGCATTTTCAGACGACCGAAAATTCATATATGATAATTTATATCAATCGTATGCTCAGCTAATTCAACATCATAAAATATTCATTACTTCTCAGTTCTTTGACCATTCATTCATATGTCATCAATAAACAAGAAGTCATTCTCTGACTGACCATTGTCGCCAAATGAGACAAGTAATTTCTAGAGATTATGATATTTTTGTATCTTTTAGAACATGATGTTTGAACGTTCAATGTAATTTATTGATCTACCTACACCTAGGTACTTGCTAGCACTTCCATTCAAGCATACACCTTCTCGACGTCATTACTATAACAGGGATGTTTTTGGACAAATTAAACAAAAGTAGTTTCGATAGTTTCATTCTCCGTTGTTCTACCCATTCAGTTAGGTGACCCAGACAAAAATAGCGCCATCTATCGGTCGGTAGCATTAACCACGCGAACATACGTTTATACTGTGTGGAATATTGTGTGAATATAACCTAAACGGTTCTGTCGTTTAAATAACAGACGCACCAATGATTACATATACATATTGTCACATCATTTAATGTTATACTACTAAAAGAGAAATTCTTTTCGAAATTAATAATCTGTAACAAAAACCATGTATTCGAAATAAACAATAGGGACAAAAACTATAAAGACAAGGAAAGTTCCAGAATGGAGTGGAGTTTAGTAGATAACCCAGTAGTGAAACAGCTATTACCAAGGTGTTGATATAGTCTAAAAAAGTAGTTAGTGAAATTTATTTGTGAATTTGTATGTAAATATAAAGTACAAATAGTCTGAAATTTTAAGAGCAATCATCAGAGTAAAACTGGTGTAAAATTCAGTTACACAGAAAATGTTTTACTCTTATGTATCAAATATTATTTCATATAATTCTAATACCTGCTAAAAATACCCTCACTAATTCGTAGAACAGTCAACACATCTTACTAGCCTGTATAACAAAAACCGTTGTCTCTTTTTTAACCGACTTCCAAAAAGAATTCGTCTCCGTTTTTGAGCGATTACTCAAAAACGGCTTGGGCTATTTTGATGATTTAAACTGCATTATATTAACGAACATTACAGAAAGGTCCCATATAATTGTCTATAACATGAGATTTACGGTTTTCCATAAAATTAGAAAAAAAAGTAAACAAGGGACTAGATTTCAGTGAATTTCAATGAATCTTCACTGTTTCCTCTAAAACCTCTAAAGAAATTTCAATATTATAAATTGTATTCTACAAAGATATATTCCAGCTTGATTCCGTAAAATTTTTCTATAACATAAAACTTACCATTTTACTGAAAATCGGAAAAATATATGCAAAAAAACTGTAAACATCATGGTAAACGTCAAATTTTCATCATAAATATCTAGATAAAATGTCAAGATAAGCCATGAAAGTATATCGTTAAATGGTTTTCATTTTGATTCGTTTGAAGTAAGTTTTTTAGAGACCAAGTTAAGTTAGGGGGCTTATAGTCGCATGAAATGACATAAAATATTCCGTTAGTGTATCGAAATGAAAATTTGTTATGTCGGCGAACTCTTCTATATGGTATATGGTTGTAGGTGAGTGCGTGCGTGCATGTAATATTAGGTGGTGCTTAAGCAGTTGTATACATAGGATGGTTGAAATATAAGTTGGAATTGAATTAGTTATACAGGGTGGTTCTAAAAATATTTTGGCACATAAGTAGTTTCGCATACAAGGTGGTTGAAATATGAGTAGAGTAATACACAGTGGATATTTGCGTTATAAGACAGAGAATAATTACATTTATACAAAAGGTTTTAAAAATTGTTAGAAGCAGTTGAATATACAGGATGGTTGAAATATAAGGTTGAGTATAATTACAGTTTAAAAAAGTTATATAGTTTGGAACATAAGTAGTTGCTTAGATATAAGTTGTTTGAAGTAAGGCAGGGGTAAAATTATTGTTAATCAGGGTGTATCAAAAATTTGTTATATAAGCATAAGCAGTTATGATATTTAAATTATGGGACGTAAGACAGGGTATAATTGTAGACATGGGTTAAAAAAAATTAGAAGCAGTTGCATATACCGGGTGGTTGAAATAAATGGTAGAGTAAAATTGTAGTCATAAAATGTGGTACAAAAAGGTGAATTTTGTTATATAGGGTAGACAATGAGCAGGTGCATAAATGGAATTCTAGACATATGGGGCGAAGTAAAATCATTGGTAAACAGGAATAATTTAAACAATAGAAACATAGAAAGAGTCTATAGTGTGGAGAGGATTTATACTTATACAGGGTGGTTTTAAAGATACCAGGACCGTTGTAATATTGTGTTGATGAATAATAGTTGTACAGGGTGATTCAGAAAATGATAGATCAATAAGTTATATAGGGGTGACCTATACACAGAAGCATATAGAGTGTGGATGCAATATAAAGTGAATTAGTTACATATATAGAAAGTGGCCCAAATAAAAAAGTTAAAATATATTTGGAAAATATAGGCAGAGAATAAAAATTAGAGGGAGAAAAAGAGAGAGAGAGATAAGAATACGCTAAAATTTTCAATTGCATTGTATCTTAAATCAGATAAAAAAGAAGATGTCCGAAAATAGTGATTGATTGCACACGGTTTCTAAACGATTTTTATTTTAAGTCAGCCGAAGTCGTTCTTTTTTAAATATAAATTATTTTCGACAATTAATAACTCATCCGTGGTTTTTTACAAACTTCGACAAGACACATGTACTCATTTTAATTCTAATTGTCAACACATTACCTAAATATGCGAAGAGTGGCACATGCTCTAAAGAAGCACCTCACAAAAGTGGGCGAAAACACTTAGTTCGTTCTATCTAACATAAATCTTATTACTATTCAATCTCTCTGGCTCAATTATACGTAATCTTTTTAAAAATATATACTTTTGAGGAAGATCCATAATTTTTATATGATACGAAGTTAACTTACTATTCAATTCACTTCAGCTCTTGGGCAGGGTAAGGGAAAACGTTAATACACTGACAACACCAAAATGGATGGCAAATATTCTTTATTTAAATTTGTTGTCATATATATATTCACTATACATTGTTTACCTAACCTTTACAAAAATACAAAGTCATTTTTACTGGGTCTTTCAATTGTCAGAAATAATGTAAATTATTTGTAAAAATTAGAATAATTGTTAATAAATATAAATTCATAAAATCCATACAATGTGTAACATATATAAAAAATTAGAAAAGTGACTTATACCTACAAGTATAAACATCAACATGTTGTTAACTAACAACAAATATTTAAAACAATATTCATATAAATCCTTCATTTATTTAATTTATCAGATATATTTTTTGCATTATTTATATACATAAATGCCTAACTATCTACACAACGCTACTTTTTCAAAAACAGCCACGATTTTGAAGACAATAACTTAAATCAATCTGTTACTGATGTCTATCACAAATAACTAAGGTCTTTAGGGTTGTCCTCGCTGACGCTTCTAGTTACAACACTTGTTATGTAACCAGAAAGCTGACAAGGCCACATGCGTAACTCTAAAACGTCATCATTTTACCGATTCCACAACTTACTTATATCAACTAAGTGAAGTACTAGTGATGATTGTTTGTTGGTTTATCAAAAGTATTATAATACTAATATACCGCTATCGCGCGGAAGGGTCACCGACCAAGAGAGACAGCAAATTATACAGTTTTACGGTACCTGAATGATTGTGCGCAAGCGTTGCCACAGAATAAACAGAGGAAACATAATCCCAACGACAGAAGAAAGAAATGAAGCATTTTCAAACATGCGCATAGATCCGAAGTACAGTACAACTTTATAGACCTATATATGTTTGCACCGTGATGTTTGCACCTTTTTCTAGACTTCGCTAGCAGTATATTAGTACTAAGTATATGTATTTCATAATAATGTTGAAGAGCTCTCTGGTGGTAAGGTTTGGAACTTGCCGAAAGTAATTTTCAAATATATAATAAGAAATTATTAATACATAAAGATTACAGTAAAATTTTTTTAAACATAATTTTACTTTCACAGTTATTAAGTATTTTTTCCATTATTCAGATCGCGAAAACTAATCAGCTGATCCCGACGACAATTCAAAAGGTTTACATCAATTTCAATAACTTTTTTTGCCAAAATTATATTGTTGTATATTCGTTCAATCCAAGATAAACCCAAGTATTTAAAATGAAAACAATTTATTTTGGTATTTATTCAGAAATACCACCAAAGATCATATTAAAATTGTTCCCTCGCCAATAGTAATAATGGTTTATTCTAATGTATGGAATAAATTTCATAACCCTTTGCATTATCCCAGTAAGAACATACTTAGACTGACTGACTTTATTATTTTAGTAATATATTTTCTCACAAACCATTATTATCCTCCCACATCATTTACCAAGTTAGGAAGTAACTAGCAATTATTTTAACGCAAATGAGAAAATTGGAATTAATGTTTCCTTTGGTACAGCATTTTATTTATTTGACCGTAATATCTTGAAGTATTCAGAAATGTGAATATTTTTTATTTGTCTTAAAAATAAATAAATTCTTATGAGTATGAATTAGTGAGTTGAAAGTAAAGTGAAGAGATAATTATATTTTAAAAGTTTCTTGCCAATCGTCGGGGCTTCGTTAGATTCCAAATAAGAAATAATCCCTAAAACTACGAGAAATAATTCCAATGAAAAGGAGGTTTATTCTAGAAGAAGAGAGGATTTCCAAGATTGACAAATGTAAATAATAACGCTGAAGATTTGACAGCAGAATTAATGATACAAAAACGTCCCATAGTAATATTATATAAGGTAATAAAAAAGGAGGGTATACCACACAGAGAAGCATTTTCCAAAATGGAAGAATAACATATGATTGTTCAGGATCTGCAATACAATATATAATATGAAAAGAAATCACCTGCGAAATAAAAAACTTGAAAAATGAATATTGAAGATGAGAAAAATACAATAACAGAGAAGGTTCTGAATTACATGTTATCATTAGAAGGTATCAGTATAGAAGTAAACCCACAATAAGTTAATAGAATTGGGAGTGAGCATAAAATTATGGAATATAGTTTTGTTAAATAAATGGGAAACCTTAAAATACTGTAATACTGTGCAAAGATATTGTAATTTTAAATGAAAGACGGTTAAAAAAATTAATCAAAGGATATGAAACTTGAAGTATTGATAGGTTTTGGAGGGATCATGAGTATTTAAAAATCATATTAATAATCATGAAAATTTGGTTTTGTGTCATCGATATGATACGATAGTGATGATTATCCCCACTGTGTGTGAACTAAACTGCATAGATGTTAACGGTAATGAAACCAGCACAGAATTAAGAAAAAATATCAGCCGTGCGGATTGGGATAAGTATAAGAAACTATAGAGAAGAGTCGGTATGAAGTAGAGATAGAAAAAATGTAAGAAAACTATAGAGAGTCTGAATGGAATAGTGACAGAAAATGTAATATGGGATATTATGGAAAAAGTTATAAGAGAAAAAAAAGATCAAACCATACTGTTTAAGAAAAAAAAAAGATTCTGGCAAGATGTCCACCAATTTAGTGGGATGAGCAATGGTCCCCAATGATGTTTCAAAAGATAATATCAATGAGGGAATTCATAAAGACCTAAAGAATGAACAGTATTGAATACTCGCACAGAGTAGGAGAGGAGGAGTTAAGCTCACTTATTTGATGAAAATGGAAAACATTCTTGAAGATAGATTAGACCCTAGCCCAGGAGATGATAGAATATGTTACAGTGTGATAAGTTAACAATATTTGTTAATAAATGTTTAATTAGCGGACATATTCATGAAGAATGGAGAATCTTGATGGTTTGCCCCTTACTATAACTATAAAGAGAGGTTCTACAAAAAAATAGACCTATCTCTCTTATCATGCTCCAGAAAATAATTAAAAACAAGGCTGGAATGGTGGGTGGAAAATATAAATACATCAGTGAGGAATCAAATTGGGTTTAGAAATGGTATAGATAGATAGCAAATGAATATGATAATTTTAATAATAAGGGGCCATCCATAAATTACGTCACACGTTAAGAGGGTGGGAGAGTGTCAATGAAATGTGACATTGTGTACCAAAGGCCAGGAGGGTGTCACGAGCTTCCTGACATCACATGTGAAATTTATTTGTAAAGAAATTTTTTTTAAATATTACTGATTTCATTTATAAGATTTATGTAGATTTAGGTCCTACCGTTTCACCTGTCGGTTTTTCGTGAGACCATCAACAAGTGCCACCACTTGCACCGGTGACTTCAATGCGTTGCTATTGTCTACTTAACAATTGGCGTTAGTTTTGAATTTTTTAACATAATCAATCGTATTTTATTAATAGAAAATTTTATTAAGAAAAAAGATGGAAACAGCTGTTTTATTTTAACTATTTCTACTAATAAAATGGCCTCTAATATTATTTATATGATTATCTGCATGGTTTAAATTTAAATTTTAATTGAAACAAAAGCTTCTTAATAGAGGTCCAAACTTACACATTCGAAAATAGATGAAAGGGGCACTGAAATGCAAAATTTTCAGACGTCATTCCATTCATTCCCAGACTGTTTCGAGATTGATACCCATATAACTCGCTTTTTGTATAAGGCACAAGGACCAGGTTGCATATTAAGACTCTCTTTATTTATAGAACATCAACAACTTATAGTAAATAAACCAATATAAAAGTCGATTAATATACAATACCAACACAAAATTTGAGATCGTTCCAAATCTTATTTGTCGACATCAGAACACCTAAGTTAAAGTCAGATATTCAGATTTAATTCATTGAGTAACATTTTAAAATAAATATAACTATATTTTAGGCATATTGCTACAGAGTGAGTACAAGTTTTAAACACAAATATGATTTGGAAAGTTTAACAATTTACTGAAAGACAAATTGAAGTGAAACCGGAATATATCCATTTACCGGCTTTTGGGGGAAATTTAAAATGAAACATTGAAGCAAAGAACCCTGAAACAAAATGCGGAGCCTATGCAAAATATATGGTGTACATTCATTCTTATAAGTGTTACTGTGTACAATACGCTATAAAAACAAACTCGGTAAATAAATTCATTTAGTATGTAATAACATTCTAAGTGGTATGGATGAATGGCACAAAAACAGACAGAAGGTCTAAAAGAAGAGATTTTAAATGACAATGTTCAATTATAATTTATTTACTGATTTATTATTATATAATGAACTTGGATAATGAGAAACTCAATAAATAAAAATAACATTGTGCCTTCTTATATGCTTGTTTAATAATTAAATGAATAATAATATATATTCTGGTTTAACGTTTGTTATATTATATTTTGTGTAGGGTTGTAGTTTTTGTGTGTATACCTCCCTCGTGAAACAAAAATAAAATTATGGAAACCTTAGAAAAGTTATTGCATTATAATATTTTTGGAGAGCAAAATTATTCAGGAGGGTACAATATTCATTTTTCAAAGAAAATTTATTTAGTAAGATTCTATTTTTATTAAAAAAGTATTCTATTAGGATAAAAACAGGACACAGCTTAAATCGACCCCATCTGTACAAAATAAATATAAAAGATTATGTGACTGTGGAAACACAGTAATTTAAATCACATTTTCGTTGATTACAATAAAATTGTCTATGCAACTAGCACTCTCAGAGCTCACAGATCTACACAGTTTTTTATACTCTCAACATTTCTAGATCTTTACCTATTATCAAAATCAATTACAGCTTTCCTCAGTAACAGATTGATACAATCTTCACTCATTAACAAAAACCAATCAGCAGTTTTATTGTCACAAAATATGACTCCCTAAAATCCTTAAGTAGGCTTAAAATTAAAAATATTAAAAATGAACAGTGATGATTATTTATTTATGTATGTACAGCATATTTATTTAATATCAGGAAAATGCAGCATAACAAACATGTAATGTACTTCAGAAGTATGAAATCTTTTACTTAAAAAAAAGAATTTAAAGTATGTTTTTTGGTTGTATTGTGAAACAACTGAAACAAATAAAATTAAAATCATTCTTTCATGCTCAAAATTTGTTAGGCAATCCACAAGAGACTTTATACACTTATTATATACTTTTGAAGTACATATTATAAATAGGTCTTTTTAGAATTACAAGATTTTCACAGATGTTCATTATTTTTGTCTGTGAAAACCTACATAATACCATGTACAACAAGGGTGCTTACTCTCAATAATAATAGGTATTTTTATTAAGAGAGAAATCTGATATAGAACTTGAAAGCTTTTTTAAACACTGGTATTTTGCACTGCATGAGATAATTAAACCCAACATACAAATTTTAATGGTAATTGGATATATGCAAAAAAAAATGTTGATCGTAAACACCTTTGATTCATATGTACAGACCCTTAAGTACATATTAAACTATTAAATAAAATGAATATTAAACTGGTAACTATTTTAATGTCAGACTTACAGTACAATCAATAACTATCCCTCACCTAATTTTGTAACTTATGACTAGAATATATTGTATCTATTTCCTAAAGACTTTTTACATCTCAACATGTCAAAATTTGAACAACATGCACAGGGATTTAAACCACATTTTGTCATTATTTTCAAATATTTCTTCAAAGTCCTTTCTTATATAACTCATAACTTTCTTTCAATCCTCCAACTTTTATCACTAACAATAATCAATATTGTGCTTGAGAGAGATAGTATTCACATATGCTTTACTCATAATTTATAAAAATTAGACTGTGACCTTTAATAATAAACCTAAGATTTCAAAGATCAATTTAAATTTAAAAAGAAATATATCAAAGACAAATATTTGTGTGTGAAGACAGACTATTTTTACAATTTTTTATATTTGATTTACTAATTGCATATGTATGTTGTTGATTTGATGCTTTTATGGAAAAATCTAAATATATAACCAGATAAAAACACCAAATTTAGTGTTCCATCGAGACCAAAACAATTTCAAATCCATTATGGAATTATTCATATGTACAGTGATAAGTGCAAGGTATCTCATCTTACAATGAGATAAAGATTTTATTGAATCATTTTAAAATTGGGATTTAAAACTTATTTAAAATTGATAGTGTTTTGCACCAGACAGTTTCAAACTATAACTTTGTCCTAAGTGAACAATCTGGTAGCGGCAAAGCATGATAAGAACGACTTCTCATGTCATGATGATTCAAAGTATAGTAAATCAATTGTCTGATTGACTAAAATTAAAATAAAATTCAGCGTGGATTTGGTGTCTATACACCATGCAAAAATGGAACAAATATATAGGGGGCTCAAAGCTGCAAGAGAAATATAGTATTGTTTTAAACAATGAAGCCACATTTGACTTAGTTTAAAAATTAGAGTAATTTTTATTTCTAAATTAAAACCCAAGGATTTATACATTTCCATTAATTTGTAGTCCACAATGTCATTTGAGAGATCTGTGTTTTCTGTGTACTATGGTGGGCCTATCTGTATCGAGGTCGTAAAAAATTGGCCTTATTTGGAAAAATTATTGTATCTGTAAATCTGGATCCATCTCATAAAAAGTTTCCTGACCACATTTACAAATTATTCACAGAAGTTAAATAAATTATACTACTTGTTATGTTTTCTAGAACACTCGAATTGATTAAGATGATCACTAGTGAGCGATCATTTCATAAAAGCTGTTATATACTATGTTCATTCAGAAAACTCTTTAATTAATTGTACCTTACGTTTGAGATTAACTATTTATAAAAACATTGTTTCGTTTTTGAGCTATTGGAACGGAAATTTCATCCATAGTTTCTAATGCTATGTTGGTAAAACAATTAATAAGGGATCAAACAAGTTCTACATACCGAAGTTTTGTTTTAAACCTAAAATAGTGGAATCAAACCAAGCAATTTTTCTTAATTTTATTTGCGGGTGCATCTGAAATAGGCAATTACTCTGGCACTGACTTTTGAACAAAAATGTGTTTTCTTGAGGAACGTTTTGAAACAGTCAAGTTTTTAGAGAAATGACACAGTGAACCATTCACTAGTACTGAAGAGTGTATGTAACATACGCCCAGGCTTTACATGTTCTAGTGCACGGAGAATTTGCAATGCACATGGATCCAAAATAACAATATTTGTACATATTCCACTGAAGGATCGTTTTATATAATGTGGAACAAATTTCCATTGGACAAATGTATTCTATATCTGGGAAAAGCACCTTGCAATAACTTTGAATTAAACATCTGATTTGAATGCACTCTTTAGGATTACTTTTGAATAAGAAGGCTTCACTACAAATTTTATAAACATAGTCTCAATTTTGTGAAAAAATAACGTTTATAATGTTTTGAAACTTCAGATACTCCAAATGGTGATCATATTTGTGCAAATTTATCTACTTACGTCGATGATACGTATCTGCATAAAATTTTTAATTATTATTATAGCACCCTATAACTTAATTTGATCCACTCAGTATACTTTTTGAAATTATTAATATGAAATAACATTGTTTATAATTTTTCTTCTGTTGTAACAATTTTGATATACTTTAGATAAACTTATAATTAGTAATTTTTTGTATTGTTCAAGGACGTGTTGTAATTTTGATGTAAAATTTTGAATTAAATATATAAAAAATTAAAGTAAAATTTTTGTATGAGGTAGAACATCCACATAACATATGTTTCTGAATCAATATAAGACCATAATTATAAATGAATACTGCTTACAACTCAATCACCAAATTAAATTAAGTCACTGCTCGATTTTGCGGATATCGGTATCATTTATAATTGCGTCTTCTTAATGACTGCGCTTACCTCAGCACTTAATTGACGTTATCACAATCAATCAACTTAAATCTACTGTACTTAATCTCATTTGAAACGACTATGAAAACATCTTTTTAATATTCACAAAGTTAATACTTAGTTATTTATCTATATTATGACTTGCCCCTAATCTGCCACCTTTGGGTTTCTAAATTGCTGTTGCAACGTTCAGCTGTGACACCTCGAATATCAGTATAGCGGGTATCCAAGCATAATGGATAAATCGCATGTCTTAAAAGACCTCCTGGTTCGATGAGTTGCCACCTTTGGTTTTCTGAGCCGTCACATATTTTCATAACGAACTTGAGAACCTAGAAAAATTAATAAACATATAAAATAATTTCCATATTTTAAAAAGTTTGAAATATTATGAATACTCAGTCGCAACTTTGTAGAGTATATATATTCCGACAAAACAGCTTTTGCACCTACAAACATTTACCTGGCAATTGTTTAGGTCAGGGGTCGACAACCTTTTAACAATCATGGGCTACATAGTGGCATTAGTAGTACAGGCACATTCTTATAAATTTGTTAACATATTGATGTAACAACAAATAGTTTGTACGTCATATTCTATAACGCATCCCTGATTACATTACTACATTCTACTTTTTCTCATTTATTATGAAGAGGTATTATCAGTGCTTTATTTCATTTATCCAGCATCATCAAATCATTCCTCGACAGTTTAGTGATGGGTAACACTCTTCCGATGTTTAAAGTGTTAACAGCTCAGCAGAAGCCTGGCTCAGTGTGTCAACACAGTGAATCCGTGTCATGTAACTTAATATTAAGCAATGAGTAAATTATAAACTTAATACTTAGTATTAAGTAGATGGGAGTAAATACATTTACTCAAGCACATGCACATATTACAGTTAACGTGTTGACAGTTAACTTTAATTATAACCCAATTTTATTTGTCTTTCCAGGCACAACATACGTAAACAACAAATAAACATTCGTTTACAATATTTTTAAACTCTCATATTACCCCATTTTTGAATCTTATACACAATTTGTTTGAGAAGTAAACAATTAATAATATTCAGAATGTACGATTACACCAGTTTTAGATACTCTAAATATAGACAACCATATTTACGCATACTAAAATTTCAGGTTTTTTGTTATTCCATAATGTTGGCGTTTACATTCATTGAATATATTTAAACTTTTTTCTTGGATAATCAAATATATTATTATAATGTTTTTATTGTCACACACGGGTTCAGTTCAGTTATTGGATTTATTTAAAAACACAGTCCAACTCACTCTAATTTTTTCCACTAATTTAACACAACTATTTACAATTTATATCTACTTAAGTATACGACCGTCGAAAACTGAATATGAATCCCATCGCCAGCTGTCCGTATTTATATATTTCTCTTGGAATTATTCTGGCAAGTCAATGAACTATCGGGAAACTACTTTCATGTTCTGGAAGCTTTAAGGGAATTCCCAGTAACGGCAGCGGTGGGCCTGTTGAGAGACAAAACATTTCGGATTCCCAGAAGTATCAGAATAATGTTCCTTCCACGAATTTGTTGATGGCTTATTGCACCAGCTATCGGATGAATTCTCGTAACATTGCCCCCTCCTTAAGACCATTTCGTCCCTGAATGTCCCAGAATCCTTCCTGGTGTGATGATATTTGCAGGACTCTCCATTTCGACAACGGGAAGTTTGGTGGAAGTAACAGTCAACTGTTTTCGATTCTGGGTTGCGAGTATCGAGACAGCATACCAGGATGTCGAGGCCACTGAATCGAAAGATTGTTTCCATCATACTTGTCACCACCCTCCAATTCAGTCCATCCAACCCTCAGGCTATCTTTGGGGCCGCCAATTTCATCAGATACTTCTCCATCATCACATTCCTCAATTCTACCAGAGTCTTCCAAAGATCGCTGTATGTTAGCTTGTCCTGTGAGAATGGTTTCGTTACCAAATAAAAGATTATTTTTATGTTTCTTTGGGGAATACCCACTGAAATAAAACTACGTTGTTTATCTTCGACTTCGTTGTCATGGCTTTAATTTATTGGAATTGCAAAATCTTCATTTTGCATATATACCACCCCAAAGAAACATGAATCCACAAACAACGTTGCTCTCGTAGCTTCTGGATCTTGCTCTCGTACTGGCCCGTACTTCTTGACAAACACGTTGGCTATTTCCTCTGGACATCCGGAGATCTCGAGCTACACAATGAGCCAGAGCATATTCTATGGGCACCTCAAACAGGTCTCTGGGTTCCTTTCTGGTCACGTCGTGCTGCACTTTTTGCCATCAGAGTACAGTGCCATAAACTGTTCGAAGGTCATCTGGTCATCGGGTGGTTCGATGCTGCGGACTTGGGCTTGGTCAACTTCGCTGTCATGACTTCCAGCATAAGGGGCTAACCTGTTGAAATGTACCACCTTTGGTTTTCCCAGAGATAGCTTCTTTATTCTGTAGACAACATCGTTGATTTACTTCACAATTAGGTACGGTCCCTCCAAAGATCTCTGTAGTTTGGGCGAATATCCACGACTACGTTTCGGGTTATACAACCAAACAAGATCATCAACTTGGAATTCTCCGTCCTCGGCTTTGATGTCGTAGGCTTCCTTTATTCCGGCACTGGCATTCTCGATGTTTAACCGGACTCGTTCATGGATGTAGTTCATCTTTGGGGGATATCCAAACTTCAAATCGCATGGTAGTCTTAATTCTCGTCCCATGATAATACTGGCCGGGGTCTGACCCGTGGACTCGTGCACAGATGAACAATATGCCATTAGAAACAAGTGAAGATACTGGTCCCAGTCTCCTTTGGTGGTCAGAGACTACCTTTGACAAATGGCGGTTAATGGTTCTATTCATCCGTTCTACCATTCCATCGGATTGCGGGTATAATGCTGTCGTCCGTGTTTTATTGATCTTCAAGAGCTTGCAGACGTCTTGAAAAAGAGTAGACTCAAAATTTCTACCTTGGTTTGAGTGCAACTCCAAGGGAACACTAAAACGACTGATCCATTCCTTGACAAGGACATCAGCAACGGTCAAGGCTTCTTGATTCGGTAAGGCATACGCTTCGGCCCATCTACTAAAATAGTCCATCACCACCACAGTGTAATTATTTCCAGAGTCGGATTCAGGAAATGGACCGGCAACATCAATGGCTACTCTTTCGAATGGACTGCCCACGTTATATTGCTTCATGGAGCTTTTGGTCGCTTCTGAGGCCCATTACTTGCTGCAAAAACCGTACATTTCCGGCACCACTCCTTAACATCTACTTGGCAGTTTACCCAATAGAAGCGTTCTCTCAACTTCCCCAGGGTTTTCGTTACTCCCAGATGTCCTCCAGTTGTACCATCATGTAGTTCTCACAAAACCTCTTGTCTCCGATTTCTGGGAACTACTATCTGTTTTCTGTCGTTTCCCCCCTCTGGAGTCTCCAGGGCGCGCTTCAGAACTCAATTCTCCAGGATGAGGGAGTTCCACTGAGCCCAGTACGACTTTCTGGTTGGTGAGTATCGGGAAATCTCCTGCCACGTAGGTGTGCGGCCGTCTTCCTTCCACCGGATAACCTCTTTCAAATCTGGATCTAATCTCTGGTCTTTTCGGATCTCCTCAAATTGCCAATGGTCATCTACGACGGTAGTTCTACAGAGAGCAGCTCTTTTGCCTTCGGTTCGCTGACCATGTTTACAATTATCAGGGCCTGGCCTCTTGGATAAGACATCAGCGTTCTTATAGCTCATTCCAATGCGATGTTCTGAAGAAGAAGTCGATACTCCGTTGCTCTCCTTGCAACGACTCTGGATATGGCCTACCTTACGAGACTTCCGACATCTCATTAGTCTTTGTTTTGTAAGGACTTCCTCTACTTATCTTCCTTACAGCGACTTCAACATTTCGGCCATCTTCTGATTCTCTTTCTCTGCCCAGACCTCTACAGGTATTTTTCGCAGCCTCAAATTCCAGATCTCGAGCCAGTGCATCCACTAATTGAGTCGGTCGAGCTAGTATCAATGCTTGTCTGGCTTCTTGGTCTCGGAGTCCATCCAAAAACGCTTGGACTGCTAACTTTTCCATTACGTTTTCCGGTGTGGCTAGATAGGAAGGCGAACAAGACGGGCAATATCAGCTCCAAATTCTTGTAAGGATTCATTCGCTTTCTGGTGGTGATTTTTCAATTGGAAGTGGTAGATGTGCTCCAAATGGGTTTGCCCTTACCTCAGTTCTAAATGTTTGACCAGTTATTCGTAGTCTTCTTGCTCCGAGGTATTTAACGTTTGTAAGAATTCTGTAGCATCCGCTCTTAAGGCTAGGGTTAATGCTATTGCCTTCTCCTCTGCCGACCGTCCGTTTAACTTTGCGGCAGCCTCGAATTGGCGCCTATAATTAGTCCATGACGATTTTCCATCAAATTGCGGAGGTTTCATCTTGTGTCTTGTTCCCTCGAGGCCAATTTCTTTTATTTTGGTGATCTCGCTTTCCATTATCTGTTTTAACTCTTCTATGCACGTTTCGTTTTTAACTGTCGTCTGACTCAGCTCTTCAACTATTGTTTGCTTTTGTTCTTCCATCCGGGTTTCATATTTGACCGTCGTCTGCCTCAGATCTTCAATTCGGGCTTCATTTTCGACTATTTTCTCTTCTAGCATTTCTGAACTTTCCCGTACCATGCTTTTCAAATTTTCTTCTAAGGATTGTGCATTTTCGTGTAATTTTTGTAGCTTATCTTCTAAAGACTTCGAATTTTCTAGCAGTTTGTCTTCTAGCGCTTTAGAATTTTCATTCCTTTCATTTCCGTCACTTTCAATTGGTCCAAACTCACGTTTTTAAACATTGTCAGTCTATTTATTTTCCACTTCTAATGTTTTTTTTCACACACGGGTTCAGTACAGTTCTTGGATTTATTTAAAAGCACAGTCCAACTCACTCTAATTTATTTCCACTACTTTGACACAACTATTTACAATTTATCTACTTAAGTATACGACCGTCGAAAACTGAATATGAATCCCATCGCCAGCTGTCCGTATTTATATATTTCTCTTGGAATTATTCTGGCAAGTCAACGAACTATCGGGAAACTACTTTCATGTTCTGGAAGCTTTAAGAGAATACCCAGTAACGGCAGCGGTCGGCCTGTGGAGAGACGAAACATTTCGGATTCCCAGAAGTATCGGAATAATGTCCCTTCCACGAATTGGTTGATGGCCGATTGCATCAGCTGTAGGATGAATTCTCGTAACATTATGATATAATAACATTTGTATAGCATGTACCACAAAAGAACCATTGAGTTACACTCATAAATGTGGAAAAATACATAACTGATACAACACATGTAGTCACCAGATAATTATGCTCGAGGTCTACACATACAAAGCGTCAAAATGTATTGTGTTATAAATCAGAAAGTGTCGGTTAAATATTACGAACATGGTTCAACATTTTCTTGTCAATATGTTATACAGCACTTGTTTCTCTTTGAAATGCCTTTAGATCTGTGTGCATTATCAGATACTAATTTGTTTTACTTAGAAGCGTCAAACAGACCGCATGTACAAGAGTTAATACTGCAAAAAAATTCAAGGCCTGTTAAATAATGAGGATCCTCTCCTAGGGCATTAGATATATTCAGTTCTTCACCTCTTCTTAAGCGTCTGACTTATCATCTTCTCACTTCGTATCTTAAACATTAATTCATCACGGTCATACTCCAAAGGCAAAAAATATATTGGGGTGACCTGTTCAGTATTTTTTATTGCTAATTAATTACTCTCAATTGGTGCTTTATCGAACCCTCAAAGTATCCTTATCATCCCTAAACACTCAACCCACTTCCTTGATGTTAACAAATTAAATTCATTACTGAAGATCCCTGCAAATATATTTTAATGCTTCAGTTGTGCCTGAGAAATATCACAGGAAGGGAGTGAGTGTTTAGAAGATGATGGAAGAGGACCATGGAGATTCGTTAATATATGATTAACAAAAATTAATTAGTAATAAAATATGAACCCAACCTCAATGATTACGACCATGGTATCTTAAATATTAAAGCTCCTGTTAGCTTTTTTTTGAAAGTGCAGAACAATTTTGTTGCATGAATCTTCAGTTAATTTGCAAAAACGTATGTTTTTTTGGTGTATGAAATCAAGATAATTTTAGGATTTTTTGTATTACTAAGAGTTGGGGGGTCAGCGCTATGAAATTCGCGGATGTACCGATCAAGATCAACTAATTAGAAATAATATGGCAAAAAGTTCACAATGATTTCTTTTTATTTCTGGAAGTACGAAACATTCATAACAGCTTAAACTTAAGCGGGTAGAAGTGAAAAATTACATTTTGCATGGATTTTAATGAATGAATGTAAGCAATGAATTAGCAATAAATCATGCAGCTTTCAGTTTTAGGAAATCCATTTAATTTAGGATTTTTGGTAACATCGAGAGAGATTTGAAGATGATGTTGGAGACCACAGAGATTCCTTAATGTACCAATCGCGAGCAATAAATTAATAATAATATATGCCTCCAAGATCACCCCGACAAATATTTTACTTCTGAAGCTCGGTAATTTCACACACTTATTTGTGTTAAAACAGTGTCCAGCCCTCTCTCAATTGGGTCTAAAGCAAGTCCTGACAGACCAGCTCTTTAGTGAAACACTGTTTTATGAGAATAAATAAAATCGACTTATGCCTTTTTATTTTAGTTACTTCAATTCAATAACAATGTTTAGAAAATTAATGTTTATAGTAAACTATCACCTGAATTCCCTAATTTGTTTAAGGTTCACTATTCATTCTATCTGTTCTTGGACTCTACAGCTCCAAATTTCCCTAGAACCCGCTATTTCTATTTATCATTATTACATTGTTAGTTGTCATTCCTTATCAGTTACAATTTTTAATATATTGTGTTAATTGGAAATAGATTTTTAACATTTCATTTAGTTGTTTTTTACGAATGGATGTCCATTAAAAAAGTTTTTGGGTCATAAAATGAAAACCTTGATGTTCACAAACTACAAATAAAAACCGCAGCAAAATATATAATAAATAATGGTAAACACCCCCTAACAATTGGGCAAAGAAGAGTCCCCAGAGTCAACATTACACCTTGTAGTTAAAAACTATTTACTTTTATATGCTTCCAATGCTATGATTAATATGATTTTACATGATACGTAAACTTTTTTGTTTCTACTTGACTGCTATTGCAAAAAAAATTATATACGATAAAAATTGATGCAAATACTTCTCATAAAATATTAAACATTCTGTATCCAAAATATGTTTGTCCATACAATTTAGAAGCTTTATAATTGCTTCTAAGTGACTTAGATTTAGTAATATCTGATATAATCAATAAAATAGAAAATAATACCAACCTTTGACATAATGCACTAAGGCAAGACATAAATCGTGATGTTTGATGTAACCATTACTGGTGAAAGCCCATTCTTGATTACCTCCAGTATGATGACATTGATATAGAGCCACCACGCCATCCAGTAAATGACCCATTGTGTCCAGACAAAATATACCCTGCCGTACTTCTCCTACTTTTGTAGTAATAGAGTTTGGAATCGTTAATTCCGGGTAAACATGTTGCAAATACCATTTGAAAGGTTTACACTGTAATTGCTTCCGCAGTTCCAAACGTTCGCTTATGCTAAAACATGTTTATGGTAAAAATAACTGGAAGATCTAGAAATTCATATTTTTATATATGCCTATACAAATCAACAGCCAAGTACCTGCGCCATTAATTAAAGGGCACTCTATAGATGATTAAAACATCAAATTGAACTCTAACTATGCTTTGAAACTTTTCATCAGTATAAATGTTAAAAAACACATATTTAAGGTTCCGTATATACAATATACGTTTACCACTATAATATCACTCCTGATTTCTCCATCTTTCGCATCGGAACAATTTTCTCCCAAACTATTGGACGGAAAATGTTGACATTTGGTACCAGGATATAGTTTGGTGACCTAATCACGAGTAAATATCGTAAATGAAGAAATTTTGATTTTAGGGGTACTTCCCACTTATCTCCCAAACTACTGAGTCTAAAATTTAAAAAAAAACAGGGAATATTGAAAGTTGCCCGAAGTTTAAACGAAAAATTAGGAGAAAATAGTCATTTCAATTTTGGATGACTAGTTATAGAAATAAATGAAAAAGAAAAAGATTAAAATTTTTCAACGCATCAAGAAACCCTTAATAGTAATTATTATTGAGGACAAATTACAGAATTAAATGGAAAATTTAAATTACAATTGTTTCTAACAAATTGTGTAATATGTAATATATCAAATCAAAGAGCTTATTATGACGAATATAAAGGTATTTTTTCATATAAATAAATAGTTTAAACGACATTTAAACAATATAAATAAATTTACCCGTTCCCCCCACCGCGCTATCTCCGAAACTGTAAGACGTAAAATTAAGGGAAAAAATAGGGATATGGGGCACTACCTGAACATTAAAGGAAAAATATGGAGGTAAACCCCTAATTTTGGAAAATATAATATTACAATTATTATTATGGCGAATACAAATACATATTTTTGGTATTTTTATAATATTTTTTTAAAGTTATTAAAAAATATATACACAATTAGACCCATTAAGAAAAGTATAACACAAATTCTAACATTCATTTATAAACTTAAATGGAAAATAAAATTTTGTTTTTTTTAAGTGCACCCGTAATGTAATGTCTCAAATGTAAAGAATCATCATAAACATACAAATATATTGTATTTTTAAAATAAATTTAGATTTAATAATTCATTATTTAAAATTTGACCCATTCAACACTCTCCCCATTATCTTTCAAAATAATGACCCTGAAATCACTGTAAGTATATTTGTAAAATAAAGCAAAACTCGTAATGTTAATTTTGTTGGCCAATTAGAAAATTTAATAATTACAGAATAAAAATTGTTGAGTATTATTTTGTCAACATTCCCTTATTAACGTGAGTTGTGCGATTTGCATTTTCCGAAAGGATTTTGAAACTAGAAATTTTGAACTACCATTCATCTATCTCAGATATCCGTATAAATTTGTTAAATAAAGGCAGAAATAAAGAATTGTTAAATAAGTATATTAAAATATACTCAACGTTTTTAAATAAATATATTGTAATAAATTGCGTGTTTTTATACGAGATGTTACTTAAGTTCTCCACAAGGACAACAAACTACTAATAAAATGTGAACTGGTTATAAGCACTGACAACGTTAAATTGCCAAGTGCTGTTTCAATCAGTTATTCAAAGATGAAAGAAACTGATAAAATTTTATGATTCGTAAATACTTTCTAAATAATATAACTAATTACTTACTCCCCAAATGGTATATTTTTTGCCAGCGGTACTGCAGCATAATAATAATTTTTATAGTCGTCCATCCAAACTTCAGCCGCTCGTCTCGTATTTTTTGCGAAAACATTTCCACTGCCACCAGGAAAACTGTAAGGGTGTTTCTTTCTAAATACATGTCCAACCTTAAAACAAGAATAATATTTCATATATTTCTTTGTTTTCAATATAACCAATATTTTGTTCTTTAATTTGAAAAATATTTAGGGTCGTGTTGTTTTGTTAATATAAACCGTCATCTATACTAATATATAAAGAGGCAAAATTTGTGTTTATGTGTAGGGCGTAATCTCATGAAGTAGTGATACTCTAGGGAAGTTAGTATTTTCAATTGCAAAAAAATTCCACAAGTGTTTGATTCACTTTTAGCATAACACAAAAACTGTTAACAAATTTTTATTCCTTAATTAATTTCAATAGCGACTAAATGATATGTTCATATAGCCGATTGGAGAATTTGTTATCGAGTTATTTGGTAAAAACTGTAAAAAATACGTTGAAAATTTGAAACGCGACAGAATCTTATATTTCTACAAGGTAAATAACTGGTAAAAATCTCAAATTTACAGCTCAGAAGGTTTTCATGCAAATCTGATTTTTTTCCACGGCTTTTGATTTTACGTGAAGTTTACAATGCTCCCATTTTGAGCTAAATTAATATTTTAACTATCTGAAAGGAACATATTAATTATTAGATCTTTCAGTACAATCCCTCATAAATTAATTTTCTTTTGGTTTTGTTTTATTGTATATAAAATCAGTTTGAAAGCCTGCATTTTGGTATTCGGAATTAAATAAAATGTACTGGAGGGAGAAACACCTTCCCCTCATTTTACTACTGTGTTCGAATTGACATTCATTTCAAATCGCTTTGATTCCTTCCCTAATACAAATGCCATGCTAACTGTCAAACTGTCTGCTCATAGCCCAGGGACAAGAAATGGTGGCATCCCAGGGACAAGAAATGGTGGCATATCATAATTAGTACATTGAAATGTTACATATTTTTGGACTTAGCCTGCATTTGTCAGAGGAATCAATTTTGTTTTTAGATATCAAGGGGGGTTAGTGTTACGTTAAATTCAAGTTTGTGGAGTTGCAACCCCACGGCCGCCATCTTGGAAAAAGTCGTTCAAATGATTTCTATGGTTTATCTGATAAACTATAGGTCTCACAAAAAAATATATTTAACATTTTTTGTTGCAAATAAAATTGTCTACAACTTTTGTCAAGTAACTTTTAGTCGGACAAACATAAATAAAAGCCAAGGTCAACAAAAAATTGAGAAAAAAAAACTATTTGTCGATATAACTTTTTTTCTAATCATTTTACAAAAAAATGACATAAGACCATTTTTATACATGGTGTTTTAAGAAATAAATTTCACTATAAACTGTTTAAATTTATTCACTAGTTAAGGTTTTACAGCGCTGCGAAATGAATACTATTTTTCAGTATTCCTAACTATGCATTAATATTAATGATTTGCCATAATTATATTGTTGACTTCTTCTATCTGATCTACACAATTTGTCCACCGAGAGTTGGGAGTTTCAGTATTCTCTGTTCATAGAATGTTTGAGGGCGAGTTGCAAGCCAAGTACGCATGTGCTCCTCGACTTCTTCATTTATTCCAAATCCTTGTCCTCCTGGTGATTCTTTCAGAGGTCAGTCAGGGCTATAAGGATGGTGGTCGAGTGCTTCTCCGCTCATTTCTTGCAGGGTATTCCTTGTACTCCACATTAGCTGTACGTTGGGTATGTAGAAAATCGATCGTATTTGTCCTTATAGACAAAAAAATCTTGGCAAGGACTTTTCCAGATAAGAGGCGAGTTTTGAATTTTATTCTTTTTTCGCTGAAATCTATTTAGAAGTCTTTAAACGATCTTTGGTTTACAGTCAACTACCTCGGAACCCATCGAGCACTAATTTTTCTGAAACCAAGTTGATCAATGATAATTGATTGAACACTTCCATAGCTGACACCCAATTCTGAGGAAATTCTTCCACGATTAATCGGCGGTCACGTTCAATAAGCTGTCGAACACTATTGAAATTGTCAGTTGCAAGGCTTGTCCTTATGCGTCGATCATGGTTATCATTCTCGTACACCCTTAAATTTTCTCACATATATAGACGATTTTCAAACAGTGTACTACCCCCAAACTGTGTCTTTAAATAAGTAGCCGGCTAGGTCCCCAGTGTCCATCTACTCCAAACAACATAATAACAGAATAGCAAAATTAAAATATTTGATTTATTATTTTTGATGACATGCTATTTTTATTCTACCGTGAGGGGAAATCAGGATTTCTCTAATAATATTTGTCTGTTGCCGAATACCAAAATGCAGAATTTCAAATTAAATTTACAGACAATAGAACAAACCTAAAAGAATATTAATATATGATGAGTTGTAACGAAAGATTTGATAATTACCGTGTTACATTCAGATTTGATTCAGAATGGGAGCGTTGTAAACATCAAAAATAAAGAGTACTCGATAAAAAAATACATTTGGGAGAAAACCTTCAGAGCCCGGAAGTTAAAATTTTGAACAGTTATTTTCGATAGGCAAATGAAACTTTTTGCCAAGTTTTATCGTTCTAATTTTTTTTAGATAAGAATTACGAATGATTTAAAAATGCGCCTTATTTCACATATTTCGCGAATAACTCATTTACTAATTAACCAATCCTATCGATCAGCATCTCATTTAGTAGGTTCTAAAAATGCGAATACAACACACTTATCTTTGATACTTGAAATTTTTAATCTGTTGCTGAGAAGTCACAAAAAAATAGGATTTTTGCCATTTTAAATATAGTATAATTATTTGAAGACGCGAGATGTAAGACCGACATCTAGGATTTTCGAGAGAAACAATAAATGTCATATATAATATATATTGTCTTGCGTACAAAGGAATGAGACCTCAAAGAGAGTATTGTATAATTAACTAAAAAGTAAAAATTTGTTAACAAAACTTTTTTTGGGTTATGCGGTGTACCTTCTTCAAGAAAAACCATTCAAACACCTGTGGAATTTTTTTGCAAAAATGGCATTAAAATAATAGAATAGCACCATGGTATCCACCGCCTGTCGTATGATGCGACTAAAGGGGCAGCTGTCCGCTGACCTACTACCTAGCTCTCCTTCCTTCTCCAAAACCCGCACGGGATGTTCTGGTTTAAATCATTTCATCTGGGAAGTGACAACCCCACTGTTCCGAGTTACCCGGGGCACCAGGGTCAATTGGTGACACCACCCATGAAAATGGAGCTACGGAGTAGGTGCCTCGGAAAAGAACCGCTGCCTGGGGATCGCCAGGGCATGTCTGGAGCCGGCGTTGGACATGACAGCATGTGGGACGTCGGTGGCATGGTGCTGAGAAGGCGGGCCCCTGCCGTCCAAAGAGCTACAGCCCACGAACCAGAAGAACCACAACAACACTCACCAACATGGTCACAGCATCAACGTGACCATCACCAACGGAGTCAAACGAGAACGAAACTCCACCCGCAGAAAGTGTTGCACAAGATCAACAGCCAGCGCTCACTCAAGTGGGACTGAAAAGACAGCGCATGAAATGGACTGGCGCCATGAATGAATTTATAATGTGCACGTTTTACAGAATTACGAACCTTGGCCAGGACAAGACTGTATATCGCCAAATACTCCATTAAGAGTTCTGTCGTACCCAGAGCTTCAAGTTACTGAACAAAGAGTCGCAGATCAATATCGTGTCATCTTGAGAAATGAAATGGCCTTATTTCGCCTGAACAACTGGGTAGAATAAAGAGCGAAGTGGAGCGCGAACTATTTGGTCGAAATACAATCAATCCAGAGCCTGAAACACCTTTGGCACAAAGAGCGGACGAGACTCAAGAACTACAACAAGAACAGCCAATCAACGCTGATCTGCTTGAGAAGATCCAAGCAGAACTGGAAGGAGCTTTTAGAAGGTATAGTGGAACAGACCCACTGACTAGACCAGCTCTTCCGAAATTAAGATCATCTAAGAAACTGGGTATCGTCTTGCAGGCTATGAACAAATTTATCTTGCCAAACTATGTTTTAGGTGCTAATACGTTAGAGTCGCTACACACAATCATCTACTGTGCTGCAACTTTCATCTGCGGAACAATTGGGGTCGCAGTAAGACCAAAGCAAGACCCTCCCCAATTTAGACAAACACCTCGAATACCACCTTGGCAAAACAGACTTGAAGGGAAAATCAATTCTCTTCGGAAAGACGTTGGATGACTGACCGAGTACCAACGAGGAGTCAGGAACAACATAATAGAAAGGCTTGTCAAGACTATCATGGACAATAACCGAATACACTCCCAGTGGGATGGCGAAAACATAACATCTCAGTAGTGTCTGGACAGTCTACGACAAAAGCTCTCCCTCTATACAAGTCGATTGAGAAGGTACAAAACCAGTATCCAAAGGAAACTAGACAACACTCTCTTCCGACAATCAGAAAAAGGGTTTTATAGAAAACTTAACAACAACAATAATAATGAAGCCCCTAGTTACCAACCATTTACAACGGAAGACAAATCCAACATAATGAAGCACCTCCATAACTGGAAAGCACCAGGACCAGATGGTGTACAAAATTACTGGATAAAGAAACTGTACGCAACCCACGAAACACTAACAGCCCTTATAAATGACGTAATTACCCACCCACACAAGATGCGCCTAGTTTCCTTACGCATGGTGCTACATACCTCTTACCAAAGGACAACCTATATGCACAGGACCCAGCAAAATACCGACCAATCACTTGCCTTCCAACCTTATACAAACTCATAACATCGTGCATTAATCATCGCATTTTCAAACATTGTGAGCTGAACAACATAATTACTTAACAACAAAAGGGATGCGCGAAAAATTAGATGGGCTGCAAAGAAAAACTGATAATTGATTCCGTTGTCTGCAATCAAGCCCACGCTAAACGACGAAATCTCTACATGGCATATGTGGACTACAAAAAGGTCTTTGATTCAGTTCCACATGATTGGCTCATTAAGGTGCTGAAATTCTATAATGTGGAGAATTGTATTATTAACTTTTTAGAATATGCCATGTCCACCTGGCAAACCAAAATCTCACTGAATGAAGCCAACTGTTCGGTACAAACTGACCCTATTCCAATCAGAAGGGGTATATTCCAGGGAGACTCTCTTAGCCCGCTATGGTTCTGCCTAGCCATGAACCCTCTCTCAAACAAACTGAACTCAACTAATTTTGGGTTCAGTCTCAAACACAACAATGTACAAGCATTAAAGATAAACCATTTGTTATACATGGACGACTTAAAGTTGATAGTAGCTACAAAACAACAGCTGCATGATATGTTTAAAATAGTAGAAGGATTCTCTAGTGACATCCATATGAAATTTGGCCTAGAGAAATGCCGAATTATTAATATAGTTAAAGGCAAAATACAGCAGGGGCACTTCGAAATGGGAGATGGCACCTCAATTGAATCTATGGGGGAAGGTCATACTTATAAATACCTTGGAATAAAGCAGGTTCAACGTATTGATCACATGACTATGAAAAAGGACCTAACAGCAGAGTTCTATAGAAGGGTAAGACGACTGTTGAAAACCAAACTAAACAGTAAAAATCTGTTTCAGGCCATTAACACCTATGCGTGTTCAGTGCTCAGTTACTCTTTCGGTATAGTTAATTGGTGCAAGACTGACATTGAACAATTACAACGAAAAGCCCGAGTTTTACTAACAAAAGCTCAAAATCACCATCCAAAGAGCTCTGTCGAACGTACAACTTTGCCCCGGTGTGAAGGAGGAAGAGGATTGGCAGAAATAGGAAAGTTACGTGATCAACAAATTTCTAATTTGCGTAATCATTTCCAGAAAGTCGCACAATTTTCTGATCTACATAGAGTCATATGTTGACTCAACATCTCTGCGACTGACAGAACAACAAGTTCAAGTATATCACCAGGCAACTGATCAGAAACTGCTCAAATGGAAAAAGAAGCTCCTTCATGGAAGATATATAAATGACGTCAACCAAGATTATGTCGACAGTTCAGCGTCGAACTACTGGTTGATCTCTGGTAATATGTTTCCTGAAACGGAAGGCTTTATATTGGCAATCCAAGAACAAGTAATTCCAACAAAGAACTATCTAAAGTACATCGACCCTTCTATCAACAACGACAGACGCGATATGGTTGCCAAACATCTGAATCTATACAGCATTCACAGGAGGTTGCCAAGCGTATCTTCGAAACACGATGCTGTGGCAAAAATACTGCAAGGAACTAGCGCTGAAAACCAGAATAATTTTAGAAAATAAGAACTACAAACTGTACTGTGTAAATCTTGATACATATAGTCTTCTAAAGTAAACAGAAGCAGGGTTTATATCATTTTGCAAAAATTCAGTTTTGGATACGGGGAAAGTGGGGTGTTTTTTTTAAGAAAAAAGCACTGTTTCTCGGAGACCGAAAATAATGTGAGAGTTATGATATTAATTCTTTAAATTAATATCTTCGAAATTGAATTAATGTGAAATTTTATAATAAACAGCAAAATTTTGCGATTGAAATATTAAATGGAGGAAATGGGGGTCAATTACCGGAAATGAAATAGGTGTGTGGTGTTAGGTCGGGAAAATGGATCGGCAGAATTTCCCTCTTCAGTCGGTTCAATTAAACTTAGAAGCGGGTATATATTTATATCTTCGAAATAGGAATATGGGTGTAAATCAAATATAGTCTTCTAATAAACAGACGCATTTTGCAAAAATTCAGTGTGAAAATTGGTATATATGCTATTCACCTGAAATCACTAGAACTGAATTTAACCATTTAGAGTAAATCACGTGAGAATTGATAAATTGACCCTTTTCGTGAAATGAATATAGCTCATTTTGCCAATTTTAAATTCATTGAGGGAGTGGAGACTAAAAACTGTTCAGTGTCTGATTCATCGCAGGTAAAATTTCAGAAATATAGGAAATGTCGGAAAGATAAAAATGTTAAGTTTAAAAAATACAAAAATAATATGAACATCGAAATTTAAGAATATTAAATACACCAAACATCACAAAAAATATAAAAGTTAAAAAATAGCCAAAATTATTCTGTCAGAAACCTAAAATAAGAAAAATCTCAAATATTTAAAATATACATTACGAAAAAAAATGATAAAACTTACAGAAATAATTATAATATGTCAACGTCACCGCAAATGTACAAAAAGTAAAAAAATGTCAAAAATGCCAAAACTGTATAAGGTGTCAAAAATCAAAAATGTTAATATTGAAAATGTCAGTTATATCCAAAATGTCAAATGTCAAAAATTTCAAAACTTTGAATAATGTCGAAAATGTAGACAATGTCAAAAATCTTGAACGTGTCAAAAGTCAAAAATTTTAATAATGCTAAAGACATTAAAAACGTCAATTATATAGAAAATGTTAAAAATATTAACAGCCTCAGAATATCACAAATGTCAGAAATATCAAAAATGTAAAAAATGTTAAAAATACCAAAAATGGAATGGAAATACATGTAATAAAAAACTAAAGTGGACCACAGGAAAACCTCAACGTCAAATATCAAAAATCTCCAACACGTCAAATATGTCTAGCTCTGCATCCCAAAATAAAGTATTTTAAAAGTTGTTGGCATATAAATTTGCCTCATTTGTCTAGCCCCTGCGAAGCCGAGACGGATCAGGTAGTAATAGAGAGGTAAAATTTGTTTGTTTGTGCGTATGTTTCTTTGTAGGGGGTAATCTCTGGAAGTTGTGAACCGATTTTAAAAATTCTTTCACTAACAGAAAGCTACACTATCTGCCAGTATTTTATTTTGACAAAATGCTTGATAACGCGATAGAGGGCAGTGGAGTGTCTATTGTTTTTTATTTGAATTTGAATTTTGGAACAAAAAAAAATATACAGTTATGAAAATTGGTGTACATATTCTTTTCCACAAATTATTGTAATCGAGTTTACTCGTTTTTCAAAATTTCAAAACTAATTTAACTCCGAAAGATATTTAATTTTTGACATGTCTTATTATTTGAAAAATGATTTAAATTGAGTTGTTAAAAAAATCATTTTATCTTCGGCCTTTAGGTTTCATTTAGAAGAAATTATATCTGGGCTACAATTCAATGTCATCACATTTTGTTGTCATTGTTTTCTTTGATGTGCCAGGTAAAATAATATTTTAGTTAACCGGAAAAATCTCCTGATGTTTCGCTAAATCATTATTGGCATTCTCAAAGTTACTTAGTACCCTTTGAGAGTAAAAATGAATGATAAAATATGATGATTAATAAAACTACAAATATCATGTATTATAATGACACTATATCAAATTCATTATCAGTATAATTAACAAATACAACAATCGCAAGTTTTGCCTTGTTAAACTTCAGTTTATATTCAGTTATCTTAAACAAAGTTAAAGCGCAATAAAGCCCAGCTTAAAATGCCGTTCATTGGATTTAAACATTTAAGCTGGTACACAAGCAATCAGGCATAAAACATACAAAACAAAGCTTTACAGATACATGTATGTATCTGTGCATGTTGCTGGCTTACGCAGTAACCTCAGTCGGATTTGATTCATCATAAAAAGTAATCTGATAATTGCTGCCAGTGAGATTTATAGCTTTGAAAAATTCAAATTTTCATTGTTTCAATTCATCACAATCATTCAAATAGGTAGTTTGCGAGGTCGTAAAAAAGGTTAAAAACAGTTTCATTTGATACGATATTTTCAGCACATCCATATTTTTCAATTCCTTGGAAATTATTTTCAACGTACCTATAACTGAAATAATTTTTAGTATTGACCCTAAAATAAATAATATTGAATAAATCATGGAGTAGAACCGTCTTGGCAATTCATCAGAATGATTAATTTAAAAATTTAAACTGACATCTTTTCTCTGGTATATAGAAATAATAATAGTAAAAATAATATAACGTATTTATTTATATAAGTTTATTATGGTATGATTCTTTAAATCTATTTTCCTCTATTTTCTCCTAACAAATCATGCTCCCTTTATCTTGTGAAAAAGTTCTGATAGAGATCTTGTGATTGGGGTAAGTTCGACAGTTGTCTACCTACTAATTATAATAAAATCTCCCTTTTGTACAAAAACTTCTTAGATGAAATGCACATGCATTTTCACATTAAACTTACTACAGGCCTTACCAGACAATCACGCCTGCCTAAACAGAATTTGGATTCGTCGCTAAAAACTGTACTGCATTTCGGGTTAAACCCTATTCATTTGCTTCATCGTTGCAATCACTGAGGTCGAAGCTTAAAGAGGAAAAGGAAGTGAAGCGACCCCTTAAAGTCAGGCTCTTGCTGTTTTTTTTTATCTTTGTATAACCATACCCGACAACACCAACCAATATTGAAATTCCTTTTCGACAGCGCTAAGTAATTGTTCATTTGCATATACTCTCGATGTTTGAAGATCAAGCAACACTTCCAAAATGTAAATGATACCGAAAAACCAAAATGTTATATATAACATAGAAACCAATGTACGAGGTGGACAAAATAGCAGGAGTGATTTCGGTTATTTCGTAGAAACGGGTTAGAGTAAAACCTGGGAATTATTTAGAGTGTCTTAATACAACCACGAAATGGTGTTACTGAACTCCAAAAATGAAACTTTCGTTGTATACAGAATTTGCCAAATTAAGGTGTATTATCCGATTTTTCAGATACTTCCCTGTAGGAATAAGTAACTATGAGAATTTAATTTCATCTGGTTAAATAAGTTTTGGGAGAAGAGGGAACAAACGCTTACCCAATTTTTGTACCCTTTGAAAAGAGCCTACGATGTATTATTTGCCCTAATGATTAAAAATCTAGCCAATGCAGTTCTGGGGTTTTGGCTGACTTATGAAATATATTTCCAGATCCTGTCAAGATATCTTTGATCTAAAGTATTATTATAAATTTTTCCATGGGTTCAATTACAAATTTTTAAATTCAACGTGTTTATTCGACCAAAATAAATCCAAATACGTTCAACATCCATAACGGTGAGTAATATCGAACAGATGATAACTGAGTTGCCATCCACTTAACTGCTACCACCAGACAATCGCATTTTAAAGCCTCACAGTGGATCGATGTTTCGATGTCATTTCTGGTACGGCAACGTATATGGTTTCCAATTTCGGAATGAACTCGAAAGCCTTTTTTATCATTAATCATATTTTCGGGAATCCCTTTCTTGTCACCACCGTTTATTTGTCTGGTTTTTACCGTTTATTCACAAGTTTTTATTTAATATGATTAATTTCTGGAAGAGTACTTATTTACAATATCTAGAGAGTAATACGTAGTATACTCAAGTCGGAAAGGCTTTCTACAACGAATTTCGAGAGGCCAGTCTTCTAAAAGAAGTGGTAAGCAGCTAATTAAAAACTAAATATCTTTCTTCATTCAACATTTCATTAAACACATTAGGGGACTGACGACATCATTATCAATCATTATTAAATTATAATTGTGTACTACCTAAACAGTAAATAGCTCAAGTACCGAGTTCATTATTAAGAGGCTCAAAATTTTGTCGATGATTCACACATGTTGCTTAAGGTAAGCAATGCGATTTCAGTATTTAAAATGACAAAATTATATAGGTCTTTTCAAGGTTCTTGGTGTACTTAATTGACGTGAAAAAACGTATATCAGATATATTTCAGTTAAATTAAGTCAGTAGGTGTAATTAATACTTACCTTTGATGATATTATTGTAAATTTAAGTTCACATAGATTAAAATATTTACAAAGATTTACTCGGAACGAGAAGAAATTTTCGGAGTACTCCATGCAGCGGCTGATCCAAACAGGAGCTTCAAGGAAAGCGATCTCATTATTCACAAGGGTGATCTCGTAATTGATTTACCTCAATAGAATTATTTAGGTTCAAAAAATAATTACTTTCTTCCAGACTCTTGGAGTTAAGATTCACTCGAGTCTAAAACTAACGGGCTTTAAGGCTCGGGGTGGGGGATATATGACCTGATTACACATTAGCGTTGGTACAAACTGTTCTTCAGAGACCTGAAGAGCCTACCAAGACTCTACATCAACATGAAATTTTTCAACAAGTGCCATTTTTACAGCTTAACCGCTTTGTTAAATTGTTAATATTTTTGGAATGTCTCTTAATTTTATTTTCAAAGAAACCAAATTTTAAGACCTAATAATAAATAAGTCAAAAATGACATATACAACAAATTGTCTAAGAAATAGCACATTAGTTTAGATTTCACAACATTGCATTTTGGTGGACATGGTATTACACAATTTGAGAGATATATTTTTCAGTACTTGTTATATCAAACTGAGGTAAAATATTGAACAAAACTTACCCTGCTGCAAGGGATTATTTCCAGACTTCCACCACACTGCCAAACCCTGAAGGATATTTCTAAATTTTCACCACCCCATACATCCATTTGCATATCATATTTTCCCAGTTTTTCGAAATATTTTTTATCAATAACAAACAAGCCACCGGCAATCATCGGAGTCCGTATAGCCTGGAAAAAGCACATATATAGGTTAACAATATAACGAATTAACAAATATTTTATAAATAAAACTGAAGTATGATTTTTTTTTGACATACCTGTGTCGGATCTTTCTGCCTATTTTCCCTCTCTAAATAACTTAAATACTCCCATTTAAAAACTAAATTCCAGTCAAATCCGCCCCTTAAATCTGCTGATGCTCCAATATATTGAAAGGTATCCATGCTGATGACATCAATAACTGGACATACCACACGACGTGGATCCTAAAAGCACCAATCAGGATAAATTTGAGATCCCTTATTAATAATAATGTACTTTGACGTTTTATTTTATTTACACGGGAAAATAATTTTTTGTGCCTTGACATTCGTATTTTGAGGTTTTGCAAACACAATACAATGCATCGCTTCAAGACAAGGCATCTCAGCATTATTTTGACACCAGCATTGCCTTTTTTCTTATCATCGTTTTAAGTATCCTTTAGGTTTTTAGTATGTTTGCACGTTTTCATTCTATTAGAGTTTTTCATTTTAGACAAACCGGGAAAATTTTATATGGATTTATACAACACAAAAACGAGTCGAAGGTTTAAAAGTAGAAAAATAATTAACTTAGATTCTGAAAAAATAATAATATAAGATATGCACTGTTACAAATAAAGAACAACTGAACACCAGAATATGGCCGGAATAGTCATAGGAATTATAAAAGAACAGGAAAGAGAAATTTTTAAAAAAATATGCAATCTTTTCAACACATTATAACGCCGAAATCCCAAATTATTTTCTGCATACCTAATAATTGTGGAATTCTACTGTGTATTTATGAAATTTTTGGGAATAACACCATTTTGAGGAAGTCTGTATATTTCCAAATTTTTAAACGTTTAAATCAATCCCATTCTTAATGGCAATTAAGACAGCGAATAAATTAAATTGTTCCCAATGGTAATTATAAAAAAGGTACAATTTAAAATTAAAGTAAGGTCAGACAGATCATTTTGTCAAATATTTTAACCAAAAATTGTACATTTACATATAATTATCTTTGTGAACATTTTAATTTATTCTGTGTATTAATTGAGAACGAGGTCTGATTTAGACTGTGAAATGTTTCAAAAGTGGTGTTATTCCAAAAAATCCGTAAATACAAAGAAATCACATAGATCTGAAATGCACATTTGCAATTATTACATAAAAGGGATAAAAAAAATCTCGAAAAACTTTAAATGAATAAACGTTTTATTACATCTCTAAAGTTATTACAAATCGCACTTAAAAAAACTGGAAAAGTACCTACCAATCAATCCAACATGATGGAATTAAAAAGTATTATAGAAAAGCAAACATCATTGGAATGCAATTTCGAACATTTGTCGATTCTCAAAATATATTCGACACGGCTTGAACACTGGACAATTTTAAGTCCATAAAAACCCCAGAACAGACCACCGACATTCAAATTTCCTCGAAAGAGTATATGAGAACGCTATAACACTAAATAGTTAAATATTTCATGATAAAGATAAAACCACCCAAAATTGTTTATGAATGCCTTAGAGGAGTGTTTCTAAACAGTAGGTATACTGGCAAGAATATTTCACACTATTAATTAAAACTTTCCCTTTATGGTCATCCTTATTAGACAATATCGCACTTTCTTCATTTTATGTCTAAATTCACTCAACGTTTCGAAAAAAAAAAACAGAAAAAAAACCTTTTGGAAACAACGCACAAATGGAAGGCAACTCGCAAAATTGAAAACGTTGTATACTGTGTTCCGGTCTATAAACGTGTGGGTAATAAACACAAAATAAAAAACGGTTTTTGAAATAAACAATGTAATAGAAATTATAAAGGAAGAGGACAGAGAAATTTTAACAAAAAACGCAATCTTTTCTATCAATTCAAGCGCAGAAATCTCTATAAAAAAAAGAGTTGAGGCGAAATTAGAAAAGTAGGTCAGGACTTTGATATCTCTATTAATTCATTTGGATTACATTTGTAGAAATAATTTTTATTAATGTATATTATTGTAGGATTATTTTTACATAAATATGTCCTATACATTATAACAAATGTAATAGTGTCTATGCAACATGTTTGATGTAATTATCGGCAGATTTTTCATTACAACCTAAAAGTTTTCGTCATTTACACACAAACGATTTCAAAAATAGTGATGACAAACAACCTAATGAAAACTCTAATCTTTAATGTGATTTCTATTGTCCGCTGAATGACGATTTGTTATACAACACCTTCGGACTATTGTGAAAATAATACGAGTGCTGCCTTTTATATTTCGGGATTGGACAACCCTAGTGTTGCAATCTGACAACTGATAGCTCTATCGTAAATTTTGACATTTTTGAGGTTATACGTACTCAAAACGTTTTGACATACGAGCGCTATGTGTTGTTTACAGTAACTTAAAGGATTCATCTCGGCCAAAAAATGGAATTAAATCGTGAACATTTTCGTGCGATTATTTTTTACAATTTCGACGTGGATTAAGTCAGCAAGAGTGCATGGATGAACTTGATTTAATTTTTGGCGATGAAACTCCATCAAGGACCACTGTTTATCGATGGTATGGTGAATTCAATCGAGGTCATAGTTCACTCCAAGATGAATTTCGTGAAGGTCGTCTAAAAACAGTTGTTGTTCCGGAAACCATTGATGCTGTGCGCGAACTGGTATTGCAAGATCGTCATGTGACCTATCGTGAGATTGAGTCAATCTTACACATTAGTGGGAACAGCGTACATTCAATATTGCATAAACATTTGAATGTTAAAAAATTTGTTCGCGTTGGATCCCACACAATTTGTCAATCGTTCAAAAAAGGCTCGTGTCGATTGGTCGAAAGAAAAGCTCAAAAAATACGATCGCGATGCTTCAAAACACGTTTATGACAAAGTGACAGGTGATGAATCGTGTATTTACGCGTATGAGCCCGAAAGTAAACAGCCGTCGACGTATGGGTGTTTCAAGATGAGTCGAATCCAACAAAAGTTGTTCGCGCACGAAGCACTTCCAAGCAAATGAACGCCTGTTTTTTCGGAAAAACTAGACATGTCGCAACCGTACCACTAGAACAACGCAGAACAGTCAATTCTGAGTGGTACACAACCATTTGTTTGCCAGTTGTCTTCCAAGAAATGAGAAAAACCAACCGCCGAAGACGGATCACTCTTCACCACGACAATGCGAGCTCTCACACATCGGCTCAAACAACTGCATTTTTGACCACTCAAAACATCGATTTGATGAGTCATCCGCCGTATAGTCCTGACCTGTCACCAAATGACTTCTTTTTATTCCCGTACGTAAAAAACAAACTGAGAGGTCAACGTTTTTCGATACCTGAAGAAGCGGTTGCTGCGTTCAGAATGCATGTTTTGAAGATACATCAATCAGAGTGGAAAAAGTTCTTCGACAATTGGTTCAAACGCATGCAAAAGTGTATAGATCTTCATGGGGAATATTTTGAAAAACAATAAAGCGATTTTCGATGATTAATATTTGTTTTTGTTCTCTAATCCCGAAATATAAAAGGCAACCCTCGTATTATATTAATGACAGAATTATAATCACAACAAAAAATTCCATAAATTATTTTCTAGCAACGTTATAGTCTGTTTTTAAATCAGGAGGACTAAACATGAAATTCTCACTCACACTATAAAAGTAACTAGAAAATACCCTATATTTTTTTGGCAACCAACAATACACTGCAGTGCAGGTGTATATCGTTTAAATTCTATGTTAAATGCAGAAATTGTAGCAAAGGACACCAAATTGGCAGAAAAATAACCGAGAAGTTTCAAACATAAAAATAAATTACAAAAACCAGTAATTGTAAAAGCAACACGTCCACAGAATCTTCAACAACTGATTAGTCAGTCTATTCTGTCTCTGTGGTCGAATTCCAAGCAATCTGACGGGATTGTTTGGCATTGACAGTATGGATGTAAATAATGTTTTTTAATTATTGTATTATTTAATAAGTGAGCCAATATTATAAATTAATTTTAGCATTCTGCACTGAAGGACGTCCGTAGCAACGAAAATAAAGCAAATAGGTTGAGGGACAGCGGGGAAAATGGTACCGAACCGTTTTGTCCTTGCCTATTTATATATAAATAAAAAATTAAAATGAATTTTTACAAGTAAAGACAAAAACAATGATCAGCATAAATTAAATGTTCGCAGTGGTAATTATTGTTCAAGGCCACCCGTACACCCTCAATACGATGCCACTAACCTATTTTTTTAACTTTTAACGTCCCCATAGATAAAAGGGGAAGTGGCTTAAACAGACGGGAAGTTTTTTTTAATGAAACATGCAAATTTTTATAGTGGATTTGGATTCTACGTTGAAAAATAGACATCTTTTGTTCGAATTTTTTTTGGAAAAAATACATTTTTACCTCTCTGTAGTAGTACCATAGTTAAGAAGATCCTAATAAGTCATCTTTATATGCAAAACAAACAAAATACTACATTAAACAAGAGTATGAACTCTTCTTTCAACGTAGAATCCGAATCCGCTATAAAAATATGCATGGTCCATTTGAAAAAATCAACTGCTGATCTGCTTAAGGCACTTCCGGTTCAAACCGGAATTTTTTTTTTGCGTCCAATCGATAGAGTATTTCCCTTTTACCTATGGAAAAGTCCGTTTTTTTTTAAATACGTTGGTGGCATTTTATAGAAGGTGTACGGGTGGTTTCGAACACTTTATATAAAGATGTTAGAGATAAATACAAAGTAAAAACGATTTTTGAAACAAACAATGAAATAAGAACAAATTGCGCAAAATTGATAGGTATAACTGCACATATGGTGGTTAACCTTACTTCCGCTACAGCTAAAGTTGCGTCTATCTGTGAAGTACAACACATAAGGTAACAACAAATTTCAGCTATAGAAATTAAAAATGGTGCACCGACTTTCACATGACGACCACAACAGAAGACTGGAATTCTGTGAAATTATGACAAATAAAATTAATCTAAACCAATACTATATAAAATCCATTATTTGGTTTAGTGATGAAGGTACTTTTTCCCTCAATGGAAATGTGAACACACAAAATGGTATTGTAGTGCAAAAGTTTGCACATTCTTCGTGAAAAACACAACCAATTTCCAAAAAAGTGTTTCGGCAGGCATTTTGGGAAACAACAAAGTTGAACCTGTTTCTCCCAATACAAACTTAACGGGTGTATTTGGAGATCCTCAAAGTATCCTTGGATTTCCATTGTCTCAAAATGGTTGATCTCACAACGTTTCAATACCTTTTGCATTCACCTGATGACGATAGCTGACACAAAGCTATTGTAACATTGTGAGTTCAAGCATTTCAAGACGATGGAAGTTCAAGGGAACTTGGAGGAACTAGTTATATTGTCTACCAGCTTCAAACTAGTATTGGGAGATGTTACAAAATGCAATTGCGTAACTAATTCTTGAAATGCTGGAAGATAATCCAGATGATATCGGCAGATGGTGCTCCTGCGGATAATTATAGTGCAGTAAGATGTCATCTGGATGAAGAATATCGTAATAGATGGATTGGATGACGAAGTCCCATAGAATAGCCAGACCAGACCTGACTCTATTACATTTTTTCTGTACTTAAAATCCAAGGTATACGCTAAGGAACCCGACAATATTAATGTTTTAAGAAGAATGCAATGCAGTTTCAGTTGACCTATTCGAGTGCGACAAGAAATTACTAACGGGATGCATTTATGTCAGCAAGTAACAATTGCTGTAAGAATTCCTTTAATTAGTTACAGGGTAAATCTGAAATAATTTATCCACCAAAATTGATAGGGTTGACTGGGTATTGGCTATACCCTCCAAATGAGCCATCACTTGCCATGAGGTCCTATTTAAAATTAGTTGTCACATGTCTGTTACGTCATCTATTACTGTTACTACTAGTAGAGAAGTTTACAACCGTTTATTTTCACCCTCTCAATTTCATTAGTGTAAGTATAACAGTTAAAAAATACGAGAGCGGAGAGGACTTTTCACTCGCACTGCAAAACGATTTAATGATGTCCTTTTTACTATATTTGGTGATTAAAGTTAAAATTAAGATCCTTAGTGTGAACTTCTCTTCGAATAAAAATTCTGATTTTATTATTAAAATGCATTAACATACGTAAATTGATGTATTTCTAATACAACTTGCATGGCTGGCTCACCAAACACAAAAAATATCGTCAAAACAACGCCACCAAATTAAAGTGTTATTTTCTTGTGAAAAAAAGTTCTTCCCTGGGTATTAGTCGTCAGAAACACATATTAAAATAATCAATAGGTACAAATCTCTGAGAACGACCTTGTGAAGAAAATAAAAACTGAAATACGTTTGATTGATTATTTACGTATCTCCGCATATCGAAGGCAACTTCTTTATCTTCACAAGTTCACAGAATGATTTATTCAGTTCGTATTACCATACGTCGTTCCCCTGTTCTTGCATACTCTACCTAATTCAGATTGATCAAGAAAATTACTCCAAAGAAGGCATTCATAATGTAATGTTTTTATTTTCACACACGGGTTCTGTTCAGTTCTTGGATTTATTTAAAAATACAGTTCAACTCGCTGTAATCTATTTCCACAATTTATGTTCACAGAAACTTACATTTTATCTTAACTATACAATACGACCGTCGAAAACTGAATGCCTCCTATCGCCAGCTGTTCACATTTATATATTTCTCTCCGAATTGTCTGGTAAGTCCAAGAACCATAGGGCAACTCTTTCATGTTCTGGAAGCTTTAAGGGAATTCCCAGTAAGGGCAGCGGTCGGCCTGTTGAGAGACGAAACATTTCGGATTCCCAGAAGCACCGGAATAATGTCCCTTCCACGAATTGGTTGATGGCCGATTGCACCAGCTGTCGGATGAATTCTCGTAACATTGCCCCTTCCTTAAGACCATTTCGTCCCGGAATGTCCCAGAATCCTTCCTGGTGTGATGATATTTGCAAGACTCTCCATTTCGACAACGGGAAGTTTGGTGGAAGTAACAGTCAACGGTCTTCGAATCTGGGCTGCGAAAATTGAGACAGCCTACCAGGATGTCGATGCCACTGAATCGAAAGATTGTTTCCATCATACTTCTCACCACCCTCCAATTCAGTCCATCCAACTCGCAGGCTATCTTTGGGACCGCCAATTTCATCAGATTCTTCTCAATCATCACATTCCTCAATTCCACCAGAGTCTTCCAAAGATCGCTGTATGTTGGCTTGTCCTGCAAGAATGTTTTCGTTATCAAATAAAGATGTCTCTGGTACCCATTGGTTGTTTATCTTCGAGATGAAGGACCTTCCCTACCGCTGGATAAGGCCCCCGTAGCTTCTGGAACTGGCCGTACTTTTTGGCAAACACCTTGGCTATTCCTCTGGACATCCGGAGATCTCGAGCCACACAATGAACCAGGGTATATTGTAAGGGCACCTCAAACAGGTCTCGGGGTTCCCCTCTCGTTACGTCATGCTGCACTTTCTGCCCATCAGAGGACAGTGCCATAAAATGCTCGAAGGTCATCTCGTAATCGGGTGGTTGGATGCTGCGGACTTGGGCTTGTTCAACTTCGCTGCCATGACTTCCGGCATAAGGTGCTAACCTGTTGAAATGTACCACCTTTGGTTTTCCTCGAGGTAGCTTCTTTATTCTGTAGACAACATCGTTGATCTTCTTTACAATTTGGTAAGGCCCCTCCCAAGATCTTTGTAACTTGGGCGAATATCCACGAAGACGTTGCGGGTTATACAACCAAACAAGATCATCAGCTTGGAATTCCCCGCCTTGGGCTCTGATGTCATAGGCTTCCTTCATTCGGGCACTGGCATTCTGGATATTTAACCGGACTCGTTGGTGTATGTCGTCCATCTTTCGACGTAACTGGCTGACATAGTCTTCACCTGCAGTCTCTTCTCCTGGGAGACATCCAAACTCGTCCCATAATAACACTTGCCGGGTTCTGACCCGTGGACTCGTGCACAGATGAACGATATGCCATTAGAAACAAGTGAAGATACAGGTCCCAGTCTCTTTGGTGGTCAGAGACTACCTTTGACAAATGGTGATTAATGGTTCTATTCATCCGTTCTACCATTCCATCGGACTGCGGGTGTAATGCTGTCGTCCGTGTTTTATTGATCTTCAGAAGTTTGCAGACATCTTGGAAAAGGGTAGATTCAAAATTTCTACCTAGGTCTGAGTGCAACTCCAAGGGAAAACCAAAACGCCTGATCCATTCCTTGACAAGACATCAGCAACAGTCAAGGCTTCTTGATTCGGCAAGGCATACGCTTCGTTCCATTTATTAATATAGTCCATCACCACTACAGTGTATTTATTTCCAGAGTCGGATTCACGTAATGGACCGGCAACATCATTGGCTACTCTTTCGAATGGACCGCCCACGTTATATTGCTTCATGGGAGCTTTTTGTCGCTTCTGAGGCCCATTTCTTGCTGCACAAACTGTGCACTTCCGGCACCAATCCTTAACATCTACCTGGCAGTTTACCCAATAGAAGCGTTCTCTCAACTTCCCCAGGGTTTTCATTACTCCCAGATGTCCTCCAGTTGTACCATCATATAGTTCTCGTAGAACCTCTGGTCTCCTATGTCTGGGAACTACAATATGTTTCCTGTCGTTTCCCTCCTTTGGAGTTTCCAGGACGCGCTTGAGAAGTCCATTTTCCAGGATGAGGGAGTTCCAATGAGCCTAGTACGACTTTATGGTTGGTGAGTATCGGGAAATCTCTTGCCACGTTGGTTTGCGGTCTTCTTCCTTCCACCGGATAACTTCTTTTAGTTCTGGATCTAATTTTTGGTCTTTCTGGATCTCCTCAGGTTGCCAATGGTCATCGACGGCGGTAGTTCTACAGAGAACAGCCCCTTTTTCTTCAGCCCGTTGACAATGTTTACAATTATCAGGGCATGGTCTCCTCGATAAGGCATCAGCATTCTTATGGCTTGTTCCTGCGCGATGTTCAGTTTCGAAGTCGAATTCTTGCAACCGCTCAATCCACCTAGCCACTTATCCTTCGGGGTTTTTAAACTGAAGGAGCCACTTCAGTTGTGCGTGATCAGTCCTCAGAGGAATCTTTTACCATAGAGGTACTTGTAGAAATGTTCTTCCCCCTTTACCACAGCCAAGAGTTCATTGCGAGTAACGCAGTAATTCCGTTCAGACTTGCTCAAGGTCTTGCTGAAGTATCCGATGACTTTCTCCTGGCCGTCTTGGATCTGCGAAAGAGCAGCACCAATTCCAACATTGCTCGCGTCGGTATCCAAGACAAAGTTCCCATCTGGTAAAGGATAACTTATAATGGTGGCACTGGTCAGTGCTCTTTTCAGTGTCTCGAATGATCGCTGACATTCCTCGTCCCACTGGTACAGCACCTTCCCCTCTGTGAGTCTATTGAGTGGCTTGGCGATGTTGGCAAATCCGGCTACGTACCGACGATAGTACCTGCATAACCCCAGGAAACTTCTTAACTGGTAGATATCTTTAGGTATCGGCCATTCCTGGACGGCTTTGATTTTCTGTTTGTCCACGGCTACTCCCTGTGCGGAAACTACATGTCCAAGATATTGCACCTCTTCTTGGAAGAGCTGACACTTCTTCGGACTTAACTTTAGTCCGGAACTTCGAAGTCGCCGAAACACCTCCTCCAGGTTCTTCACGTGGTCTTCAAACATATTTTAAATATGTGGATATATATCTGTATATTTTATATAAAACACTCGAACCATCTGTCAAGAGTATGGTATATATAGCCTTCATATACTTAAATTACTCACATGTGTATTACATCCAAGTATTTCACTTTAGAACGTGTCATTCAAGGAAGCGTATCTGACGAGAACTCCTGGTTCGAAACGGCTGTCATACGTTGAATGATATAGTTCTAAATATGTGGATATATATCTGTATACATTGTCTCTAAAACAATGCTGGGCCTTATTACTGTTTTCGTCGCACCAGTATCCAGCAGCATTGCAAATTGCTTCCTATTAATAAGGCCATCTACGAAGACACTGTTAACGTGGTTGCGTAGCGAAGCGACATATGCGTTGGTAGTTGGGACTTGTTGGTTACAGGTCGACGATGGTCCTTTTATATTGAACATCTTTAGTTTCCCCGACGAGGAAGTCTCTCCTTGCAACGACTCTGGACATATCCTACCTTACGACACTTCCGACATCTCACTAGTCTTTTTTCGGTAAGTACTTCTTCTATTATTTTTCTTACAGAGGCTTCATCGTTTCCGCCATCTTCGGATTCTCCATCAACTATTCGGACTCTGACTTGACCTCTGCAGGTATTTTTCGCAGCCTCGAATTCCAGAGCTCGAGCCACTAATTGAGTCGGTCGAGCTAAGGTCAATGCTTGTCTAGTGGTCCCGAAGTCCATCCAAAAACGCTTGCACTGCTAACCTTTCAATTACATTTTCCGGTGTGGCTGGATATGCAAGGCGAACCAGACGGTCAATGTCAGCTTTTAACTCCTCCTGTAGAGATTCATTCGCTTTCTGGTGGCGGTTTTTCAGTTGGGAGTGATAAACGTGCTCCAAATGGGTTTGCCCATACCTCAGTTCTAAATGTTTGACCAGTTGTTCGTAGTCTTCTTGCTCCGAGGTATTCAATGTTTGTAAGATATCTGTAGCATCCCCTCTTAAGGCTAGGGTTAATGTGATTGCCTTCTTCTCTGCCGACCATCTGTTTAGCTTTGCTGGAGCCTCGAATTGGCGCCGATAATTAGTCCATGACGACTTTCCATCAAATTGCGGAGGTTTCGTCTTGTGTCTTGTTCCCTCGAGGCCAATTTTCGAATCCACTACTTCTAGACTGTTTCTGCTTTCGGTCTTTGATGATGTTTCTCCCCTTTGTTTTGCCACTACCTTTTCTTTTATTTTGGTGATCTCGCCTTCCATTATCTGCTTTAACTCTTCTATGCGCGTTTCGTTTTTAACTGTCGTCTGACTCAGCTCTTCAACTATTGTTTCATATTTGACCGTCGTCTGCTTCAAATCTTCAATTCGGACTTCATTTTCGACTATTTTCTCTTCTAGCATTTCTGAACTTTTCTGTACCATGCTTTTCAAATTTTCTTCTAAGGATTGCGCATTTTCGTGAAATTTTTGTAACTTGTCTTCTAAAGACTTCGAAGTTTTTAGCGCTTTAGAATTTTCTTGTAATGTTTGTAGCTTATCTTCTAGGGTCTCAGAATTTTCTAGCAATTTCTCTTCTAAAGCCTCTTTCATGATTTTAGAATGATCTTGTAATGTTTCTTTTAAGTTTTCTTCCATTTTTTTCAATAGCATACTCATGTCCCCATTACCAGAAACTTCAAATAAATAAGTATCGGGATCGTTACCTTCATTTATTAGAGCATCTCGTAGCCGTTGTACTAATTCACTTTTCTTTCCATTTACTTCCAAATCCCTTTCCTCAAGTTCTTTTTTAAGTCCGTCACTTTCAATTGGTCCAAATTCACGTTTTTAAACATTGTCAGTCTATTTGTTTTCCAGTTCTAAAGTTCCACAAATACACCTCACACCTGACACCACTGTAATGTTTTTATTTTCACAAAGGGGTTCTATTCAGTTCTTGGATTTATTTAAAAACACAGTCCAACTCGTTCTAATTTATTTCCACTACTATAACACAGAAACTATTTTCATTTTATCTTAACTATACAATACGACCGTCGAAAACTGAATGCCTCCTATCGCCAGCTGTTCATATTTATATATTTCTCTCCGAATTGTCTGGTAAGTCCACGAACCATCGGGAAACTCTTTCATTCCCAGTAACGGCAGCGGTCGGCCTGTTGAGAGACGAAACATTTCGGATTCCCAGAAGCACCGGAATAATGTCCCTTCCACGAATTGGTTGATGGCCGATTGCACCAGTTGTCGGATGAATTCTACTAACAATAACATATCTTTGATTTACCGATTCTCGTAGGTTGGTGGAACTGTTTTCTCATAAAAATAATTTTAAAAAAGTATTTTTACAAATTCAGTACTTACATTAATATACCAGAATTAGTAAACACATACCAAGCTAGAACAATACCAATTATAATAGTTAAGGAACGTCAAATTATTATTGCATCGACCATTATGAAGTTGCCCGATTGTTAGGTATCAACTTCTTTGGCATTAAATAATAATTATATGTTAAATATGTGAGTACAAAACATAATTCTTGCACTAATGAAATTAAAAGCTTAGGTTGGCATGTGTAAATTTTGAACTCACCTCAGCTACTCTCTCTAATAACGGTTCCAGCCAATTTTGATTACATTCGCAATGACTGTCGAGAAAAGTTAAAACAGAAGCAGTGGCAGCATCGGCTCCTTTTACTCTTGATCTCATAAGACCTTCCCGTTTTTCATTCCTCAAGACACGAACTTTTTGAATTTTTGCTAACTCTTCACCATCCGACGCTGGGTAAATAAAGCATTAAACTAGTAATTAAAACAAACTCTAGATCAAATATACTTACGGTTATCACTATAATCATCCACTAAGATAATTTCCTTTATTAGATGTTCTGGACTCCTATTCAGTACACTGAAAAACAAAAAGGTAAGATTTATTTTCATATGTGGGAATTTACAAAATTTTAATTTTTAAGAGTGATATTTCACATCAAATTAAAATCATTGTCATGTTAATAAAAATATATTTATTATTTTCAGATCTATTCCTATTGAGATGTGTTTGGAGCAATTACTTTTTGTCAAATTTGGGGAAATCGATGTATGAGGGTCTCATTTTTAAGTAAATTCGTCATCTTGAACATTCTAAACATTACAAAAGGCAATAACAGATTCAGACAACATAGATTACGAATCATTTGTCTGTACGCTTGGTTTTGCAATCATACATGAATAATATGTAGTATTGGTTGTAGAACTAATAGAAATACATCGAAATATTGTTTGGTTTACATATTTTCGCAATTATTATTTTATTTTATTGTTGCGTAAATTGTGCATGGGCTAAAATAAATATTTGATTCATATAATTTAATTAATTTATTTTTTTAATAGGTAAACGTGGGACTTTAGTGAACTGAAATTGATTTTGGTTATTTCGGGGGAAAATTGTTTACATAGTGAACTCTCAACTATTGATTTTGTAAATTTTCATCTCTGAGCTAAGCTCGGTCACCCAAGTATATATTATTATTACGGAAATAAGATCCAAAAATTGGTTGATTTCAACCATTTTGTAGTTTTTATTAAAATAAATTATGATTTATAGTGAAGATTGAAAAAGTAGTGAAAGTAGTAGTGATAGTAGTTTTGAAAATCCCCTAATAAATGCATACCAAATAGTGAAAGAACTGAAATTATTAAGAGGTCGTATTGGTCGTATTGACCTACCTTAAAAATAAAATCCAAGTTAATAAATAAAGTAAATATCTATTTTATACAATGCTCACTATTTTGAATTGAGCTTTCAAAATTGTACTTGAAAAAGTAGGCGTAAACGCTTGACTCAGATTGATGGTTTTTCTATTTAATTAGTGGCATTAGACTAGCAAATATACATATATCAGTCGAACCTTATTGTACATAGTCAATGTTGTAGTAATGGAAACAACAGGGGGTAAATCAGTTGATTGAATCGGCCAACCTCCTGTACTACTAAGAAACACCAACTTGACGCATTAGTGGAGTAGAATTTCGTGCTCATAAGAGATCGACAGACTAAATAACGCAGAGCAGTCACCATTATGCCAATAACATCTCATTCAACTTTTGCTACCTCTAGTTCTAACTCTTCAATTTTAGCTAAGTTTGATAGTGCTCAGTAGTTCTTCGAGCCTTACCGGTTTCATGATATATCCAACTGGGGTACAGTTCCGCTTTCCTTACCACGATCCCTCAAATCGGGTTAATAAGGAGCAACTGACTGCAACACTGTCTGTGGACAGACTTTTCATTTCATGGGCGATGCGATCATTTAACCTTGGTGATCTAGGTAACTCAAACCTGTGAGGTTTTAATTTCCCAGTTCAATGGTTAAAAACTAGTCCAGCCGGTACGCGTAGAGGGGAAGGAAGTATAAGTAGTAGGTCAGCAAACAGCTGCTACCTTTAGTCGCCTTATATGACAGGAGGTAGATACCATGTTGGTGTTTTTTACTTGCCTACCACACGGATCAAAAAACTTGCAATTGCTACCCCTAGTGCATACTGTTAGTGATTATTTCGCTGCAATTTATTCTTTCTCCAAATCTTATGTTCAGATTGTCCTTACCTATTGGTTACAGGCGCTACAGCATGGTTTTATTTTGGTTAACCAAAATAATGATATCATTTTTTTATTAGAAGTTTCAGTGTGTAAGTTAACAGACAAGAGTATATTTGAAACGATAGCTAGTGATTATTAATATAAAGTTATTATACATAATGTAACGGTATTTCGTTTAAGAAATGAAAGTTAGCCAACATTCGATCAATGTCTGCAATGGTATAAACTAGTATAAAGCATATCAAAAGAAGTAAAGATGCTTGTATATAAAGAAATCTGAAATCGGTAATCTATTCATACGGATTTTTTGGGAAAAAACAGCAAACTTACATCATCTAAATGGAATTATAACAATATATACATTTAAAATTCAATGTTTGCCAGTTTTACAATAACCTAAAATCTGTTGTTTTAGACATACAACACAAAAAATTCCAAAGATCTATATACTAAATTTGTTATAATTGTTTTAATCAAAACTGCGAATACAACTAACGCCAAAAAACAATATTTATTCAATATTAATTGTAAAAATATTGCCAGAACAAAGTACTAATGTCCAAAGAAAAAATTATCTCTGGAATTTAAGTAGGTAAGTCGAGTTCGAAAGTAATGAAAGAGAGAGCAAAATAAATATATAAACTATTCATTAATATTATATGTTATAAGTAATCCAAATGAGTTATGTACATAATTGCAAATTGCAAGCCAACAAATTACTTACTCAACAAGTTGTGAACATAAATTTTGTTGTATTAACATTTGTCCGGGAATGAAAAGTAATGCCACAAAATAAATTAATTAACCGTATATATAAAATTAGCAGTAAATTATTTTAGGTACATCAGTTTTATTGTCAAACATTTAATGTCAAATTGTGAATTACTAAATATGTCATTGCGAACCTTTTGATTTTTAATTCTCTTGTTCAGTTTAATTTTTATTTTTATTGAAAACGGGGTCTGATTTGGATCCTGAAACGATGAGACTATTTGAAATATATAGACTTTCCAGCAATTGTGGCGTTATTCCAAAAAATATAGTAGAATACTAACCGTTTTCAATTGCTTCAACAAACTACTCACTAAGAAACTAAATATAAATTTATACCAAAAGGCATTTTGGAATGGGCATGTATTTCTAGAATATGGATATTTGGTTTAAATGTTTAATTCTTGTCGATAAAATTATCACAATTATTCAATTGAATTGAATTTCTACTTAATCAACGGTGAAGTTTTGATTTAAAAAAATATTACAACTGCATTTTCAAATAACAACGGCAATAATGCAAAGAATGCCCATACATGAATTGCACAACTGAGCTTTTATATTACAAAATATTGCAATATAGTCCGTGGGTTCAATTTAAAATTATAAAACAAATATTCACTTTCACTTTTCTAGAACTTTATTTACATCAAATTATACAGAACAACTGATTGACAATAACATTACGATATACGCTCGTCATCGTTGCTAACTAACTTGGGATCGTGGCCTGCTTCCTTTTTAAAACCAGCATCGAAAATTCTCGCAAAAATCAGTCATCAATCCTACAGCTGCCGAGCCATCTCGAGAACATTTTTTATTTCAAAGCGATCGTTGTCGTACTGAGATGAAACAGGGTCGGATTTGGTAAATTTTGTAACACTGCTCCCCCCCCTTTAATTCTGATCGTCCCGACCAGAAACATCTTCTCCGTGGTAGGGAGCGAGTCGATCTAAATGGACCACCTTCAACTTAGCCTTGGGGTTTCGACGGATCCGGTAGACGACGTCATTGACCACCTCGTATGGACCATACCAGGCTGATTTGGGGATTTACCCTTGCTCCGTTGGGGGTTGTACAGTCAGACTTTGTCCCTCTCCTGGAACCCGACTGAATTAGCCATGAGGTCGTGTCGCGACCGGTCACTGGTGGCCAACATCTGCGTTCGGGCTAATTCGTGTATTGCCAGCATGTTATTTCGGAGCTGGTCGGCATAATCGTCGATGTCTTGGAGAGGTTCTTCGGGGGAGCCAAATGCCAAATCGCAGGGTAATCGCAGCTCCTTTCCGAATAAGACCCTGGATCCTAATCACGCTGGTTATTGCTGACGACCTTGGATAGGTGTTGTTCCAAGGTCCTGTTGAATCTTTCCACCATTCCATCTGACTGCGGGTGCAATGGTGTTGTTATCGTTTTCTTGATCCCCAACATCGTGCAGACCTTCTGGAATACATTCGATTCGAAGTTACGCCCCTGATCTGAATGTAATTCCATCGGGACGCCAAACCTGCTGAATAGTTGTTCTACTAGCACCGTCGCTACCGTGGTTGCCTCTTGGTTGGGTATCGCATATGCCTCAGGCCATTTGCTGAAGTAATCCATTGCGACCAGAATGTATTTGTTCCCCCTCTCAGACTCGGGAATAGGACCGGCGACATCAATGGCAATTCTCATAAATGGGACGCCCACATTGTACTGCTGCATTCTGTCCTTGGTTCGGGTCTTCGGGCCCTTACTGGCTGCACAGGTGGCACATTTGCGGCACCAAGCTCTGACGTCTTCGAAGTAATTCACCCAGTAGTATCGCTGGCGAACTTTGTCTAGGGTTTTATTCATGACCAGGTGGCCTCCGGTAATCCCATCATGTACTTCGGTCAGGATGGCTGGTACCTTTTTCTTCGGAACTACCAGTTGGGACTTGGTTTCTCGTCCATCAGCGCTTTCCCAAACTCGCCTGAGCATTCCATTGTCTACTCTTAAAAAGTCCCATTGAGCCCATGACGATTCCAGCCCGCCGGAGTATCTAGCTCTATCGTCCCATCGTGGCCTGGGTGCCCTTCTCGTTTTGAGTGACAAGATTGGTTCGATGTCTGGATCAGCCATTTGGTCCTGGATGCACTGTTCCGTTGTCCAGTCTTCATAGGCCTGCACTCGGATCTGCCTGATGGAGATTCCCTCTCGCTGTTCCGTCTTCAAACAATGTCCGCGTTCTGCTCTACAGGGTCTTCTCCATCCACCTGGCCAGTTGTGCTTCCGGTGTCTTCATATCCAACATGATCTGTCCGGATTAAGAAATGACGACCATAAAGGTATTTGTGGAAATAGTCTACAGCCCTTATTATTACCAGAAGTTCTTTTCTGATGACGCAATAATTTCTTTCCGGTTTCGAGAATCCACGGCTGTAGTACTCGATCACCCTCTCTTCGCCTTCTTGCACCTGAGATAGGACGGCCCCCAAACCTGTATTGCTGGCGTCGGTGTGTAAAATGAACTTGCCGGACTGTGTAGGAAAGGCTAGGATTGGGCTGGAACATAGTGCTGCCTTCAGTCGCCTGAATAATGTTTCGCAATCCTGATTCCAACGGAAGATCTCTTTCTCAGTGGTCTGCCGATGTAGAGGAGCGGCAATGGTGGCAAATCCGTCAACAAATCGCCTGTAGTAGGAACAGAGGCGCAAGAGGCCGAGTTCATGCTTGTCTCTCGCTTCTATCTTGACCTCGTTGGTGAGGATTCCTGACTCGGAAACGACGTGGCCCAAAATCTCTACTTCTTTTTGGAACAAGAAACACTTCTTCGAGTTGAGTCTCAGGTTAGCGTTAATAATTCTGGAGAATACTTCGCTCAGGTTCTTCAGATGGTCGTCGAATGTCTGACCCATGACTAGAATGTCGCCGAGGTATACTAAGCACGTCCTCCATGTTAAACCCGCTCAGTACATACTCCATTAGCATCTCAAATGTTGCGGGTGCATTACATAACCCAAAGGGCATGACCGTGAACTGAAAAGCCCTTTACTGGTGGAGAACGTTGCCTTCTCTCTGTCGTTTGCGTGTAGACCAACCTGCCAATATCCACTCTTTAGGTCTAGTGTGGAGAACCAACGGGAGCCTGCTAGTGTGGTCAGAGTGTCATCAATTCGGGGTAGTGGATAGCTGTCTTTCTTCGTGACGTCATTCAGCTTTCTGTAATCCACGCAAAATCGGGTGGTTCCATCCTTCTTTTTAACTAGCACGACGGGAGCAGACCATGGGCTGATGGATGGCTCAATAACTCCATTTTGTAACATGGACTCGTTGTTTTCCTCGACTGCCTGTTGTTGCCCCAATGGTAGTCGTCTAGGTGGTATTTTGATGGGTTGAGCCTTTCCGGTACATATTCGGTGCTGGATGATGTTGGTGCGACCGGTGATTCCATATTGACTAATAAAAATTTGCCAGTGCTTTGTGATAAATTGCTTGGCTTTCTTCTGGTTTTCTGATGTCAGGTGTGTCAAATGGTCAGCAAACTGTTGTAGGAACTCTTTACTGGGCCCTGTCTCCTTCACCGACGTCTGGTACTCTTCTTCGCAATTGATGATGTTCTCTACTGGCTCGAAACAAGCTATCTCTTGACCATTGGCAATTCTGATGTCGTTGTTGGACAAATTCAGGACTCTGATTGGTATATCTCGTCCGGTTTTAACTATAGCCCGTCCAACTAACTAAGTAGTCGCTTCCAGGATTGCTGTCTAGCTGCCCATGAATAATCTATTCCGTTCGACCGGGCATTCTAGCTGAAGACTTTGCCACAATTTTTATGGAGGTGACTGAACTGTTGACAGGCCGTGTCAATACAAATTCCTCATTTAGGAACCGAAGAACATCATATCTCGGGTCGAACATAAATCCATGCTGGCTAATTAGATCCATTCCCAGTTTAAAATCGTTCTCAATATTTGCTAACAGGACCCTATGCCGGATCATGTTGTCCCCTATCTGTAGTACGACATCAGCCTCACCCTGTATTGACATGTACTCGCCGGTGACTGTTCTGAGCTGGATGTTATTGGTAACTGGCCGAATTTATGATGCTCTCAAAACCCTGGACTTGGCAATGGACACAGCGGCGCCGGTATCGATGGTGATGGAAACTGCTCGCCCATTGATGGTGCCTCTGATGACTGGCTGACGGTCCCTGGTCGGTGATCGTTCAGGTGGCCTCACTCGACAATCACGTTGGAAGTGTCCTGTCCGTCCACAGCGGTAACATGCCCCTCTGGTGCAAGTTTTTTGTGACCGTTCTAATATTTTGTTCAATCCAGCCAGCAGCGCTTGAAATGGTGACTCTGACTCTTCCTAGTTAAAGGAAACTGCTCGGACCCTCGGCTTGGACATGTCCATGACGGCCTCTACTTCCAAACCCCGAAGTAGAGCTTCATGACTTTTCTTGACGCCACTTAGTCTTAGATTTCGTTGCATTTTCACATCTCTGATGCCGTTTATGAACCTCTGTGTGGCCAACTGATCTTTCGTTGCCACTGGCAGCTCCGGGTGGACAAGTGAACTAACCGTCTAATCTCTGCTTCGAATTCTTGGAGACTTTCACCGGATTTTTGCGTTTTTCCACTCAGTTGGACTTGGTATACCTGGCTCAAGGATTGATTGTCGTATCGTTTGTCTAGGATGGCGATGATCTTGTCGAAATTGCCTTGTTCATCGACTGGAATGCCGGACCTCTTAACGAAATTACCAGAGAAGAAGATTTTTCTTGATTATCCCATCCATTAGCTGTAGCTACTGCTTCAAATTGCCGTTTATATATGGGCCAAGATGATCTGCTATCAAATGTGGGTGGTTTACTAAAGGAACCATTGGTACTCACGGTCTGCTGGTATTTCCCTCTCTGCAAATCTTATGCAATTTTTTAATTGCTGTTTCCACTTTATCTTGTACTTCACTGTGTACTGCGTCTTTAATTGAACTGATTTCAACTTTTGCCTGGCTTTGGATAGCACTTATTTCAAATTTCACCTGGTTCTGGATGGAATCGATGTCATCTACTTTGGTTTCAAGAGTATCCACGGTATTTTTTAGGACCTTTATGTCTTCGTTTATTTTTCTTATGTCTGATTCCACTATTTGCATTCGTTCATTAACTGTCATTAACTTGCGATACTATTTGCATTAATTGTAGTTGTCTTTTCTCTTCAGTTACTTTAAAATCATTTTGTGGTTTTTCTTCTAGTATTTTAAATTCATCTAATAATTTAAATTCATTTTGTCGTTTTAATTCAATTTGATCTTGTTTTTCTACAAATTTCGAGAATAATCCTTCCATTAAATTTTGTTGTTTTTCTTCCATGGCAGTGACAAGATTTTCTAATTTTATTTTACGTTTTTCATCAAAAGATTTTACTAACCTTTGTTGAATTTCTTCCTGGTGTAGTTTCTCTTTTTTTTCACGTTTTTCCAGAATCTGGGCTATTCTTTGGTCTAGTCCCTCCGTAACCTGCTTGACTATTTTTTTGGTAGTTTCGTCCATTTATCCCACTTCTGACACCAAATTGCAATATAGTCCGTGGGTTCAATTTAAAATAAAACTAATATTCACTTTCACTTTTCTAGAACTTTATTTACATCAAATTATACAGAACAGCTGATTCACAATAACATTACGATATACGCTCGTCCTCGCTGCTAACTAACTTGCGATCGTGGCCTGCTTCCTTTTTAAAACCAGCATCGAAAATTCTCGCAAAAATCAGTCATCAATCCTACAGCTGCCGAGCCATTTCCAGAACATTTTTTATTTCAAAGCGATCCTTGTCGTACTGAAATGAAACAGGGTCGGCTTTGGTAAATTTATTTACACTAACTTTAAATGTTTTTATTTTACCAATATAAACTTATTTACAAAAAACACAATGGCTAATACTATCAGCTGGTGTGCAACACCCTGTCTCCAATTCAAACTGCCACCCACCAAGCAGTCGTGTGTTATATACATTTCATTCGTTTGAAGATTTTTCCAGTCATCTCTGGTCTGCCAGCCTATATGGCATTAGATTTCGGAATCACGTCCAACTGAGTTTTTTTACATTAATCGAATTTTCGAAACTGGTGTTGTTGTTGCTCTTTTTTATTCAACCTATTTTTGTTTCGTACTCGTAAAGTTTTTATCAGAATGATTAACTTCTAGAAGGTTTCTTAATTTTTGGAGGCGTAAAATGAATGTTATAACAATATTAATTAGAGCTCCTCGCACAATAAAAAAAGTCTTTTGCTAAGGCTATGAAATTCAACTAAACTAACAAAAACGGAATTTTTGTAAACTGTTAATTCATTTTTAACGCTATCTGTTACTTTAAAATGCTATACATGAAATGAATTGTCTTGGATGGTGGTTACACGGTTTATTCAGGTATCAGTCAGTATGTACAGGCTTGCGATATCCACGATGCCCACTACCTTCCCCGTCACTAACTCCATAGAATGGATTTGCTCCAAATTATATGATCTTATAGTATTAAGGAATATATTTGTTTACAAAACTGCATAGTCATATTTTTAAAAAGATACATTACCTCTTCAAATGTACACCATCAAGAAAACAATGTTTGTGATATTTTTGTGGTTTTTCCGATTTTACATTGATTTACAAAGGTCCGTCTTCTAATAAATATTTGTGTGTTGTTATAGTCCAGGAAGAATCTTCGCATCCGTTGGCGAAAATAGTCTGACGGAATTTGATGGCTTCGCGAATAGTGGATGCCCTAAGAGAATTGAGAGATATGATAGTCCTACTGTCCTCGAAGTTGATAGAGTGCCCTGTTTGGATATGGTGATGCGCGAGAGCTGAAGTCGGATCTTTTTTACGAACTGACAGAGAGTGTTCATATGCTCGATGGTTAATGCGCCTATTAGTACGACCGATGTAGCTTTGTGGGCAATCGCGACATGAAATTTCGTAAACTCCTCGATCCTCGTTAGGTACTTTGTCTTTGGGGTTACCGGTTAAGTTGCCTATAGTTTGAGTGGTGTTGAAGGCAGTCTTTATTAGATGTCGGTGTAAAATCAGTGCTATTTTGTCAGTGACTCCTCGAATGTACGGGAGGACTGCCTACAGTATTCGAGTAACTAGAAGCGAAAGCAGAAGGCTACAAGAATTATGCGAACCGACCTAAAGAGGGCAGATGTGATCTGCCGAAACGTCGTCATTTTACCATCGATCCCGGCAGGGATCAGTTATCAACTACGCGGATGAATTCCCGGAAACCATCTAATACATTTAGGGCCCGCGAAAACTTAAATATATATATATATATATTTGTTTTTAAGTTTTCGCGGGCACTAAATGCACATATAACAATACTCTTAAAATACCCGACCTAATCCTGACTAAAGGCCTTAAATCTTTAGTTGTTGATGTGGGCATACACTGGGAAGGACATCGACCATTGAGTCAAGGATACAGAATAAAGAAAGAATATTATGAGGACCCACAGTTTTTGAATACTGTAATGGCTACTAGAAATTCCTCCGAGATCTCTGTCCAACCACTGATCATAGGAGCACGAGGAGTGTGGTGGCCAACAACGATACCTTATTGGACTCACTAAATATCAACAACACCACAACAAAACGTTGTCTAATAAACAGTGTAATAGTTGGTTCACTCGCGTCATTCCTTTTTTAATAGAGCAGTGTGGAGATAGAATTGTAATTTGTCTCTATCTAATATTAAAAAAAAAATTTAAATATCCCCAGTAGTTTTTCTTCTCTATTTTTTAATCATCACACTCTTCTTTCACATTCATATGTATGTATGTATGTGTATATGTGTGTATATATATGTATATGTATATGTGTATATATATATATATATATATATATATATATATATATATATATATGGATATCCATTAATATATTATCATCAATTTCTACAATTTTATTCTTCAAATAAAACTTGTATTCACGTCCCACATCCTCCCATTTAAGGAACTGAACCCAAGCACAAGCTATCTCGCCACGGTTACAAAATTCATGTGAAAACACTAACGTAGATACTAATTTTTTGCCCACTTATTCGTGGCACCGTTCACCGGCCGATTCGTAGATTGGGAAGTAGACGCTGTAGTATACATAAATGTTAATGTGTGCTATTTGATGTAATAGCCTTATATTGAAATTATATATTATATTAAGGTTTAATTTAATACCTCTGAGAGTCCTTTATAATGTAGCACACTTGTAAATTTATTAAATTCACTTCTCCTTTGTTGTATTTTAAAATGTTTGTCTCTTAAATTGATTGTCCTTATACAATGATTGTTGACTGTTTTTTTATTATAACTATTATTTGTATAATGTATAACTGTCTCTATTTGATCTCAAAGTTTTAGCGCCTGCTCTTTTACATGATATCAATAGATTATTGAATGCCAAATTAAATTGACACATAGAAATAAGTAGGTTTTTCCTTAGTTAAGTTAGGTTAAGTCACCCCATCTCCCGGTTATACTGGTGAGCCAATTGTAAAGCCTCACAGCCTGGCTGTTAACATGGCTGAAATGTATTTTTAACATTTGTTAATTGTAATCATATTAACTTAATAAAGAGTTTGAATAGAGTTGTCAATAAGAGGAATTCATATGACAGCCGCCTTCTAGAAAAATAAATAACAGAACGATTGTGTGTTGCTACGGTAAACATGAAATTGATCATTTTTTTATACAAAAACAGTGGCAGATACAGAAAACGCAACAAATAAAAAATTACAAATTCATAATAGATTAATTTTCAAATTTTCATAATTGTCAGGGGCGTACTGAAAAAAAATTGTAGAGGTAGAAAGAATACATGACCCCAGAAAAAGTAACACCCTGTAGATCTTCATTATCGTTTACAATAAGCCACCTATTCCCACTTTATCACTGAAACTTTAAAACTTCAAATCTTGAAAAAAAAAATTATACATAGAGAGCCTCATTTGAACTTTACAGGAAAAATAAGGAGAAAATCCTAATATTAAATTTGGACGGAACCCTTAGTATGTTACTCCATCTCGCACTTGACCAAATCATTTTAAAAAAATTCTGATTGCTAAATTATTGTGTGTCACCTAATGAACCGATTTTAACCAAATTTGTTGTGGTATTTATACACCTCATGAATAATAAAACACTTAAGCATATTTTATTTGTTTTTATTTTGCAACGTTACCATTTCAAACCAATCGTATCAACTTTAATTATCTAGTTAACTTTTATCTCTCTGCAACATTACTCTAAAATGTATATCTACCTAGTTATAAATAAAAGAGATAATAAAACAACGTTTTTCGATTTTTTATTTTTTTATAATTGAAGCATATTTTGAGGCGTTCCAGAAAAAATCCAAAGACTATCTAAAAGAACTCAGCCAAAACAAATTCCGACTAGTCTAAATTTGGTACAGTCATTTCAAATAACTAAGAACTTAGTCAGGTATTGCATTAAAAAAACTAGGCCCCTTTTTAAAATTTCTCGTTAGAAAAATTATGATACTATCTTTTGGTGATTTTACCATTCATTGAATGCAGAAAAGCAATATATTGTTTTTAGTCAAGAATCTTCATCAGTTGCACTTATTTGGTACAAACATCAGAATTTATTACAACAAATATTAACTATTTACTTTGTTTTCTATCACTCTCTCTCACACACACACACAAGTGTGTAATAGAGAACAAAGTAAATAGTTTGTTTGGTCATCATGATTGACTATCACAAAGTAACGGCTTCCACCATCAGAATTTAATATTTTAATGGAGGTGATTATGAAACTCTCCGAGGGCGATATCCATCTCGCGTTAAAACAGGAAATATTATCTAGTAGAATTTTGTTTTCAAATTTAAACATTCAAATTTTTGCATAAAATACACAAATGAATACTGTAAAAAAACATGTAAATATAATAAGTATTAAAACAATCACATTATCATTTACCCTTTGGTGCTTATTTAAACAAAGTATTGCCAAACCACTGGAAGAAATACGGGCACACCGGACGAATTTAGAAGACTTGAAAGTATAAATACGCCAAAAAATTATATACATTCCAGCAAATATTTATTAATAACCCTGATTATTGTCAGATCATTACAGTGCGCAATAAGAACATTTAATTAAGATAGACTTTTTTAATTTTTTCCAGGGCGTAGGTGTTAAATAGGGGTGGGAATTTATGAAAAAATCGATGACGTCATATCTCTTTCTTGACATACCCTGTATATTTCAGTCTCATTAAAAAAAAATTCTACGGGTTCGAGGTTTGCATCGTTGGGTTTTGGCCACTAACAACAGTTTTGCAATACAATTTTGGTAGTAGAACACTTAGAAAAAGACTAGAAAATTAAAATACAAAAGCAACCTGCCTTAGTAGAGCCAGCAAAAATAATTAATTCATTAGATAGTGGAGCCCTCCAACAATTATTATGAACGCACTGCATATAATTCAAGATTATTATTTACTTTGGTGAATGCGCCAAGCTAAGCGCTTTAAGCATGCTTGATTTAATCATTAATTGGTGAATCGATATTAGTAAATAGCGATTCCTCAATACTTATATTTCTTTAATTTATACATCTATATTTTTTGATTGCGTATTGCCTGATAGAAAGTAGTAATAAATAGGCTCCTTAAATCATAAAAAGGATAGAAATTTAGAACAGTGTAAATTGCTTTATAAACCTACTTAGTCTATTACTGAAGAATTATTTTTTTTTCCATCTTAAACATTTTTTGAATCAATTTCCTTGGAATCAAATTCTTAACGAAAGGTTATCAGAATTCTTTTGGATATAATCTCTATGGTACTGATGCGTAGGTATTTGCACAATACCACTTTTATTGCACGGGGCTTTTTTATAATTGAAAATATCTGTTCATAGTTCTTTTTTGCAGCAACCTCTTATTATAAATGAAAGGTTTTGAAATTATAATTATTTTAAAACGCCTCTAAACGGAGGCCCACATTTACACATATGAAAATAGATGAGCAAGGGAATGAATTGGATAACTTGAGATTTCATTTGTTCCGACACCGACACCACACACTTGAAATACCCATACAATTCAGTACACTGTGTAAGAAACAGAGACCAGGTAAAATACATTATGAGTTTTTTCTTTTATAGAATATAAATAATATATAAGAAATAAACTAATATAAAATTCGATTAATATAGAAAACTTGCACAAAATTTGCTATTCTAATAAAAACTCCAATTCTCTCTGTGATATATATCAGAAGTCAGAAAGAACGCTATATATTTCATATACCTTTTGTTACATTTTTTGACACACTTACAGTTCATCGGATATGAGCTTCAACTTGCAAGTTAATAATTCAACAAATTTTATTTGGCATATATAGAAATTTAAATTAAGAATTAAATTACACATTAGGATTAATACTTGAGTCATAACAAAATGGTGACAATTATTTTAACTCTCCTGAAATGTATACCCATTACTAATGATAACACAACGAAATAGAAACAGAGACAGGAGATATCAAGAAACGGAAAGTATAATTCGTAAGAATCTTTTGCACCATCGTACAGTCTCAAATGACTGCCGCTCTTATTTTTAAATATTTTATTTAATATATAGGTTTCCCACTTTTTCTAGAGCACTGCTCCCTTTGCTATATTAGTTCATTATACAATTATTAAAGTACGTATTACTTTATGTATTTTGTGTATGTCTTAAAAATTAATTTGCACTAATAAAAGATTGTATTTAAAAAAAATTGTCATATCTCATATCGCTAGTACGAGAATTACTTTAATTTAGCAATCCGGGTCATTATTCTAAAATTTTGGACTTCGGTAGAAAAAGTTTACCTGCAGTTTGCATAATCAATGTTGTGCAGAAACCGCTCAAATAACGAAAATGTCAAGTACAAGTAATCAAAATAGTGAAAATCTTTATGATTTTGAGGAAAATTTCGTCGCAAATAATTAACCAGACGGAATTAAATTATCCGATACGATATTCTTTATCTACAACAGTGTAACTTAATCGTATCAATCTGGAAATCAACTTACTAAGGAAAGATAAGTCAAAATTTATAGGAGTTTATTTAGAAGAGAGAATTACTTTTGATTCTGATTTGATATTCTCGTGTTTTTTAATATGTTGAATACAAACTACGATTCAAATTAATACCGTTTACCCATTAATTCCTCTTCATATACTTGCACCTAATAACTCTATTATTTTTCAAAGCAAATATTAAAATTATTTGACCACGCTGTAAATAGTAAAGAGGCGTATTGGACTAACAAAGTGGAAATACTCATCGCTTTTTGTCCGTCTGGAATAGTTGAGCTAAAAATTGAATTTATCTTATGGAAAAAGAATCTCAAAAGAATATTTCCAGTGAATCCTCACAGCATAATTTTGCCACCATTACATATTAAATTGAACCAGATAGAAAATTTTGCCACAGCCATGGATAAAACCATGTAGTACAGAGTATAGGAAGAATCATTGCCCCAGTTGGGAAAAATATTCGTAAACTCTTAAAAAATCTCCGTTTTCATAAATCTGCATGTTGCCAGACCCAAAAATGAGTCAATAATTATTTAAACTTTTTTTAAACAAAAATTTGTATTTTTGCCCCAGACAAATTTTTATTTTTTGTTTTTGGTCATTTTGAGAAAAAGGTCTATTGTGATTTTTTTAAAAATTGAGAATTCGAAAAGAACGCGAAAATGGTAATTTTCAATCCGGAGAAACAATAAATTTTAATGTCTAAGTGTTTATTGGGAAATAACACCACACTTTAAAGGAAAATTGCTGTATATTCCAAACGTTTCGGGGTCTAGATCAGACCCCGTTCTCAATGGCTAAGAAACTAAGGATTAAAAAGGTACAATTCCAAGATGTAAATTTAAATATTTCAATGTTTATTATTTGATTTTTGACGTAACTAAGAGAATTTTATTTGTAATATACAGAATTTTATTTGTAATATACCCTGTATATAACAAATATACTAGATCCCGAAACGTTTGGAATATACAGCAATTTTTCTTTAAAGTGTGGTGTTATTTCCCAATAAACACTTAGACATTGAAAAAGATGCCACAAGTATTCTTCAGAAAACAAATAAATTTTAATGCCAAAAAACTTTTAATAAAAAATCGGTGATTCATTTTGCTCTTTTGGACAATGAAAAATAATGGCTTGGAATTTTCATATTGTGTGCGATAGTAGATTTTCGGGCCTACTTCGGCATTTTCAACTATATATCTTGAATGAATGAGAAAAAATATATCTTGTACTATAAATTATTGCATGCGTTCAAATTTGAGTTTCTAATACTGAAATAGAATATCAGCTTTTTTTGATAACTTTATGCAATATACAGGGTGTACGAATTTCACACCCATTTTCTACAGTCACAAACAGGAAATTTTACATTGAAAAAACGCTTCTGTAACTTCAAATGTAGCAACTAATCACTATAACAATTTGAAAACGGTTTTTCGATAATTAAAAAATAATTTAAATTGAACGGCAAACTGAATGAACGATATGGCGACATTGCGATAACTTATAATGTTCGCTGTTCATTCCAACGAATGTAACAGCAACGTGGCTATCGGGAGTGTTTGTAGTATTTGGTTTGTTTACATTCTAAAGATTAGTTTGTAAGTGTAGTTTTTGTGAAACGTTTTAGTGAAAAATGTTGCATTTTTTAAAGAAGTGGATTAAATCGTGCAGTTTGGTGTAATTTTGCTATTGTAAATATTTATTAGGTAAGTACGTAGATTTGTCTAGTCTAAAAGATTTGAAGTTAACTAATGAGTTTATGAACAATTCAGCAGGTAAAATATATCCTTTTGATTTGCATTGTATTGCGTTCTTTCTAAATAATTTGTAAATATCTTTTTATACTTCTCTGCTTTGACATAATTTCAGAAATATTTCTTCAAAAAATTAATAGCTAATGTTTTATTTACCCAAACCAATCACATTATCGACAAAACAATTTTAATTATTGAATTATTGAATAAAAATTATAAATCACAGATCATGGGTTTATTTTTAGCCGACATTATTTTTTGGGTATTTATGTACTGTCAGGAGGACGCGATGTTGCCGCATTGACAAGAATTTACATAAAACGTATTTTAGATTTTCTTGGTTATTAAGGCCTACAGACCACAATGGTATAAGACTGTGACCAATTAGGTCAGTACAGAATAGTCTTTTCGAAAACAAATTTTATGAGCGAACTATCTCTAGAAGAGCCTGAACAAATTAAATTTTTGGGGGTTCAAACACCCCCCCAAACACACCCCAACATTTTGGAATTTTTGGTTTCAAGGTTAAACTTTTACCAATTATTAATAATTTTTTTCATCAGAATAAATATTATATGTATACAATTTTTATATCCTGGAAATACATGAACAACAATATAAATTTTGCAGTCTTAATCAGCCCATCATCAATTAAAAAAATTATAATTTATACCTAATTATAGGATTAATAGATAATCAATAAAATTAATGGCGAATTAAGAACTCATGAATCAATTAATCAGTTAAAGTTTACCTGACAACAGTTCGGAGTAATGTCGATCGGGCTTCATTATGGTAAGTGATAATTACTGAGGTAGCGGGGAGCTCAGTTTTCCAAATTTTTCGTTTACACCTGAAACAAAAGAGCAAAACACTTATTAAAACTTTTTAGCAAATAAATAGTTTTTTTAGACACTTTGGTTTTATTATCAATACGTAAATATGAGAAGCAACTACCTATTATTGACACAATAAGAAATTAAAGTATAATGTTTTCTAAAAAAACAGAACAATAATTCTTAGTTCTAGTAAGAGCTGGATGGCAACAAGCCTGAAGAACATTTCACTTATTAAAAGTTAAAAAGGAAAAATATAATCTGGCAGGCTTAGGATTGGCGTAAATTATTATGTTTCAACAAAGCTGACCTTTAAATGTTTTAATTTCAATATTTTAGAGGAAAAATCGGTGGAAGGAGAGCGCGGGGGGGGGGGTTAATTACATGAGCGCCAACTATGACGAATTACTTTTTTCTATGTTAATTAATATTAAATGCAGTGTGTACAAAAGATTCAGTCGCGTATGTTAGTTAAACTACCATCCAGCTCAGCTCGCCTACCTACTACCTACTAACAACGTTAGAGCCATATGGAAAGCATTTGCACTTGTTTTCATATTTAAAAATGTGTATACTAAAATATATTTAAAGATCAGGTGTGTGAAGCACATTAATTTTCTTTATTACTTGATATTTTAAAAAATATCGGGAGCGACAAAATACTTTTTTTTAAATTATATTTTAATAGTGATCTTTACCTGTAAAAAGAAAGTATACGCAAGATCTACAAGATCGGTTGATATATTCTAGTGTTACTAGCCACTTCAACCTCTTTATTGGGTAAGTTTTTGATTTTTCCATATTTGGAGCGACACATTTATATTGCAAAGTAAATAGATAATTTTAAGGAAATTCAGCAATGTACAATATTAAACAACAGTATAACGTATGTGTTTTTACACTTTGTTAAGCTTCGCACAGAACAACAGTTTACTTTATATGTAGCTTTTTGCCAGTTTTGTTGAAAGCTACACCACTCCAAGCGGCGAGCCTTAGGGAGCAGGTAAGTTGGTCCCATTTAAAGCAATCTTTGATTAACTGTCTTTCTTGAGAGAATCCGTCCTGTAGCTGGAACTAGATTACCTTTTATTTTAATGAATTAATCCAGTAAGTTTTCTTTTCCGTTTTATTTGGTAACAGAACGTCCAGATCCTGCACGACGCCGATGAGCCTGAAGTTTAACACTGTTGATGGATTGTCCAGTAATGAGTCCTTTTTCGAAGTGGTTTAAATGACGAAATTGTACCATTTTTTAATTTCGGTTACTAGCAAACTTATTAGATTGTTTAGAATTACTCTTTCTTATAGAATGGTATAAAAAGAAATGTTTTACTTTTAAATACATATTAGAATCTGCCAAAATACACAGGGTGTTGCAGTAACATCTACACAAGGTGCACCATTTTTCACTGCACTGATATAGCGATTTATAAACAAAAATCATCAGCAGTTTTCGAGATATTTGCAATATTTTTTGCCACCCGGTATATATAATCCATTCACAAATGGTTAAGTATATTAACAAATATAAGAGCCTAAAGTAGGTAATATAAAAATTTTAAAAAGACATTTATAGGTCAGAATTTTTGATTGTAGAAAACTTACGATGTTAATGTTTAATCCACAATATTGGAAATCGTAATACATTTGTAGATTAGTGCAATAATTCAGGTTGTCAATTCCCCTGTATATACTACTTTTGGACGTTATATAAAAGATGCAGTGAAAATTTTCACCAAGATATTAAGGATCTGGACTTTCTGTTTCATTTCTGAGTAATCACAAAATCTTATGATAGGATATAGTACGAGGGCTGCCTTTTATATTTCGGGATTAGAGAACAAAAACAAATATTAATCATCGAAAATCGCTTTATTGTTTTTCAAAATATTCCCCATGAAGATCTATACACTTTTGCATGCGTTTTAACCAATTGTCAAAGCACTTTTTCCACTCTGATTGAGGTATCTCCAAAACATGCCTTCTGAACGCAGCAACCGCTTCTTCAGGTGTGGAAAAACGTTGACCTCTCAGTTTGTTTTTTACGTACGGGAATAAAAAGAAGTCATTTGGTGACAAGTCAGGACTATACGGCGGATGACTCATCAAATCGATGTTTTGAGTGGTCAAAAATGCAGTTGTTTGAGCCGATGTGTGAGAGCTCGCACTGTCGTGGTGAAGAGTGATCCGTCTTCGGCGGTTGGTTTTCCTCATTTCTTGGAAGACAACTGGCAAACAAATGGTTGTGTACCACTCAGAATTGACTGTTCTGTGTTGTTCTAGTGGTACGGTTGCGATATGTAAAGTTTTTCCGAAAAAACAGGCGATCATTTGCTTCGCAGTGCTTCGTACGCGAACAACTTTTGTTGTATTCGGCTCATCTTGAAACACCCATACAGTCGACTGCTGTTTACTTTCGGGCTCATACGCGTAAATCCACGATTCATCATCTGTCACTATATCATAAACGTGTTTTGAAGCACCGCGATCATATTTTTTGAGCTTTTCTTTAGACCAATCGACACGAGCCTTTATTTGAACGATTGACAAATTGTGTGGGATCCAACGCGAACCATTTTTTTGACATTCAAATGTTTATGCAATATTGAATGTATGCTGGTCCCACTAATGTGTAAGGTTGACTCAATCTCACGATAGGTCACATGACGATCTTGCAACGATCTTCATCCATGCACTCTTGCTGACTTTAATCCACGTCGAAAGTTGTAAAAAATAATCGCACGAAAATGTTTAATTCCATTTTTTGGCCGAGATGAATCCTTTAAGTTACTGTAAACAACACATGGCGCTCGTATGTCAAAACGTTCTGAGCACGTATAACCTCAAAAATGTCAAACTTTACGATAGAGCTGTCAGTTGTCAGATTGCAACACGCATAATTTTTAGTTTCTCTGTTTTTGAAGATTTGTCAGTTTCGTAAAAATATTTATTGTTATTTATCCCATTTCATAGACGGGGATAGTCCTATAAGTAGCTTATGAAATATTTTGCTTTAAATGTATTCCTTAAAAGTTATTGTGCTGTGCCGGTTTTTACATATTTTTAAACTATTGGTCTGACAGAAATGATATAAACCCAGCGATCGCTTGATTTTTTTTCCGATTCCCTCGATAACTAGAGGGGCATCTAATTTTTAACCTAATTTGCCCATAAATATGAATAAAATTTTACTGAAATTTGAAAGAAGTTGAGTTAAGAAAGTTTTCGAAGATGCAGTCCTATCAAAACTAATATCTAATATATAATTATCTGTTACCAAATTTAAACAAAAAATTGGTTTTAACCAGGTAGACGTGACTAAAATAATGTTCATTATAAACTATATGAAAGTTTCTTTATTTAAACACCCATTTCTTTAAGATAACAATTCTCAGTATTTTACCATGTTTTTATAAAATATAAATCATTCATCTATGTTTACGGATAAAGAGTCGTAACGATAATTCGATGTTTATTACTATCATCAAAAGAAAATGAAACACTTTCATATAATCTCTTCCAAATTATATAGCCACGATTTAATTAGAGGTATTTAATGCTATAAAAGTTCGAAAGTAAAAGTTATACAAGTTCAAGTTGAGATTCGAATCCGGTAGCGGATATCGAAACTTGACACCGAAATTTGGACCGAAATATTTTCATGAAGTGGGCGCCGTAAATTGACGATTGCTCTTGTTTAGTATTCACATCGCGTTTGTTTTAAAGTAGTTTAACAACTAAATTTGTTGTAACAGTTGTTTTTTCTTTTTTATTTCACGAAAAGAATGCTAATTTTTAACTGAATCGAATGGATTTCAGTTTGGAACTGTGATTTGAAAGATAAATTCGTGTAATAAGAAATGCTAATGAAAACAAAAGTGAAGGGATGAGTATCGTGTAACCGAAAAGATTCGGAGTTAAAAAACTTGCTTTCATTGTATTGTTCTTTCTGTGGAATATCAACGAACAAAGTGTAGAAAAATGAATGACGTAATTTGTTATGTTAATATTATTCATTTCCGCCTTTTAAATTCAATTAGTGCTGAAAAATATTCATATTGCAACATATATATTATTTCAATAATAACACACAATGAGGTAGCATTTGTCAACAAATATTTAGCTTGTTACAACCAACTTTCAATTACGTTGCATTCTATATCTAGTTTAATTTTGTATGATGAGTTAAATGGATGGAATGTAACTAACTTAACTAACACTAACTTAAGTAAATTCAACAAAATTCAGTGCTACTGAAAGGGACGCTCCGACCTGCTCATAAAACCATAAAAGAGACTCGTAATATTAAATTCAACTTGACGGGCACAGTGAGGTAAAATAAAATAAGGAAGTATATTTTAAGTATAGTAGTAGAAAACAATGCATTCTTAGGTAAGAAAAGTATAAACACATCAGATAGGAATTTATTAAAATAAACTGGCCAAGTGAATTGACTTGCATATTAAGGGTTTCTCTCTGAGATTTATTATAGTGTAGGTAAATCACAATATATATTTTTCAAGGAAAAGCTTTTTAACGGGGGCCCACATTTACACATATGAAAATCGATGAGCAAGGGAATGAATTGGATAACTTGAAATTTCATTTGTTTCGACACCGACACCTCACACTACCTTGATGTTGAAATACCCATACAATTCAGTTCACTGTGTAAGAAACATTATGAGTTTTTTCTTTTATAGAATATCAATAATATATAGGAAATAAACTAATATAACATCCAATTAGTATAGAAAACCTACAAAGAATTTTCTAATAAAAACTCCAATACTCTCTTTGCAATATATTGCATTACGGACTTGACATATATCAGAAGTCCGAAAGAACGCTATTAATTTCATACAACATTTGTTAAATTTTTTGCCGCATTTACAATTCATCGGATACGAGCTTCAACTTGTAAGTTAATAATTCAACAAATTTTATTTACCACTTATAGAAACTTAAATTTAGAATTAATTTACAAATTAGAATTAATCCTTGAGTCATAATAAAATAGTGACAAATATTTAAATTCTCCTGAAATTTATAACCATCATTAATGACAACACAGGGAAATGGAAACAGAGACAGGAGATAACAAGAGACGGGAAGTATAATTCGTAAGAAGCTTTCGCTTCCATCGTTCAGTCTCAAATGACTGCCGCTCTTTTTATTCTAATTTTCCAGTTTCAGACAAGTTCTTATTTTCCTTAATATCTTTTAAACTTTGTTTTTTACACAACTATAGACTTTTATTTCTCACAACGAGCCTTTGCACTTGATCAGCTACATGATGCGGTTGATTGTTATTACAATATTGAATTAATTTTCTAATTTGGCCCCCAAAATTAAGGTTAGGATTTTCACTATGTATTGCCAATGGATTTTCAGAATGGGTCAAATTTTTAGCCATAAAATTTTCAACTTTATTATGTTAAAAATACAAATAAAATATTTGTATTTTTATAACGATCATTTTTAATTGATTCATTACCGATGTGCTTGAAAAAAAATGTTTCGTTTTCCATTTAAGTTTACAAATTGCCCATCCCCAAATTAATTAGAACTTATGTCTTATTTTTCTTGTTTTCAGTGAAGACCTTTATTCTCTTTTTTTCAAAGTTTAGGCTCAGTAATTGAGAGATAAAAGGGAATGTGTCGAATTTTGTAAATTTTTCTTTATTTATTTAAACAAATTATTCAAAAAACAAACAAAAAAGATACTTGTATTCCTCATAACGAAACCTTACATATTATTTATTTATTTTTCATTAAATTTCCAAATTTACCGTCCAAAATTAATATCAGGATTTTTGCTTTTTCTTTTCTGTAATATATTACTAGTTTTTTTTCAAGTTGTAGGCTCAATATTTTCGATAAAGGGGGGGAATGGGCAGATTTTCTGTTTTAATTAATAACTTTTAAACAAATTATTTTAAAAATTTGTATAAATATACCTAATCAAATTATATATATATATATATATATATATATATATATATATATATATATATATATATATATATATATATATATAATATATATATAATAAAAACATATAAAAATGGGTTGATATCATCTTATTGGGGTGTACTGATGATTTTGACACGCTATAGATTTAGATTTCTTAATTTGACTACGGCACATATTAAACAATGTTTGTAGCAAGTCAAAAATACAGTCTCAGTGAGAAAAATCACAATTGAAATAGTACAAATATGAAATACATGTAAAAACTAAGAACAGATATTAACAATTAAAATTAGACACTAAAATTCTGTGAGCACATTTTGTGGTTCACGTAATCACCAACTGAGGAAAAACATAACTTTTGTAGGTAGATCTTCAAACTCTTTCTAAATTTATTTAAGCTCAAAATTTTTAAGATATTGTAACTGTTGTAGTTTTGCGGTTTTTTCATTGTCTACGGGTTGTTCCAATATTTCCTGCTTTTCTTGTACGATATTGATGTACATCAGACTGTTTAGTCAAAACATTGATGTTCTTGTGTATCTCTAGAAGAACGTAAAACAAATAAAGGGAAAGCAATGGCAACATACGGTATCTCTGAAATAATGGTTGACCCGACTCACGAACTCTAGCTTTAGACAGTATTCTCACGGCTCTTTTTTGTAACCTGAATATTAGAACAGCATTTGACGAATTTCCCCAGATCATAACTCCATAATATGTTATGAAATAGCGAGAAATATGCTGTTCTCAAGGTATTATAGTCTGCAATAATTTGTAGGTGCCGTAGTAGAAAGAGTGAACTCGATAATCTACTTTTTAAGTGGTCTATGTGAACATTCCACCATAAGGTGATGTCTAAATAAATACCTAGTAACTTTACGCTACCTGTATCAGTATTAGAAGTCGTTGAAAACAATGTGTTTTTCCTTGTTAAGCTTGAGTTTATTAGTACTGAATCATTTTTCAGATTTTGCTTCTATATTGTCCGATAGTTTAGTGAGGTTAGTTGGTCGTAGAATCATTATAAGTGACGGCTTGAAAGCGATTTGTCAAGTAAGTTTTAAATATAGATAATGAACATCCTCTAACTCCGTAGTAATTAATTAAGTCAGGCGAGACACCGTCAAAGGCTTTGGAAAGATCACACAACTTAATCGCTGTATGGATACCCTCAAGGCCCTCAACCACTCCACTCACAACACTCAGAACTGCTTGTGTTGTTGAACGATTTTTCCTAAATCCAAACTGGGAATTATCTAAAAAGTTATTGTCTTCAAAGTCAGAAACTAAACGATGCTTGATTAATGTTTCTATTATTTTGCTGAAAGTAGATGTAATTGTTATTGGCCGGTAGTTATCTACCAAAGCAGTATCAACTTTCTTATGTAAAGGAATCACTTTTAAAAATTTAAAGGAGTCGGGAAAAACCCAGTGAAAAAGATAGGTTTATCAGGTTGGTCAATAGCTTTAAAATGATATGAAACTTCTCATTATTAACAATGATACTACTGATTTCATTCGAATCCAGACAACCAGACTATTTTAAACCACGGATTGTGTTTGCAACTTCTTCCTCCGTGACTGGTGTTAAGTAAAAAGAGTGACTAGGACAAGGAAAATTGAAATGCAATAAATCTTGATGTGATATTGTTGGTAAAGACGTTGTTATATTTTCAGCAATACTAACAAAAAAATCAAAAAATTGTTCTGGTGAAAGAGAACTATCAAGTGAGGCCGTTTTATTGATTTCTCTGTTTTTATTCTTTTCGTGATTTATTATTTTCCAGCAAGCTTTTGCTTTATTATTTGATGAAGAAATAAATTCATTATAAGCAATTTTTACAAATTTGCAATTCATGTTTGTATCGTTTTTTTATAATTATGATAATTTGTAACGAACTCTTGTTCATTTCTAACTTCTAAAATAACTTTTAAGGCGGCTAACGTTTTTCTCATATTTCTAAGTAAATCACTAAACCAATTTACAGGACAACTTTTCTGTTTAATTGGTGCTTTCTGCATGCGAAAATTACTACATATTAAATTGGAAGTGTTTATTAGGAACGATGCTAGTAAGTTGACAATCTATTTTTTTTTCAAAAAAAATCCCAATTTACATTTAGTAACGAAGTCCTGATTTTGTTATGTTTCTTTTTTTGGATGAGTTGTAAAACGTCAAAAATAATATATTGTGCACGATGATCTGAAAATCCAGGTTCAAACACACTCGCTCTAATAATTTTGCATCTAAATTTGTAAAGATATTATCGATGCAAGTAGCATTCCTTGATGTTATTCTTGTATATTCATTTATACAAATAGATATGTTAAAAGAATATAGTAAATCTTTCAGTTCTTTCAAAGATGGAGAACTTCTTTTAAAGTTAATATTAAAATCACCAATAATTATGATTCTACTATTGAATTTGATAACACGATTTAAAACAAGCTCAAATTTCTCAAAAATATATCAAATTTTCCATTTCCAGATCTATAAACAGATATAATAATAGTTTTTGATTTTAATAATTCGAATCCACAAAACTCGGCATTTTGTTCTGAATTGAATTCGTCTAAATTTTCCAGATCTATAAAAAGATATAATAATAGTTTTTGATTTTAATAATTCGAATCCACAAAACTCGGCATTTTGTTCTGAATTGAATTCGTCTAAATTTTCCAGATCTATAAAAAGATATAATAATAGCTTTTGATTTTAATAATTCGAATCCACAAAACTCGGCATTTTGTTCTGAATTGAATTCGTCTAAATTTTCCAGATCTATAAAAAGATATAATAATAGTTTTTGATTTTAATAATTCGACTCCACAAAACTCGGCATTTTGTTCTGAATTGAATTCGTCTAAATTTACATGGTTAAGTTTTAAATTATTTTTTACAAATATTGCCGTACCACCCGTTTCCTTTATCTTCGAGCAGAAAAAGTGTGCAAGAACATACCATCAAGAATAATATTGACAAGGTTTGCTTCTCTCAGCCAGTGCTCCGAAACACTTACAACATCAAACCTATTTTCACTGTACTGACCAATAACCAATTTCTCTCATGGGAACAAAATCCTTAGGCAACTATTATTGAACTCTTTTAAGGTGCTAAGGACTTTTTGCTCCTGTAGTGTCCTTAATACAGAACATATTGATATTACCAACTTTCCAACTCATTTGCAACTAGTCTTATACTTCTAAATAGTATCTTGAAACTAAACCCGGGTATCTTTTTGGTACAGAATAAAATTTGGCTGGTTTTAGAGAACCCGTTTTTTGTAAAACGCGAAGAATATTTTCAAATATGATCTTATGCGTAACGTTTCTGTGAGGAAATGTTGTATAACATTTTTTTTCTACGTCGAGCGCATTTTCCTTCGCCATAAACTAAGACAATTTCTGTGAAATTATGTGAAGAATAATAAGAAAATGTCATTTCTGCACAACTTTTAACTTCAAAGAATCTTACTACAAGCAATAATATAAAATTTACTTAGTCTATAGATACTTATTTCTTTCGCATTTCTACTGAAGTGAGGCTAAGTTAAGATATAATTAAAATCCAAACAATAGTTACACCACACTTTTTTAAATCTGTTGGTAAGTATTAATTCCATTTAATTTTAAACAATTTTAAACAACAAAGCTTTTTGCAGAACAACTTACTTCTGAAGAAAATAATTACAAATTCTCGTAGTGTATCTGCAACTTATTCATAAACCAACACCGATTACACCAAAACACGTTAGCTTTGTTCACTACTAACGAAACTCTAAAATAACCCCCGAGAAAAAACCTCAATACGAGTCTTAGACCCACAGGAAGCTATCCCAATAGAGATTTAATAAAATCCAGAGAGAAATACGCGAAAAATTGGAACTGCATTCAATATTTGCTACCATCTACAGAGAATTCAGGTACTTCTTCCTTGAGATTTTCCAGTGGGCACAGCATTTTCTGAATGCTTCTTTCAAGAAGTTGAACAATTCGAATTACGAATTCTTGTTACGGATAAAACAATTTTTTTACTGATAATCAAAAAAGGTCATTATTTTTGAGCTGACCAAAATTCTCAGGCTATGACAGAATTGCGTCTTCCGAAGAAATTTGCACTTAAGGTATGGTAACATTAGAAATATTTTAATAGAACAATTTTTTCTACCAGGTTGCATTAACGGTAATTACTTCATACCTGAATTACTCTAAAATGTTCCCGTCTGATACATCTACAAATATGTTTCATTCCCGACGATGCTGCTGCATATTCACCTATAGTGTACGAAAATCGCTTGGAATGCTAGAATTATATCAACTTAAATACTCTGATCTGAACAGTTTAGACTTTTTGTTTTGGGTAAATATTAAAACAGAAAAACTAAGATTGTGGCACCACCATATTTTTGAAAAAATCGTAGATCGATGTTGAGAGAAATCGAAAGTTTACAAAAAGAGGTGTTATTAATAGCCGACAGTAAGTACAAACTGCAGATGCAAGTAAATACTTTCAACCCCAGGGCATTGAAATATAGTACGAAGTTTTTTGACCGTAATCAATAAAGAACCACGTATGTATCCTGACGGAACTGAATTACCATTAAAAAACTATAAATAACGGTAAATTGTTGGAGTTCTGATCGAGAGATTAGTCATTATTTATTGATACAAATTTTGAAAATAAGGTCATTGATAGTGGATAAAGTTTGGTCGAGATAACTTGCCAAGTGGTAACACGTTTTCTTATTGTAATAAGTATATTTCAATATCCTGGAGTTGTTATATACGATCCAAAGACCGACAAATACCCCGATTGTCTAATAAAGTACTGCAAGACAATGCAAGATCAATCTCAAGAAGTACCACTAGCTAGAAGTGTCCTCAGAGATAAACAATCGCTATACTAACAACATTGTTTGGAGGACGTTTAATCCCGCAATACGATGAAATCGTCGAGTTCCCTCTTATAAAGGGAACACGGGTTTTTAGTGCTTACAGAAGACAACATTAAAAGATTTTGTTTGTTTGTGCCTGTAAATGAAAATTTAAATATAGTGTTAACTGCAAAATAATTAAAATAGAAAATTTAGTCTTCTTTATCATATTTACAAAACTGTATAAAGCGATGAAAATAAATATTGATATTGTAAGGCAAAGTAAGAAATAAGGACAAAATGAAGAAATAACACTGTGCAATCGTACGCCCAAAGTCATTTAGGTTTAATTTCAAGTGGTATTTTTGTTATTTTCCTTTTTCAAAGCTACAAAAATCAGACTAAAAAACTGCCACATTGTTAAGAAACTTCTTCACTAGAATTGGCATTTTCGTAGCGTTACATAAATGAAAACTTAAAAACTCTTTGGAAAAACGTAAACTGCAACTCACCATTTGACATACATGTATTATTTGTTTACAGTTTCCTACTAATTTAATAACACTATCGGTATATACAGCAACGAATGCCATATTCATTATAAAAATCGCGCAATCTGTATTACATCAACTTATATACGGAAGACGGCAAGCATATACAGTGAACATTCTATAATTCAATGTAATCATAACCGTTACTTCGATTTTTATGAGATTATGTAAGATTGGTTTATTGACGTACATCCCCTTTCACAAGTATCTTGCAATATTTTTTCATTACTATATTATAGTCCGCAACAAAAAAGTGTTTTTTTTTTAATATTAAAATAGCGTAGTCAGCTTTAAACATTTATTTAAATTTCTATTTGGAGTATATTTAAAAATCACTAGAAGTTTTTACCATGAACTGTTTTCTTTTCATGGTTTCATAAGAAGTTAAATTTTTAATTAGATTTTTGGGATGGTCCGTGGCTTGTGTTTAAAATTTATATCAATAACTTTTAAATGTCTGCACATTTGTATTGTTTGATAATGTTCCTTATAAATTTACATTATATTATCAGTATGGAGATGAAATCTTAGCCCCTGTCAGCTCGTTTACTTTAAACATTATAAAAACGCTTGAACTTATGAAACCATGATATAACAATTTCGGCATTTCGATGAATCTCCTTCAGGTGACAGAAACCTCCAGAATTTCTTATTCTCATTCGAAAGATTATACAACTCATAAGTTCCAATAATCTTGGATGTTCGTTGTAATACCGTACAATTTGCTTCAAATGCTAGTGAATATTGCGCTAAACCAGCGATCTTTACTTTCGTCCAGCTTCTGGACAGCGAGTGTCATTGCTCTGCTTCTCCCAAGTTCACGCGTTTCACGTAGAATTCACTATTTTACAAAAATTGCACGGCATTGTAAATTAAAGACACATTTGAAAATGTACTATACGCACTTTTAAAATATTTTGGTATATTCCGATCGGACGATCCTGGTTAATGCGATGCTTTTTGCATAATATCTCAATAACAATTCTTCAAAAACAACACAGAATCCTTCTCGAGGTCAATTAAACTTAATATCGTAAACTATCATTTTGACGAAGATTCGCCACCTTTTAGATTAAAAGAAAAAAACAAAAAATATTATTTTATCAATTTAAATTCATCAATTTTTCTCTATTGACTGGTGTGTACATGTTTTTGGTTGATATACGGTTGATTTAAGGGAAGGCCACATTAAAAAAACTAATGAGGTAAAATCCGGAGATATCGCTGGACATTCTTTGGCTCCAAGTCGTACAATCCACCGTCCAGAAGAAACGGCATAATGAGACGAAACTTGGGCTTGCTGGAAAATTATTTCTTGATACAATTCTTGTAGAAGATTCATATTTTTTTTAGTTGTTATATGTGAAGGCATTTTTCGCAATTGAAATTCCCGTCCATGAATTTTGGGCCTACAAAAAAGTAATTCCATATGGTCTTTAGGAAACAACTTGGGATTTTTCGGTATGTAACATTTTCACTGTGAACGTGACCATATAAATAAAATATAGTTTTATCAGTAAACAATTCTTTTAATGTTTTCAGGCAAATAACACCGCGATAAATTTTAATCTCCGTAAATACTGACGTAAATGAGTCCAATTTAGTTCGGTTGATTTTGGGATCCCAGAACATATATTTACCATTTGCAGTGTTCCGGAATACCGGATGGCCAGGACGCCTGCTATCAAAATCGCACTATAGCTTAACTGTCATTATTGTGCCGGAAATCTAACATATCCGCGAAATATAGAGATATCGAAGGAATTATTTTTTAAACTGGTTATGGAGTTTAATGAAAAAATATTTATCAAGTCATCGTACCTTATTCTAGCTGTGGGAATAAGAGATGAAAGGATACACATTTCAATAATCGATATTGTGTTTCATTTGTTTATGGTAGACCTCAAAAAAAACAGTTACACATTTTTTTAAATATAAATATTATTCCTACTTGACCATACAACGTGAAAATTCACTAAACCCCAGATATCCTAGATATCAAAAGGGTTTAGCTCTGTGGGAGCCCTTGCCAGGTTTTCAGGACGGCTTTTTGCATTTGTTGGTAAAGATGTTAGAAATTGCTATGTCAATTAAAGTTGTTTTCCGAGAGACTTTATCTACCGAAACTATATCTAGTCTATTGTGAGCAACAGTCCGATCAGTCAGTATCCTGCAGCCCCAGTACAGCCTGTAGTTGTTATTTTCTAAAACAGATTCTGGTTTGTATTTATAGTATGGTAATCCCACCGACTGTGATAGTTCAAGTTTCAGTGCTAGTTCCTGGTGCAGTATTTTTGTCACAGCATCGTGTCGTACTTTGCATTCGGTTGCAGCGAACGCTTGACAACCTTCTGTAATATGCAGGATAGATTCAGATGTTTGGCAACCGTACCTGCATTTGTCGTTGTCAATAGAAGGGTCTTTAACGATGTACTTTAGATAGTTCGTAGTTCGAATTACTTGATCTTGGATTGCCACTATAAAGCCTTTCGTTTCAGGAAACATATGACCAGAGATCAGCCAGTAGTTCGACGCTGCACTGTCAACATAATGTTTTTTTGACGTCATTTATGTCTTCCATGAAGGGGCTTCTCTTTCCACTTCAGCAGTTTCTGATCAGTGGTCTAGTGGTGTAATTGGACGTGTCGTTGTGTCAGTCGCAGTAGTGTTGACATCAACCTGGCACATGACTCTGTGCAGATCAGAAAATTTAGCGAGTTTCTGGAAATGACTACGCAAAATAGAAATTTGTTCTAATAGTTTGCTTAGATCTGACAATCCTCTTCCTCCTTCATACCGTGGCAAAGTTGTACGTTCGACAGAGCTCTTTGGATGGTGAGTTTGAGCTTTTGTTAGTAAAACTCGAAGTTTTCATTGTAATTGTTCAATGTCAGTCTTCATACCGTGGCAAAGTTGTACGTTCGACAGAGCTCTTTGGATGGTGATTTTGAGCTATTGTTAGTAAAACTCGAACTTTTCATTGTAATTGTTCAATATCAGTCTTGCACTGCACCAATTAACTATACCGAAAAAGTAATTGAGCATTGAACATGCATAGGTGTTAATAGCCTGAAACAGATTTTTACTGTTTTGTTTGGTTTTGAACAGTCGTCTTACCCTTCTATAAAACTCTGCTGTTAGGTCCTTTTTCATGGTCAAGTGGTCAAATGTTGGGCCTGCTTTATTCCAAAGTATGACTCCCATTTCGTAGTGCCCCTGCTGTATTTAGCCTTTATCTATATTAATAATTCGGCATTTGTCTAGGGCAAATTTCATATGGATGTCACTAGACAACCCGTCTACTAGTTTAAGTACCTCATTCAGCTGTTGTTTCGTAGCTGCCATCAACTTTAAGTAGTATATGTATAACAAATGGTTTATCTTTAATGCTTGTACATTGTGTTTGAGACTGAACCCAAAATTAGTTGAGTTCAGTTTGTTTGAGAGAGGGTTCCTGTCAAGGCAGAACCACAGCGGGCTAAGAGAATCTTCCTGGAATATACCCCTTCTGATTGGAATGGGGTCAGTTTGTATCGAACAGTTGGCTTCATTCAGTCAGATTTTGGTTTGCCAGGTGGACATGGCATATTCTAAAAAGTTAATCAATACAATTATTCACTTTATAGATTTTCAGTGCCTTAATGAGCCAATCATGTGGAACTGAATCAAAGGCCTTTTTGTAGTCCACATATGCCATGTAGAGATTTCGTCGTTTGGCGTGGGCTTGATTGCAGACAACGGAATCAATTATCAGTTGTTCTTTGCACCCCATCGAATTTCTCGCGCATCCCTTTTGTTGTTGAGTAATTATGTTGTTCAGCTCACAACTTTTGAAAATGCGATGATTAATGCACGATGTTATGAGTTTGTATAAGGTCTGTACTTTGCTGGGTCCTATGTACATAGGTTGTCCTTTGGTAAGAGGTATGTACCACCATGCGTAAGGAAACTAGGCATCTTGTGTGGGTGGATAATTACGTCATTTATAAGGGCTGTTAGTGTTTCGTGGGTTGCGTACAGTTTCTTTATCCAGTAATTTTGTACACCATCTTGTCCTGGTGCTTTCCAGTTATGGAGGTGCTTCCATTATGTTGGATGTGTCTTCCGTTGTAAATGGTAGGTGCCGCATGGCATCACAGTTCTGAAATGCAGCCTCCTCCTCTATAATCCAGCTGGCTCTGGAGTTATAAGAGATTGTTGTGGAAAGCTAAGTTTTCCAGAATTCCTCGATGTCTGTTTTACTGGGGTAACTAGGGGCTTCATTATTATTGATGTTGTTAAGTTTTCTATAAAACCCTTTTTCTTATTGTCGAAAAAGTGTGTTCTCTAGTTTCCGTTGTTTTGTACCTTCTCAATCGACTTGTGTAGACGGAGAGCTTTTGTCGTAGACTGTCCAGAAACTGCTGAGATGTGATGTTTTCGCCATCGCGGGAGTGTATTCGGTTATTGTCCATGATAGTCTTGACAAGTCTTTCTATTCTGTTGTTCCTGACCCCTCGTTGGTACTAGGTCAGTCTTTCAACGTCTTTCCGAAGAGAATTGATTATCCCTTCAAGCCTTCTTTTGCCAAGGTGGTATTCGAGGTGTTTGTCTAAATTGGGGAGGGTCTTGCTTTGGTCTTATTGCGACCCCAATTGTTCTGCAGATGGAAGTTGCAGCACAATAGATGATTGTGTGCAGCGACTCTAACGTATTAGCACCTAAAACATAGTTTGGCAAGATAAATTTGTTCATAGCCTGCAAGACGATACCCATTTTCTTAGAAGATCTTAGTTTGGGAAGAGTTGGTCTATTCAATGGATCTGTTCCACTATACTCTATAAGAGCTCTTTCCATTTCTGCTTGGATTTTCTCAAGCAGGTCAGCGTTGGCTGGCTGTTCTTGTTGAAGTTCTTGAGTCTCGTCCGCTCTTTGCGCCAAAGATGTTTTAGGCTCTGGATCTGTTGTATTTCGACCAAATAATTCAACTTCGCTCTTTATTGTGTCCAGTTGATCAGGCGAAATAAGGCCATTTCTCAAGATGAGACGATATTGATCTGCGACTCCCTGTTCGGTAACTTGAAGCTCTGGGAACTCACGACAGAATTCTTGATGGAGTATTTGGCGAAATCCTGTCTTATCCTGGCTAAGGTTCGTTAATTCTGTAAAACGTGCGCATTATAAATTCATTCATGGCGCTAGTCCATTTCATGCTCTGTATTTTCAGTCCCGCTTGAGTGAGCGCTGGCTGTTGATCCTGTGCAACACTTTCTGCGGGTGGAGTTCTCGTTCTCGTTTGACTCCGTTGGTGATGGTCACGTTGATGCTGTGACCATGTTGGTGAATGTTGTTGTGGTTCTTGGAGTTCTTGGGCTGTAGCTCTTTGGGCGACAGCGGCCCGCTTCCTCAGCACCCTGCCACCGCCGTCCCGCATGCTGTCATGTCCAGCGTCGGCTCCAGACATGTATATTCAGGAAACATGTATCAAAATGTTGAAGATCGCCGAGAAATACTGTAAAGGGATTCCGACAACCGTTTTGTCAAAATTTCCAATGTGAGGATGGTCGTGATTATTTCCCGATATTGTATTCGAAATTAGGGATGAAAGAGGAAAAACACGAGTTTCGTGGGAAATTAGTACGAATCGGACAAATATTTTTAAAACCCATGATTACATTTGATGATAACATGATGTCACCATTGCCCATTGCCACACTTATTTATACAAAGGCACAGATAAAATATTTACTTGAAAAGTAAAACTAATCTTTTAAATGTGTCATAATTACACAAAAAAAAATAATACTCGCAATATGGTACGGTCTTCATGTTGATAAGTAACCAAGACTTATCAGACCACAGAAAAAAAAGAAATATAAAATCTTGTTGAATGTGATGCATTTACTTCCAATCACTTATCAAGTATTTTTACCCTTAAAATGCTAAATTGTGTTAAAAGACAGATAAAATCAAAAATTTATTAATATATTAGCAATGATCACCTTTCAATACTCTAACACTCACACTCCTTGTTGCTACCGCTAGGGTGGAGGTAATAACGGTAGATGATTCACACAGTGTGCAATGATGAACGCTTTCAATATTGTTCGCATTTTCAGGTTTTCGTTCTCTCACTCCTCAGTTCCACTCCTAATTTAGAGATGATGGCCATTTTGATAAATCTATATTGATAAGCCTCCAATACAAGGTTATCAATATAAAAAAGAAAAGATCGTTTCTTAAAGATGACCCTTTCAATCCTCACTTCCAATCCCAGAATAAGGGACAATGGTTTTATAACTTTGCACAACTGTCCGTGACCTAAGCTTCAATTTAAAAAACGAATTGCGTCAATATTTCTATTTTCGGCGGAGATACTAGATGTCCGGTACAAAAATAACATTTTACCTATTGTGCGACATTGATACCTACCGCCTAGAACAACAGGTGCCCCGGAGTTATTGCCGATGCCATATTCGTATTCAGCGATCCTAACAACCTCTAGTTAACAAAATTGGAGTCATTTCAGTGATTATTTACCCAGTTATTCTTATCAATCACCACTTCGAGTTGCACCTATGAAGCCTTTCACGAGATTTTTGTGTCTTTACGTTCAGATGCAACTTGTATACTTGACTAAGTGACTGATTGTCGTTGATCGAACACTAATGCTGAAATCATCTTCTCGAAGTAACCCTGTTCATCTACTTGAACACACTGGAGAAGTTCTAATGCTGGAACCCTTAAAGATATTACTAGAAATGTAGATTTTTCTTGGCTATCCCAACGGTTAATTGAAAGACTTTCCCCACGATGTTATTTAGTTTACTCAGAGGTAGTATTTGTAACAGATGATTAATTTCGAGCAAGATACCATTTTAGTCAACGTAATGCTAAAAGTAATAACAATAATATTTGGTGCGTGCGCTAGAATGGGCTATTCAATATCGTTGAAGCTTTTTGATCTATCTACAGTTTCCGTCAATATTGCGAGATATCTTATATACCAGATTTTAAGTCTATTTCAACAAAATCGGTTTGACAGTTTTAACGTGATGCTTGCACAAATACTCAAACTTATCTACTAAACTAATAGACAACTACAAATTTATGTGTGTGTATAGATATAGATGTGTCGCCCAATCAATCTCTATTCATTCTAATGTATAAGATCCTAGTGCTAGTAGTGCTCGTCAGGTGCCGTACATTATATGTTTTTGTTAATTGATAACCCAAAAACAATTAATTTAATACTACACTATTTCAAGATATAGGATAATTATTAGTGCGAATATATCTCTTTTGAAGTTTTATGAAGAATCCCGAAAAACATTGCACCTACACCTATTGAAAATTGCATTCTACTAATAATATTGGAAACTATATTAAAAGTTTTCATAAACAAACGAATCGACATTTCAGTCCTAGGTCCTCACCGAACACCAGCCGCTTGTTATGTCAAAATCATTAACTTAAGTAAGTATCATAAACTTGATTAATTGGAATAAAACTAGTCTTGTGTAAAGATTTCTCTTTTATTTAATTTCTTCACATAAAGTACATTTGAAGCATTCCGGAAAATATAATTACTCGCTAACGATTTAAAAGAAAAAAACTTGACATAATGAAGAAAATGCAATGCTCGCTAAGCAGATATAACTATCTCGTTACAGCGAATTCCGAAACTTTTACGCATTCACAAAAGGTAAACGATGTTTCCTGCAGCCGACGTTGTGAATTTATTATCAGTCTTTCAGCGAAAACTTTGTTGGGGATATTAATGATCTTAAGTAATTTAAAATTTTTATACTCGAAATGACATAATTAATAATAAAAAAACAGCCAATGCAGTGTGAGGTGCTCTATTTTCAGAATTTTTCATAATTGCATGTAAGTTAGCCATGTGTGATTATATTTGCTAGACTAAGGTCATTATTTATATTAGCATTACTGAAGAATTTGATAAAACTAAATCAAATGAAATGGTACATTTGAGAAATAATGCAACTGTACAGTGCATCTCATTTTGGTTGAGATTGCCAGGTTACTCGGTTGTTATTGAGATAGAGTTTTGCGGTTTTCACATACCTGTTCTACTTTTTTGTGAAACTCAGGATCGCCATATCAGATTTTGCATAAGTGTTTCCATTTATAAGATACAGGGCGATTTTGATAATTTATACTTTTTGGACCCCTTCTATATCTACGAAGTTATTAGAAATACTTTTGCGCTAAGAACTACTTCTAATATTCTAGATTAATTGGGCGCTTTTTAGAAAATAATTTTCAAGGATGTTGGATAGGAACACATGGGCCAATTAGGTGGCCTCCAAGATCACCCGATTTATCTATATTTTTTGTGGGGTTATTTGAAAAATAAAATATATACCAACAGACACAACAGTCGCGAAGAACTTCGTGCCGCAACGGAGGGTGCTTTTCGGGATTTACAAAGGCGACCTGTTATAATTTTAAATGCACTCAGGCGTATTGAAAAGGTTTGCCAATTATGTGTTAGGGAAAATGGACAACAATTTGAACAGTTAAATCAATAAGGTAATAAATAATGTCCAAAATTAATTTTAAGATAGATATTTGATTTGTAATACTTGTTCTGTTTGTTATACATAATGAACGATGTATAACTATTTATTAGTTGCTTTCAGGTACCTAAATTTCGTGTTTCATGTTATTGAATTATTGTTAACATTATTTTTCTTTGGTGATAAACTCCTATAAAAAATCTCAAATGGAATTATTTGTTTGATTCTCCTTTTAAATGGAAAATACATGGCCTACTAGCAAAAAACTCAGCTTTTTAGTGTTTTTTAGCATTTCTAATAATACCATGTATATTGTATTATACATTATTTTAAAGGGAAAAAAATAACGAATTCAATGAAATAATAAAATACAGGGTGTTCCATTTTAAAATACATAATGTTGTGTAGTATCTTCAAAACCATACTCGGAAAAAAAATTGAGTACTCCACTGGATTCTATGCAAAATTTTCTATTAGACGTAGTTCTTAGCGCAAGAGTATTTCTAATAACTTCGTAGATATAGAAGGGGTCCAAAAAGTATCAATTATCAAAATCGCCCTGTATCTTATAAATGGAAACACTTATGCAAAATCTGATATGGCCATTCGGAGTTTCACAAAAAAGTAGAACAGGTATGTGAAAACCGCAAGACTATCTTCAATAACAACCGAGTAACCTGGCAATGTTAAAGTTAAATTGTTTATAAGACAGTAAGTATAATTTAATATGCACTGTAAAATATTGAAAATTGACATGTACTCCCGGTTTTGGAGCATCTATTATAATTTACATTTATTATAGCAATCAGCTGGTGGGCGAATGTATTTGCACTGTAGAAATTAAAATATAGATGTGAAATTGGTTAGATATTGAATAATTTATATATGTGAGGCTTTCATCGTTATACACTTACCGACAAAGAAATCGCAACCAGAAGATGTTTAAATTTAATATTGCTTTTGTAAAATATAGATGCTATAGTAAGGAGTAAATGATTAAACTTCTGTGAATGTTTTTTCATGTAACTGTTTTTATAAATTAATATTGTAGTGGTTCTTTAATTTATTTTTTAAATTTACCTTACTCTGGAAAAGTTTTATATGGTTATTTATAGTTAATGGTATGGTTACCTGGTATTTATAGTTCCACTACTAGAGGAGTAATTAATTTGTCGCTTAAAACCTACGTGATTTTTGGTAGAGTTTTCAAATATAAAATAATGGACATATAAAGGCACTATAATTGGCAGTACAGTAAACCTTTAGTTATTTATATTTTTGCACTGTTGTATACCACTTTTTCATTTTAAGATTAAAACTATTTTTATAAAAACATCTTCAAATATATTGAATTTATGGATTTCTTTCGGCAAATACGCCGCCCATTTTAACAAATTCAGTGAGGAAAAAAAACAACATTGTAAAATTGTATTTCTATATCTAATCTAGTTAAATGGTATCAGTAAAACGAGTAGTACTTTAATTGCCTCTCTAATTTAACATAATTATAAAGCTTCATATTTCCTATTTTTACTAACAATTTGAGGGATAAGCAACGTAATTAATGATTGCTGTCTTTGGTTACCCTCTCTGTGCATTAGGGTTCTCTCTTCTTTTCTGTAACAAGTGTTTGACATAGAGAAGAGTGTAGTAAAGGGTGTTTTTTTAGAGATATAGAACTTTGAAATGGAATAAAACAAGGATATTGTTTTTTTAAATTATCATGAAATTTACTTTATTCGAAAGATAATCTTCTGGCATTATAATTTGAATATGACTTCTGGCATATGACCGCCACGGCTGGCTCAGACGTAGTCTAACCTGGAGTTCCAATTTTCGATGACTTTTTCCAACATAATAACAATAATGCGGCGAATGTTGGCCTTCAAGTGGTCAATCGTTTCAGGCTTAACGGCGTAGACTAGCGACTTCACGTATCCCCACAGAAAATAGTCAAACGGCGTTAAATCGCACGGTCTTGGAGGCCAATTCACGGGTCCGAAACGTGAAACTATGCGGTTACCAAACGTTTCTTTCAATTAATCAGTTGTGGCTCGAGCTCTGTGACATGTTGCCCCGTCTTGTTGAAACCACAGCTCGTGTGCATCATGATTGTTCAATTGATGAACGAAAAAGTTAACAATCATGGCTCTATAGCGATCACCATTGACTGTAACGTTCTGGCCAGCATCGTTTTTAAAGAAGTAGGGACCAATTATTCCACCAGCCCATAAAGCACACCAAGCAGTCAATTTTTCTGGATGTAATGGTGTCTCAACATGAACTTGAGGATTATCATCACTCCAAATACGGCAGTTTTGTTTATTGGCGTATCCATTCAACCAAAAGTGAGCTTCATCGCTAAACAAAATTCGTTTATGAAAATCGGGATCAACGGCAATCTTGTTTTGGGCCCATTCACCGAATGTACTCCTTGCTAGGTGATCGTGTGGCTTCAATTCTTGCACGAGTTGAATTTTGTAAGCATGCAAACCAATCTTTCCGCAAAATCTTCCATAAAGTGGACGACATCTCTGTGGATGCGTATTCTCATTTAGAGTAAACGTGGTGTGAAAACGTTGCATAGTTAATCGAATTAATTGCTCTGATGGACGATTATGTTGACCGTAAAATGGATGTACTGCGCGATACGTATTTGTGGTCGTCTTCTCTGATGAATCTCGATTCTGCTTGGCTGGACATGATGGCGGAAGAAGGGTTACACGGCGTCGAGGAGAAAGACGTGAACCGCCATTTGACGTTAAGCGACATGTACGCCGAACAGTAGGCGTCATGATATACTATTGCACATGGAAGTAGGCAACGTTATCTTCAAGAAGTAGTGGAGCCGTATGTACTTCCTTACCTTAACCGGCTCACGTTGCTCAAGTTGGTTTAAACTTTTTATAAATCTGTTGCCATGGCTACCCAGATCACCCGATCTTTCGCCCATAGAACGCATTTGGGATATAATGGGTAGAAGGCTCGGAAATTTACCCTAGCCCCCATGGATTTTGGAAGATCCAAAACATGAAGTACAGGTAGCTTGGTATGGTTTCCCTTAAGAAAAAATTGACTACCTTATTGAATCAATCGAAGACCTCTTGGGGAGTGTATAGATAAACGCGGAGGACACATTATTAACAAACCTAATAAAAATTGTAAACTCCTTGGTATTTTTTATTCAAATTATAATCATTTACTCCTTACTATAGCATCTATTGTTTACCAAAACAATATTAAATTTAAACATCTCCTTCTGGGTGTTGCGATTTCTTTGTCAGTGGGTATAAGTATGCTAGATTTTAGGTGAGAAACCAGTCTAAATTTGAGAAATACTCGAAGTTTCGGCTCCTTCTTTGGAGTCATTATCAATTAACTAACTCATATAGGATTACTCGGGAAAAAAATTTCATTCATTCAATAAGCATCACAAGAAAATTCCAGAAGCAGAAATTTTAATTGCTTCTACTTTTAAGGTCACAATTGAAAAGAAAAATGTGTTACGAAGTAAAATCAAGTCGGACCTTCTTCCGAAACGGCAGAAGAAATACAATTATGTGAGTTTAAAGAAAAGGAAAACGTTTACTCCTTGATGAAGACAACTTAAGAGTTGTGGAAACGGCGCGGCGTTGAGTGTTTAAAATAAAGGTTTGGTGTTAGGGTGCAAAACTGTGATTTTACATTTGTGACACCCCAAAAGTTCCACATCATTTCCATTAGAAAAAGAAGGAAGAAACGAAAAGAATCAGATTTTTTTCTTCTATTTTGTGGGCATCATAGAAGATTGGTTGCAATCCCAAGCATGTGATAAATAAGTATTTTTTATGAATTCCTCTTAATAACTTTTCATTTTGCCTTCAGAGTAAGGGCAAGAAGATATTCTTCATGTTTCTACTTATTGTCAGTCGTATGTACCTTTTATTTGTACCAGAATTGTGTTAAAAACATTTTAAAATCTAATTAAAACAAAAGACTTTGAACATGTTGTTTTCCATCTTATCCTCTTTCCCTCTACATAATTATGCAAACTGATAAGAAAAACGTAATGAAACCATTTCAGTGTAGTTTAACAGAAAAAATACAGAACTTACACAAGAAAAATAACAAAAACACTGAGAACAAAATGAGACATCTACACTAAGATACTCTAGCTATAAATAAACGACAAACAATTCTACGCCAAAATCTTAAGAAAATACATAAAGCAAACCATAGACAGTACAGCAAACAATAAGAAACATGAATAAAGAAATTATATAAACTGAAATATAACATGTTAGAAGACAGATCTAGTGAAACCATTTTCCAATTGCATTTGTTATATAAACTGGAAACGGGAAGACTGTTTTCTCGATTTTAGATAATTATAACAGTATTCAGTACAAAATGATATAATATTGATTTAACAAAAATCGGCTATGCTAATCAGATATCTTGTGTCACATGGCGTAAGAAAGAAGCAATAGGAAAGAAACCAGTGCTTAAAAACAGAACTCTTCAAGCTTGATTACTCGAATCCTAGGGTATGCTGAAACCACTAACCATAACATATCACATAATCTTCTATCTATGATAGTGGTTTACAAACATCTATCATGTTTCCATTTCAATTGTTATGTTAGGCGCTTATTATTTCATTACCGCATAAAATATTTATAACAATATCAATACAACAAAAAGTATTTTGTTGTTAGATATGTTTACTTAAATATAATTAACATAATATTTTAACATTTATCATTAACTTCTAAGTTGCAGCACATCATAAAAAAAGTATCAGACTCAGACATGCAATAAATGGTTCTAGTACGTATTGGTCGCATGTGAATTACAAAATCACAAGCCACAATGTACTTTATGCAGTCTGATGTAGGGATGTAACGAATATTCGCGTCTTACTGTCATACTGTATATAACGCCGTTTCCTTGTGATTTCTAGAACAAATAATTCGTAGGTTAACTAAAAACTGTCAAAGAAATTATGATTCAATCTTTTAGAGGTTCAATCAGTTGAGGGGAGGGTTGATAAAGGTTCTCGACACTAGAAGCAACATATTGTCTTGCGTTCAATGGTTTGTAAAATCTCGAAAAGATAGTATTAAATAAGGTTGTCCAAGAAGAACGAAATTTTATTTTCGTTTTATAACATTTTTATCTGTGTACTGATTTTAAATTATGGCTCGTTTAAAAAAAATTGCAGACGTATCTAAACTTTGGCAAAGTTTGAAACATGCTGGTACTTTCTTGGGGCACTTCTAGCTTTAACAATAAGATTCTGGAAGTATCAACAATAAGATTCTGAAAGCTTGAATATTTATAAACACAACGGGAGGTTGAGCTTACGAATCTATCAAAAAATAACTGTCCTATTTCCACTATATAGGTACGTATGTTTTAATCTACTGATGACAAATTTTGCTTCGTTGGGTACCGCTGCAATTTCGGATTATTGACAACGACAGCGTGCGACAATGGTGCAACCTAATGACGATATAATTTTTAGTAAAACCTTAATTTTGAAAGGTTATAGGGTGAGTAAAATCCTGCTTCAATTTCATACCGGGTGATGTAAAGAAATACAGCAACAATTTTTCGAGTTTAGCCTGATTCCTTACTCAGTCAACTTTATAAGGTCTTGAGAATTCCTCAGTCACCATTATATAGTAACTAAACTTATCCCTTTCTCTAAACAAACAAACGGTTTATGGTGTTTCACGTGTCGTTTTTTGTTGATGGATGTATTCAACCTATCGTTTTGTGCTGTTATTTAAGAATTTGTAGTAAACCATTTTTCGCCAGTAAACCGTTTCTTTCAAATATATCTCCTACTTCTAAACTTTTTAAAAAGGTTTAGACACTTAATAGACTCCTAGCTTTAATTTCAGGGCCAAGTTTAAATTTGACAGTTTGTGGAACGCTCGGACTAGCTCCAGGCCGTTTGTCAGGGCAAACTGCCAAATTGGAAATATGCAGAATATTTTTTTCTAAGGGTGTGTACCACGTAAACGAGCTTTACAAACTTCTTATAACTTGTCTCATAAACGAAACTATTATATGCATATCAAACTCCAATATGATGACATCCTAACTGTTCAAACAGCTTTGAGCTTTATATAATAATTATATGCAATACAATTTGTGGTATAATTTTTGATTAAACCAAAATAAGTAAATTATATTAATTGTCTTTTAAAATGATCGGTCGTAAATGGGCGATCAAATGTGTGTTTATGATTGCTTACTTTTGGCAGCATATTAAAAAATGTAATATTCGCATTCGTATTCGCGAATATTGGAAGAGAAAATTCACATTCGCATTCGTATTCGCGAATATCAAAAATCGGACATTCGTTACATCCTTAGTCTGAAGCTTCTCCAGCGATTTGCTGAAAACTGATACGTGCTAGAGCATCACTGACCACGGATTAGTTTTCAGCGGTCAAAATACTGTTACTTGAGCCCTGGTTCTGATATATATTTTTTTGTGGATGAAGCTATTATAACTAAGAATTGTGTAAAAGCTTTAGTAAAGTAGGGTAATAAATATATAATTTGAAACCAAAAGTTCCCGTACCAGAAAGTCAGTTTCATTGTTATATTATCACAATAACATGGAAAATGACGTGTTTAAGAAATATTACCAAAACTATGGATCGTGAAGAATACTGCACAGACTGTGGGCGAAAATTTTTTTTCTAGATATTGACGCTCTATTAAAATCGGTCAACAAATTAAAAAATTATTGCAAAAACTAGCCGTTTTACGTAATTACTTTTTAAAAAAGAGATATTGTAAAAAAAAGAAAATACAAATTTCGCGCCCTTGTACCCAGTCAAGGATATTATATTTGTACTCAAAACGCCTGTGAAGCTTCACACACAAATAAGTACTTAAACAGTAAATTTGTAATCACACTGAAAATTTACCGAAAAGATATTGCAACAACACGAGTACCCAGTGACAAACCATTTTTCAAATTTGATGCTTGATTAATGTTTTGTTAACCACTTTATCGGCTAGTTTCGTTGATTGTTTTGTAGTTTTCAGTTTGTAACGTTTATTATAGTGAAACATGCAAACTTTTGCAAAAATTTTACTTACGATGTAAGCACATGTATCTAACAAAAATACTTTAATTCAATAATTAATGTGTCCTTGATTAATTTAGCGGTTAAAATACATACTTCCAAGTTACTTTGCATCAAGTTATTAATAAATATTATGTAAAAAGTTTTTTTTATCATTATGTCCTTTAACTTAATTTCACGAATTTTTATTCCAAAAGTAATATCTAAAATCGAAATTGGTTTCATTCATAGGGCTGTTTGTAATATACCGAAACAAATCTAAGGCTTGACAAAACAATTACAATTATTCAATAAAAATCCACAATGTTCATTTTTTGACAACCGAAGTTATTTCCTTATGTAGTTATGCTGGACTATCAATGATTTATACTCGACAGCACGATGTTGCTACAGTAGTTTACTTAACATTTTGGTCTCTATTGGTTATGAAGGCCAATAAACTATAGTACTATAAGAGTTTTTTGTTTGATTTGGTGTGTACTACTTGCACCTAAAATATATGCACTCAAACTAATTACACCCTGAATTTATAATTTCTGGTATTTTTAAAAGATTGTGTGCTTGGTTTTCTATGCGTTTCCAAATCGATTTCCTGAGGCAATTTTGGGATACGAGTCATCTATATCTATATCTATACTGAAATATAAAGAGGTAATAAAATTTGTTTTTTTGTAGGAAGTTATCTCTGGAAGCAATGAACCGATTTTAAAAATTTATTCACTAATAGAATGCTACACTATCTGCGAATAATATTGGCTATATTTTATTCTGATGAAATGTTTGGGTTTTAGTAATTTTTAGCTAACAAAAAATGATGCAGATGTGAAAGTTGGTATATATTAGTGTAAATCACTTACCAGATAAGTATCAAGAGTAGTATTTTTTCATTGGATGAGAATTGATAAACTGACCCTTTTCTTGAAATTAATGGAGACATTACTCGTCACTTTTCCAATATTAAATTTATGGAAAGGATGGGGATTGAAAATCGTTGAATATCTGATTAATCACAGATGAATCTAAAAAAATATCTACCTATCGAAAATCTAAAATAAAATGACAAAAATCTCTAAATTTTAAAATATACTAAACGTCAAAAATGTCAATGTTGTCGTCAATGTGAAAAAAATATAATATCATAAATGTCAAAAATTAAAAAATGTAAATGTTGAGTTTATCATTTATAAGTATTATTAATAATCAAAAATAAAGTCATTGCTGCAGTAAGTCAGTGATCCCTTTATAATGTCTAAGCACTTCTCACTCGAGGCACGCATTATGTGTAACATAAACAAACATTGATATAAAGTTCTATGAAGGGACGATCCCTATAAGTTTATATATTTTTCTTGATAGTCGAGTCTAATCTAAAATCCTGCATTGAGTACTTATCTACCACTTCATCAAACTTGATTGTTGCTTGGCACCGACTTCAAAAATATACTAGATGGATAGGTAAGGTTACTTGCTAGAGTTGTATTTTGTTCTAATTATTTTCAGCTTTTTAGTTATAGGTGGAAGTCGGTTATATATATTTTTAAATGTTTTATTTTCAACTTTTTAGTTTTATTGGACTCAGGTAGTTTTCATTTTTAATTTTTTTATTTATAACCTTAATAGAACCAGGTAACATCGAGAGCCTCAACATTACACAATGATACATTTTCATTTAAATTGACAGGCAAATGTTTACGAATAAAATGTAACCTTTTTTCAACTTTTATGACAACTCTATAACTATAGTTAATTCCACTCCGCCCTACGTACCAACCATCCTGTATATAAGACTGCCCACGGACAAGCATAAATTTGTTAGCTGCCTTCTGTAAACTATTGGACTGAGTAGAATCCATCCCATATTTACGGAGTCAAATCCGTAAATAAACTCCTTGTTGGCTACCCCATAAATTATTTAATTTTTAACATTTTATATTATCGCCCTGTGTAATATTAATTCCTTTCCACACTTTATTCAACTTCTTATGGGATATAAAATAAATAATTTTCTAATCACACTGTGTAAATATAATTCAACTCCAGCATATATTTCAACCATCCTGTATATTATTTGTTTACGTCCACATCATATAACAGTTTTTTAATCACTCTATATTATTTTAATTTCATATTTTTTCCAACATTTTTATACCACCAAACATCCACTCCATCCTATATTCCAACCATCCTGTATATACGGCTGCCTATGGACCACTATCATTCTACTCAGATATTGGAGGGCGAGATCACCAAAATTAAAGAGCAGGTAGTGGCAAAACCAATGGGAGAAGCTCCACCAAAGACCGAAAGCAGAAACAGTCTGGAACTAGTGGATTCGAAAATTGGCCTCGAGGGAACCAGACACAAAATGAAACATCCACAATTTGATGGAAAATCATCATGGACTAATTATCGTCGCCAATTCGAGGCTGCAGCTAAGCTAAACGGATCGTCGGCAGAGGAGAAGGCAATCGCATTATACCTAGCCTAAAGTGGGGATGCTACAGATATCTTACAAACATTGAATACCTCGGAGCAAGAAGACTACGAACAACTGGTCAAACATTTAGATCTGAGGTACGGTCAGACCCATTTGGAACACGTTTATCATTCCCAATTGAAAAATCGTCACCAAAAATCGAATGAATCCCTACAAGAGTTTGAAGCGGATATTGCCCGTCTAGCTCGCCTTGCCTATCCAGCCACATCGGAAAATGTGATAGAAAGGTTAGCAGCGTTTTTGGACGGACTGCGGGACCATGAAGACAGACAAGCATTGACCCTAGCTCGACCGACTCAATTAGTGGATTCTCTGGCTCGAGCTCTGGAATTCGAGGCTACGAAAAATACCTGCAGAGGTCAAGCCAGAGTCCGAATCGTTGATGGAGAATCCGAAGATGGTGAAAACGATGAAGCCTCTGTCAGAAAGATAATAGAAGTCCTTACCGAACAAAGACTAGTTAGATGTCGGAAGTGTCGTAAGGTAGGACATGTCCAGAGTCGTTGCAAGGAGAGCAACGGAGTACAGACTTCCTCGTCGTGGAAACTAAAGAAGGTCAATATAAAGGGACCATCGTCGACCTGTAACCAACAAGTTCCAACTACCAACGCATATGTCGCTTCGCTATGCAACCACGTTAACAGAGTCTTTGTAGATGGCCTTATTAATAGAAAGCAATTTACAATGCTGATGGATACTGGTGCGACGAAAACAGTAATAAGGCCCAACATCGTTTTAGAGACAATGATAAAACCAACAAAATGGCAACTGCGAACAGCGACAGGAGAAGCAGCGAAAGTCTATGATAAAATAGAGGTTGAAATGAACTTGGGAAACACAACCTTCCTACATCGGGCATTAGTGGCAGACATCGAAGATGAAATAAACATTGGAATGGATGTCATGAGCTCCAAGGGATTCCAGTTAAACTTCAAAGATGGAATTCTGCGAGTGAATGACGAAGTAGTGATTCATGGGCAAGATGACATAATGCTTCAAGCCATCTTAGCAGAGGATGTCAATGTTCCGGAAAGAGCTGAAATCATTGTAGATGCTTGCCTGGATGGGAAAGCTAAAGCTGGAACAGTGATGATGTTTGACCCGAACTTAACGACGGAAATGTAGGCAGAGGAGTCACTCTGGGGAAGACTCTGTTTCGTGCCAAAAAGATTGTGCCAGTAAGAGTAATGAACCTGAATTATTACTCAGTTGTGCTAAAGAAAGGAACAACTTTGGGCCATTGTTCAACAGTTTCCTCTGTAGTCAGAAGCACACAGCATGCAGAAATACCACCACTTAAATTATCTGAGGAACTGGAAAGACTAATCACCGATTTATCTAAGAATTTGAAACAAAACCAGAAAGTAAAATTGAGGGACATCGTTAGAAACCACCAGGATATCTTCGATGTAGGAAACGGAAAACGAGGACGGACTGACCTGGTGAAACATAAAATTAATACCGGGGATGCTCAAAATATTCAACAGTCAGCGAGAAGACTACCTCTAGCTAAAAGAGAAGAAGCAGACAGAATAGTCCGCAAAATGGAGGAAGAAGGTGTAATTGAACCATCCAATAGCCCTTGGGCTTCTCCAGGTGTCTTGGTTAAAAATAAAGATGGTTCGACCCGATTTTGCGTGGACTATCGGCAATTAAACCACGCTACAAAGAAAGACAGCTATCCCCTTTCAAGAATACACGATACCCTAGATACGCTGGCTGGATCGAAGATGTTTTCCACCCTGGACTTAAAGAGCGGTTATTGGCAGGTGTAACTTGCTAAAGAAGACCGAGAACAGACTGCTTTTACCATCGTCTCTGGACTTTACCAATTCACGGTGATACCGTTTGGGTTGTGTAATGCTCCAGCGACGTTTGAAAGATTGATGGAAACAGTGTTAAAAGGGCTTTCATGGAAAACGTGCCTGGTGTATCTTGACGACATTATCGTGGTTGGAAGATCTTTGGAAGACCATGTGAAGAACCTGGAGGAGGTGTTCCAGCGACTTCGAAGATCCGGACTAAAGTTAACCCCGAAGAAGTGTCAGCTGTTCCAAGAAGAGGTGCAATATCTTGGACATGTGGTTTCCGCGGAGGGAGTAGCTGTTGATAAATAGAAAATCAAAGCTGTCCAAGAATGGCCGATACCTAAAGATATCCACCAGTTAAGAAGTTTCCTGGGGTTATGCATGTACTATCGTCGGTACGTAGCCGAATTTGCTAACATCGCCAAGCCACTTATTAGACTCACAGAGGGGAGGTGCAGTACCAGTGGGACGAGGAATGCCAGCGATCATTCGAGACACTGAAAAGAGCATTGACGAGTGCCCCCATCTTAAATTATCCTTTGCCAGATCGGAACTTCGTTTTGGATACTGACGCAAGCAATGTCGGAATCCGCTTTCGCAGATCCAAGACGGTCAGGAGAAAGTCATTGGCTATTTCAGCAAGACCTTGAGCAAGCCTGAACGGAATTACTGCGTTACTCGCAGGGAACTCTTGGCGGTGGTAAAGGGGGTAGAATATTTCTACAAATACCTCTATGGTAAAAGATTCCGCCTGAGGACTGATCATGTAGCACTGAAGTGGCTCTTGCAGTTTAAAAACCCCGAAGGACAAGTGGCCAGATGGATTGAGCGGTTGCAAGAATTCGACTTCGAGACTGAACGTCGAGCTGGAACAAGCCATAAGAATGCTGATGCCCTATCGAGGAGACCATGCCCTGATGATTGCAAACATTGTCAGCGAGCTGAAGAAAAAGGGGCTGTTCTCTGTAGAACTAGCGCCGTCGATGACCATTGGCATCCTGAGGAGATCCAGAATGACCAAAAATTAGATCCAGAACTAAAAGAAGTTATCCGGTGGAAGGAAGAAGACCGCAAAACTACGTGGCAAGAGATCTCCCGATACTCACCAACCATAAAGTCGTGCTGGGCTCAGTGGAACTCCCTCATCCTGGACAATAGACTCCTCAAGCGCGTCCTGGAATCTCCTAGAAATAGGAGACCAGAGGTTTTACGAGAACTACATGATGGTACAACTGGAGGACATCTGGGAGTAACGAAAACCCTGGGGAAGTTGAGGGAACGCTTCTATTGGGTAAACTGCCAAGTAAACGTTAAGGAGTGGTGCCGGAAATGTACGGTCGAATTGTATAGTTAATATAAAATGTAAATAGTTTCTGTGAACATAAATTGTCTTAAAATAGTGGAAATAAATTAGAGTGAGTTGGACTGTGTTTTTAAATAAATCCAAGAACTGAACAGAACCCGTGTGTGAAAATAAAAACATTACAATACATACAAAAAAAAACGCGACGAATTGATAACCTCCTCCTTTTTGGAAGTCAGTTAAAATGCCAAAAACGTCAATAATGTCAAAATGTGAACATTACCTAATGAAAAAATATGCCCATTTACTTAGCCTGTGCGAAGCCGGGACGGGTCAACTGGTATCATAATTTCAAATGAGACCCTTTAAATGTCTATATTTTTATCTGTCTAATATCACTGCTTATTGGTAACATTATAGGCTTGTTGTTGTGTTTTTAGATGATACATACTCCTAATTCTATTGTACATTATTTCTACAATGTTTGAGTAGAAACATATATAAAATTGAATTTTGATATATTAAAAATCATCAGAATGATAAATTTTCCCAAAATCTATTTACAGAAATCGAATCGACACCCCCCAAGTAAATATAATTTAACAAACATTGTCCGTTTAATAAATTTAAAATGCAATATGATTACTCTCTGAATAATTTCGATGTTAGTATATAGTTTTTTAATTTGAATAGAAAACATTGAATTACATGCGACAATTTAAAATATTATAAGCACCAGTGAATTTAAGACTTCAACGACACACAACAGGATTTACAGTGAATAAATGTAGGAATAGATAAAAATAGTCATCCACATCAACTTATTTTCGAGAGACTGTTGGCCGTTAAAAATTCGGGATTCTTATGAAGTTTAATATATTGTAGTTTGAAACGCAGAAAATAGAAGCACATGTGATATTACGAAAATGATTAAGGTCAGATTAGGATAAATCAGAAAAAACACTTGTATACCACGTCATTTCATAATAAGAGTTTTACATTTGTATTTAGGTTATAATTGACAATTTTCTATTAATTAATTAGGTTTTCTATCACTGGAATATACACATTTGAAAGCAGAAAAAATAAACTTACTGAAAATAATTAATTTGGTCTAAGAGATCACTTAATGCATTTTTATACGAATAATCAACTGTAAAGATAACTTTCTGTCCTGTATGAGAAAATGACATAAAATATACTTCCTGATCTGGACGAAATGTAACATCTATGATGAAAATTATGAGATTCGCCAACTATCGCGTTTCCGAATACAAATTTAGGAATGTTCCGCTTTGTCAATACGACATTGTGATCTAGGTTGCAGCGCATATCTACGGAGGATGTATATATACGCTGTGTAATTTCCAAGTTCTTTTTTTTTCGCAGACAATCTAAACATTCTCGAGACAAAAGGTAGCCTATTATCGTCTATAGAGGCCCCCTCAAAATTGTAATAGTCGTTTGAAGAATAGTTCTGACAAACAGGAAGGTTAAATGGACTTTTATTAGTGTTTTGATCTACACGTTCAGAACTATTAAATACCAGAGTTAAAAAAGTAACCAAGAGCCAATATCTATAAGAATTCTACGTAGTCCTTTATGTGAATGATTTCCTTAATATCAAAATGGATGACGTTTGTACTTTAATTAATGACGTATGATTATTATTAACGAACTTGCAGAACTACCTAGAACGTCAGTAATATCATTCAGATCGAACATACCTGCATCGCAATGCCAACATCGTAAATCTTGTAATAAGAATGCACATGAATCTCCCCCCGAGTCTCCTGACTTCACACCCACCGATCAAATACAAATACATTCCTTAAGGGCACAGAAGAATATTTTTGCATCAATTTTTGAGGATATCCTGAGATTCATGGGTGAATGTATAAATGAAATAGGGGAATTAAAGTAACCAACAATCTGAAAGTTCATTATAATAAGCTAAAATGTGTGGATATTCTTAACAAATAACGTACACACTTTAAAACTATATTTTCTGATATTGTCTAGAAATCATGAGGTTTTATCACCGACAATGAAAAACAAATAGTTTCTGAAAAATATTTCTCTCTGGTATTGACCTGAGCCGACATATAAGTATTAATACCTACTCATATACCTGTAATTATCATAAGAGGATTCCAGTTTGGCAACTACATACTATGAATGATACGAATTTCTTGGTATATATGGAATATTATTGACCGAAAAAAATTCCTTTATGTTTAAATATGTGAAGCAAACAACTTTCAAACATTATATTTTTGAGAAACTTCGCTACGCATATGTAAAGATATAGACCCATTTTTTGCAAAGTTTATCTTTGTGAAATTAAATATATTTGATAGTATGCTCTATTTTATTATGAATCGTATATCAATAAATAATATATGTATAAATAATCTATTATGGTGATAAATAATTCGGAATACTGTATGCTTCAAATAGATTTATCATAAATACAGGTACTAAACTATTACCAGGAAATTGGAATTTTTAATCAAAAGTTGTGGTAGTATATTTCTGTCAGTGAGACAGAAATATTTTGTCGATGTTAAATTACACGAATATGGATTCGTACAATTTGTTGGTGGTAAATAAAAAACTGCAACCGCTAATACATTATAGAACAACAGAAAACTTATAATCTGATATCCTACTTTTATTTCGGTATAAAGTTATTTCAGTCTGACCTTCATGTTTTCCAATTATTCGGTTCTTCTTTGCATAAATAACTTTCTCCTCACTTGATTGACAAGAATTGCTCTAATTTAATTCGAAATTTTGCATGTTTAGGTTTATGTATCATTATTATGTAGTAGAATTATACAGTTGAAATATAAATCTGAAAACCGGTTATGGTAAAAGTTTATATGACATGATATTAACATACTATCTTAAATACCCCCTTAAAGAAAATTATAAACTGTGACAGAACACACAAATATTAGTTAAACATTTGAAGGACAGTATATTGTACGATTCATAAGAACTATTTTTAGAATGTTAAACGAATTTTCGAAGTGAAAACTGTCACTTAAAATATTCGGGTTAAACTTCCGAAATGAATGTGTTTTATTTGATATAAAATTAAACCAGTGCTCTTAGTTCATTAAACCGGGATACCTATTAGAATTCTTATAGAAAATACTAGATTAATTTCTAATAAAAATTGCAAAATTATAATGAAATATAATTTACATATATAAATCAAACTTTCATTTTGCAATTTACATTTTCAGTACAGAATCGACTTTGAAACGTTTGGTTTTTGCGTTCAATATATGCAGCTTTTTATTTCAATTGTGGTGTTATACCCATGAAAATATAAAAATAATCAATAAAAATATCGTGCGAAAGATAGAAAGAGAGAGGAAGAGAGGCTATTTCATTCTATTGGGAACTGCCACTACAAATCGAGTGAAATAGACTCTTACCCTCACTATTGTCCTCTCTTTCTATCCTTGGCACGATATTTGTGCATTGCAGGCTACCTCCAAAAGGTGTATGCTCTAAGTTATTCTGTGCAGTTGTCCGAACTACATTTAAAAACAACCATTTGTGTAAATGTATCTTCTGACGGTTACGGATATGGATACGTATTACGTGGTGCTTGCTCTAAGTCTCTATTAAGTATATATGCGTTATAATATTGAAATAATAATACGATTTTAATAGCTGCACTACTTAATACCAATACTAGCGGAGTCTAGAGAAAGGCGCAAACCTCACGGTCCAGACATATATACTTTTATATAGTTTAAGTGTAGTGTTCGAAAATGCTCTACTGTCGTTCGGGTTATGTTCTCTCTCTGTCTGATCAGTAGTTAGTGGTTTTCCGTCACATTTACATTCTCTCAAGAGAGTCGAATCGCTTGCTCACAACGGGTTAAGTACAGTAAAATGGTAAATCCGCTGTCTCTCCTAGTCTTACGGGTGATAGCAGACAAACGACAAGTGTACTTGTTAAATCAATTGTAGAGGGGAGCCACCCATAATTGAACAGTTTGTATTACTTTAAGTCAGAAAGCAGATAATCACAGATCATGCAGATGTTTAGTTTTCGTGCTTGACCCGTTGCGCGTAGGCGTTGCGGTTTGATAAGCCTTTTTCCAATGAAATTTAAAATCTAGGTTGTTTTATAAGGTGCTTTACAACCAGACCCAAAGTTAGAGTGCGTGAGGTATGGCGCCCGTACAAGTGAAATCGTAACGGTGAATAAGACAAAATGGAAATCGAGTGGACGTATCCGTCTCTGTTTAGAACTGCAAGTAATAGCTGGAGGAAATTTGACTGACGCAAATAAGAACCAATCAGAAGCGAGCTTAGACAGAGTTAGAGACGTCCACTTGGTTTTCTGATTCTCTCACCGTGCGTTACCTTTTTCTCGCAGCCTGACGTACTCTATTATTTAAATATTACCTCTATGTTTGCAACTCAGCGGTGTTGAGCAAAAATGGAGAAAATTTACCAGTACTAGTACAGTACAGTACGACAACCTGAAATGTTCTTGACTTAGAAGAATATCTTTTGGTTCAAGCAGTGAATAATTATAAAATTACCATACAGATAAAAAAGTAATAGTGGGAAATTTTTACTCATATAATAAACTCCTTATTTGTAATGCGAGCATTACACGGAGTGCATGAAATACAATGTTATGCATAGTTATGGATAGTTCTTACAATTTCAAGCTGACCCCTGGTATGATTTTTTATTTTTTTTACACCTTTAATACCATTTGCGAACTTTTAATTAGTCAATATATCGATATTTCATCCAGACTTACATTATTCATCGTATTGCCATTTGTTTCCACTGAACTCCACTCATATAGAAAGCCTATTTTTATTCGTGTTTTATAATAATTTTAATATAACCTTATTAGAACAAGACCAAAAATCTAAGAAACTTAGGTGTTGCAATTTGTTTCGATAAATAATACTAGTAATATAAATATAGTTGATCATCAATATATACAAGGGAAAAATAAGTGTATATATATTATTTAAATTTTTTACCTATATGATTAGATCATAACACATTTAATATATGTGTTCAGTTGATGTGTGATACAGTAAATATATATGCGCATACACATATTTGTTGGAATTTGAAGAAATTTAAGATCAAAACTGGTGTCGTCACACTCTGGGTTCTAATTTAAAGCTCATAATTTGTATTTTTATTAGTGTATTTATTGTTGCAACCACCCCAATAAAAAGCGATATAATTTAATTCAGAGACCTCTATTCGTATTTTGCAGTAAATCTTTATAGACTTGTAGAAAATTCTGTTTATTTCAGTAAATTCCAAACGTTTGTGGGCCTAGGTTAGTCCCCGTTGTCAATGGCAATATAAATCTCTATGAACAGTCAGAATATGTAAATTCAAAATCAAAAGTTTAACAATATTACTTGACTTGAGTTATGTCATTTACGTCACTTAATATTGTCAAACATTTTGATTTAAAATTTTACATATTCGGTCATAAATGTTTTAAATTTGCTGAAATATACAGAATTTTCTACAAGTATGTTGTTATTCCCAGAAGTCCATAAAAACAAATCACGGCATAGCTTCTAAGTAACCTACGCAAATATAAAATAATTAATTTTAGTCTGTTCATCAGTGGTTTATATGTTTGTGCTAATCGGTAAGTAAAAATTAATTTAACACTACAAAAGTAGTGGCCAGAAAAATAGTCAGTAGTAAGTAAGGAGAAATTCGAGACGATGTGATTGATACAACTTTAGATTTCACCTACATAATATAGACCTTCTTATTTTTCAAAATTTTTGTGTTTATACAACAAAAGAAAATAAACAAAACTGGCAGTTTCAGTTTATTGAACATTTCCATTTTTAATTATATTTCCCTAATATAATTGCAATACAATGTTCAATAGATTGTGGTTATCTGAAATTTACTATTTTGAGATAACAATAAGTATGTTTAATTTTTGCAAATAATTAATGAGAAGAAATGCAAGTTTAAATCAAGGCCATGGCCAAAATTTATTGTAGATGTAGGGAGTTGGTTGAATTTTTTTACGGCTGTTTGATTGATGCAATCCTAGCAACATTTATCTGTGTGTTCATGTATTTTCAGCATATAAAAAATAAACATATGCAAAATTCATTTATGAAAAAAATGACTAATTGTTTAAAACTGATTCTTTAAACCTAAAACCTCAAAATTTCGGGAGGGACTACGGCCTTGAACATAGGTCGTAACCTAGAGTGACTTTTTAAAAATGCAATATTTAATATAAAAGATTCACACAACAAAGAAATAAAGAGAAGAGAAATATAAAACATATATGTAATTTACAACAGACTTAGTTGTCAAAATAAAACACTTACTCTGAAACCATATACAGTACATTAAAATTATATCTTAACACAGTCATCAGTTAAGCATTTATAAATGCAGGATTACTCAATACTGATAAACGCACACTCCCTTTTGAACAGACCCAACATGTATTTTTTTAAATCACTAATGGTTTTCCAACGCTTTCCGAAAATACGGACATATATAATTGTGGCGAAAGTTTCTATGGATAATGGTATACTAAACTCCGAGATACACGGATGAATGTATGCTCGCAACTCATCATCTTTCATAAAATTTCGTAAACGAGATGATTTGAAGATTGTTGTTAAGGTAATTAATCAACGTTCTTCATTTCGAGTAAAGAATTTAAGTCTTACGAATCAGTCAAATATCGCTGGCAACTATTGAAATGCTAAATCACGCCGAAAGATATTTAGGCTAATCGCCATAGCAATTCTTCTTCCTTTCCTTTCTCTTATAATGTAACCATACCGAAAGTCACGTTTCTGTTTTTGCATAAAAGGGAAATCAGATAAACGTTACCCAAGGGATATCCTATCTAATAATACCCATCCGCAATTCCAAAAAATGCTTTCATTTGTGCGAAATGGTGCGATACAATTATGTAAATATTTAAAACGTCAGCACGTTACATTGAGATGAAAACATTAACGTTTAAAATGCTGATGACTAGCATAGTATTTTCCTTACTATAAAACCGAAAACACACATTTTGTGAGGTTGGTTAAAACAGTTTTTTAGTTGTTTCTTGAACGATAGTTCATCTTTACTTAATGTTTATGTACTTATTGGAAATAAACCAAAATATTTGATAAAGCTGTATTTACCCTAACGCTTCGGGGTTTAGGTCAGAACCCGTTGCCAATGACAAAAAGAAACTATGAAAATTGCACAACTATAAAATTTAAATTAAAATATTTGATAATATATGTGATGTATGACGTAACTAAGAAAACTTAAGCACTGGAAATTCTAAAGATCATATAATTATAATGTTCCTTGTAAATTGGAAAAATTTGAAATAGTTATCTGCAGAATTTTATGTGGTGCTCCTAGGTGTTACAAAATGCCATCAAAGAATTGTGTTGATTCAGTGAACTCATTAAAATCATAATAGAAAACCTAGGAAAAACCTTATGAGCTATCCCGATATTGGATTGTTCACTAGGAAATGATCATTAGTAATTTCCGATGCTTTCCGTAAATTAGTAATTTGTTCCTTAATTATCGGCAACCAGGGACGATTGAATTCTAAGGAGGTAGTAGCGTTACAATCGTTTCGTGCTGTGTTCATCTTTATGTAACATAGTTGAATTTTGAATTTGTATTTTATGACCAATGTCCCAGGCATATTCACAAATTTTGGACTTTACAAATTATTTACATGAAATTCTTGTATTCATTTTTTATAACATTTAGAGTTTTTTCTAATATAGAATTTATTACATTTGCAATAAATTTTAAAAATGTTTTTTTTTGAGCTGTGTTTTTTGGTTGTGTTTCTGTTATAATTGATTTTAGTGTATTTCTTGATTGATATGCATTTTTAATATTGCCTAAGCGTTTTAGTCTTTCCGAGAGAACTTGTATGTATGGTATTGTTATTGCAGTAATGACATATTGGGAATCAGTGTTGTTTGGTAGATTTTGATGTTGATTGTTAGCGATTGTTTGGTTTGCAAACGTTCGTCAAGTTACGACTCATTTCAGACACATCCAATATCATAAACATGGCAAATAAATGAGAGTTGTAAATCATCCTGATCCGAAAATGCGTCGTAAAGGAGCTAGAGCCCTTTGAGTATGACACTGTCACTTTATTCAATGTTAAAAACAGTACCTATATAGCTGAAACTTAGTTCAATGAATAAGATGCCAATAAATAGTCCACTGCAAATAGGATTGTTTTGTTCCGTTCACAATTACTCCAGTTGGGGAAGCAAAGAACATCTTTGCAAACATTCAAAATTATTTCTATTCTGTTTACAAGCCTCTTTAATTTTTCCCTACAGCAGATTACTTATTTCTATTGGACAGTATAAATCAACGATTTTATGTAATCCCAAATTAAAAAATCATAGGGGTACAGATCTGGTGTTCTTCCAATCCACGTGTTTCCATAGTTATTGTCCAATAAAATGAGTTGGGCCATAACAACAAATTGTGACAGGTGGTCAGAGGATTATCGTCTACTAAATCATAATTTTGCAGAAAATTAAGGTAAATCTATCGTGTAAAACGGACAGGTAACAGATCTAGTTATCGATTACACTCGGCCACATTGCACAGTTTTTGCAACACACCCGAACAGTGAAGCCCAGAAAAAGATGAACACTCCCTATCAGTATTGTCGTATTGTCATATTCAAACAGGACACTATTAATTTTGAGGAGAGCAGGAGCATTATAACCCTCACTTCATTTAGTATCTAGTGAGGCTTGGAGAGGCAGATTTCTAGTTTTCTTTTTTGGCTCTTGATAATGGCTCCAAAGCAGGATCCGAAGCGTCACAAATGTAGACGCGGTTCTCACCCGGAACCTAGCCCAGTTCTAATATATGTCAAGTCGTAGGCTTTCAGGGATGGAACAATAAGAAGAAGTATTTATCCGGGAATACATCCGTTCGTTATTTTTATTCATTTTTGAATCTTGCATACGTTTCGCCAAGGTATCACTTGACATCCTCAATGCGTTGGCACCGTGCCAATTCCGGGATAGATATTTCTTCATATATATATATATATATATATATATATATATGTAGCTCTCTTGATGGTCCGGGTGTTCGTCCGTTGGAAGTTTTGTCCCTGTAAAGGAACGGTCGCCTGACGTTTCGCCAAAATCTCACTTGGCATTTTTATAAGGCTTTTCCTCTTCTTCCAACACGAAGTGTGGCTGCAGGTTCGGACCTTTCCGGACTACTTCGTATCCGAGATCGTCGGCTAGGTCGTTCTCCGGTTGGTCTGCTCTCCGTGGCGTCTGAAGTGGAAGTGAGCTCCGATATGTGCGCGCCGCTATTTATGCTATCTCCCGAGTCCCCTCCTATTTCTTTACCCCGCCTCCGATTGTGTTGAGGGGGCGGTGTCGTTTGTTTTGATTGGGTGACACCATTGCGTTGTCGCAAATTGTACCGATGACGTGGTTCTGTTTGTACCGATGGCGGCCGCAGATGTTCGTTAGAAGGGTGGGCGTCCTGATAGTTAGCTACGAGTGACGGAATGCAACGTTGTGGTATTGTTGCGCTCTCTTTTAATTTGTTTTTCTTTTCCCGTAAGATGTTCTTCCAGGCTTGATGCAGGTGTAGAGCTTCGTTACGGTTACTGATTTCTCCTTCCTTTTCAATTTCTATAGCTTCCCTAATTGTTCTTCTTTTGAAGTTGTTTTCTGTTGCCAGATGCTTAGAGCCCTCAAAGTTGATTCTATGTCCTCTTTGCTGTTGTTGTCGGAACAGGGCCGAGGTTGTGGTCTTGTTTCGTATGCTGAGTTTGTGCTCTTCGATTCGGGCTTCGATCCTACGGTTTGTTTGACCTACATATGCTTGCTCGCATCCGCCGCAAGGTATCTTGTAGACTCCGTGACTCTCTAGTGGACGTTGGTCTTTGGGATTGCCTAGAATGCTTTTTATCGTCTTATGAGGTTTGTAGGAAGTTTTGATGTTGCTTTTCCTAAGGATTCTTCCGATCCGATCTGTCACTCCTTGTATGTACGGAAGGGTGGTCGCTGCCTTTGGGGCAGTTCCGTCCGTGCCAACTTGTTTTCAAACATTGTACACCTCTACGGGGAGGAGACACTCAAATCCATCAAGCTCTACGAAAAGCTTAGGAGAAGAAAAACCACACTCCTGTGCGATCTCAATTTCCTGATAAAATGCAGAGACGAAAATCTCCTTCCATCTTTCACCAAGCTTTCCTACCACACCCATAGTAAGAAAAACGACACCATCCTCAACAATGCCAGAAGAGGGCTACTGCGCGAGGAAATACACCGGACAAGACGACACTTAGCCATGACCGAGAGGGATCTACTGACTTCACACTTGCAACTTAGCAACACCCTCCACGGACTAATCTGGACGTCAACAAAACAACTAATTTTCTTTCGAACAGAAACAGACAAAGAACTCAAAACAGCCAGACTAAACAAGAAACATCAAAACCTTGCTAGGAAGGCCGTACAGATCACAAATACTAGGCTACTACACCACGTCGAACCGGAGAAAGCCGAAGAAATAAGGCAAGACGTAGCTAGAATCCTGCGGTCTGCTAAAAAACCAGAGCCAAACATATCCAGGGCAGAACACCAGGCACTCACTAACCTCAGAAAAAACAAAGACATCACAATCCTACCAGCGGACAAGGGAAACGCCACGGTAGTCATGAACACAAATGACTACAACTCAAAAATGAAAGAAATTCTACTGGACCAAACCTATAAACCAATAAAGAGAGACCCGACAACCTACTTGGAAAAAACAACCAAATCCAAGATTCAGACTCTCATATCAGATGAGGACATACGCAAAAGACTCATCCCGAGAGAAAAATCCAGTAGATGCCCCAAGCTGTACGGTCTACCAAAAATTCACAAGGAAGAAGTCCCGATGCGCCCGATAGTCAGTGCTTTCAACTCACCTCTTCTTCGAAAATGCCGCATCCTACGTAAAAAATTCCGAACATCTTCTCATAACAATAGGGGACCTAAACTTACAAGAAGAAGACCGCCTCGCAAGTCTCGACGTCAAATCACTTTACCCAAGCATCCCCGTCGACGAAGCCTTGGACCAAATTGCCATGAATGAAGACCTTCCTGCGCACATCATACAACTCGCGGAACATTGCCTCAAAAACACATATTTCTCCTTTGACAGGCAACTTTACAGACAGGTCAACGGTGCACCTATGGGCTCGTCGCTCTCACCAGCAGTGGCAAACCTCTTCATGTCTTATTTCGAAACGGCCCTTTTAAACACAGCCCTCCTGAAACCAAAAGTCTGGCTACGATACGTAGACGATATCTTGATAGTGTGGCCTCATGGGGATACGGAACTCAGCAATTTCCTACACCTGGCAAACTCTCTACACGAAAGGATCCAATTCACCATAGGAGATGGAAGAAGATGGATGCCTTCCTTTTCTGGACATCTACTTAAAAAGGACAACAGGGAAGCTAGAACACACAGTCTATCGAAAGCCGACACACACCGACAGATACCTTAATGCTAAATCCCACCATCATCCCTCCCAAATACAAGCAGTAGCAAATACACTTATATGCAGGTCACGACGCATTGCAGACGCCAAACACAAACAAGAGGAACTAAACGCCATCTCACAGACCTTGAGGAGGAATGGGTACAGCAACAACACCATACGACGAGCCCTGAATCAACAAGAACTACCAAGGCACGAAGAAACCCAACAAGACCCCCCAAAGGCAGCGACCGCCCTTCCGTACATACAAGGAGTGACAGATCGGATCGGAAGAATCCTTAGGAAAAGCAACATCAAAACTTCCTACAAACCTCATAAGACGATAAAAAGCATTCTAGGCAATCCCAAAGACCAACGTCCACTAGAGAGTCATGGAGTCTACAATATACCTTGCGGCGGATGTAGGTCAAACAAACCGAAGGATCGAAGCCGGAATCTAAGAGCACAAACTCAGCATACGAAACAAGACCACAACCTCGGGCCTGTTCCAACATCAACAGCAAACATGACATAGAATCAACTTTGAGGGCTCTAAGCATCTGGCAACAGAAAACAACTTCAAAAAAAGAACAATTAGGGAAGCTATAGAAATTGAAAAGGAAGGAGAAATCAATAACAGTAACGAAGCTCTACACCTGCATCAAGCCTGGAAGAACATCTTACGGGAAAAGAAAAACAAATTAAAAGAGAGCGCAATACCACAACGTTGCATTCCGTCACTCGTAGCTAACTATCAGGACGCCCACCTTTCTAACGAACATCTGCGGCCGCCATCGGTACAAATAGAACCACGTCATCGGTACAATTTGCGACAACGCAATGGTGTCACCCAATCAAAACAAACCACACCGCCCCCTCAACACAATCGGAGGCGGGGCAAAGAAATAGGAGGGGACTCGGGAGATAGCATAAATAGCGGCGCGCACATATCGGAGCTCACTTCCATTTCAGACGCCACGGAGAGCAGACCAAGCGGAGAACGACCTAGCCGATGATCTCGAATACGAAGTAATCCGGAAAGGTCCGAACCTGCAGCCACCCTTCGTGTTGGAAGAAGAGGAAAAGCCTTCTGAAAAGTGAGATTTTGGCGAAACGTCAGGCGACCGTTCCTTTACAGGGACAAAACTTTCAACGGACGAACACCCGGACCATCAAGAGAGCTACACATAGTTCCGTCCGTGCCAACTTGTTTTCAAACATATATATATATATATATATATATATATATATGTTCTGAGAGGCTTCCGCGGTCATTATTATGAACTAAGCTAGGTTCCGGGTGAGAACCGCGTCTGAATTTATTGAATACTCGACGTTTCGACTCCTGCTTTGGAGCCATTATCAAGAGACAAAAGTGAAAAAGAGTTTCAGAGTCTAGATCGAACTCGGGGCCTCAATCTGCCTACTCCCCAAGAGTCACTAGGTAACTGAACATGAACTCTTGGGGAGTAGGCAGATTGAGGCCCCGAGTTCGATCTAGACTCTGAAACTCTTTTTCACTTTTGTCTCTTGATAATGGCTCCAAAGCAGGAGTCGAAACGTCGAGTATTCAATAAATTCAGACGCGGTTCTCACCCGGAACCTAGCTTAGTTCATATATATATATATATATATGACAATATAAATGAGCAAGTATTTTTTAATAGAAATATTTAATTTTAGATTACGAATTATTATTAAATGACACAATTATGAAATATCAATTAATTAATTTATTCGGCAATAATCTTACACAAATTTTTACTTTCATTATGCTAATTTATACCGTGAAATATTCTTTACTGTTGAATTCCTATACGTTTAATTTATTACCAAGTTCATGTAAAAATCACGAATGTTTATCACAACTCATTCAGTTATAGTCATCCCAAGCAACGCCATCCAAAACACAATAAGCTATAATTCATTTATCATTCTCAGAACAGAAACTTTCATTCCATATTAACTCGGGTGTATTATTTGTAAATAGTAATTATTTGAGAGTAGACAAATATTATATCATATTTATTACCTTTCCAGTGACAATGAAGTCAAAGAAGATCATAATAATATTTCTCTCATTAATCTACGAATTTTGATGTTCTGTATCTTCTGTACAATTTTATATTAGAAATAGGACATATTATAGTAATGGAAACCAGTATATAAAAATGGCTTAAATGAAAAGTAAATTTTATTATTGAAGCGAAAACTTTTTTATAACGGAAACCCACAATTACAGGTAAGAAAATAGATCAGTATCGTTAGAGGAATGCAAAACTTAAGACTTTATTCCCAGAGTTCGTTCCGACACTTCTTTGACCTTAAATTACCCATGCCATAAATTGTAGTAAATAAACAAATATAACATGCAATTAAAGTACAATACAAGCATAAAATTTGCTATTCGTTCTAATAAACAATCTAATTCTCGGATTGCGATATTTTAAATTGGAGACATCACGTACATCCGAAGTCAGAACATCACAAAAAAGGGCAAAGTTCCTATCGGTGGTTACCAATTACCAAGATGCCATTACATTTGTGTGCTGAGTAAGTTCATATTCAAAACATTTTACATTAACACTTCTGAATATTTGAGTTTAGAGTAAATACCCTATTTTTAAATTCCTTAATACGATAATACTTATCTACTAATTCATCATACTTGATTGTTGCTTGGCACCGACTTCAAAAATATACTAGATTGGTATGTAATTAATTTGTACAGAATGAGCACCTTTTAATGTTTACATTTTTTATTTCCTGGGTAGGTACCTAACAACATTGAATGTGTTATTTATTTGCTAGAGTTGTATTTTGTTATAATTATTTTTAGCCCAAAATATATTTATGCCTTATGGACTACGCCATGTAACCTTTTTTCAACTTTTTTCGACAACCCGGAATAACTATAGATAATTCCACTCCAACCTATGTACCAACCATCCTGTACATACGACTGCCACGGACAAGCATACATTTGTTAGCTGCCTTCTGTAAACTATAGGACGGAGTAGAATCCATCCCATATTTACGGAGTCAAATCCGTCCTATATTTCAACCATAGTATACAACTCCTTGTGGGCTACCCCATAAATTATTTCATTTTTAACATTTTATATTATCGCCCTGTGTAACATTAATTTCTCCACACTTTATGCAACTTCTTATGGGCTATAAAAGAAATAATTTTTTAATCACACTGTATAAATATAATGCAACTCCAGCATATATTTCAACCATCCTGTATATGATTTGCTTATGTCCACATCATATAACAGTTTTTTAATCACCCTATATAATTTTAATTTCACATTTTTTCCAACATTTTTATACCACCAAACGTCCTGTCCACCTTATATTCCAACCATCCTGTATATACGGTTTCCTATGACCCACTATCATTCTAGTCCGTCCTATATTTCAATCTTCATATAAATGCAAGTCGTACTACCACTTTACTTTGTGATTTTGTTTGCTTTAACTAAACGCCCTGTCTATAAACGCATCAAATGGCAGTATAAAGTTTGACATGTGTTGTCACTGAATTTTCTATTAGGGCGGGAGAATGTGGCAACAAAAAGCACCGTCTTGGCAAAATGGAAAAATTTGCATTTAAATAGGTATTTGCCTGGTATGCAAACAAAACGAGCTTGGTACTTATTAATTTAAGGAACCGAAAATACTATGCTTTACTACAATTTATGCTTGAGATGTATATAGAATATTTTCAAATTCGCAATTAAAACTTCCAGTGCCTAAAATTACGGCACTATTACGTTGGAATTAAAATATTTATGAGGAAATGTCCGTTATGTCATTTCGATGAAATTTTTGATAAGAATTTTGGAATTTTCAGCGATTTTCTGCAAAACTGCAAGTTGCACGTCGCAGAAAAGTATATGAGATCACCTAAATAAAGATCTTCCTTAATAGATTAAACGTTAAAAAATTATACACATCCATAAGGAGTTATCGAAAAATCGACTAAAATATTAGGGATATTGGTCGATTTCCATGCACGCATGTGTTCATTCAAAAATTTTATCATTTTATGAATAGAATTCTTTTCCAAAATTTAAAGTTTCACCAATCCGGATATATACTCTATTAAACAAGACCATATTCATTCAAAACGGTGCACCACAGGAGAATAAATCAGGTAACATACATACAAAAAAAAGCGAAAAAAAATACGCGACGAATTGATAACCTCCTCCTTTTTGGAAGTCGGTTAAAAATGTTATATTGGTTGATACATAAACAGCAGCATATACAGGATGGTAGCAGTATAGAATGAAGTAGAGTTACAGTTACACAAGATGGTGAGAAAATTTTTTTGAATAAAACTGTTATATAGAGTGGCCCATAAGCACGAGCAGTTTAGGTGAAATATATTGGTGGATTTATAGTTTTGTAAGGTGATTCAAAAAAGTTAGAAAACATTGTTATATAGGATAGCCCATATGTTTCATAAGCTATTTCTCTTTGCAAAGAAACCGGCGGTAACGGCTAGTTATTTATAAAATCATATTTGAATACCTTGTAAATTTACATAGGTACTTGTTGCCATAATTATAAATATTATTATTTTTCTTAAGTGAGAGGGGGTTTTAAAAATAGTCTTAGGAAAAGTACGTTTACATATAGCTAACTTAGTGAAATTTCGAATGCCAGGTACTTTTCCTTATCGAGTTTATGCTAAAACAGTTACTTGATTTATTATGTTTCAGATTAAGCCACATTACAGCAGCTTTTTGGCAGAATAGTCTGGAGTTGCTTTGATATTTAAAAAATATTTACTTATATAATGTTCCCATAATTTAATCTGTTGAAATTAAATTGACCTCGTTATATAGCGCCAGAATATTAAATAGGTGAAGTAGGTTTTAATTATTAAAATTGACCCAATTTATTGAAGCGAAAGCTTCTTATCAGAGGCTCACACTTGCACATATAAAAATAGATAAGCAAGGGAATGAAATGCGTAACTTTTCATTTGTTTCGACCCGAGCCGACCGACCCGAGCCGACCGTCCCGACCGACACAAAACACTGGCTCGATCTTGAAATGCCCTACAATTCAAGTCTCTGTGTAAGAAATAGGGACCTGGTAATATATTAAGAATCTATTCTTTCATAGAAAATCAATAACATATAGAAAATAAACTAATATGCAATACCTGCACAAAATTTGCTGTTCGTTCTAATAAAAACTCCAATTCTCTCTTTGCGATACATTAAATTAGAGACTTGACATACGACAGACATCAGAAAGAACATCATTAAACTTGCCATTAAATTTATGTATTGATTGAAACTAATATAACATCCAAGTAATATAGAATACAAGCACAATATTTGCTTTTCGTTCTAATAAACACTCTAATTCTCTCTTTATGATAAGTCTCATACGTCAGAAATTAAAAAAAATAACACACAAAAAACAACTCGGCATTAAACTTTCATATTATCAACGAATATAGACTCATAGAAGGATACACATTAAGCAAAACATGTCCTTTGTTTACATCGTTCTGTTATCGTAATAAACAATGTACTCAATAGCCTGATGTATTATATACATCCGGAGCTTTTATATCCACCAAAAACAAGTGGTCCAGTGTCTAAAGCGCACGGCTCCGAATCTAAAGTTCTGGGGTTCGAAACCGAGAACAATTATACTTTTTTTAATATTATGTCATTATTAAGTTTATGTACTATTTTCAACTAACATGAGTTTTACTCATTTTAATATTACATAGAATAACAACTTAAAAAAATTTAAATTGTTGCTACCGTTGAATATATAATTATATAATTTATTGTTTTGTATAAATAATTTTAGCTAAGAACAAAACAAACTTTTCTTTGACATCTTGTCTTCAAATACTTATTCAGATGAACAAAACTATTTAGAAACACTTACTCAATATATAAAGTTATATTTATTTGCAGATATATTTAATTTTCGAATTAAATTAGGATTAATACTTGACTCGTAACAAAATAGTGATAATTATTTTAATTAACCTGATATTTATATCCATTACTAAAAGTGACACAAATACAGAACAATAGAAACAGTGAGATAACGAGAAAACGGAAGTATATTTCGGAAGAAGCTCAAATGACTACCCCTCTTTTTAGGGTTCCGTATATACAATATACGGATACCCTTATAATATCACTCAGGATTTCTGCCTCTGTCATATCACAGCAATTTTCTCCTAAACTACTGGACGGAAGAGGTTGAAATTTGGTATCAAGGTATAGTTTGGTGACCCGATCAGGAGAACGTAAATGAAGAAATTTTGATTTTAGGGGTACTCTCGGGGGAAAAACTAAAAAAATCGACCGTCCCCCCCCTTGATCTCCGAAATTACTGAGCCTAAAATTTTGAAAAAAAATAGGAAATATAGAACGTTGCCCGAACTTTACAGGAAAAATAAGGAGAAACCATTAATATTAATTTTGGGGGGCAAATTATAGAATTAAATAAAAAATTAAAAATAAAAAAAAATTCAAACGCATCATGTAATATATCAAATAAAAGGCCTCATTCTGAGGAACACAATTATATTTTTTTCATATTAAAAAAATATATATTTAAAAATATATTAACGAAAATATACCAAAATTTACCCATTCCCCTTATTTCCGAAACTATAAAACGTAAAGTTTTGAAAAAAAATTAGAGGTATAGGTTCTGTCCTGAAGTTTACTGGAAAAAATAAGGAGAAACCTCTACTTTTAATTTTGGGAGGCAAATTACAGAATTAAATGGAACATATAAAATTAAAATTGTTTCTAACCCATCATGTTATATATCAAATGAAAGAGCTCATTACGACGAAAACAAATATATTTTTTTCATATTTTAAAATAAATTAATTAAAAGATATTAACAAAAATATAAAAAAAATTACCCATCCCCCCTTATCTCCGAAACCATAAGCTGGAAAATTTTGAAAAGACAATGGAGGTATAGCCCTTCACCTGAACTGTACTGGAAAAATAAGAAAAAACCCTAATATTCATTTTGGGGGGCAAATTATAGAATTAAATGGAAAACATAAAATTAAAATTGTTTCTAACCCATCATGTTATATATCAAATCAAAGAGCTCATGATGAAGAAAACAAATATATTTTTTTCATATTTTTAAAATAAATTTATTAAAAGATATTAACAAAAATATAAAAAATTACCCGTTCCCCCCCTTATCTCCGAAACCATAATCTGAAAAATTTTGAAAAAAATGGAAGTATAGCCCCTCACCTGAAATATAAGGAGAAACCCCTAATATTCATTTTGGGGGGCAAATTATAGAATTAAATGGAAAATAAAAAATTTTAATTGTTTCGAAAGGGTCATGTAATATATCAAATCACAGGGCTCATTATGACGAATACAAATATATTTTTTTATTTTTTTTTAATTAATATTTTAAAATATATTAAAAAAATATTTTAAAACATTACCCATTCTCCCCGTTATTCCCCAAACTATAAAACCTCATTTTTTTTGTTTATAGGTAAAATATGAAAAAAATCCCTAATTCTATTATTTGGCCCCTAAATAACAGAATTAAACGGAAAATAAATTATTAGAAAACCCCCATAGTAATTTAAGGGACAAATTATTCAATTAAATGGAAAATAAAGATTCAATTTTCAAACGCATCAAGTAATATATCAGATAAAAGGCTCATTATGTGAATTATAAATATATCATACTTTTAAATCATTTCTTTAAAAGATATTAACAAAAATATTAAACATCGACATAATTCCCACTTTAGAAACTACACTATTAAAATTTGAAAAATATATTTTATTTGTATTCTTTAAAAATATGAATAACAGATGTAATAATTTATAATTTAAAACTTGACCTATTTTGCCCTTTATCTTCCAATCTACAGAGCCTCAAAACTCAGACAGTAGATTATAAAAGGCATTTCTGAAAGTTTATTAATAAAATAAAACTCTAATGTTAATTTTTTGGGGCCAAATTAGAAAATTAAATACATATGTATTATGATAAATTTCAAGCGAATCCTGAAGCACATAAATGAAAAGTCTATGTGTGGAAAATGAAAGTGTATATTTTTTATAAATTTAAAACGCTTCCTTTAAAAGATATAAGGGTAAATATAAGAAAATGCACTCATTCCCTGCTTGTCTGAAAATGGAATATTGAATCTTGAAGGTGGTACGGAACCCTAAGTAATCGGGTCCAACGCGTACTTGACCAAATTATTTTTAATTAGAAATCATCTTACAGGTCAAATGATCCTTTGCAGTTATATTTAAATTATGAAGTAATTACACATTAAAACTAACAAAATAGTAACAATTATTTTCCTGAAATTTATGTCCATTATTAAGAATGGCACAAAGAATGAAAAAAGAGAGGAGAGACGGGAAGTATATTTCATAAGAAAATTAGGCTGCCACCGTTTCGTATGAAATGACTGTCGCTCTTTTTTTCTTTGTGTAATTGCTTATTTACGCTCCCTTTGTTAAACGAATTCAATACATAAATATTTATTCTATTTACATAATACAGACATACACACTGTAAAATGTTCAAAAATTTATTTTGGGATATTCAAGTATTATTAAACCAAAGACATTTATTCTTAATGTAAATGTAAACTGGGGCAGCTTTGCTTTTGATTAGTAATGATTATCCCTATCTCCAGCTTAATTATAGCCTGCCTTCTTACCCGGAATGCAATTAATTAGAGGTCCAATATATGCTTGAGAAATTCCCTACTATTCATATTGTGCTGCAAAGCGATGTTCCCCTATTTTATCGACTGGTTTCTACACCACATTTTCCTTTTTCCGACTCACTGGCATTTACTCCACCGATTATGCCAACTGCAAATATTATTTTAAGAAAGTCAACTTTTAATGACCTTACGTCATTTATATTCTGATGTACTATGAAAAAAATTTTTCAAAAATCACTAAGGCAAACTAGTTTCACATAATGGATTACTTGAAAATATAACAATGATGTTTCCACTTGGGTCTTCTTTATTATTAGCAAAAGAGTAATAGAGAGAGACACACACCTCAATAATGCGATCCTAACAACCGCCACAGCATGTGACCAGAAAATATGATGCATATTGAAATACGTATTCATTAATTTCAGACAATGTGATTATTCTTATCGATCGCCAATTATAAATAATGCACCGAATAATCATTAGGCCATAACATACACTCTGATGGATTAGTGAAATCAAATTCTAATTACAAGTCATTAGGCTATTTTTTATAACAGAATATAAAATACGAACATTATAGATCTACTAGTGGTAGCAATTTTAAGCCAAATGAAATAATTTAGTTATTTTTGTACTATTTATCAAATAAACTAAAATAACTAAATTCTATTAGACTAAAACATCAAAATGCTTACTGTCAATCTATAAGTTGATCGTGGGATCAACAACTGGAAAATTAATGACTAAAGAATCAGGACTGATAAGTTCAACACCTCGATGTTATAGTGGAAGACTCAAAGGCAAGTATGGAATCCAGACACAGAGAGGAGAGGGGGGGGGATCGTCCAACACATAGGACAAAAATTTCATTTTTTTTGTGTTTGTTCGCCGAAAATTACAAAATACGAGTCTTTATCATATTACATACAATCGTAATTTTCCACAAGAGTGGATTTAGAATCAATAGTTTTTAAAAAAGTGTTTTTCGGGTACAAAAACATGAGATTTACTGCAGGGTATCATGACAATTCCTTACGTACCGACAAGTAGGGATTCGTGTCGTTCATGCTCTATTTAGCCCACACTTGATTTACTAATGGTATATTAATTATTGTCCTCAAATCTAAGGGTGCGCATGACGTCATATTGTAATGAAATATTGGTTTTCTAACATTCTTAATAATAATATTGTACTTCATTGAAGCATTTTGTCATGTTTGTAGGTTTTAGCAGGGTTTAGAAATTACTTTCTTTATTCATCCTTAATTGTTTTGTATCAAATAGTTGTTTGAAATTAAATTCAAACGAATTAGGAACTTAGATTGTTATGCATAAATAACTTGCGATTTCGAGAGAGTTTGCAATCGTGTCGCATGCTTATACTGCTTAAGGCTTATGGCATGATAAGTGTGATTATAGAAAATATCTAATATACGCTACAGAAAGAATTCTTCTTATTAACACGATTATTATTAAGAACACAAACGTATTCTACACGTGTCAAAACATATCATTATTATTATTAGCAAAATTATAAAGCGGGCACAACATCAATCAAGTCCCTTTATAGATATTCATGCACTGTGACATACTGTTAGTATATATATCATGTGTTTGAAATGTGGTTTCAATTTCTTCATCTTCTTCTTTAAGGGTTCCTCTGTGAAAAGTGACTATGGGTAAATACCCTTGATACAAGTAATGAAATGTAAAGTTTATATGTTTCCCCATTGTCCAATAACTTCTCAAGTCCGAGTAAAAATATTAACGAAAAGACTGTCTCTTGAATTGTCCTTTGGCGTACTATGACATAAGTTGGTGATTATTTAGATTAAACACATATTTAAACCAACACTTGAAATAAAATAAAAAGTAGTTCTATAACTTTCCATGAAATAAATGGTAATTAGTTAGGTTATGTTCACACTTTATTTTCAAGGTGAGGCAGCCTAGGACCTCTGGCTTATTCACTACAAACTAACACAAACCAATCACTTCTCGAGCGTCTTTATCACTTTTTAAGCGTCTTTGGCGAATGTCGAATTAATTTTATCACCTCCATCTGCTAAAGGACTAAATTTCCTAGCCGTAATACACACACGCCATTTTAGCCGGAAGTCTGGTTTGAATTTAGTACAGAATGGAGAAACATATCGCGTCTCAACTGTTAGGTAAAAAGTTTCCTCTTGGGAACATATTTTATTTTTGTAAATAACTTGTAATTTTATCATTTTCAAATTTAAGATATAGTTCAGTATTTAACTAAATATTTGTTTTTAGAGGATTCTAGCTATGATATTAAATACATTTTGTTTTAAAGCATTATTTTTAAGTATGTTTTCATGGTTGCCATATATACAAAATACAAAAGCAACTATATTTTTTGGTACGCTAGTACAATATAAAAAAGAAGTATTAGAGATATTACAAATAATGAAGAACCGAACATAGTAATTTGTTACTTACATGACATTCCTAGTATCGGGTATCTCTCTGTTGCTAGGTAAATTATCGCTCGCCTCCTGGTTAAATCTATTCCTGATATAAGGATCTTCACCTATCCTTAACCTTCCTCTAGACACATATCCCATTTCATCGAAATAGTTCCAGGTAAGTCGACCGTCGGTTGTTTCGAAACTCTGTAATGCCAAGGCGACCGCTGGACCTGCAGGGCCACTTTCGTCCATATATGTGGCGGCCATTGTGACGCCATCTTTCAGTCTCAGTGCTTTATTTTCAGTCTGAAAAGAATATTGGAATTAAAACAAAAATATGACATTATTATTAAAAATATTTAACATCAAACCTTTGACCAAATAAGAACTTCTAAACGGAATTTTTGACAATTATTTATTTTCAGGTTAATTGTACTAATATGATATGTAAAACATAGAAGGCAACCTATACAAATCTCAACTCAAAATATGAGAAATAATGACATCTTGCAAATATTAAATACGAGAAAAAGATTTGACAATAAGTGCATTTTTAAATATAACACCAATTAATCCTAATGTATTTTTACCAGCGATATTCCCCCATTTCACTCATTTACTGCTGACATACTATCATTGCCAGTTGATTTTTTTCCATGCAAAGTTTCTCTCAATTTTTGCAACAATGTGTACACGAGTTAGCCGTTAGATCAAGTTTGTTTATTTCCATCTTCGGGTTGAAAAGTATGAGTTCTCGTTCAAAAATATATTTGACATACGATCCTGAACTTTGAACCCTTTGGCATGAACGAAAAAAACATGCGGCAAATTGCGTAAACATATTGTTACGGAATTTACCCAAAGCCGACCCTGTGTCATTCAGCACGACAACAAACGCTTTACGATAAAAAATATGATTCTCGAAAAGACTCGGCAGCGGAAGGAACGATGATGATTTCTACTGGAGAATTCTACGCTGGTGATATAAAAGAAGCACACCACGATCGCCAAGCAGTGATACCGCGACGACTAGCTTATATGAGAATGTATTGTGAATCAGCTGTTTTAAATGTAAATAAAGTTCTAGAAAAGTGAAAGTAAATATTAGTTGTTATAATTTTTAAATTGAACCCACGAAGTATATAACAATTGGTGTCAGAAGTGGGATTAGTGCAGTTAACATCCTAAATTGATTTATGGAAACTCGTAGTATGGAAAAGATAGACGAAACAATAGCACAGATTCTAGAAAAACGTGACAAGAAGGAGAAACAACATCAAGAAGAAATTCAACAAAGGTTAGTGAAATCTTTTGATGACAAACTTAAAATTGAGTTAGGAAATCTTGTCACTAATATCGATGAAAAACGTAAAATAGAATTAGAAAATCTTGTTTCCACGATGAAAAGTGAACAACAAAATCTGATTGAGGGATTATTCTCGAAATTGAATGAACAGAGACAAATTAATTTTAAAATATCTGAAGAAAAACGAGAAAATGATTTTAAAATATTTGAACAAAAACAAGATCAAACTGAATTAAAACGACAAAATGAATTTAAAATAACTGAAGAAAAAAGACAAATGCAATTTGAACAACTAATGCAAATAGTATCACAAGTTAATGAAACAGTTAATGAAAGAATGCAAATAGTAGAATCAGATATAAAAGAGATAAACGACGACATAAAGATCCTAAAAAATAATGTGGAGGCCCTTGAAACCAAAGTAGATGACATCGATTCCATACAGAGCCAGGTGAAATTTGAAATCAGTGCTATTCAAAACAAGGTAGAAACAGAAATCAAAAAAATGCAACAGGACTTACAGCGAGGAAAATACCAGAACACCGTGAGTACCAAAGGTTCCTTTAGTAAACCACCCACATTCGACGGCAGTTCATCTTGGCCCATGTATAAACGGCAATTTGAGGCCGTGGCTACAGCTAATGGATGGGATAATCAAGAAAAATCTACTTCTCTGGTAATTTCATTAAGAGGTCCGACCCTAGAACTCCTTCAAAGCATTCCAGTCGATGAACAAGGCAATTTCGACAAGATCATCGCCATCCTAGACAAACGATACGACAATCAATCCTTGAGCCAGGTATACCAAGTCCAACTGAGTGGAAAAACGCAAAAAATCCGGTGAAAGTCTTCAAGAATTCGAAGCAGAGATTAGACGGTTAGTTCATTTGTCCTATCCAGACCTGCCAGAGGAAACGAAAGACCAGTTGGCCACACAGAGTTTCATAAACGGCATCAGAGATGAAGAAGTTCAAAGAAATTTAAGACTGAGTGGCGTTAAAAAGAGTAATGAAGCTCTACTTCGGGCTTTGGAAGTAGAGGCCGTCATGAACATGTCCAAGCCGAGGGTCCGAGCAGTTTCCTTCAACCAGGAAGAGTCAGAGTCACCATTTCAAGCGCTGCTGGCTGGCCTGAACAAAATATTAGACCGGTCACAAAGAACTGGCACCAGAGGGGCATGTTACCGCTGCGGACGGACAGGACACTTCCAACGTGACTGCCGAGTAAGGCTACCGGAACGATCACCAACCAGGGGTAGCCAACAAACCGACCTTACGAACCAGGGAAACTCCAACCAGTCAGCATAAGGGGGCGAATGCTGACTCACCCTCCACCAGCCCCCAGGACAGTATCCATCCGGGGATTTTGCCGAGTTAGCGGAAGCCTAGTCATCAGAGGCACCATCAATGGGCGAGCAGTTACCATCACAATCGATACCGGCGCCGCTGTGTCCATTGCCAAGTCCAGGGTCTTGAGAGCATCAGAAATTCGGCCAGTTAGCAATAACATCCAGCTCAGAACGGTCACCGGCGAGTTCATGTCAATACAGGGTGAGGCAGATGTCGTGCTACAGATAGGGGACAACATGATCCGGCATAGGGTCCTGGTAGCGAATATTGAGGACGATTTTATACTGGGAATGGACCTAATTAGCCAGCATGGATTTATGTTCGACCCGAGATATGATGTTCTTCGGTTCCTAAATGAGGAATTTGTATTGACACGGCCCGTCAACACATCAGTCACCACCATAAAAATTGTGGCAAAGTCTTCGGCTAGAATTCCCGGTCGAACGGAACAGATTATTCTTGGGCAGTTAGACAGCAATCCTGGGAGCTGCGTTGGAATGGTGGAGCCCGTACACTCAGCTCATGACTACTTAGTTGGACGGGCTATAGTTAAAACCGGACGAGATATACCAATCAGAGTCCTGAATCTGTCCAACAACATCAGAATTACCAATGGTCAAGAGATAGCTTGTTTCGAGCCAGTAGAGACCATCATCAATTGCGAAGAAGAGTACCAGACGTCGGTGAAGGAAACAGGGCCCGATAAAGAGTTCCTACAACAGTTTGCTGACCACTTGACACACTTGACACCAGAGAACCAGAAGAAAGCCAAGCAATTTATCACAAAACACTGGCAAATTTTTAACAGTAAAAATGGAACTACCGGTCGCACCAACATCATCCAGCATCGAATAGATACCGGAAAGGCTCAACCCATCAGAATACCACCTAGACGACTACCATTGGGGCAACAACAGGCCGTCGAGGAAAACATCGAGTCCATGTTACAAAATGGAGTTATTGAGCCATCCATCAGTCCATGGTCTGCTCCCGTCGTGCTAGTTAAAAAGAAAGATGGAACCACCCGATTTTGCGTGGATTACAGAAAGCTGAATGATGTCACGAAGAAAGACAGCTATCCACTACCCCGAATCGATGACACTTTGACCACACTAGCAGGCTCCCGTTGGTTCTCCACACAAGACCTAAAAAGTGGATATTGGCAGGTTGGTCTGCACGCAAACGACAGAGAGAAGACAGCGTTCTCCACCAGTAAAGGACAAACATGAACTCCGAAGCTTCTTGGGCCTCTGTTCATACTACCGGCGTTTTGTTGAGGGATTTGCCACCATTGCCGCCCCTCTACATCGGCAGACCACAGAGAAGGAGACCTTTCGTTGGAATCAGGATTGCGAAACATCATTCAGCCGACTGAAGGCAGCACTATGTTCCAGCCCAATCCTAGCCTTTCCTACACAGTCCGGCAAGTTCATCTTAGACACCGACGCCAGCAACACAGGTTTGGGGGCCGTCCTATCCCAGGTGCAAGATGGTGAAGAGAGGGTGATCGAGTACTACAGCCGTGGATTCTCGAAGCCAGAAAGAAATTATTGCGTCACCAGAAAAGAACTTCTTGCAATAATAAGGGCTGTGGACCATTTCCATAAATACCTGTATGGTCGCCATTTCTTAATCCGAACAGATCATGCCGCACTCAAATGGCTGCTGGACATGAAGACACCGGAAGGACAACTGGCCAGATGGATGGAGAAATTACAGCAATACGACTTCAAGGTGGAACACCGTGCCGGTCGGTTGCACAATAATGCCGATGCCCTATCCAGAAGACCCTGTAGAGCGGAATGCAAGCATTGTCTGAAGACGGAACAGCGAGAGGGTATCTCCATCAGGCAGATCCGAGTGCAGGCCAATGAAGACTGGACAACGGAACAGTGCATCCAGGACCAAATGGCTGATCCAGACATCGAACCAATCTTGTCACTCAAAATGAGAGGGGCACCCAGGCCACGATGGGACGAGGTAGCTAGATACTCCGGCGTGCTGAAATCGTTATGGACTCAGTGGGACTCTCTAAGAGTAGACAATGGAATGCTCAAGCGAGTTTGGGAAAGCGCTGATGGACGAGAAACCAAGTCCCAACTGGTAGTTCCGAAGAAAAAGGTACCAGCCATCCTGACCGAAGTACATGATGGAATTACCGGAGGCCACCTGGGCATGAATAAAACCCTAGACAAAGTTCGCCAGCGGTACTACTGGGTGAATTACTTCGAAGACGTCAGAGCTTGGTGCCGCAAATGTGCCACATGTGCCGCCAGTAAGGGCCCGAAAACCCGAACCAAGGGCAGAATGCAGCAGTACAATATGGGCGTCCCATTTGAGAGAATTGCCATCGATGTCGCCGGTCCGTTTCCCGAGTCTGAGAGGGGGAACAAATACATTCTGGTCGCAATGGATTACTTCAGCAAATGGCCTGAGGCATATGCGATACCCAACCAAGAGGCAACCACGGTAGCGACGGTGCTAGTAGAACAACTTTTCAGCCGGTTTGGCGTCCCGATGGAATTACATTCAGACCAGGGGCGTAACTTCGAATCGAATGTATTCCAGAAGGTCTGCACGATGTTGGGGATCAGGAAAACGAGAACAACACCATTACACCCACAGTTAGACGGAATGGTGGAAAGATTCAACAGGACCTTGGAACAACACCTATCCAAGGTCGTCAGCAATAACCAGCGTGATTGGGATGAGCATATTCCCCTATTCCTGTTGTCATATCGCTCTACATAATAGTACAGGCCTGACCCCAGCCAGGGTCTTATTCGGAAAGGAGCTGCGACTACCATGCGACTTGGCATTTGGCTCCCCTGAAGAACCTCCCCAAGACACCGACGATTATGCCGACCAGCTCCGACATAACATGCTGGCAATACACGAATTAGCCCGAACGCAGATGTTGGCCACCAGTGACCGGATGAAGACGCGATACGACCTCAAGGCCAATTCAGTCGGGTTCCAGGAGATGGACAAAGTCTGGCTGTACAACCCCCAACGGAGCAAGGGTAAATCCCCAAAGCTTACGCCCGCCTGGGATGGTCCATACGAAGTGGTCAAGAGGCTGAATGACGTCGTCTACCGGATCCGTCGAAACCCCAAGGCTAAATTGAAGGTGGTTCACTTAGATCGACTCGCTCCCTACCATGGAGGGGATGTTTCTGATCGGGACGATCAGAATTAAAGGGGGAGCAGTGTTACGGAATTTACCCAAAGCCGACCCTGTGTCATTCAGCCCAACAAACGCTTTACGATAAAAAATACGATTCTCGAAAAGACTCGGCAGCGGAAGGAACGATGATGATTTCTACTGGAGAATTCTACGCTGGTGATATAAAAGAAGCACACCACGATCGCCAAGCAGTGATACCGCGACGACTAGCTTATATGAGAATGTATTGTGAATCAGCTGTTTTAAATGTAAATAAAGTTCTAGAAAAGTGAAAGTAAATATTAGTTGTTATAATTTTTAAATTGAACCCACGAAGTATATAACAATATGCTGTTCCATTCCTAAGGAAATATTCCTATCTTACCTCATGTGTTCCAGTGATTGAAATTAATCAAGGGGTTGCCGAGTTGACAAAACATCTCCGTGTTCCTCAAGCTTGACCCCTAACGTCTACAGAATATTTCTAAAAAGTCCGAAAGTCCTTAATTTTAGATTTTGACTATCCGAGTAACAGTTACCACCTTCAATTTTTTAAATGGGACGTAGGGTAAAGTCTCTTCAGTGTCTATTCAAATGTTTCCAAATTTACTGCAAAAATTGACATAATAAAAAATCATCTGATTGCCGCACTTGGCAACAAGACACTCTAAACTTATTACCCGTATTAGGTATTGATAATGATTGTTTTTATGCAGTGTGTACAAATTGAGGGCTGGACATTGGAACTGATTCTATAAAGTTAAAGGTATGTATTTTTAATTAGTGGGTGGTCAAGTGATTCTGAAGAAGCAGTGCAACTCTAAAATACCGTCTAAATAGTCTAACGTCTGTCTGAAAGTTATATGTGAAATCTCGATGTTCGTGATATAGTTTTTATATATTTCAAACTAGAAAGAGAGGTTTACCACAAAATAATATACATAATTTACAACAATACTTAAAATGTTAGTGAATTTTTTGCTACGAAAATGTCCCAAAGACGATATAAGAAGAACTTAATGTCAAAATATTTTCAACTAAATGTATATATTAACCCACCAGTTGCATAAAATTAACAAATATATAAGTTCACGGCTGTAAACTTGTTTCAAAAATAGGATGACAATGTTATTCGTGATTATTCGAAAAATTGTTCATGAGTAGGTATTAGCAAATCCACCAATGAGATAGGAAGAAAAATTGTTGCAATTACAAAATGATCCAAATAACTCAAATAACTGTTTCGTTTTAACGCCTGCGCTATTGAGCAAATTTGACAAGATGAACTTGAAAAACAGGTCTGAATTTATGGTGATCAACTTCGATTAAATCAATTTTTCATTTCAGACATCACCTCAATACATTTAATATGTTTAATAGCAACGTCATTTTGTGACAATTCCTCCCACAAACAATGAAATCTGGATTAACAATAACGCTTATGAGCACGATTTCAATTCTTATTTATAACAGTTAATAATAACCATTTAAAGTCAAAAAAGTAGCCTTAGTATTTACGATTTTGTGGGTTTCAATTAACATACATATTAGGTAATCGTTCCATTAGATGTTTCCAGTAAGTTAAACTATTTATTGAAGTTAACCAAATTAAATTTTAGAAAATAAATACTGACAACTAGGAGTTTTAGTATATTCAACCAGTAATAAAACTAAATTCAATCTGATATATATTTTTTTACATATTTACTAATAACATTAAACTGCATTGCAAATATCTATTGTTTTGCTTTATAATTATAGGTAAAACGGTTAATAATAATCGTAGAACATTGAACAATCTTACTGGCAATCTCGATTTTCTTTACAGTCTCGGACTCTGATTGCAAGCATTTTATAATTGTTTGAATTGTATATTATTGAACATTTAAAATAGACCGTATCCTTTTTTTAACAACAGTAGAAATTTTGTTTTTATTGTAGGTAAAAATAAATATTTGCCGCTCAGAAATTTTCACGTTATTTCAGAAAATATTTTGTAATTTGGCTTATCGAAGGAGCAGACTCTCCCCTATTAACATTTTTGATATCCGACATCTTGAAATACGCAGAACAAATTATTTCCAGCCAGTCTTCGAACACGGGCCTACCAATATACACTTTATTGGCTATAGATTGTAAATTGTACCCGCACAATTTGTTGGGTTAAATAAATGTGACAAACACAAAAACTGTGCCAATTAATGAATATCGAGAAATAAGGCACAACAAAGGTATACTGTGATTGATAACGACGATATACACAATACACTTTTTTGTAAGCAGGAAGACTGATCAAATTGTCGAGGCAGAGACTTTTTCCTTTCAGAACATCTGAAGGAAGATTTTCTGTAAAAGACAACCAGTACCCATTACATCAATTACATATTTCGAATACTTACCAGATAGACAAAAAAGTGAGGTGATGAAATCCCAATAAACAAGCACAATAATGCATATTTTATGACTTTCTTGCACGATATATTTAACCTAAGCCCCGTCAAATGTAATTGACTTTTTTAAAGAAATGTTTCTGTCAAAGTTGGCTAGGTTAAACATGAAATGTATATAGTGATAGAAAGATGTAATACATAAATAAGTTTGTAATTCTTTAAGAATAGTGCAACTAATGACGAATTCCGCCCGAAAACAATATATTGTCTTTCTTGCGGGGAAGTTGCTGCTTATAGCTTGATCTTTTTCTTTCTTTTTTGGTAATGTCATTTGAATTATAAACAAGTCATCTTCAGTAATTTCTGAAGGATTGAGGAGGTAAAGATCTATTCTGATTATTCATATGGGATTTCTCTCCTCGCAAAGGTATCTGAAAAACAGATAAGATAAATAATCAGAAACCAAAGTGCAGTAGGGCCAATTTTTTGGATTCAACCGGAACAATAGTTGCTTTCTTCTAGAATTTGAATGTTTTATGTCTACTCAACTTTTCTCTCGAATGATTAGTTTCCATTGATAAACAATAAAAATAATAAGACAAAATGGTCTTTTCGATTTTTTCACATTTTGATTCGTGCAACTTTAAAAAATATTTATATTGAATGTATGGTTTCTGAGAACTTTCTGGAGGTAACCCAACAAAAAAATGAAGACTGTATAGGACAACGGACATAGAAAAACTGGACTATAAAGGAAAAGAAAATAAGCAATCATGAAATAGCGTGAAAACCCTGCTAAACAAAATTTAGCTAGTATATTCACGCCGGCTCCCAACCTAGCATGCTGGCTTGATTAAATGTTTTGTTATAATGTTGTCCGCAATATATTCCGTATTTAAGAAGTCTGCCTCTGCTAAATCAGTTCCTATCAATTGAGAAACTGTTTAATTCTTGAGGCAGAAAGATGTTAAAATTAAGTACAATACGGAGGGCGGTATTCCACTACGTATTTTGTTTTTCTTATTACAATATTCCTCTATGATTACGACGAATATAATGATCTCGGTAAATGATGGATATTTCTCCATCGTTGAATATTTAACCTCATTATTTTAGATGGAAAATGCAATACTCCCATCTCAATTCTAATTATTAATTCCTTATTACTTCAACGATGAATGACCGGTTGCGCAAAGGTATTATGAAATCATTTTTTAATATAGATACATCGTACAAAGAACCCAAAACCCATTAATGGTATAAATGCTCCTTGAAATATTTCTCAAGGAAATGAATGCGTTACTCACGATATGGATTGAACTGTATTCTTTTACTTTCTCCTAGGTGCCTAATTATTTGCTAACTAATCTAAATATCATGCCTGTAGACGGATTTAATCACATTTCATCTTGATAATAATATATTACTTGAGAAAAATAACTGTATAAAAACAATGTAGTTTAATAAGCTTTTTGTGAATACACAAGAACAAAATAGTCTGCCTACGTTCACAGGCTCTCTCATTCGTATGAAAATAATAATAATGGAACTGATAAGTAAATACCCACATAAATTACGACCACCGCACTATTTTGCGATAATGAACATTTCTCCGCATATCCTATAGCAACTAAAGCGGAACTTGAATTATACATAAAAAGTGTATTGAAATAAAACTGGTTTATTGACAGTCATATCAAAGCAGAGTTGTGCCACTTTGCAGAATTACAGGTTCGCAAATGTATGTGTAATGAATAAATTTTAAGGCAGATAACATTATTACTGGTCTAAGATATTTTTATTGAGTCAGATAAGTCAATACGAAATTTTGGGTACAGACAATGAATGCTGAGTTCCTTTCATAATTTCCCAATTGAACACAAATTTCATATGTCATGCAACGGATGCCTCTCAATATTGTGTTTTGTGGCAAGCAATAAAGTGTTTTAGATTCCGTTTATTTCTGAAATTACTTTAACAAATATAAAAATATGAAATACTACCCCATTGACACTTATTAAACTGAACAAGATAGCATTTACAGATTTTCAGGACGACGTTTTGTTTTCGAAAGATCTTAATCAAATAATCTTTTTTTCTTATGGTCGAATTTTTAATTTTAAAGCCATTTTGAATTATAAAATAGGTTATATATCACTTGTATTGGTTTAAAGATGTTCTAATCTAGTTCCGAGCTCAGTGATAATAATAACTCCAAACAGGACAAAAAATTCAACATAATTTATTGGTCAATGAAATGCAATTTCTAAAACTACATTATCATTTTTTGAACTGAACTTATTTTTGTCAACGTTTTTGATTTCAAGTGTTCATCAAGTTACCTATGTAGGTGGTATGTACTATTTATGTATGTACAAATAGTTGTTCCCAAGATGACCTCAATATCATTTTATTCATCACCGTCAACAGCGCTCATTAACCTATCAAAAAATAAAGAAATTGAATTCACAGTCAACGCAAAATTTTATGAACCATACAATTCTTGAATCTTTGTCAGTACCTAATTGAAAGTAATTTGCTATTTATGCACCCACTATTACGCACTACGTTGCTTTGTTATTGAGATACGCCAATGGATTTAAAAAAATAAGAATTCACAAACTACGAATTTTTCAAAAGATTAGACCCTAACCAATCAATTTCTAACTCGGAAATGTGAATATTTCATCAAAATCGTTAGAGCGGTATTGGAAGAATGCTGGACATACATACAAAGATTGGTTGTTTAATAATATATATAAGATAAACGGTCTTTCAATTCGATTAAAAAGGGTTGGACATATCTGTTCTGAAAAATACTTTGAAATGTTTAAGTGTCACATTTATGCCATTGAGAAGCTGAGGACATGTGTTTTAATAATTACCCGATAGAATTAGAGCCGAACCAAAAGATGTTTGGAGGACAGGCATGGGTCATTTGCCAGCCCTGTTGTTACTAGAAACAAACCATGTAATGACGAAATCCAACATAATGTTGCGTTACTTGCAATGTTTAGTTAAAGACACCGAATAAGTATGATGACAATGATGGCAATAGCGGAAGCAACAGCCTTTATTCGTCTATAAAAAACCGGCACTAGGCACTGGCAAATGACGAAAATACAATAATGATATGGAAGGATGGTCCGATAACTTGCCACTAGCAGAAATCAATAACTTTTGGTTTCAACAAGATGGGAACCCGCTCACAATGGAATAATTGTTCAAGTCTATTTATCAAATAGATTTCCCGATAGATTTGCCGCGCCCATATGATCGCCTGATCTGATCCCTTGATAGTATTATCTATAAAGCTGGAAACACATTTAAACGATTGCAAGTGATATATCTCCGATTTTAGAGTACAAAATGGCTTTAAACTTAAAAATAAAAAGCCGGACCACATAAAACCAAAAGCTTCGTACTGAAAATCTCTAAATCCTCTTGTTCAGCTTAAAAATGACAACAGAGTATTTCTCATGCTGTTATCATGTTAGAAATAAAATATTCGAATGTTCTTTGCAACCTAAAAGTTTTCATCATTTGCGGTTTCAATCAAGTTCAGGAATATTAAAGAAAAGAGAGGACCAACAACCCTAGCAGAACTTAAATATTTAATACATTCTCTACTGTCCGCTGTCTGACAATTTTTTACACAACACCTTCGGGAAGGTTGTGATTATAATATATTAATCAAATAATTAAATTCACATTAAAAACAGAATATTTAATATGAACGTTACTGCAACGCGCCCGAAAAATTAATACAGATCTACTACATTGACTATTTTACCACTAAACAATAACAACGCTTGCATGCCACTTCCAGAAGTACATGCTCTAAGAATATATCTAACGTTCGCTCCCTCCAAATATAATTACTCAATGTTTTGAGTTTTGACCGTCTGGCGGCGGCGGCACTGTGGAAACTGCAACTGATAAAGGTTCCCGAGCAGAAATATAAACTGTCAATTGTCAATAACTTAAATTGTTAAGCATTATGGCAACGTCAGTCTTTTATTTGGCATAGTAAACAGATTTTTATAATTTTTAATAATAAAGAGCAGAGTAATTTTCAAACCCTAATTTACTTGAAAACCATTGGAAATATCGATTTGGACAAAGATAATATTTTTTATGTAAAATTGATAAGATCTGTAGAGAAAAGTGTAAAAAATTGAAATAAAAAATACCACCGAAAACCCCCTTCACTAAATAGGACGCTTATGATTTGCATGTAGAAAAAAAAAAGCCTGTTTGAGCCCTTTTAAGGGCATTTGACTTTCTAAGGATGCGTTTTAGGGCACATGTTAATAAGGATTTTTCTGTTTATTTTAATGAGTTCTATATACTGCAGAAGTTTGGAACCTTATTTTAGAAACACCCTGTATATTGTTTTGCGTAAGTACAAAATAAGGCCACCTGGAAGAACGTAATATATTGATTATTGTTTCACCATTCAAGGGGCATCATTTCAGCAAACCAATATTTTGTTTATTTGTGTATATATATATATATATATATATATATATATATATATATATATATATATAGATCTACATCCTTTCTCATTCCCTATAAATGTAGTTTTTCCTTGTTATCTTATAAAAGTATAACCATCAAACTGATTACATTTATTTGGTTGGAATTGTTAGTTTAATACTCATTAGTGAGGCATATTCAGAAATACTTCACATCTTAAATTGTTGTCCAGAAAATAATTGAACATTTAGAAAACCGCAATGTCAAAAATATCAATAGAGATTCACCCTGAACATAAAGAATTTTTTTAGTGTAAATACAAGTGGTAGTTTGCAAACTAAGAATTTGATATGCAGGTAGCGTTAAAGCATCCGTAATAACTGAAGATTATATCTTCTGAGTAAGAATAAGAGCCGTTTTCATATCACTTTCTACAAACAATATCTTCACTCCGGTTGAAATCCAGCTGACTCTACTACGATACATAAGTACCATTATGAATTATAAATAATTGAATTCCCTCTATAATTCTTAGTACTAAATTCGTTTCAGCTATACCTACCTTGCTATTACTGAATATTGTGAAAATTAATAAAAAGGGACTCAGCCTGTTGGAATGATTGTTGGTATTCAATATTTGCAATGTAATAAACTGAAAGCATCGTACAAATAGTGGAAAACTGTTATAAATTAGACATTTTCTTCTCATGTTTTGATAACTGCTGAATAATTAATGTACATTAAAATATACTGACATTTGATAGTGATAAGAACAAATTTTTACAACAATTTTTCGAAAGATATATTTTCGTTTTTTCAGTATTAATTTTAGTTTCATTATGATTAACTTTGTTTCAATTCATGAAGTTATTCTTATAATATACTCATTGGCAAAGAAATTGCAACATCCAGAAGGAGATGTTTAAATTTAATACTGTTTTGGTAAAACATAGATGTTACAGTAAGGAGGAAAGTATGAAAATTTAGTGAATGTTTTTCATGTAAACGTTTTTATCAATTAATATTGTAGTCGTATGGCATTTTTAAATTTACCAAAATCGATAGCAATGTTAAAATACCTAGAGTACGTGTACGCCGAATGTATCACAAGTTAAGTGAATTTGAAAGAGGTCGAATTATTGGTTTACGGGAGGCGGGTTTTTCATTTCACAAAAACCGCTTACAGCACGAACAGAAATCCGTAGTTTGATAATACCCAAAATCGTAGGTCGTCGAAGGTGAACAAATCAAGTTCAAGATCGACTTCTAAGACTTAAGGCCCTTAGAGACCGATTTACGACAACTCGAAATTTGACTTAAGAGTGGTTAGGAGAACAAGGATATCTTGTAAGTGGCATAACGGTTTACCGCCTTATAAGGTCTTTTAGACTGCAGCATTATCTTGTGCTACCTCAGACAGCTGAGCATCGACGGTAATGACTACAGTTGTGCAGAGAACGACAACATTGCAATGTGAAATGGCAACAGGTCGCCTTTTCTGAAAAATCTCGATTCTGCTTAGACGACGTTAGAATTTGATGTTGAGCGACATGTTCACCGAACAGTAGGCGTTATGGTATGGGGTGCTATTGCACATGGAAGTAGGCTTTGTTCGAGACATTATGACATCGCAACGTTATCTTCAGGAAGTAGTGGAGCCGTATGTACTTCCATACTTTAATCGGCTAATGGATCCCATATTTCAACAAGATAATGCTTGGACTCATGGGACTTGAGTTAGTTTAAACTTTTTTGAAGGGACCAACGTGAATTTCATGCCATGACCGTCCAGATCCCCGATCTTTCGCCCACATATTTGGTATTTGATGGGAAATTTACCCCAGCCCCCACGGATTTTGGAGATTCTAAAACATAAAATACTGGTAGCTTGGGATAGTATTCCTGAAGAAGAAATAGATCATCTTATTGAATTAATGCCAAGACGTGTTGGGAAGTGTACAGATAACAGCGGTGGACAAACACATTATTAACAAACTTAATAATAAAAAAATAAAGTCCTTAGTATTTTTTAAGCATTTACCAAAACAAACTTAAATTTAAACATCTTCTGTAAGTTGCGATTTTTTTGTCAGTAAGTATATTATCTCTAACAAATAAAATGACACAAAATTTACAAAATTATGTAAAATTTATTCATCATAATTTCTTTAATTAACGAAATTTAATAATGTAGTTCTCCTGTTTATTATTAGTATTTATTCGCTTCTATACTAATAGAATATAAAAACATCGTAACATCATACATAATCTTATATAAAGTACCTACAGTAGCCATAAAGATTCCATAAGCGAAATAATTTTAAGAACAAATGTGTTCTCAATGAGTAAACCATTCTTTAAGATTCTTTTATAAATAGTAAGTAAGTAATAAGTAATCCATGTTTTAACAAATTTGTTTAAATTAAATGGCATTATAAAATTAAAATTAATATAACGGTATTTCCGAATTTTAAAACAGTAGTAATATTTAATATTGCAATAGATTCTGTGGGTTCAAAATTTTACTAACATTCACTTTCACTAACAACGTCTTTATTTTTATCAAAATAAATTCACTGTTTACATACACAGTGAGTCTTACTACAGCTGTTCACTTCTTTCGCTGTCGATTCAATCACACACCGCAAATTTTTAAACTAATACTAAACTCCTCAACTTGTACAACCATCCTTTAAATAGCCAGTGCAGAAAATACCAGAATTCGATAATTATTTCTGATTTGTCAGAATATATTCAAGAACCTTATCGAAGTTGCATTTTTTAATTCCATCGAAATTTCGGGACAGCTGTGTTGATCTTCTTTTTTCCTTTCAGTTGGTTTTTTAAGTTTACCTGTTTTTTATCGGAACGATTAATTTAGGTTTCGTAATTTTTTGGCGGCATTAAATGAATATTATAACAATATTAATAAAAAATCAATCTGTTGTTAATTTTTTTGTTAGCGTCTATAATTAATGATTTATAATAAAATAATTTTATTGATTTTATTTAACAGTTAACGAAATTGAAACAGATGGGAAGTCTAAAAACTGTATCGATTAACAATGAAATCATATTTTCTACACAAGTAAATCTTCTAATGAAAGAGTTAGAATTCTGGGAGGTTTTTTATTGGAAATTTCTTCTTTTGATAATTTCGAAAGTATTGTTGCAAAAAACTGAAAATATTTTTTGAAGCTTAATTTCTTGATAATTTTGAAATTGTTTATGAACGAATATGAAACATTTTTTATTTATTTATTAATTTTTTTTGTAAATGATATACACACAGATTTGTTACTGGGGGCCATTTCACTTTTCTATCTACCTGTCAGTTTATAATAAAATAGGAATGATCCTATAGGTAAGCATGGGCTTATGTCATATCTGTGTTAGAATTGTGTTGTTGCACCATCTTAAAGGTATCAATCAGTTTACGGTTCTTACTGTGAGTTAAGTCAAATATCCTTGACAAAATGTCCTTGACTCGTGGTGTTGCTGGAAATTTCAACTTCTCTCAAAATTGCATTCCGTAAGAGCTCAATTATCATTGTCTAGATTATAGGGTTGCTGGGAATATCATCTATTGCAAACAAACTATTTTAACAACTTAGTTACAATGAGGTATAGATTTATAGACATATTGAAACCTACATTAGAGTGCCAACAAATTCAAAGCAAAATGTCAAATAACATTGTAACGGAACCAGAAAAGAAGTAGAAGAGGCAATTGTTAATCACATATTTATTCAAAAAGTGATAAAAGTCAATGCTTAAAAAAACTTAAATATCATAAAGTCATTAATTAAAATTAAAAAATGTTGTGTAACAACATAAACATGAACATAAACCATAAATTTCCTATAATTTACAATACACTAGTAGCAAAAAAAATTACTTCACCTTTATTCATTTGTATCTTCTTGCAAAAATTTACATTAAACTTAATACTAAGATCTAATATATTGCATAATTACATTCCATGAAACTAACAACCTTCACTTTTCAACTTAAATTATATGTGCACACATTTATTTGATTAAATGATTTCGCACACCATAATAAACAGAAAGTAATTTCTTTGCGCAAAAGTATAATGGTCTATTGAAATGAAATGTCATGTTAGTACACCATTCTGAAAAATTAATAAAAAAAATACAATTATAAAATCGTCCTCATACGATTGTTGTAACTTTTAATAGTAATTATATATACATAATATATTTATGTTAATGAAGGTTTTCGGGATTCTGGTGTGTATGTTGTATGTGTTTATGTGTCTTAAAAAAGACAGCTTTTGGATGTGTCGATAAGATCTCAAATCTTCTTCGGAATAAATAATGTCAGTGGGTGTGACACTAATACACACTCAGCATTTTTTATTTTTCGCTTATAGAACAACTCTAGTGTTTATCCATCTGTCACAGTCTATTTTCGAAAACACTGGACAAAAAATGTTCACAATTGGTATCAATTCAGTGTTTGGTGACAGAAACATGATAGATAGGATTCCAATATTTTTGGGAGGAGGCGGTGTACTTTAGAGGAGAAAAGTTACGAAAATCAATACAAATACATATTTTTTAAGTTTAGAAATGTATTGTTTAACAATATTAGGGACAAAGAGTTACCCATCCCCTCTCATATCTCAAGATAACTGTTTCAAAATTTTTGAAATAAACAGTGAACTATCATTTTGAAAAAAAGGCCCAAGGGAAAAGCCTAATATTAATTTTGGAAAGTAAATTGGAATGGAAATGAAATGAGTCATTATGAGAAAATGAATATTTTTATAATTTTAAAACTGAAATTTTAAAAGATTGCAAAGAAAAATTATCGAAACGAAAATTTCTTACATATGTCGGCGAACTCTTCTCTATGGTATACGGTGGTAGGTGTAAAGGTGGTAGGTTGTATACATAGGATGGTTGAAATATAAGTTGGAAATGAATTAGTTATACAGGGTGTTTCTAAAAATATTGTATTGGGTGGCACAGAAGTAGTTGCGTATTCAAGGTGGTTGAAATAACAGTGGAGTAAAACTAGAGTTATACAGAGCGGATATTTGCATTATAGGACGGAAAGTAATTACAGTTATGCATAAGGCTTTAAAAATTGTCAGAAGTAGTTGAATATACACAATGGTTGAAATATAAATTGAAGTAGAATTACACTTATACAGGGCGGTTTAAAATAGTTATATAGTTTGGAACATAAGTAGTTGCTTATACAAGTTGTTTGAAGTAAGGGTAAAATTAATGTTATTCAGGGTATATCAAAAATTTGTCATATAAGCATAAGCAATTCGGATATTTGAATTATAGAACGTTGGACGAAATATAATTATAGACATGGGCTCAAAGAATCGTAGATGCAGTTGCATATACTGGGTGGTTGAAATAAATGGTAGAGTAAAATTATAGTCATAAAGTGTGGCTCAGAAAGGTGAATTTTGTTATATAGCATATTGCATAAATGGAATACTAGGCATATGCTAAAATGTTCAATTGAATTGTACCTTAAATCAGATAAAAAAGAAGACATGTGAAAATAGTGATTGATTGCACACAGTTTCTAAACGGCTTTTATTTTAAGTCAGCTGAAGTCGGTTATTTTTTAAATATAAATTATTTCATAGGTTCTTTGCTATTGACAACGGAGTCTGACCCAGACTCCGAAACGTTTGTAAATTATACAGACTATTTTGTGACTTGTGGTGTTATTTCCCAGAAAGTGCTTAAACATTAAAAAAAAACACTTTACTGATGAAATGCAATTATTTGAAAGTCTTAACTCAACAATACTCAATTATTACAGATAATTTCTTTTATAATATTAATAGTTTAATACGATATAAACGCTTGAAAGTAATTATTAAGATATTGTTGATAATGTGTTTTTTGTACTTTTTTTTGTAAAAAAAATATTTAGTGGAACATTGAAGTAGTAGTTAACATTTATTGATAGTTAGCAGACGATCGTAAACTATTTAGAAAATTTATATTTGTTTAAATTCGTTTTCGCCACAGGCATTTAATTGGCTAAACTTATTTACTGCCATATTCACTTTCTCTTGTCACATAAACATCAAGTGACAAAATGGTTCAGTAATATTATACATAATATAATTGTTTTAATTTGTGTAGTCAATAGTAGCAGCAGACCATCAATCAAATTCTTCTACCAAGATAGGTCCATCTGACAACTTGGTTGTCGACGATGCAAAGCGACAGTGGCTGAAGATGAGGTCTCGAAATGTTTTCAATTTGGACACTGGGCTCACTAATTATATTCTCGTTCGAAATTATGTATGCCGTGTCGATAAATTAAATTTTCTTTTATACCAGTTCTCTACCTTGTGAATTACCCTGGTTTGATCCCAGTCGATGTAATGGTGTTCAGTCCATGCGTGATTAGCTAACCCAGACTTTGTAAGCTCCGCCTTTTGAGTAGCCATGCGACGCTTCTCAACCCTGGTGTCCAGTGTTCGCATTGTTCCAAAATTTAGAGTTTGCCACATTCAGAGGGTAGACTGTATATAGAGTTATGGTATTGCCGGAGTATCCGGTTTTGTTTTTCTAATCATGTGTTGCTGCTTTTGAAAATCATTTTGATTCCGTATCTGTGTCCAATACTTGAAAATTATTCAGACAAGCCTTTAGCGTATGGTAATAATAGAGTCTCTATCGTGGATTCCTCTTCCTGCCGAATTGGTTTATCCAGCTCTTTAAACGCCCTGTTAATGATGATTCGTCAAAAGGTCTTATCTAAGTCTCACTTGTTCTTCTTTGGCTGCTTCTGGTCTGATGCAGATATTTTTGGCTCTATGGATTAGTGTTTTGATAATGCCAGTTTTTGCTGATGGGTGGTTAGAATTGTAGTGTAGGTATAACCTTGTATGTGTAGCCCGTTATGTTCAATAATTGTTTTCAAAATGTTAGGCTACAATTTTTAAAGCCTTTTGTATAACTTTAATTACTTTCCTTCCTATAATGCAAATATCCGCTCTGTATAACTCCACTAAGATTTCAACCACCTTGTATACACAACTACTTATGTGCCACTCAATACAATATTTTTAGAAACACTAACTAACTAACTAACTCATTTCCAACTTATATTTCAACCATCCTATGTATACAACGGCTTATGTATCACCTAATATCACATGCACCCACCATACCATAGAGAAGAGTTCGCCGACATATGTAACAAATTTTCGTTTCGATAAACTAACGAAATATTTTCTGCGTGACTATAACTTCAGTTCTAACAGAAAGTGACTTTCAAATGCATCAAATTGAAAACCATTAAAAACACCCTGTAAGATATACTTTCATGGTATATCATGACATTTAAATTAGATATTTATGATAAAAATTTGACATTTACCATGATGTTTACCGTTTTTTTGCATATATTTTTCCGATTTTCAGAAAAATTGTATGTTTTGCGTTATAGAAAAATGTACGGAATCAAGCTGGAACATATCTTTGTAGAATACAATTTATAATATTCAAATTGCGTGAGCACTTTTAGAGGAAACAGTGAAGATTCATTGCAAATCGCTGAAATCTAGTCCCTTATTTACTTTTTTTTCTGATTTTCTAGAAAACCGTAAATCTCATGTTATAGACAATTATATGGGACCTTTCTGTAATGTAATGTAAATCATCAAAATTGCCCAAGCCGTTTTTGAATAATCGCCCCACATACATAAAAAAAAGTTGCATAGGAATTGATAACCTCCTTTTTGGAAGTCGGTTAAAAAGCACAAATCTAAAATGTAAAATTAAAATTGACAATATCTATTACTTGACTTATGACGTAACTAAGAGAAATTAATTTGATAATATACAGGATAGCACAGAAACGTCTAGAGATCATATAATAATAAAGTTCCTTTCATATTAGAAGAATTTGGAAGGGGTGATCTTAAGAATTTTATGTGGCGGTCTTAGGTGCCACTTTATGATAAGATAGTGCTTTCGTCAAAAATGCGATGAATGAATATTGTTGATTCAGTAATACCATTAAAATCATAAGGGAAAACCTAGGAAAAACCTAATGAACTATCCCGATATTGGGTTGTACATGGCCATTAGCAATTTCTTCCATAATCATCGGCAACTAGGAACGATTGAACTCTACGGGGGTAGTAGCGATACAATCCTTTTCATTTAACAAAATTAAACCAGACTTTTAGTTTTCGTTTCGTGTTGTGTTCTTCTTTGTGTAATATACCTGAATTTGAAAATAAAATTGTATTTTATGACCAAGGTCCCAAGCATGTTCACATATTTGGATTTTTCTATCTGTCGTTTTTTAATGTAATTTTTGTGTTCGTTTATTCGAACATTTAGAGGTCTAGAGGTTTCTCCAATATGGAATTTACTACATTCACAAGGGACTTTATAAATGCAATTTTTTGTATTTTGAGTTGTGTTTTTTGGTTTTGTTTTTGATATAATTGATTTCAATGTACTTCTTGTTGTAAATGACTTTTTAATATTATATCTGTTTCCCAATCTTTCCCGTCTTCCTGAGAGACCCTGTATGTATGGTATACTTATTGTAGTGATGTGATTATTTTGGGAGTCAGTGTTGCTCGGTGAAGTTAGATATTCGATTTTGTTTAACTCTTCATTAATAAATTTTTCTATGTAATTATTGGCAGAAAGTAGGTTTTTATAAAGATTCTTTCTTCGTTGAATTTATTGATGTTAGAATAGTTGGTTGCTCTATTATATAGAGATTTAATGATACCTCTTTTTACTGAATTTGATGATTAAAGGTAAAGTTGAGTTACCTGTTAATGTGAGTGAGTTTTCTGTAAACTTCTGTTTCAAATGTCGATTTTGTTTTAGTTATTAAAAGAAGGATAATTTGTTATTCTGGTCAAATTCTAGCATAAACTGAATAGTTTGTTCTTTGTTGTTTATGTCGTTAGGTAATTCTGGTAAGTCTTCAAGATTATGATTCCAACTAACGAATATGTCATCAACATAGCGCCACCAAATCAAAGGTTTAATCTGTTTTGAGAAAATTGTTTGTTGTTCAAAATTTTCCTTAAAAATGTAGCTTAAAGCAGGAGACAGACAGGAATCCATTGCTTTAAGCAACATTTTTATGGAAAAATTTGAAGAACAAACAATTTTCTCAAAACAGATTAAACCTTTGGGAAGAATCTTGAAGACTTTCATGAATTACTTAACGACATAAACAACAAAGAACAAACTAATCAGTTTACACTAGAACTTTAACTTTAACTTTAAAAAAACCGACTCACACTAATAGGTATCTCAACTTTAACTCTAATCATCCAAATTCAGTAAAAATAGGAATTATCAAATCACTATATGACAGAGCAAAACCCAACTGTTCTAACATCAATAAATTCAATGACGAAAAAACGTTTATAAAAAACGAACTTTCTGTCTATTATTAACGGGCAAAATTTATTAAAAAAGAGTTAAACAAAATCGAATATCAAACGATCACTAACAACCAACACCAAACATCACCAAGCAAAAATCCAAAATTTGTGAACATGCTTGGGACCTTGGTCATAAAATACAATTTTAAAATTCTATCAATTGCTATTAATTGCATTTAGTTTCAATGATTATATTTATGTACATATTAATGTATTAGTTTGCCCATGCTAACAAAACAACTCTTTCGGTCCTATAAGTGAGTACAGGGATTCAACATTTTCGAATAGCTGAGCCTTTTTTATATTAAAAGGTCTATATTTTTTTATTAGTAATTAATTTAGTTTTGTTCCTGTCACAATTCTCTAAATCCTTCTTCAGCCTGGTTGTTTAAGCATTTTTTATATAAATATATATACTTTGAACAAATGCTTGCGTCCGTGCTTTCGTGCTATCAGTAGGGAGACTGAGGCCCCGAATTCAATCTAGAATCTGAAACTCTTTTTCACTTTTGTATCTTGAATATGGCTACAAAGCAGGAGTCAAAACGTCGAGCATTTAATAAATTCAGACACGGTTCTCACCCGGAACCTAGCCTTGTTCATATATATATATATGTTTTGTTAATATCTATTAAACAAATGATTTTAAAAATATTGAAAATAAATATATTTGTATTTCTCAAAATAAACTATTTCGTTTGATATATTATATGATTGCCCCCAAAAATTAATGTTGGGGTTCTCTATTTATTTTTACTATAATGTTCAAGAGATACCCAATACTCTTAATTTTTTTATTTTCTGTTTAATTGTTTAATACTATAATTTGTCCGTCAAAATTAATAATAGGGGTTTCTTCTTTTTTTACTGTAAAGTTCAAGTGTGGCCTTATACGCCTAATTTTGTTAAAAATTTTAGGTTTTATAGTGGGAAACGGTTATATTTTTATTAATATATTTTAAACAATTTTTTATATGAAAAAAATATATTTGTATTCGTCATAATGAGCCCTTTGATTTCGACATCATACATGATGCGTTAGAAACAACAAACAAAGTTTACGCCTTGGTGCTCAAGTGATCCAGGAGTACTTTGGGCAACAGTCGAAAGAGGCTGTGGATGCCTAAACGAAAAAATTACGGGAATATCGCTTAAATATGTCTGGAAGTCTGCAATATGGAAGTAATAAATCGGCTTCTGTTTACTCATTTATATCGGGAACGGAAAGGACAACGAAAAAGAAATTAAAAACCTCCAGTAGTGAAGTCCTAGAGCTATTGTCACCCTTCCAAGCGACAAACGAAAATGTATGTTTAAGTTCGGATGATGGTGATTCCGAGTAATAAATATTATCATAATTATATTTTGTATTTTATTGTAAAATTTGTGATTTTGGAATAGGAGTAATGTAGAACACTTAAATAATAAGATTCAATAGGAAAATAATTTTTGCCACCTTTTTCGTTCAAATACCCCTCTGTGGGACGAACACTATAACTATTAAGGTTTAAGTATACTGCAAGGGGTTGTGGGAAATTATATGACTCGTGCAGATTTATTTTCAAAACATTTTAATACACTAAGCGCTTTCGACTATTAATAGTCATCATCAGAGCTTAGTTGAAGCTAATGAGTTACAATATAAATATTCAGTTTTTAAAAAACAAAGCAGAGTAAGAGCTGGATACACACTAGTCAAGAATAGAAAAAATCGTTTAAGTATATCCGATTAAACTTGTAGTCGAAATTTAGAAAAAAGTAAAACATTTAGTTTTCAGGATTTAGTAGGTATGTTCTTTTTCGAACTCGCCTATTTGTACCAATTGACATAATTTATTCAAAATTAGATACTTACTCTCTATACCATGACTCTCCGTTATAAATATTTTTGGGTCAATTAACAAAGAGTAATCAATTTATTATCGTACAATACATGTTTGCTAAAAGTTCCCTAAAAAGCTTTAAATCAATAACACAGGAGGAACACCTGAATAATCCCACCAGTGCGTCGTCGGGAACAAGTGCGTCGTCGGAAACAATCATTCAACTATTCTGTGTTAGATCAATAATATCAATTAACCTGCTTAATGGAAACAGTGAACATGCAAAAAGATGTAATGGATTAAGAAAACAAATGTACGCTTTCAAAAACCACTATAATACATTAAATAAAAGATGAATAATTGCGTGTAATTAAGTTAAATTAATCAATAGAAAATGTAATAGCCTACAAACTTCTAAAACAATACATATATATTATCCCAATTTACTTTTATGTTTTTTTTTTGGGGAAATAACCACACTAGAGAACAAAAAACTATATACTTAAAAATGTTAACTGTTCAAGGTTTAAATCTAACCTTATAAATGGAATAATAGATATGAAATATTTTAAAAGTCCATTAAAAATGTAGGTATACTTGATTCTTATTACTATATTTCTATCCAGTTGATGTCGTGTACCCAAGTTAATAGCAAGCAGATATATCAAGTTATTTGTCATCAATTGTTTCATGGTTTTTCATTGTTTTTTAAGACATAACTCAAGATTATTATATTGTAAATATCAGGATGGTCGTTCCAAGATACAAGCCAATGCTGACTAATTGGAATTACCTGCTATTCGAAATTTAGTTTGAGAATTCTATAATTTTGAGATTATATACGGGAGGCACCCGGTTAAGCACACTCAAGAATTGCAAGATCAATCACCTAAAATAGTAAATAGTAGTTTACAGGCAGGTAATATTTCAAATAACAGAATGCTATTTTTAGTCGTAATACTCAGAATGGTAGCAAAACAATAACGGAACTGGGTATGTCAAGGTAAACACCGGTCAATTTTATGGTTAAGATTAAAAGTATTAAGAATTAATATATAACTCATTTGTTAGATTCTTAGAAGTTTGGAAATATTCGGATATAAAAAATCCCAATATTAGTTCTCACAAGATAATATATGAGAACTATTGTCATCTAAGCAACAATTTGAGTAGGTACTTATGTTATAGCTTTTATCTCTTCTATTTTTCTGTAAAGCAACAGATTGCGCTCAATCAGTCATTAAAAAAATAAGGATACAAATCTATAAGTCAAAATAAATGTATTTTAACAGGAAACCTGCCAGTAAGGTCCCTTCTTCTGGGTTAAACTATATAGATGGTGTATTTATTATTAAATCTTAAAACTGTATAATATTAATTAAGGCGGTATTGTTTCAAAACTGACACTGTTATAAACATAAATTTATAGTTTGAATCTAATATCTATTAATACTTATATAAATCAGTTATGCAATAAGCTAGAAAGGAAATAAATCTGTCTTGGCAATGAAAAATGCATATTTCCTGTTAGACTAAGCTTACTTTTAAATAATTAGTTGGTTTATTTTGGTTTTAAGTAAATAAAAACCAAATGAAATGCCCATTAAGCGTCGTACAAAAACTAGTGCTAATTATGTCACGTAAGGGAAAGAGTGGCTGGGTAAGCATGAGTAAATTTGGATGAATAAGACAGATCCTTTACGTCAAATTGGGAAGTCTCTTAAAATACAAATTACGAAAATGAAATAAAAAATAGGCATTCAGAATAATTTTGAAACATATGTGACCCCTCAAGTCTTGTCTGCGACCACTCTTGTGAAGACGATAGCAAATTCAAAGATAATCAGAGATCGACCAAAATCAAGGTACTGGAAATTTAAGAAAACTTCAAGCAACAAGTTACAACGTCTACCACCTTCAAACCAACATTTCAAAATATCTATATGCCAGAAAACCTGAAAGATTAAAAAAAAATTAATTTAACTCTGCAGTTATTGAGAAATCTCAACAAATCCGATTATTTTTATAGGATTCATAATCATACTCAAATTTAGCGAAAAACCCATTATTCCCACGAAAAAATTAATGCTAAAAACTCTTTTCAGGTCATTCAATCAATGCTGCACTTAAGTATCTTGACTCTTGGACTACATCCCTCATTTTGAAAACTTACAAAGTTGTATTTTTATTGAATACCCTGAAGGTATAATATATTAAAGGTTTTATAACAATAACTTAATCTTGCGTCAGGAATAAAACTATTAACGTCTGTTTGAAACATCATTACATAATCCACTTAAAGATATGCAAACATACTAGCAGCTGAACAAATAACTCTTTTAACATGCACTATAAACTAATAATGCAAGATATGCTTTTTCAGAAGATAAATACTTTCCAATAGAATGGAAAATAAATGTATGTTCTCAAACATGGTCTAGCAAATGACGATACGTTATATGCAGTTTTATAAAGTTTCATGTTCACTTTTTCATTTATTATATTTGATATAACTACTACTTATTAAACAATTTGAATTGGCGCCAGTAAGTTTTCGATTACCTTATGAAGAACGATAAATAATTATCACATAACCAAAAACAAATAATATCTGGAGACTAAATAGTAGGTATAAGTAAAAAAAGGTCACATTCAAATGTTCAAATCACTCCTTTCAATACAAATTTGGTTAAGTGCCAGTTGGATTCGCAAAGTATGTGTTCCGTACCCTTCGAGGTTTGTTAAAACCGAGATGAATTGTATTTTTCATTTTATTGTTTACCTAATAAAATTTCGTCTATGATTGTCGTTTATAATTCAGCAAGTACCTACCAAATAAGTGGGATTACGATTTGTTCTAAATTTTAGGAGATTTTTGTACTTTTTCGTCACTAGCTTTTAAACCATACATTTGAAAATAAAAACTTATATTTTATACGTATTACCAAAAATGAAATTTGACTTTTGTCTGCAAAGTAATAGAAAAGAATAAATCTGCTGAATTTGTTGCCACTTTCGATATAAATACGGGGAATTGATTTTTCATTTTGTGTTGTTGACTCTTATTCCCAATTTACATGTATATGGCTCCTTACTAATACAATACTACTCTGCTATGGCATTGAATGTATGGAGTTGTCGTTATAGGTGACCTTCGTTAACAGCTACTAGTACTGAGTCATGAGCGTAACGTATAACAGTGACTTTATGTATACCCATTCTATCTCCTACTCATTTTTTACTCTGGGTATTATTTGGTTCATTACTTTACTGTATTCGTTTTTTTGCTCCTTTTTCAAGTATAGGTCTTAAGATACTTTCCTTCCATTCTACTGGTAATCTTCAGTCATTCATTACCGTTGTTAAATAGCCATATCCATGTTATCTGTATATTTTATAAGTTCATTGTGTATTTTGTCTGGTTCCGGTGCCTATTTGTCCTGTTGTTGTGTGGTTCTTGTGGTTAGTTCTTCTTCTGACATTTCTATTTTATCCTTGTTTATTGTTCGCTTCCTCATCGGCTTCCTTTTCTTCTCAATATTAATGTGTGAAGTGTTGAAGCCAATCAATTAGCATGAATTTGTTCATATCTTTTTTCTATTATCCTATCACTGACCATATATTTTCTTTTGGAACCCGCCCTTCATATCTTTGGTGTATTTCTCGTAGTATATTTTCTTGATGTTATCCATTTCTTGGTTGAGTTTATTTCTGATTCTTGCATATTCTCCTCTGGCTTGGATTGTTGTTTTCAGAAATTCATTTTTCTGTTATTTTGCTAATGTTTTAACCATGTCATAATGCCATGATGTCTGTGTTTTCTAAATACTCTGTTGCTGCATTTTTATGATTTTCTAGCATTCTGCTACACCTCTTACTGTTTCTAAGGTGTATGTATTTAATTTTTCTGTCAGTATGTTGTGATAATCCGTTCACCTTCGAGGCTTTCCATGTTTAGTATCTCTTCAATTCATTTTTTGCTTCATCGGTTTGTTTTAAAAAAATTAAATAACTTCTAAATTGAAGCTTTATTTCAAGTGCAATGTTGATTTACACCTCAAACATTTATGGAAAGCATTCAAATTTTGAGTTTTATTCTTGGGTATGTTCCTACATCTTTGATCAGTAACCAAGAATGGGGTCCTTCTGTAGCTTTAGTATTTAACATCATGGACTAATAATATTTTTACTTTTTGTTGCAATAATTTGTAAGTACAAGCTAGTTATTGGAACAATTGTTCACTTTCACTTAAAATTTGACTTTTTATAGTATTGTATGATATATATTAACGGCATTTTTGAAATATATTTTTTATTGACTTGTTATGGCCATCTTTCGACACAATCACCAGACCAGCTCGAGAACATAATATTTCATTGTCATATGGCTTACACACGTCAGCAAATAAACCAAGAAAATATCAAATACATAAAAAGGGGTACAAAAAAAATTATAGTGCTCTGACCTTTGTGTCAAAAGCTATGTGTGCAATGTAAAAGAATAATCTAACTGTTAAATTTATTACCATTTAGTTTATAAATACAGGGGAATTTGTTTTTTGTTATTCTCTCTGTACAAGACACGCATACCCTTTCAAAATAAAAAATAGCAATATCGACTCGGTACCATCCAAAGCAAAGATGACCTAAATGTAAGCGTTGAGTTACGGAGAGAATGTGGGTATGACAGTCACATTCTCTTTAACATCCTTGACGATTTATCCATTGATTACACAATTTCTCCCAGCGTGGACAGTATGTATTAACACAATGAAATATCTGATAATAACATACTTTGTTTTCGGAACATTTTCATTAAAACTAGAAAACATCTTCGCACTGGAAAAAATAATATAATGTAAAGGAGAAAGTCAACAAACCGACCGCCATTGAAAGAAACAGAATATTATTGCTTCACATTCTAAGATTTCTGCATCAACCTTCTTTAAACGGTACATTAAATAAAAGTCAAGGTCGACATGCGAAACATGTATGTAACAAATTAAAAAAATAAAACTCATCGAAAAGGTATACGAAACGAATAACATTTTCATATTAAGAACTAACCGCACTCACGAAGTTAATTAAGTTTTAATGTATATCTAATTCCATTCGTGTAGCTGCAGAATAATATTTGGACGTAGCATATGCATTTTGTTGCAGCATTAATCGTCAAAAAATGTACTACATTTTATTAGCTATTAATATTCCAACTTATATATTGAGTGTATGTAGGTATCCGTTATTACAATGTTTAGATTATTTCGCAATATTATTTTTTCAACGAAATAACACAGTTTGGTCTCTAAACACCTGAGGAACTTTTGTTATTTGCAAACGTCAATTATTATGTCGAATAAAAAAAACAAATCGGCACATAAACAATTATAAAAGATTAGTGTTTTGCAAGTTGCAAATCGCAAAACATTAATATTTTAGAAATGTTATAATGAATTCTTAAAGAGGCAGAATGTTACACTAAAAAACTTTTGTTAGGAATTTTAATTTAATATTCAAATAGAGCGCTAAGCTATTACGATTTAGATTGAAATAAATATATTTCAGAGACTTAAAAAACTACAGTATTATTCGACACTCATTGGTTTTTCATAAAAAGAGATTATTGTTAATTAACTTTTTTTTTCAGAATTTTCGTTTATATTTCAGGTCAGATAATTGTTAAACTAAAGCTGCGAAAATTTCTTCAAATATTTGCTTTACGATGTAAATAAACTTGCTGTTCAAGAGTCGATTTACCTCTGTAACTAGTGACTGACGTCATATGTAAGACCGAGAAACACAAAGATGGTGACGTCATGAGTAATATTAAGATACCGGTGACGCAACAACAGTATTGTTGTTTACGATTGGTTCATTGGTTTTATATTCGTGTTACTCTAAATACAACGACGTCAACGTTGTGTGGCTTGATTACTCTATGATTTAGACTGACCTAGATCTCTTGCACTATGATTTTATGCAGTAAAACTTATATGGTATTGTTTAATATCCTATTTTCACTATTCGTTAGAATATCCCAACAGGTATCTGATTTAGGCAAATTGTACCGTGAGAAATATCAGAACAGAACAGAATTTTTACAGATGTTCATCAATTCCTTTCCGAGAGTTGAATACCCACTGAACACCTCGTATGAATATCGACGATACGGTTTTAGATGGAGTTCAGCAGACAAGAGTACTTTGTAATATCCAACAAATAACGGTAATACCAAAAAACACTAGACAGCGAATTTTGCAAAGATATCTACAATGTTTACTGCCTTAAGACTATCCCAGCTGCATTACATTTTGCAGCGTAGTGCTACAGAGACCCATTAGAACACGCAATTTCTGAACAACACTTTATGTTCTGAACTTAGTACCTGCAAAAAATATGGTTACTTAAACGTCCACTTTTTGCATAGTTGGAGTATAAAAAAATCGTTCCCAATATCAGTTTAAAATTAAGATACAGATCGGGATATTAAAGGGCCAAATCAGGGGCGTACCCAACTTTTGGTTTAGGGGGGGGGGGCGAAAAAAATTGTCCTAGGGGGGCAAGTCGGAAAAAAATTGTAAAAGAAAGAAAGACCATTCAGAAAATTTTTTGATCCAGGAGGGCAAGTCGCCAAATTTATGGGAAGGTTTAATGTCAAGTCAGGTTTTTCAGGACCGGGGGGGCATCCCCCCCGCGGTTTGCCCATGGGCCAAATCATTAAAGCCTCCGAATGGAGAAATTTCGTTGGACCTTTCGAGTTACCATAATCTTAAAATCGAGAAATTGCATTGAAGTTTTTACAAAGGAACAAACTTATTCTCTTAGAAAATGTACAACTAAACATTTTACAATGTGACTGCACAACATTGGCTGGCTAGCCCATAATTCTTTGCAGGTATAAGATGTTCCAATTTTGAGGCCACTACGTTCTCAGATTGGATACTCTCTTGGATTTTTTTACTCGGGTGGAAAGAAAACGTGTACTCAAAACCTATACCAGCTTTGCCGCCATTAATGCCCCAAGACATATATTAGCCATATATTAGACAATTATTTTAAATGGTTGTCGAGCGAGGACTTATCGACTGTCGAAAAATGGTGATATTTCTTTTATATCTTTTATATGTTGAACACTACTACGATGATAACCATAGTAGACTAAGAATCGCGAAACGGACATGTAATTACACCACAGCACAAAAAAGTAGACTGGTTCCGTGTTGTGATATTTCTACAATAAACGACAGACTCGTTCTTCAATTTCTTGAAGCTTCCTCAGCAATCTGCTGAAAACTGAAGGGTGCTGGAGCAATTCTGACACTGGAATAGTGATCGGCGAGCAAAAATACACGAGATACCATTATACCATATATAGCATGTGGACTACTTTTTTTGTGGGGTAGTGTTATTTAGAGCATGCAGGTTTTCGACAATAATTGTTGAAAAGACAATTTTCAAATGTTTTGCATAACAACTTTTCGCTTTATCGTCGAATACAAATGTTTGATATATGAGAAATCATAAAGAACATATTTCAAGGTGCGTTTTCACGCGTGGCTGTGCTGGTGAACCCACCAAAGTCGATAAATCCGTAAACTTCTTCAAAATGCAATGAAATTGTATCTTTTTCGTTAAATTATTTTAAGGTATGGATACCACTATTGAGCACTAAATAACTCCAAATTGTGTACTAGTTACAGTAGGTAAAAACATTAAAAAAATACTCACAATTTTTTTGTTTTTGTTCGCGTTCCATAGTCTGCTATGGTTGATATAGTTAGTGCTTATTATAAATAATAACAATATATTTTTTTCGCCAATGTTATTCTTATTCTTGGAAAGCACTCAATAATACTAAATATTTTAACATTTTGTTTGTCCAGTTGTCTCGTGGGCGTCCCGTTCTTATTTTCTTCTTCTCTCTGGTGGAAACCATTTCATTATTCTTGTGTATCTTATTCTATTAGCAGCATTTTATTTTCCATTTTTTATTAGTATTAGTATCAGTTTACTTTTCACGATACTTTAATAAATATGTAATTTAGTTTTTGTACTTGTTTTTCTGTCAGAAGGATGAATTCGTCACTTCCCGGGAGTTATTAATCCGTATCTGAATCATATATTAGGAGTTTCTTTGTTGTAGAATCGTACTCATAGGTATTTAAAGTATGTGCATGTTCTTACAGAATCATATGTATTCAATCTCGACCGTCTCTACCTATGCGCATGTACTCATTTTGTGTAATCATCGTGAAGTTTCCTCATCATGTAGTTTACAGCTTCGTAGCCCTGAGCTGCAACAACCTGATCGTCAGAGTAAAAAATTGTAAACAGTAATGTATCTCCAACCGGTATTCCCATTGTATGAGTACTACATTTTCTTCGTCATTTTGTTAAGGCGGAAGTAAGATAAATAATATTGGAGACATGCAGCACCCCGGTCTTAATACTTTTGTAACCTTAAATTCCCCTGTTCGAAATTTGCCTACTTTATCACGTGATTTTGCGTTGTTATACATTGCATTGCATTTATTAGTGTTAGGTACGTTAATCGGCAATTGCTCTTATTTAAATTTGATAAATACCAAGTGAGTTTTTTTGCTACTGGCATGAGTTATTCTAAAAGTTGGGTTTGGAGACCTTTGATTTAGCATTTTGTGCAATTCTATTCCCGCAGCTCTCCCATTTTTCAGTTTCTTTAAAGTCGAAATTAGATTGTGATCGTCTATTTCCATTGACTGTTTTCCGTATGTAAAAAGAATAAAATGAAGTTTTCACTAAAGTTTTGCTTATGTTTCGACAACACTAAATAAGTACTCTGGCGTAGCGATTATTATTTTGCATGTGCGTTTCACAACCATAGTTATAGGTATCATAGTAGCAGTTTTTGCTGTGTAATTTTTTTTAATAATCTCTACCGCTGTATAGGCAACACTAATTGAGCACTTAATTATTAGTACTTAGTGCTCCATTGAAATGAATTTGGGTACAAGTATGTAAAGAAATATCTTTATTAAAAATTAGCAGTGTATTTGTCTCACCTTTCGGAGCTTCAAAATTTCTTTTGCACCACTAGATGAGCCATACATTATGAGGTAAAATATTAATGTTTTTGACCATTGTGCCCAACCAGCTGTTCAGACGCTATATTTTGGCAGCAGGTTTGTCCCCGCTGTCCTACATTATTTAAACAAAACAGATGTATCTGTGATTCTCAAAGAAATTTTTGTTACTGTTGAAAGTGTCAGTATTAAACAAAGGAATTTAACATATATGTGACACTAATACAATTTCAGAATTGCCATGTACTTTATATGTCAGCTTGTACAAGTATTAAAGTTGATTAACCTGCCAATTAATTTTGTCATAGAGGGATTTCAGCCCAAAAAACAGGTTTCAGTATATTACCAAATAGTTTTTAATTAAAATGTACACATGAACAGTACATTATTTTTTCAATATCCGTAGACAGGAAACAGAGCTACCATCCACGTAATAAGACAACAACAACAACATTTAATAAACTAGACCATACATTAAATCAAGCGTATATATTTTATTGGAAACAAACTAACATTTCCTGTTCATATTTGTTTACACATCCTAACAATTTTAAGAATGTATAATTTGGAATAATTAGAATTAATAGCATCTAAGTATTGTCATGGCTATTAGTGGAGCGTAAACAATTTGCAGAGTTATCATTAACGAAGCATGAATATTCCTAACATGGTTATGGAAGAAAGATTTCAGACCGTCCATGTGCCATTGAACTAAATAAAGTCAATACACTTTTGCCGAAATTGGTTCAGTGGACATTTTACATCTCACTTTAATTAATTTATCGCCGTCTATTAATAAAGTAATACTAAATAATATCTACATTACATTTAATTTAACTATTCCAATATAATTTAAGACAAACTGAAACACTGATGATGTGTTTAAAAATAGCAGTCTTTTAGTTTAGACAAAAATAGTAGGGAACTAATACCCTCCAATATTTTTCAAAATTAAATCTAATGTTTACGGTCTGTTAGTTGAAAATTAGAGTTAAAAAACACGGGGTTAACATCATAAATTAGATAGATATTTATCATCCCCGGTACTCGAAATTCCACTTCTCAAAAGTAAAATACTGAAGAGTTCTATTTTTAACCGACTTCCAAAAAGGAGGAGGTTATCAATTCGAATGCAACTTTTTTTATGTATGTGAGGTGATTATTCAAAAACGGCTTGGACAATTTTGATGATTTAAACTGCATTATATTAAGAAACATTACAGAAAGGTCCCATATAATTGTCTATAACATGAGATTTACGGTTTTCTAGAAAATCAGAAAAAATAGTAAATAAGGGACTAGATTTCAGCGATTTTCAATGAATCTTCACTGTTTTCTCTAAAAGTGCTCACGCAATTTGAATAGTATAAATTGTATTATACAAACATAAGTTCCAGCTTGATTCCGTACATTTTTCTATAATGCAAAACATACCATTTTTCTGAAAATCGGAAAAATATATGCAAAAAAACTTTAAACATTTTTGTCATAAATATCTAATTTAAATGTCATGATATGCCATGAAAGTATATCGTACAGGGTGTTTTTAATGGTTTTCAATTTGATGCTTTTGAAAATCACTTTCTCTTAGAGACGAAGTTATAGTCGCCTGAAATGGCAGAAAATATTCCGTTAGTTTATCGAAACGAAAATTTGTTAGATATGTCGGCGAACTCTTTTATATGGTATACGGTTGTAGGTGTGTGCGTGCGTGCATGTGATATACATAGGATGGTTGAAATATAAATTGGGATTGAATTAGTTATACAGGGTATTTCTAAAAATATTGTATTGGGTGGCACATAAGTAGTTGCGTATACAAGGTGGTTGAAATAAGAGTGGAGCAAAACTAGAGTTATACAGAGCGGATATTTGCATTACAGGGAGGAAAATAATTATGTTTATACAAAAGGCTTTAAAATTTGTCAGAAGCAGTTGAATATACAGGATGATTGAAATATAAATTGGAGTAGAATTACAGTTATACAGGGCGGTTTAAAATAGTTATATAGTTTGGAACATAAGTAGTTGATTATACAACTAGGTGTTTGAAGTAAGGGTAAAATTATTGTTATTCAGGGTGTATCAACAATGTGTTATATAAGCATAAGTTGTTAGGATATTTGAATTATAGAACGTAGGACGGAGTATAATTATAAACATGGGTTCAAAAAATTTTAGAAGCAGTTGCATATACCGGGTAGTTGAAATAGATGGTAGAGTAAAATTATAGTCATGAAGTATGGATCAAAAAGGTGAATTTTGTTATATAGGGTAGACCATGAGCAGTTGCATAAATGGAATACTAGACATATGGGGCGAAATAAAATCATCGGTATACAGGAATAATTTAAACAATAGAAAAATCGAAAGAGTCAATGGTGTGGAGAGGATTTATACTTATACACGGTGGTTTTAAAGATTTCAGGACCGTTGTGATATATATATATATATATATATATATATATATATATATATATATATATTGTTATGGAATTAGAATAGTCATAAATCAAAAAGAAATGCAATCTATAAAACAGATTGAAAAAGTAGACTGTATACTAAAAATATATTGGGAATGAACATGTTGGTTGCCTAACGATCAGTAACATTTAATGAATAAGAAAAATTAACACTAATAAAGCAATTATATTTGAAATATTTATGTTAAGGGTTGAAAAGAATCAACTGAGATTCAGGTGTTATAATATAAAAGGCTTAGCAAAACCATTTACTGAATAAAAAGCCAGCACAACTTTTGAATTTCAATTTCGATAAACATGCCATTCCAACGAGCCAGCAAAAAGGAGCAATAAATTGTAAATAAAGCTCTCTGGACTTTGGCAAAGGGAATATATGTGTAATATGTAGTGTAATTAAGATGATTTTAATAATAATTAAACTGTAAATACTCACAATTAGTTATAAAAGGTAACTGAAAAATGTTGGTTATACATCTTGTATACATACAACGAGTATGCATATTTTGTGATATAGATCCATAGGAATCATTGTAAATTATCAGGAAAACATAAAAATCCATGCTAGACATCTAAAACAATATTAATTAGTAAAAACACATGCAATTACAACAGTACAAAATAAATTAGGAAGCAAAGCATCATGTAAACAACTTTTTTCACATTGGGCAGCTGGGAAAGGGGGATGTGTTGATTAGCACCTAATTTTTGCTCCTCGTTCAAATTAAAACTATTTCTTCCCGCTATTACGTTCATTCATAACCGATTACAAATTTTCAAATAGACGGTATGTAATAAATATGTTTCAGTATCTTTTCGCACCTTACGAATTTTTTAGAGAGAGGATTTCAAACCGTATTCACTAAGCAAGTATAAAGGAATGAGCAATTCAAGCTCTAGGATCGACTACTTAAAACTTATGCTATTTTCACTCCCGTAATTAAATAGTTTGAGGTTAAATAAAGCAGAAATAATAATACTACCATAGCCATTATAATCCTTTAAAAATGCAGTGTTAAATCGTCTCAGGAAAGAGATTAAAGAATTTCTTGAGGATGCGTTACACTACCGTAGATCAAAATTTACAAACAGGAAGTCTTGATGAATTACATCACTAAAGAAGTTGATATCCAAACATCAACAGCAGAATTAGGGGCGTTTCCTGAAGCAAAGCAAACTAATAATTGAAACTGCGCAAAAAATAAGTTTTCCAATGAATATATCAAGTTTCAGTAAATTACAAAATGATATCAGTTCCACAAGTACATTCTCATTAATAATTTAATCTTAAGAATTTCAATTAGTTTCAAGGATTTTTTTTCTTTCTAATTTTTTAGTTTTATCTGAGATATTTATTACAAATAATTCTGATAATGAAGAACTATCAAGATTATTAGATACTTCAAATAAGCTGAAAATAATCCAACTCAGTTTTGTGCGTGTTGCACAACGTTCTTATAAATTCATTTTTACATGAAAATAAACGACCATCTGAAATAAAAAAATATATAAGCAACAATTTTATTAAGCACCTACTGAAACTGCACTTTTATGTAAAACAAATGTTAATGTTATCAATCACATCAAAAAGAGAGTTAAAACCAATTGCAATCTCAAACAGTGTTTCAAAAACAAATAACTAGGTAGGTGCTAGATATGCATTCACTTATGAACTCTATGTTGGAGACGCCATTTAAGCTATCTACATTTGAATCAGTGCAATAATTTGTTGATCTTTAGTAGCGAATTTGTTAGACTAAAAATGATTTTGTACTTTTCCGATTTTAAGAAACAATGTCCTGTGTAACACGGTTAAGCTCTAGAGGCTATACATGTACCTTTTACACCAATAATTATCCTAATAATGAATATTTAACAGACATTTAAGTTACAAATGCCATTACTTGTGTTGTAAATTAACTGAATTTAGTAGCTGCAAACGATATTGTTTAGAAAATCTAGGCTTCGAGGTAGGCCAAAAACTTTTCCGATTTTGAATAATTATGTGCAATTAAAGTTCTATTGTTCCTTCCTGCTTTCACTGTATGACAGAAATATAAGGATATGGCGATAATAACCTAAACTAAAATAATAATCTATAAACCTTCGAAGAATCAAACATTTTTTAACTATTTCTTACTAATTATATATCAGGACAAAAAAATACCCAACTGCTGACTATAAAAAATAAATCACAGTTAAATGATAAAGAAAAATCTTTTCCTATCATGGTCGCATTGGTTACTTATTTGAAATAACGTTTAAGTTTTATTCATCATTTAAAAAAAATTGATCTTGGCCAGGTTATTGAAGATAGGGAATTAGAACTTGGCCGAATGTGGTAACAGGCAGAGGCGTATCCAGACACGTACTTCCGGTGGTGGGGGCGATTTCATGATTGGGGGGGGGGCGATCCTATACTAAAATTACCTAAGTATAATTTTTAACCCAGATTTCTTGGGCTACTTCATTAAAAATAATATTTCTGAGATTTAAACTCATAGAAATTAGCTTCTTCTATGCTCTTGGAGTTAAGATTACCTGGTTTTAATATTAAATTTACGAACTTTGAGGCTCTCGGAGGAGGCAATGGCCCCCATCCCCTCCCTTCGATCCGCTCATAGTAACAGAATATTCAGTTGCCAAATTTTCAGCAACTAGAAGGTACAGCATTCACTTTCACCATTATAAATAAATTAACAATTTGTCAATTCAGTACATACTCTAGTAAAACACCGGGAACTCTGAAATTCCTAAACATACCATTATTCTCTAAGGTAGGTTAGAGTACATTAGGTTGAGAAAACCCGGTTATAGCATTCAATATATGAAATTTCATATAGTTCCACCTTTAGCGAAGGATTTTTTTCGTCAAATTTAAATCGGACCACCCTTGAAGTACAACATATTCAACAAAAAAGTAATAGTGCTATTGGTTGACAATCGGGAGGATTTCAAGTAACATAGGCCCAGAAAACTCGATATATATATATATATATATATATATATATATATATATATATATATATATATATATATATATATATATATATATATATATATATATATATATATATATAGAGTCTAATATGAAATTTCATCTTGTATTTCCACACTTCTAAGAAATGGAAGACGTGAAAAATTACATTTACACTGACCTGGACTGCCTTTAGGGAGTTAAGCAAAACATTAAAAAATAAAATTATACTGATGTAGCAGTGTTCGATCAATGCATCCCAGTTTTGACTTTTGCAGCTTAACCGTGGACCCTTGCGAAGTAATCGAAGTGACAAATGAAGATAGATGGTTATACATTTTGGCTACTTTATCAAAAAACTATTTAGATAGCATTTGATTGAAAATGCATTAGGTATAGTTTTAAAGAAAATTTTATTATCTACAACATAGCTTATTATTATTAACAGCTATTTTGTAATATGACATTTTGTTCAAACATGCTCTACATAAAACATTTGCTACAATTTCTGATAATAACATGTGAAAATGACAAAAATCCAACAGTTAATTTATGTTGCCTCAGTTTGCTTAAAACGTTTCCAACGGGCAGAAATTACAACTATTTACGTGACAGAACCTACACCAAGATAACGAATGGAAGTGAGATATATAACAAATTAAAAAAATCAATTGTAGCCCTATTTTCTCAAAGTGCTGAATAGAAATTGCTAAATTTTTAGTACCCTTATTAATTAAATAACATGTTCGTGAAACTGAAGACAAATAGAATAAATTGACTAAAATGAAATTATACAACATTAACACGTAATAAAATGTAAAAATGTTAAAATGTTCATTTAAACATAGAAAGTAAAATAGAGCGATCCGTCGAAAAAAAATCCATTTACATTTATAATCGTTCAGTTTAAAAAAATGCTTTTAGGAAGCGTCAAATGCTATTTTAAAGAGACACATGATGTAAACGTTTTCACTCGAATCAATACTTAACGGGTGAATTTTTCCGTACAAATTTTAAATGTAAATGACAGCATATGCAATTAAATATTATCTCTATGACTTTTACGTTCAGCTTTTAGAGTCCACATCAGTTATTTTGAAATAAGTTTACGTACTAAAAGTAGAGAATCAATCGACTTACACCTAATAATGGTTTTGCATTAAAACTCCATATACACAGTTGGCGACACTCAAATAAGACAATTATAGATATAAACAAAATAACACTACATTTAAATGGAAATGTCAAAATATCTTTAAAATATTATTTGAACATTAATTGCTATTAGCAGTAGCCCAGTGGGTGAAATTCGACAAAAATCATTGTTAAAAATTTGAATATGAATTTGCATATTTCCAACTATTATACACTTTTCTGTGTACTTATCAATATAGTTCACTACCATTATAATTAAGTAATAAAACATTTTAAAAAATATATAACCGACTTCTACCTATACCTAACTAAAAAGCTAAAAATAATTATAACAAAATACAACTCTAGCAAATAAATAACACATTCAATGTTGTTAGGTACCTACCCAGGAAGTAAAAGATGTAAACATTAAAAGGTGGCCATTCTGTACAAATTAATTACCTACCAATCTAGTATATTTTGAAGCCGGTGCCAAGCAAATCTAAAATCCTTCATTGCGTACTTATCTACTAATTCTTCAAACTTGATTGTTGCTTGGCACGGACTTCAAAAATATACTAGATTGGTAGGTAATTAATTTGTACAGAATGAGCCCTTTTAATGTTTACATTTTTTACTTCCTGGGTAGGTACCTAACAACATTGAATGTATTATTTATTTGCTAGAGTTGTATTTTGTTATAATTATTTTTAGCTTTTTAGTTATAGGTAGAAGTCGGTTATATATTTTTTAAATGTTTTATTTTACTTTTTAGTTTTTTTTTAACTCAGGTAGTTTTCATTCTTTATTTTTTATTTTGTATGTATAACCTTAATAGACAGAACCAGGAAACATCGAAAGCCTCAACATTATTCAATGATACTTTATCATTTAAATTGATAGGTAAATCTTTACGAACAAAATGTACTCGTACGCGTTGACTTAATAAGCCCAAAATATATTTATGCCTTATGGACTACGCCATGTAACCTTTTTTTTTGACAACCCTGTATAACTAGATATTTCCACTCCAACCTATGAACCAACCAGCCTGTACATACGACTGCCCACGGCAAGCATAAATTTGTTTGCTGCCTTCTGTAAACTATAGGACGGAGTAGAATCCATCCTATATTTACGGAGTCAAATCCGTCCTATATTTCAACCATAGTATATAACTCCTTGTGGGCTACCCCATAAATTATTTTCTTTTTAACATTTTATGTTATCGCCCTGTGTAACATTAATTCCTCTCCACACTATGCAACTTCTTATGGGCTATAAAAGAAATAATTTTTTAATCATACGGTATAAATATAATTCAACTCCAGCATATATTTCAACCATCCTGTATATGATTTGCTTATGTCCACATCATATAACAGTTTTTTAATAACCTTATATAATTTTAATTTCACCTTTTTGTCAACATTTTTATACCACCAAACAACCAGTCCACCCTATATTCCAACCATCCTGTATATACGGCTGCCTACAGACCACTATCATTCTAGTCCGTCCTATATTTCAATCTTCATATAAATGCAACTCCTTCAACCACTTTACTTTGCGATTTTGTTTGCTATAACTAAACACCCTGTCTATAGGCCACCAAGTACCAGTTTAAAGTTTGACATGTGTTGTCACTGAATTTTCTATTAGGCCGGGAGAATGTGACAACCAAAAGTACCGTCTTCGTAAAATGGAAAAATTTGCATTTAAATAGGTATTTACCTGCTATACAAACAAAACGAGCTTGATACTCATTGATTTAAGGAGCCGAAAATACTATGCTTTACTACCTATATGCTTGAGATGTACATAGAAAATTTTCAAATTCGCAATTAAAACTTCCAATGCCTAAAATTACTGCACTATTACGTTGGAATTAAAATATTTATGAGGAAATGTCTGTTATGTCATTTCGATGAAATTTTTGACAAGAATTTTGGAATTTTCTGCAAAACTGCAAGTTGCACGTCGCAGAAAAGTATATGAGATCACCTAAGGATCTTCCTTAATAGATTAAACGTTAAAAAAACTATACACATGCATAAGGAGTTATCGGAAAATCGACCAATATGTTAGGGATATTGGTCGATTTCCATGCACGCATGTGTTCATTCACAAATTTTATCACTTTACCAATACAATTCTTTTCCAAAATTTGAATTTTCACCAATCCGGATATATACTCTATTAAACAAGACCATATTCGTTCAAAACGGTGCACCACAGGAGAAGAAATCAGGTAACATACATACAAAAAAAAGCGAACAAATACGCGACGAATTGATAACCTCCTCCTTTTTGGAAGTCGGTTAAAAAATTATCTCCAAAAGGATGATGATTTCAATTTTTTGTCTTACGGTTCCAGTTTAGGTACATGTCCGAGGCTAAGGCATATTCAATAAGAAAAATCAAATAATGTTTTCTGTTCCTGAATAAAAAAGAATATACATATTTTCATGCCATCATATTGTTATTGAATAAATTAGGAATACCAATACACGTCGAGACTTCAAAACCTCAATAAAAGGCAAGAATTTATAAAGCCTTAATTTGAATTACTTAAAAATATATAAAGTAATTTTATCATCTAGCGGTGGAAAGATTAATGGCGCCAGTACAGCTATTATGGAATAGATGATGTCAATAACTGTTACTAACGGAAAATTTTAGCTGTTCTTCCAATTTTATTATTAATAACACTAATTAACAATTAAAAAACTCAAGAAAATCGGTTGACAAACAGTAGAAAATGGTACCGAGCTTTTTGTCAATTGCGTATTTATATATAGATTTTTGATAAAATACATATTTTTAACATGTCAATATGTTCATTTTAGTTAAAAGTCATTCACTATGAATTAAGATGTAGGATTTTGCAGGAATGGGGCCTTGTAAAATAAAATATCTATAAGATAAAATATAAGTATCTGACTGCGGGATTACATACCTTAAAATAATTTTCCCGATTTTACATACATATATTTAAACATGTATTATTAATTATCACTATAAAAAATTTCAAATACATTTAAAAATTTTAACAGTATATCTAATAATAAATTAATATTAAATATAATATTTTTAAACTTTAGTTTTTTCTAAATTGCTTTTGGGTTTTTCAGATTTTTCATAATTTCGATATGAAGATGCAGTATAAATAATTACAATACATAAGTACTTACATATTAGTACGCCTTAAACTACAATATATGTTAAGATTCAGTATAATTTCATTAATTTAAATTAAACACACGGAGTTAGCGATACTATTCCTGTATTAGATCAAATATATAAAGAAATACACTGCCCCTGCTGGTAATTTATGTTAAATAATATCTACCTTTATTTGTTGACAACTTTTATAAGTGTATTGAAATTGAAATTTTTAAAATAATACAGTGATAATTTTCTGATTGAATTGAAAAGGTACCCTTAACCTAACGGCTAACAACGTTATAAAATGTCAAATTAAAATCAATTCGCTACAACGACGATGGCCGTTGGAATTATTGCGGGGATGTCAGATCTAACAATTTATCTTAAATCTCACTATTTCAATTCATATCATGGGCCTTGTAATCTTTAAACTGTATGAAACTATTAGCAATTAAAATAGAAACAATATAAATTAAAAGAATAATGTTAAAATAATAAAACATTATCGGAAACACATTGATCAGTTGCCACACAATACACAATTCTAATTTTAGTAGACAAACCATATTTGGAAAGAATTGAAATTTCTAACTTGAGAGTAACCAATAAATGGTCATTATCATATGACATAAATTTTTGTGGATGAGATCTCAATAGCATAGTGCAAAATGCAAAAAAATCTACAATCCTGCATATACACACTTTTTTCCGTGAGACGGGGTATAAGAACAATAATGGTGAAAGCTTTCCATACTATAAAACAAAATTCCCTCCCTAATCCGCAATACAAATTAAAACAGAAAAATGTGCACAGTCCACTTTGCTGTAGACGTGTATCATAACTTTACTCGATAATAAAAAAATTGTCAACTACCTGGAAATCATCCAAGAATTTTCTTCCAATAAAACTATAAAACGTATCATGACTCATAAAATTAATTTTTCAACACTTATATAGATTTCTTTCCTGAAAATATTGGCGCAGTATTTGGTGAATGAGGAAACGTTTCGTCAAGATGATTTTTATTTGTCGCAATTACAAAACTTACATGTTTACAGGTTTATAGATTTTTTGGGAACAAGACCGCACTTGGGAAGAAAGTCAGTAGATTCTAAATCTTTTTTTTTGCAAGGCAAATGACAATGTACAATTTGAAAATTATAACTTTTTCTTATTTTTTCCCTTAATTACCATTGAACACGGGGTCTGATTTAGACCCTGGAGGGTTTGGGAATAATGAAATATACAAATGTGGAGTTAATCCCAAAAAATCCATAAATACAAAGTAGAGAGGTCATATTTATCAATCACAACACAAAACTTATGACAAAGATTTCAAGTAAAATAGGCATTTTATTTAAAAAAAAAACATAGTTAATTCTGATTACAATTTGTCGAATTTTACTAGATCACACCTACGAAGGAAATATGAATACTCTCTGTTTCATGGCAATTCTAAATATTTTCTCATTCAAAAATATTTAACACCAAACTGCCTGCACAATGGCTTAAAGAGTTGATTAAAAACAGAAAATTACTCATCTCGAAAATTATACACATAGTTTTAACGGGAAGATTTTAGTCAGTCTGTGAAGTACCAACAATATGGTTTAATAAAGACGTTTTTTCGACTGTTCCCAGTAAAAAATCGCCCAGTCTGGGACAATGTAAATGTAGTTAATGTTTGTAAATATGAAATACACTATATCTAGTTAATTTGACGTCCAATTAACTGCTGATTGACGTTTTTTAAAGTACGTTAGCTCCGCTTGAAATAGTTTGTGGAACTGGAGATATTTGTAGCAGGAACGAGTTTGGAATTAGAATCGATTTTACCTGTTATGGAAAATATTGGTTTACTTGTACAGTATATGTGAACGTATAAAGAACATGTTTTAAAATACCAAAAAAGGCAATTTACATATCTGTCAATACTTACTTAGTTTACATGTGCCGTGAAAACACATATTTAATAACTTCGGAATTATTTCCAAAATGTAATGACTATATATAGAAAATGTTTAAATATTTATCTCCTGATTCTCAATAATTTATGAAAATAATATTTTATTGAAGTTATTAACAGCTTAATCCATTGAACACGAAAAATTAAAAAAAGTCGTAAAATTATGTACTCGTAGTAAAGTTTACAAAGCGAGTAGTAATAACTGATGGATGTGACTCATACTCATTCATTCCATATAATACTGAAAATTTGCATTCCTATAGTAACAACAATGGTCATGTGCTAAAACAGATTTTATTAAGTCACACATATTTACACCTTAAAATTAAGCAGTGTAAAATTATTAGTACAAATTAGTAATTAGCAAGAATTATAACAGTTTTATTAAAATTTTAGATTAATTTATACTAAAATATTTAGAATGCTAACAGTGTATTTAACATATTGGGAAAGTCAAGGTTTGTAAAATATGTAGGTGAAGTTGTTTTGAGAGTCTGTGTGTTGCATATTGTTCATTGTCTGCTCACACCTGCCATCGTTGATTCTTTGTAAATTACTTTTCAATAAATCTGATATTTACACTTTTCGTGTGTAAAAAATTATTTTTTACACGTTGTTTTCCTTTTAATTTCTTTACATTTCTAGCTATCAGTAATGTCAACTGACAGCTCTCCCAGTTTGACGGTCGTTGTTGATGTTTGTAGAAATATGTTATTTTAAAAATAGGGAAGTAATAAATATACTTAGGTGGACTTTCTAATGTGATTCTCATTGGCAATGAATAATATCAGATCCAACACACCTCATCGATTATGCGGATCGGAGGGTCTAGACTAGAAGTTAGAACCGTAACTTTGTTTAGATGCAAATTGTTCAACTGGAATTGTGTTCTGGAAAACAAAGACATCACCAGATTAATGAAACAGTATTATTCCGAATATGAATCTGATATGCTATATTTTTGTACATCGTTAAATTTTGTTGTAATGTACTGGCACATTTTTTTAGAAACAGCTGGATTAAACGGTCTGGTTATCACTGTTATGTTAATATTATATGTTTTAAAAATAGATATAGTGGGTTCTATGTATTTATTTTCTATGAACCAACTGGTTTTACAACGAACCAAAATATCTTATTGGATTTATTATGTCAGTAATTTATTGGTGTTTAAAGAGTACCGATTCGCCATCACAACAAGAATTCAAGAACGAATAACTTTGCTCTTGATTTAACTCTACAAATAAATATATTCTAGAAATGAGTTGCAGGAATAAGTAGTTTTGCTAACGACAACTCTAAAAGGAAAAAAGAATTACATAATTTCATCGAATCGTGTTTCACATAAAAATTCCGAATTTTCCAATTTTCCCGGCATTTTTTTCCAATTTTTCTTTCCCCAAAAACTTTATTCGGACCTACTACGAATATTAAAAAAAGTAGCCAAATTGTTCCACCAGTAAAAAACACTGTTTTTCCGAATTTCATAAATTTCCAGATAACTTTTGCAAAAACACAAACGATTTTTATTAAACCATGTGTCCCAGATGAAAGCAACTACGTGGGAATTTCCAAAACTGCAAGAGATAGATGGTGACTTAAATGAGAAAGAAGCGCCATTCCAAGCTCAATCAAGGGCTGTATCGAAATTAAAAATATCTACAGGGGTTTTCAAAATATCGAGAAACACATTGTTTTTGAAAATTTTTAATACATTTGACATCTTGTAAACAAACTGAAATGTTCTGAGAAGCTTCCGCCGTCATTATTATGAGCTAGGCTACGTTCCGGGTGAGAACAAAAATGAAAAAGATTTTGAGAGTCTAGATCGAACTCGGGGTCTTAGTCTGCCTACTCCACAAGAGTCACTAAGTAACTGAAACACTCTGCTCCGATTCTTTTATTTATAGTTATCGGTAGATTAGAAGGGGATGTCACGTAATTAGGGAACTGTGTTGTGATTGGTTGTATGTTGGTGGGTGTGTCTGATTTGGTTAATCTGGCTATTACGGAGTTTCATGCTGTAGGAAGGCGGGAGCTGTCTTCGCGTCAGTTTAGACAGAGGGGTCGTTTCTCTATTTCTATAGCTTCGCCAATAGTAGATGCCCTAAGGGAATTAAGGGATATGATAGTCCTACTGTCCGATGTAGCTTTGTGGGCAATGAAGACATGGATTTTTCCTGGATTCTCATTAGGTACTTAGGGTTTCCGGTTAAGTTGACTATGGTTTGAGTGGTGTTGAAGACTGTCTTTATTTATAACTATATATTTGTCCCTCAAACTTCTCGGTTAAATTAGGTATTAGTAATACCTAGGAATCTGAGAAATAGAAAGATTTGTAACACGTTTGCTTAAGTTACTTCTCGACAGGTAATGTCACTGCATTATAATTATAAATAAATAAATAAATTTCATAAAGCACGAGTATAAGATGTAACGAAGCACAAAAAATATACTGACTGACAAAGAAATCGCAACACCTAGACCGAGATGTTTAAATTTAATATTGTTTTGGTAAACCATAGTTGCTATAGTAAGGAGTAAATGATTATTAAAATTTGAATAAAAAATACCACGAAATTTAATTTTTTAGTATTTTTGTTGAAAATGTGTTTGTCCACCGCGGTTATCTATTCCCAGCACGTCTTGGCATTGATTTAATAAGGTGGGAATACTATCCCAAGCTACCAGTATGTCCGTAGGAGCTGGGGTCAATTTTCCAAAAAAGTTCTATGGGCGAAATATTGGGATATCTGGGCGGACATGGCAACAGGTTCTTATGGGCTCTACAATAAAATTTAAACTAAAAGGATCAACATGAGGCCGAGCATTATCTTGTTGAAATATGTGATACATGAGCCGATTAAGGTAAGGGACTACATACGGCTTCACTACTTCCTGAAGATAACGTTGCGTTGTCATGTCATGTCATGCCATACCATAACGCCTACTGTTCGGTGTACATGTCGCTCAACATCAGCTTCTAACGTCGTCTAAGCAGAATCGAGATTTATCAGAGAAGGCGACCTGATGCCATTTCACAATCCAATGTTGTCGTTCTCTGCACAACTGTAATCGTTGCCGTCGATGCTCAGCGGTCAGAGGTAGCACAAGATGATGATGATAATGCTGCAGTCCAAAATACCTTATACTGCGGTAAACCGTTAGGACACTTACAAGATACTTCCATGTGCAATAGCACCCCATATACCATAACGCCTACTGTTCGGTCTACATGTCTCTCAACATCACATTGAGGTTGATGTCTTTCTCCTCGACGTCGTCTAAGCCTTCTTCGGCCATCATGTCCACCAAAGCAGAATCGAAAAGACCACCTGATGCCATTCCACATTCCAATGTTGTCGTTCTAAGCACCACGGTAGCCATTGCCGTCGATGCTCAGCGGTCAGGGCCCTGATTCTTGAAACCATTCGACGGCTCTACCATTCGACGAAGGACTTATGGCGTATGAAAACTGACATAAATGAAGTTAAATATATGGGTTAAACTTATTAACCTATTACCATTTTAAAAACATTATATTCCATTATTAAATCGACTGATTTTCTGCAGCGGGCCCTTCAATTCAGCTAGAGTACTTGTTCGCAATTCCTATAAATTTTGCAAACACTACCAATAGTAATTATTTCCTACATAAATGCAAATTTACAGAAATGCTTTGTATCGTATATGTGAGCTAATAATTTTTTTTCTCCAGTTACCTCCTTTTTACAGAACCGATTTTTATGAAGGGATAAAACATTTCCTCAAAAAATGTCATAACTCTTATATATGAAAAATATTTAGCGGGCTCCCCACCTAGAATTTGGTAAAATAAGGAAAATAGTTGTATTTAATGCAATTAGAAAACTTTTAAAATATGATAATATAGGTAGTTAATACTTGTTAATTATTAATACATACAAGAAAAAACTTGGCTCTGGAAGTAATGCAGTGACGGTAAGCATGTGTCATAAATTTTTAGCGATATCATCAAATGTCGTTTGTAAAAACGACTTTCAAAGTGCACAATAGAAATGTGATAATTTTCCTTCCGTTTAAGGAATGTGACACAACATACAAGCAACAATCGAAAGTAGTTTGAAATACTTTTAGACATAGTTACTCTCAGTAAGAGTGCATATCCTACAATAGTAAACGTTTAAATGTCCTTTGCGAAAGTGTTTTGTATATATATGGAAGTTATTTTTATGTTTGCCTTTTATGAAGCCATTAATATCGTAACAGAATAATCAATATTTTTATAAGATCAATCTCGGTTATTTATGAGCGATTATTCGAGAATATTATATAGCCTAATGATTCAAATCAATTGGGCTCCGCATATAGAATTTTGCTTATGTTTTAGAGCAAATTTTTAAGAGTTAAAGAGAGGTAATTAAAATAATTTTATGCAAGCATAGAACACTAATAGGCTAATATAGTTAATTTACAAGCTCAAAACGGTGTTAATTCTTGGTATTGTTAGAAAAATAACAGTGACGTCTCACTGAATATGCAATGATTTATCGAACAATGTCCAAAGTTTCAAACTCACACATAAACTATTGCAAAAGTTATTAACAAATTAAGATTAGAAAATATATAAAATATCTATGGAATTTTAAAAACAGATTCTAACAGAAGCAGTTGTCACAATAAAGAGGTCTTAACTTCTGCGACTCAGTTTATAAGATCAGTCATAACTATAACTCAAATACCCTAACTGCTTATATTACACATTTTTTTTATGATTTTTTTAACCACCCTATGTAACTATATTCTATGGTACCCTTATTTCAGCCACATTGTATAAGCAACTACTCCCTCTATAAGTAATTGTTACCCAACATCGTAGAAGTTTTTTGCGCTATATCTACTGTCAATGTATACCAGATTTTAAGTCAATTTATAGGCGTTGCAACAAAAAAGATTCTGAAAAATCAGTTCAGTAGTGCTTACGTGAGGTCCGAACAAACAAACAGACAAGCAGGATTTTATAATTGTATAGAAGATGCACTAAGACCTGTTCCTGATTAAACAAATGTTTCAAAATAGGTGAATTAGAGAAGAGGTTCATATCAATGGCCAGTAAAATATTTCTCTTTTTTTAACAACAAAACCGAAATTACAAATATCCCTACAGCTTCAGTTTTTTGCCGCTTGCACGGAAGCTACTCATGAAACCTCCAAAATCGGCTATTATCAATTGCTTAAATAATTTAAACAAAAGGGGAAATTAAAACAAATTAAATTTTGTAATTTAGTCAATTTTCTTTGTAAAACTTTATTACTGACTGAAAATATAGATTTTCTCAAAAAGTCATACTGACTGAGAAAATCTATATTTTGCTGTCAAAGAAAATTTACCCGTGAATTGAGGGTGCTGCTAGGATCATTGATGTAGACTCTAAAAATTACAAAATGAGCTCATAACTGAAATAATATAATTTTTTGCTTAGAATGCTCTAGTCCACGCCACTGTAGGAGTTAAGAACAGTTGAAAGATCTCGAATGTCATACAATGCAAAAACCGACCTCACAAGCATCGGCTAACTGTCACAAAACAGAGTTTCGAAACTTTTGTCGAAAAAACAACTTAGAGAGAGCAGGCGAATACATCGATTTTACTCCGAAAGAGAAATGGGGTTATAATGGAGTGTCTTGTGAATAATTTATTTGTATTTTTGAAATACGATACGGGATTAAATTAACAGATTCATTGAGTTAAAAATTTTATACGAGCTAACCAAATATATTTCAAGATTCTCATACCCAATTTGTGCTCTAAATACAGACGTTGAATCTTCAACAGATTTTACAAAGTACCAATTAAACCATAGGAAGCTCTCTTTTAAGGGTCTTAAGAAATCAACGTAGGAAATTGGAACAGTTGTTCTAAAAACCACTCTCAAAATTTTGAGTACAAGAGCCTGGAATCGTTTGGTAGACCGACTATGGTAGCAGCTACCGAGTTCATTTATCAAGTTATTGAAGAAGGTTGCCGTTGTTTAAAATTTACCCATATAATAATAGATTATAATTGTATTATTCTACTATCACGTTATTGTAATTTCTGTGGTTTTAAATAAATCAATCGTTGTTAGGCCAATGTTTGATGTTCTTTTTAAATTATATGAAGTCAATATTTCGGAAATTAAAAAATCTATATATCTAAAAAAGTAAAACAGTACCATTAGTAATAATGCAATTAAATACCAAAATAAATATTAAAAGCACGACCAAATAATTTGGTCAAGTGCGAGGTGTACTCGCATACTAAGGGTTCCGTACCACCTTCAAGATTCTAATATTCCAGTTGCAGACAAGCAGGGAATGAGTGCATTTTCTTATATTTGCCCTAATATCTTTTAAAAGAAGCGTTTTAAATTTATATAAAATATACACTTTTATTTTTCACAGATAGACTTTTTATTTGATCTGCTAAATGATTAGCTTGATTTTGATACAAATATGTATTTAATTGTTTAATTTGACCCCAAAATTAACATTAGAGTTTTATGTCACTAATAAACTTTAAGAGAAGCCTTTTATAATCTACTGTCTGAATTTTAGGCTCTTAAGATTGGAAGATAAAGGGGAAACTAGGTCAAGTTTTAAATAATAAATTATTAAATCTTTTAGATAAATTATTTAAAAATAAAAATAAAATATATTTCTCAAAATTTCAGATAGTGTAGTTTTTAAAGTGGCAATTAAGTCGATGTTTAATATTTTTGTTAATATCTTTTAAACAAATGATTTAAAAATATGATATATTTGTAATTCACATAATGAGCCTTTTATTTGATATATTACATGATGCGTTTGAAAATTAAATTTTTATTTTCTATTTAGTTCTATAATTTGTCCCCAAAATTAATATTGGCGTTTTCTACTAAGTTTTCTTATACATTTCAAGTCAGCCCTAGTACCCTTATTTTTAAAATTTTAGGTAGGTAGTATGGTTTCGAAAATAAAACGGGAAATGAGAATTTTTTATTCTAATTTTTTTTTAAATTTTTACGTCTTATAGTTTCGTAAATAAAGGGGGGAATGGGTATTTTTTTTATTTTTTAAACAATTTTTTTTTTAATAATGAAAAAAAATGTTTGTATTTGTCATAATGAGCCCTCTCATTTGATATATTACATTATGTGTTAGAGACAATTTTAATTTTATATTTTCAATTTAATTCTGTAATTTGCGCCCCAAAATTAATAGTAGATGTTTCTCCTTATTTTTCCGGTAAAATTCAGGTAATTTTTTTCCAAATTTTACAGCGGAGATAAGGTAGGGGGAATGGGTAAAAAATTTTATATTTTCGTTAATATCTTTAAAATAATTTATTTTAAAAATATGAAAAAAATATGTTTGTTTTCGCCATAACGAGTCCTTTCATTTGATATATTACATGATGTGTTAGAAACAATTTTAATTTTATATTTTCCATATAATTCCGTAATTTGACCTCCAAAAATAATACTAGAGGTATCTCCTTATTTTCCGGTAAAATTCAGATCATTCCCTATATATCTATTTTTTTCAAAATTCTACCTTTTATAGTTTCGGAGATAAGGGGGAACCGTCGATTTTTTTAGTTTTTCCCCCTAGAAGTATCCCTAAAACCAAAACTTCTTCATTTACGATATGTACTCCTGATCGGGTCACCCAACTATCCACTGATACCCAATTTCAACCTCTTCGGTCCACTAGTTTAGGACAAAATTGCTGTGATGTGACAGAGGGAGAAATAAGGGTAGCTGTATATTGTATATACGGAATCCTAAAAAGAGCACCTAGATAAATTAAATTGTGTACTATTTATTACAGACGTAAAATTTGAATTACGAGATGCTAAAATGGAGAACCAATCCCGAAAAAATGGAAAATAGGGTTAATATCATCCAATCTATAAGCAAAAATGTGAAAATTATTGCGGCATAATAGTTACACTCAATTATATGGAATAATTTCATGGGATCTAATAGAATAGAAGGATAACCACCAATAGAGAAACTTAATATGCATCCATTTCCATATCTAAACTATGGAAAACTCTGAAGTAAACATAAATTACTCAAACTTTGATAAAAACGCTGAAAGGACTCTATAGAGACTGCAGAACAAAGATAAAAATACGAAGTAGAAGTCTCCAGAATTCTTTTTGTCGAAAAGATGCTGTATCTCTCCCAACTTGATCAAAAAATATATAGATCGTGTATTAAACAACTTGAAAAGAAGTCTAGATTAATGAGGATGTATAGAACTAAATGAGTGTAAATTCCAAGGTACCATTAACTCTGCAAATTGTTGCAGAGTTATCATTTCTCATAAGATGATATGGAATATATAGGTACAAAGATCTAAACAATACGAAAAATGGAGCCTACCAATGAACATAATAAAGACCAGATTATGTGCGTGGAATAACGTAGACGATTTGGAGATAAATAATATTTTCATTTTGCAATCTACATCAATAAATATAAAGCCATTGACAACGACGTCAGAATAGACTTTGCAACGTTTGGTATTCCTGCAATATACGTCGTTTTATTTCTATTGTGGTGTTATTGCCCAAAAAAACATAAAAATAACAAAGGAAAAGTATCATTACAAATTAAAGGACGCTTAAGACAGGGAAGCTGAGCTATAAAGAGGCTAAACGGAATTTGGTGGCACAACGAACTTATACATAATGATGATGTAAAGAGTATAGCACTATACAGAGCAGAAAAGTGGTCGCTGACTGACGCCGACAAAATTAGAATAGGAGCAGTCGAAATGGATGTTCTGACATCATGTGGAATCTCGAGGAAACAACGAATAACAAACAAGAGAGTATTACAAATAGCCGACCGATATCAGGGAGACGATTATAAAGGCGATCACGAAAAGAGCATATTAGTTAATATGATACGGCTACGTACGAATGCAGGGGGAAGGCGTCCAAAGATAGCACTTGAATGGGTGCCCACTGAACGGCGCCAGAGGTGAAGACCTAGGAAGACTGGGCGAATAAATAATAAAAGCCATGAGTGAGAAAAACCTCACAAATACAAATTGCCAAAATTGTTTACAATGGAAAAAGAGTCTAGAAGTTCCTATACTGTCAAAGTTGGTCTCCCAAATATTTTCAAAATATTTCTTTATATTAAAATGTTGACTGTTGTATTTTCCGACGTTGCTTTCTGAATGATGGCTCTAACCGCTGAGTTAATATCTTTTGTAAAAAAAATAACTTTCTATGATTTAAACGATATTCTATAAAAACCAAAGGTTTTACGCACAGGTTAGATATTAGAAAATCTACCTTTACAAATAAAATTAAACAAATTATAATGTTTTATTGTCTCCTTTTAATATGAATTATCGAATCAATAGATTAACGAATTCCTGCTTACAATAGCTCAAGTATCTAGGATTTTAATTGTCTATAACATTTCTCATAGCAAATACGGTTTCATGAGTTGATTTCGTGTAAAGGCAAAAAACTTAATTTTATAACTTTTTTGGAGTTACAGCTTTAAAAAACTTCTATTATTAGTTTTGTCGCAAAAAGATGTTTTTTTAATGCCAATAGTAAAACATTGTTCAAGATTATCGAGTACAATGTAGGATCTATTCAAAAAAAAAGTTATTACAATTTGTGTTGTACATATACGTCAGTATGCAAGAAAATTGTATACTAAAGTTGTCTGAGCTGTTATAGAAATACATTGAAATTTAATAAAATATTTAGTTAGATATATAAATATTGTACTGTATTTAAAATTTTTCAATCTACTAATTTTAAACGAACTACAAAAATTAAGAGGTATTTCATAATAAATAGTAAAAATCTCAGTTACATTATAATTAATTTCCCTAGCGTTAAATACTTAATGCGACTTAATTAACATGACGGTTAAATTCTCAAGTTAGAAGTAAGCGATCTTTGTCACGATTAAAATGTGAAAGTCGCATCTCATTATAGACACGCTAAAGCTTCAATCTCGATTATTATGAATTTATCATATAATTAAATAAAACCAAAATAAAAAACTTAAAGTTATGAACTATACGACATTCTCTGGTCAATTGGCTCCAAAAAAAGCCAATACCGCGGTTAATTAGGATGAAAGTTTTACTGTACTATATCCGATTTTAATTTATTTGCAGAGCATCGATTTCTATCGTTTTTTCCTCTAGTTAGATTAGCTATGTCTAGAGCAGTTTTTTGTTTTCGCGGATTTGTGAAAGTAGATGGATTCGTCGAATTCAAATTAACTACTAGTACTATAAAATGTGCATTTATCATTGGTTTTATCATAATAGTATATAGTATAATGAAATATGCTCATTATTCAAATTTGCATGTGTATATAAGTACCACAATTTAAATACCTTTCACCTGGTGTTTGCAATAGTAAACTATTTTTATTTTTGTAATATTGGAAATTAAAAGTTGTAGCAAATGTAATATGAATATATTTGTCCTCATCCTAGAATGTGAAAGTTTTGATTATTTCCACATTTATCCTTTACTTGTTTTTCAAAATATCAAACTATAGTACCAAATTCTGGGTTCCTTATCTTGAATGAACAAAACTGTATGCTGTTTATTGAAGAATGCCACGAAACTACTCCAGAATAATTTTTTGGCCACAGTAAAAACCCGTACAAATAAAAAGTAATGTGAAATTAAAAAATAGAAATAACCGATGGGTACTTATAATAACCGAAAAACTATAGAAACAAGAAAATGTTATTATTCCAAAAGCAACATTCTCCATTCACGAAACATTTAATATAAAAGCTCACTACTAATTTTCAATTTTTTTTCGAAATGAACTATAAACATTCCATAATAAATTCAGTAAATGAAATAAAACACATTAAACTCAATCATTTTAATTTGAGAGATCTGAAATTATTAAAACCTCAAAAACAAGAACTAAAAAATATAAAGCCCAAAATCATTCATAATAATGTAAGCATTTGAACAATTTTAATCTATGTTCTCAATGCAGTATTTCTCATTTACTATTATCAAAGAAGAACAGAAGAAAATACCAGAAACAAGAAACAGAATACTAAAATCGCAAGCTCTGAAAGCATTTTACTAGCACTACATCCGATTTGGTAGTTTCTGGTAACTCGTTTTCCTGAAACTTCTCAGATATAGGTACTCAATTCCCGTTTAAATATCTAAACATATCAATCTTTGCATAAATAACACCGATCCACTAATAAACAGTCAGTCCTATTTGCTTCGAGCATTACAATGAATCCATTGTCATGAATTTCACTTTCGAGTGCGCAAATATTTTGTTCCAAGATTTCAGCCTATTAAGGGTAGCGCAACTGATGAAGGTTCCCTCATAGAAACGATGTCTTGTCTCAAGAAGTTTCTGCGGCAAACCCCACAATTGTCTAATGATGTAGGAGTTACAAGTATGAAACCCCTAGAGGACTCGCATCTGTTTCTATGGTTATAAATATAAGTAATTAATTTTTTTTCAATAACTGATATTATCTCGAATCAAGAATGTAAATATCATATAGCACATCGACAATAAACTTTCACTGGGCATATTGACCAAGAATTTATGAATTTTTAAGAGCCTCAAATATCACCCTTTAAAAGACAACAATGTTTTGTATCCGTTATACAATATTCTTAAATATTTCTTCTGTCAGGTTCTTCGTGATTTAAATTATGTTAAAAATTATATGTTTTTTTTTATTAATAAATTTTTGTCTGGTTCTATAATTATCCATATTCTCAATACTTCCATACATTTTCCAAATTATTTCAGACGTTTTAAATGTATCCAATTTGCATATTTTGGTGGCATAATAATTCTAATAAGATAGTAAACAATGCCTTACTTTCACTACTTCGCGCAATAATTGGTTTTAAATATATTATAGATTTCACCAAACAAATAACAATTTAATCAAACATTACTGTGCCTTCTTATCATTTATTACCAAATCACAATTGAAGCCCGGAAGAATGCATTCCTCAAACAAAGTAGGTCTAGATCAAAATTAATTATTCTGTTCATAAGAAACTCCATTCAAAATATGTTTGTTAAACTCATATAGTTTTAATAATGATGCATGTAAGCCATGTTTATAGGTTTCTTCTGTCAGTGGCAACTAGTGTGTTATTATCCTGGTGAAATTCTTTAAATTCCTAAACGGTAAAATCTGCTATCTTCCAATGTTTGAAATAGAACTGATATTTAATTGTTTATTTTAAGTGTCGATAATATATTTTTTTACAACATATATATACAGATTACTCAACACCTATAAGTATTAAGCACTCAGTAAATAGTCGTTATTTGTACTGACGTGTCAAATATGAAAAAACATATCTTCAACACTGACAATTTTTTAGATCACCCTAGTACACAATAAATGTATACTGTTTTGCTAGCAGGTATTGAATTACGTTTTCTTAAACACCATGACGATGATATTACACTGTTTCCAAATAAATCATAATTAAAACGACAATATAACATAACATGTCTGTATCATGATTTAAAGGATAGCCAATAGATGATTAAAAACACCAATCATTTTAATTTAACGATAAATATGTCACAAAATTGTCAATTTGTAGAGAAATTAAAAACTTACAATTCACTTTTTTAAATCGCGCAATTTTGTACTGACAAGTAAAGTAAAAAACTCCTTAAAAATATTTCTTAAAAATTTACATTTTTGTAATATAAGATAAAGCCAAAAAGGGAAACATTAATCCATCTAAATAACTTAAATATAACGAACCTGAAATTTTTGCAATAATAGTTTTTTAATAATTACAGTCTACAGTACACAAGTAGAATTTTATAACTGTCATCCTATTAACCAGTGTTTCCCGATGTGAATTTGCCAAATATATTCTGAAAGTAGAAAATTAAAAATATAATCCGTCTATCTCAGATTTCCCTATAATTTGTAAATAGGTATTTGCTCTAGATGCTTCTGAACGTAGTTACGGTTTCAGGTGCATGTGTATAGCGTTATATTTTTTATCATTTTTAGCATATTTGTATAAATCAAACATAAACGGACATCTGTGATAAAGAAATTGCAGTTTAGAGTTTCCAGGAGTCTTTAACTCCTACAAATTGTCAATTGAAAGTACCCTTTCAAAACTTTCGTTTTTTGCGTTCCGTATATACAATATACGGATACCCTTATAATATCACTCCGGATTTCTCCCTTTCTTACATCACAGCAATTTTCTCCTAAACTACTGGACAGAAAAGGTTGAAATTTGGTATCAGTGTATAGTTTGGTGACCCGGTGAGGAGTACATATCGTAAATGAACAAATTTTTATTTTAGGGGTACTTCTGGGGGGAAAAACTAAAAAAAATCGACCGTTCTCCCCCTTATCTCCGAAACTATAAGAAGTAAAATTTTGAAAAAAAATTAGGAATATAGGGCGTCACCTGAATTTTACCGGAAAAAATTAGGAGAAACCCCTAATATTAATTTTGGGGGGGAAATTACAAAAATTAAATGGAAAATATAAAATTAAAATTGTTTCTAACACATCATGTAATATATCAAATGAAAGGGATCATTATGGCGAAAACAAATAAATATATTTTTTTCATATTTTTAAAATAAATTATTTTAAAGATATTAACAAAAATATAAACAATTTTAACCATTCCCCCTACCTTATCTCCGAAACTATAAGCCGTAAAATTTTGTAAAAAAATGGGAATATAGGACCTCACGTGAACTATACTGGAAAAATAAGGAGAAACTCCTATTATTAAAATTATTTCTACGGCATCATGTAATATATTAAATCAAAGGGCTCATTATGACGAATGCAAATATTTTTTGTTCATAGTTTTAAAGTGAAAATTTTGAAATATATTAACAAAAATATTTTAAAAAATTACCCATTCCCCTTTATTCCCCAAACTATAAGACCTACAATTTTTTGTTTGCAGGAAAAATACGAAGAAATCCCTAATATTAATTTTGGGTACCAAATTATAAAATTAAACAAAAAATATTTTTAAAATTAATTGTTAACAAGATATTAACAAAAAGATTATTATTATTTCCGAAACCATACTACCCAAAATTTTGAAAATAATTAGGGGTACTGGAGTCACCTGAAATTTATAAGAAAAATTAGTAGAAAACTCCAATATTAATTTTGGGGACAAATTATAGAATTAAGTGGAAAATAAAAATTCAGTTTTCAATCGTATAATGTAATATATCAAATAATTCTTTATGTGAATTACAAATATATCATATTTTTAAATCATTTGTTTAAAAGATATTAAAAAGAAAATTAAACATGGACTTAATTCCCACTTTAGAAACTACACTATCTAAAATTTTGAAAAATATATTTTATTTGTATTTTTAAATACTTTGTCTAAAAGATTTAATAATTTATTATTTAAAACTTGTCCCATTTTCTCCTTTATCTTCTAATCTACAGAGCCTAAAATTCATACAGTAGATTATAAAAGGCTTCCCTGAAAGCGAATCATGAAGCAGATAAAATAATAAGTCTATGTGTGGAAAATAAAAGTGAATATTTTTTATAAATTTAAAACAGTTCTTTCAGGGTAAATATAAGAAAATACACTCATTTTCTGCTTGTCTGAAACTGGAATATGAGAATCGTGAAGAAGCTACGGAACCCTTATTATGCGAGTCCAACTCGCACTTGACCAAATTATTTATTCTATACTACTGTCAAATCTTTTTCGATCTCTATAAGCATTCCCTATATTTAAAAGAAAACGTAATTTAGTAGTTTTAACAATGCTCTGGAAATAAGTACTTACTGATTATAATAAAATAGTTATGTTATAAAGTGTTCATTGGTAGACAGGTTACAAATATTAACAGAACAAAACCAAAAGTAAATGTCAATACAGAATACAGAATGTTATAACATATCGTGATATGATAACAATTTTGATTGGTGATGGGCTGACTAGGACTGCAAAATGTATATTTTTGTTCATGTATTTTTGAACCACCAGCCCCCAGCCCGATATAGGACCTTCCTTTAGGAAAGCCCTCCAGCGCTTTTAATAGTGAGTAATAGCATTTAGAAGACTAATTCCCCTATAACTCTCTATTTTATTTCTTTGGTCTTTTTTTAACAAAGAAATAACCTTAGCGAGTTTCCATTTATCTGGGGATATCAATATTTCTCCATATATCAAATAGGTGCAGGAATCGTAAGTGTAGGAAAATGCATTCATATTTTATAACTTCAGAGTTAATACCATCTGGACCAGGCGCTTTTTTGTTCTTTGTTTTTCTCAAAGGCATTTTGCATTTCTATTGCGATAAGTCTCGGTCTATTAGGGAGAAGACATAACACTTTTTATCTACGTATCTGATAAATTTGGATTTCCATATAAGCCTACAATAAGGTATTCGCATCGGACCCTGTATAATATACTGTACATATGAATTTAATGATATAAATTACCTAAGTTGAAACCGCCACTGGTTCCGACCACAAAACAACACATTTTCTTTCATATCAGCTTTCAATACGTTTCTAAGCTAAAATGAGGAAGTCATTCGGGTCCATTATTTGCGATCTAATCTTGATCCATGTAACATCTATTAAAACCAAATGACGGATACTTAAATCGAGGGTACAATAAAGCAAGACCATCTTCTTAAAGCGAATATGTATTTCGCAATAATCGCGAGCAATATTACCGTGGCGAGCGTGTGAATAATAGTCCACTAGAAAGTACACATCCATTATTATATAATCTATAAAATTGCGAGATGATTTAATACAATTTCTAGGGTAAGGAACGTGTTATTGAAATGAAATATATAAAGTAATTTTTGAATTTAATTAGATTAAAACTAAACAGCAAGAACAATTTATGTAAAAATCAAATCAATTAAAAATATTTCCTTCCAAATTAAATAATTTGTTCAAGTGCGTGTTGGACTCGCATACTTAGGGTTCCGTACCACCTTCAAGATTCCAATATTCTTCTTCTTCTTATTCTTAATAATGGACATACATTTCAGGAAAATTTAAATAATTGTTACTATTTTGTTAGTTTTAATGTGTAATTACTTCATAATTTAAATATAACTGCAAAGGATCATTTGACCTGTAAGATGATTTCCAATTAAAAATAATTTGGTCAAGTGCGAGTTGGACTCGCATACTTAGGGTTCCGTACCACCTTCAAGATTCTAATATTCCAGTTTCAGACAAGCAGGGAATGAGTGCATTTTCTTATATTTACCCTTATAGCGTTTTAAATTTATAAAAAATATACACTTTGATTTTCCACAAATAGACTTTTTATTTTATCTGCTTTAAGATTCGCTTGATTTTTATCAGAATACATATGTATTTAATTTTCTAATTTGGCCCCCAAAAAGTAGAATTACAGTTTTATTTTACTAATAAATTTTCAAAGATGCTTTTTATAATCTACTGTCTGAGTTTTGAGGCTCTGTAGATTGGAAGATAAAGGGCAAAATAGGTCAAAGTTTAAATTATAAATTATTAAATCTGTTATTCAAATTATTTAAAAATATAAATAAAGTATATTTTTCAAAATTTAAATAGTGTAGTTTCTAAAGTGGGAATTAAGTCGATGTTTAATATTTTTGTTAATATCTTTTTAACAAATGATTTAAAAATATGATATATTTGTAATTCACATAATGAACCTTTTATCTGATCTATTACATGATGCTTTTGAAAATTGAATCTTTATTTTCCATTTAATTGTATAATTTGTCCCTAAAATTACTATGGGAGTTTTCTAATAATTTATTTTCTGTTTAATTCTATTATTTGGGGGCCAAATAATAGAATTGGGGTTTTTTTTTCATAATTTTCCTATAAACAACAAAATTGAGGTCTTATAGTTTGGGAAATAACGGAGAGAATGAGTAATTTTTTTTTAATATTTTTTTAATAAATTTTAAAATATTCATTTTAAAAAAATTAAAAAAATATATTTGTATTCGTCATAATGAGCCCAGTGATTTGATATATTACATGACCCGTTAGAAACAATTATAATTTTTTATTTTCCATTTAATTCTATAATTTGCCCCCCAAAATGAATATTAGGGATTTCTCCTTATTTTTCCAGGAAAGTTCAGATGAGAGGCTATACTTCCATTTTTTTCAAAATTTTTCAGCTAATGGTTTCGGAGATAAGGGGGGATGGGTATTTTTTTTATTTTTGTTAATATCTTTTAATTAATTTATTTTATAAATATGAAAAAAAATATTTGTTTTCTTATCATGAGCCCTTTCATTTGATATATAACATGATGGGTTAGAAATAATTTTAATTTTATATTTTCCATTTAATTCTATAATTTGTCCCCCAAATGAATATTAGGGGTTTTTCCTTATTTTTCCAGTAAAGTTCAGGTAAGCGGCTATACCTCCATTGTTTTTTTTAAATTTTCCAGCTTATGGTTGCGGAGATAGGGGGGGTACATTTTTTTATATTTTTGTTAATATCTTTTAATTTATTTATTTTAAAAATATGAAAAAAAATATATTTGTTTTCGTCATAATGAGCCCTTTCATTTGATATATAACATGATGGGTTAGAAACAATTTTAATTTTATATTTTCCATTTAATTCTGTAATTTGCCCCCCAAAATTAAAAGTAGAGGTTTCTCCTTATTTTTCCAGTAAACTTCAGGTCAGAACTTATACATCTAATTTTTTTCAAAACTTTACGTTTTATAGTTCCGGTGATAAGGGGGGGGGGAATGGGTAAATTTTGGTATAAAGTTAATAATTTTTTTAATATCTTTTTAAATATTTTTTTTGAAATATGAAAAAAATATATTTGTGTTTCTCAGAGTGAGACCTTTCATTTGATATATTACATGATGCGTTTGAAACTTTTTTTATTTTTAAATTTTTATTTAATTATATAATTTGCCTCCCAAAATTAATATTAATGGTTTCTCCTTATTTTTCCTGTAAAGTTCGGGCAACGTTCTATTTTTCCGATTTTTTTCAAAATTTTAGGCTCAGTAGTTTCGGTGATCAGGGGGGGGGCGGTCGTTTTTTTAAGTTTTTCCCCCCAGAAGTACCCCTACAATCAATTTTTTTCTTTTACGATATGTACTCCTGATTGGGTCACCAAACTATACATTGATACCAAATTTCAACCTCTTCCGTTCAGTAGTTTAGGAGAAAATTGCTGTGATGTGACAGAGGCAGTAATCCGGAGGGTATCCGTATATTGTATATACGGAACCCTAAAAACGAAAAATTTGATTGAGAATAAGATTTAAAAACCTGCTAATTAATATATTAATAATATATTGTTAACAAGCAAGGTAATTCGGCATAAAATTTCAATGTGTATGTTAGAAGTTCACGCACTATAATGAACGGATAACACTTCTGAGGAAACAATTTTAGAGAAAACTCTTAAACGAAACCTTGTGACTTGTGTGTGACTTACTACTAATAAAAGTAACTATAATTCCTAGTTGTTTTCTGATTTAGACCCTGAAATGTTTGAAATATACAGACTTTCCAGACAATTATTTATTATTATTCCCAAGAAACCATTAAAATACAAACTATATTTCCTTCTTCAAACATAAGAGTTACAAATTTAGATTAGGATAAATAAAACACTAAAAAGTTCAAAATACAATTATGTTTTCTAATTACCATATATGCCATATACAGGCTGTTTGAACTTCAATCCTCACCATTAAAATCACTGAAACTATAAGAGATATGATGATGGTTAAATTGGGAGAAAGTTGAGCACCTAACAATATGAAAAAACTAAAATTTTGGAAAATTGTTTTGTTTGTTCTGGATTTAATTTTTCAAGGTTTTCAAAGTGAATCGGTATTTACGTCGCCGTGTTCACTGCTACATAATGAGTTTTCAGATTTGCTACCAGAAGTTTTGTTTTGTTATGGCGAGCCTACTGGATTTTTTTCGGTTATTACATTTTCAATGATGTATCACAAGTTATTCATTTTCGAGGAATCGAAAAACTGTGTTTCGTCATACTTAATGACATTATGTTATTTGTCAAAACACTCCATTTTTGGCCATAAATGGCTTTCGACGAATGGTGAAAAAAGAGATATGATAAAAATGTATTACAAATACAATAGAAACGGTGTTAACACATCGGAAATATATTTAAATTGTATTCCGAAAGGCGACAACAGGACAAACCATGTTCAGGTTGTTGGATGGAAATCTCGTACAGTTTGATTCATTTACAAGGTCTAGTAAAAAATTCGGAGATCGAATGAACAAAGAAACTTCAAAAATAACATTTTAACCAATTTTTAAGAAGAGTAAAGGAGATTCAGGAGAGGTTTCGTAGAGACAACAGCTTCCTTCTCAAACAGAAATGTGGTTTTTATTAACTGAACTCATATTACAATAACAGATCTCCAAACCTATTTGCTATTGAAAACTGGAATTAAGAACCTAAAGCGTTTATATTAACAATACTCATAAAAGCACGCATTGCAATAGTATTCAAACACTGGAAAAGAAATACTGGTAAAAACGGTAAGAAATATAGAATAAAAAAGAATAATTTCAGTTTTAATTGACTTAAGAAAGAGTACCAATACAATAAAATGTTTGAAAATTGGAATTAAAACAGTCAGTATGCACCGACTGGTATTTCCTTGTATGCAGCCTTTAAAATATTTATGAAATATATATACCAAACTGGGATCAGAAAAGTTAATGAAAAGAGTTTAGGGATAGACAAACATTCAATACTGAACCAATTGCAATTACATTATTTCGGTATTAATATAATAAATAGAATTTATTTTTAAATTACAAAAAATAACAGCAGAAGCTCGATGACATAAACATTCCATAATTAAAACATTACGGTAATGTCAACAAAAAAATTGTACCATAAAAACAAGCGGTAAGCGGGTTAACGTCGACTATAACGGTTTTTTGTGCTAAATAAATGCAAAACTCAGGGATAGAACAGCAATTAAAGAGCTAAATTTAAGAATGAAACAAATTTACAACGCTGATGAATGTGGCCTGTAGATGTTACAGAGAATATAAACATAAAAATCTGCTTCAGAGCCGAAAAAACAACGTTAGCCTATACTAGATGGTTTAACTAATAAAACAAATAATTATAGTAGATTTAAGTCGTATTATGACTTAAAAACCGCTACAAAGGTTCCACAAGGACTCATTTCTCCGGTAACAATAAATTTTAAACACAAATGTAAAATTAGGATATGTTTATTTGCAGTAAAAGATTTCCAAAGAAAAGTACTTCCTATAAAAGTGTTACTATTAGATGGAAAGAATATTAGAAAAAGTCGCATATAAGAGGGGGTTCCCTTAAAATGGATGGCTGATAAGATATGTTGATTTATTGATAGTGATAACATTGTTTCCATTCCAGGTGTCAGAGTGATAGTTAAGTTGTTAAATATTTGGAGATTTATATTTTTAAGTGAACCCGAAGGAAAGCATATTATTTGAAATAGAGGGAGAAATAGAGTTATAGTTAGACTAGAGAAATTTTTTGTTGGAGATTGCATAATTCAATATCTAAAATATGTAAAATTATAGTTATACAGTGTTTGAAAAAAAGGTGGAGACAAATATGGTTTTTAAATGATTGCAAAAACTTATGGACAGAATAAGTTAAGTAAGTTATATTTGGTTCCTTAAGACATAACATACAAGGTGGTTGAAATATGTAGCAGAGTAAAATTATTGTTATAAACATAAACAAATAACTCAGAATGACTTTAAGTATAAAGGAGGGTTAAATATAGGGAAGTAGAGTTATAATTATACAAGGCGAGAAGTTTACAGTTAAAATGGAAAGAATATTAGAAAAAGTCGCATAAATTTTTAAGATAGTTGATATAGGGTGGTGATAGTAATGTTATATTTGGAAGTAGTTGCAGTTTTGGAGAATTTATATGTTGGGGATGATTGTTGTGATTAAAAAAATAATAAAATTTTTATATAGGGTGGTTAATTAGTAGTTAGAATTATACAGAGAGGTACAAAAAATGTTATAATGGGTCGTTGTATATACAAGGTGGTTGAAATCGAGAGCGGAGTAGAATTATAGTTTGACAGCGTGGATCAAAAAATGTATTTTTTATATAGGATAGATCATGAACAGTTGCATCTAACTGTCTGGAATACCTAAAGTATGGGGCGATGCAAAATTATAGTTATACAGTGTGTTTAACATAATGTGAGAAAAAGTTGCATATAAAGGGTGGTTAACATATAGACTGGGGAAAATTTTTACTTTACAAGGTGGCTCAAAAATTTTCAGAAAAAATTGTTATATAGCATAGACAATAAGCAGTTGCATAACTGATATATAAGATGCACTAAAGGTATAGTTAGTTGTTTAAAAAATGTTATATGTGGTGACAAATAAACACTAGCATATACAGGATAGTTGCACTAAAGCGTAAAGTAGAGTTACATTTATACAAGGAGGTTAATAGGGTGGCAATTGCAGTTTTGGGTGAAATATATTTGGAATTGGTTAATTTATTGTTACGTAGGGTGGTTCACAAATTCACAAATGTTATATAGGATACTCCATGTTTCATAAGCTATTTCTTTTGATACAGAATTGTACATTCCATACGCGGGTGAAACCGCGGGTACGGGCTAGTATAGTATATATATATATATATATATATATATATATATATATATATATATATATATATATATATTTATTTATGTGGAAAGGGAACAATTGTTTTACCCTTCCAAATGGTTCTCGGTTCTCGGTTTATATATTTTTGATTGAGAACTCTTGGGTTTTTGGGACCATTGAAATAATTCTAATTTAGTTTTTCGTGGTAATTATTATATTTTACGTACGTTTCGACCAATTCTTGGTCTTTTTCAAAAAATTTCTTTTTTGTAAATTAATGACAACATAATTTTACACACACTTAACCACTGTAATTAAAATTAACATATTTGAAAAGTATTGCGCCACTACAACCAAATTTATCTGTTGAAAACAACTTGCATTTTGACTATCATGAGACAGACAGATAAATTTGGTTGTATTGGCGCAATACTTTTCAAATATTTTAATTTTATTTACAGTGGTTAAGTGTGTGTAAAATTATGTTGTCATTAATTTACAAAAAAGAAAATTTTTGAAAAAGACCAAGAATTGGTCGAAACGTACGTAAAATATAATAATTACCACGAAAAACTAAATTAGAATTATGTCAATGGTCTCAAAAACCCAAGATTTCTCAATCAAATATATATATATATATATATATATATATATATATATATATATATATATATACATTAGATGGTTTCCGGGAATTCATCTAATACATTTAGTGCCCTCGAAAACTTAAAAACATATATATATATATATATATATATATATATATATATATATATATATATTAAAACAAATAAAAAATTCGAATACCTATTTGGAAAATATAGACAAAGAATACAAATTAGAGAGGGAGAAAGAGAAAGGAAGAAAAAGAGAGAGAGAGATAAGAATACGCTAAAATTTTCCATTGAATTGTACCTTAAATCAGATAAAAAAGAAGACATGTCTGAAAATAGTGATTGATTGCACACGGTTTCTAAACGGTTTTTATTTGAAGTCAGCTGAAGTCGGTTCTTTTTTAAATATACATTATAATATATAAGTATTTTGGAGCAATCGTTTCTTTTCATAAAACATTTGTTTTTAAATAATGTTCGCAAATGTATATTTTCGATAATGTGAACCACTCTTGGCGTGAATTAGTTTAGATTATCGAGAGTCTGCTGTATATACAAACTTATTTCACATTTTTCCCATATTAATTGTATCATTAAGTCCTAAAAGACCTCGAGCAAAACACTACGAAATGGAAATTCGGCATAGTAAATTATTTTTGGATTCTATTTGAATTGTAAATCATGAGCGCGACAAAACTAAAACAATGATTATATTATAACTGGTTCGTTATTTGAATAAATTAAACATCGCCTACACCAAAAATTGAACGAAATATTTTCATGTACTTGTAACGCGTGTTCTACAATACTAAATTTTGGAGTAGACATGTTACACATATCAAGACATTTATTGAATTAAAGTATATGAAAAAAATGCTAAAATTCTTTTTATACATGTTTCAAATAGCCACTTATCTAAAATAATAAATTCAGGTTCTTTGTTCTGCTCCATTTTCGGTGTATAGGCAGGACTATCCTTTATACTTCAAAGGTATATTCCTTCAAGTGACATACTCTTCTATGTATATTTCTAGATATTCATTGTTCTTTATTATATTAAACATATACCTTGGTCATAAACCTACAATTAATTGCACGTACTTGTTCTAACACGTCCCTGTTAATAATTATTTTGTCTTTTGCCCCTACTGAGACTTTATACGGCATTGCTTTTGATTTTGCTGGTTTGGTAATTAAATAAAGTTAAAGATATGGTTGAGGTGTTTTCAGATGTGTAACGTTTCAGAGATGTTGACACCTGCGTTTATACGACTATCAAACAGGAGTGTTATGGTTTTAAGTTTTATTGCTCCATAACAAGCCAAACTCTTTTACCTGTTAATTCTGGTCAGCATCTTTATTTTCCATAAAATGGCATTCCATATGGTAGTAATAAGAATGTATACACCTATATTAAACCGTATCTGTTGACAATTTGTTTGTTCAATTTTGGCGCTTTTTAAGTTTTTGACTGGTAAAACTCTTCTTTTCACATACCAAGTGAATAATAAAAACCACTCTCTATCACAATTGATTGAAGCGAGAGGTAGAGTAAAATCAAAAAGACATAGAACATACTACATACGTAGAAAGCAAGTGAAAAAAATTAATATAAAAAATTTCAACCTAAGATATCTAAACAAGTTAGTCAATTTTCAACTTTTCCAAAGTCCCCTTCTCTACCCTCAAAAACACTATCCACCATATAAGTTTTAGGAACTCTTCGGATATTCAATTTTACACTCAGATGAAGTTAAGGTCAAAATAGCAGAGTTACATTTTATACAGTGTGGAACAACCAAATGGAATAAATTCGATAAATAATAAAGGACGGTGTGTTGGGAGAAACGCTTGGACACGTCGATTTATATTTTTAAATGCGCATGTTTTCAACAAAAAAAATATATAGGGCGTGTCATGTGACAGTGGCCAATACCAACTTTCTTATTTTAAATGCAAGCCCCTGTATATTATTGATTCTTTGGACTCTCCAGAAAATTCTAGACATAATTAATGTACAATGTCCTACACCTATCTTCAACTGTTTCGGAAATATTAAGTGTTTTCAGATTTATTACAAAAATTAACATTAAAACAAGAAAATTATTTTATTTCATAAATTCGCTACATTACACTAAGAACCTAATAAGTAATACTGATTATATCTTAATAATATAGAAAAAAGCAAAAAACCACTAATGTCAATGCAGGAAATGTTCAAAATGCTTGCCGCGAACGCCTTTGCAACATATCTGGTATAGAAATGTCTTCTAACGTTACGCAACATCTCAGGCATGACTGATCTAATCGCAAGCGTGATTCGTCTTTTTAGGTCATTTATGTTGAGGGGTTTAGTTTGGTATACAGTGCATTTGACATATACCCACAAAAAGTAGTCCAATGGCGTCAAATCAGGAGATCGCGCTGGCCATTATACTGATCCGCGTCTCCCAATCCACCGATTTGGAAAAGTTGGTTCAGGTACTGCCGGACATTGATTTCGTAATGGGGCGGTGCTCCATCTTGCTGAAACCATATGTATTGGCAGGAATTTATGGGTTTACTGGATCAGGATATAAGTTCGTCATTGGCATGACATTATTTTGGGGCAGTTCTAAATATTTATCTCCATTCAAGTTGTCATCAATGAAAAAGGGTCCTACGATATGATTTCCAACAATTCCTGACCAAACATTAACTTTTTCAGGATATTTCAATTTTAACGATTAACATGACAGTGAAGTATAAACGTGCTCTCATCAGAAAACAAAACGTCCAATTAGATCACATTAGGTTCGTTCCAAAAGAACGTGTTACCGATACACAATCGATAATCTTCGTGCGCGGTGACGAGTTACCGTTTACAATGATGTTACGCGCAATACGATTACCGGTTGCTTATCGGTTTTACGTCGTTGGAACACGCCTATTGTTATCTAACCTTACCATCATTTGTTCACAGAAATACGTTCTCCTATCGAAATCGTCTTCCATGAGCTCCTGAGTCGGCATCATTTTATAGGGATGCATTTTACTTTCCTTTAATACTCGAAAAATTGATGTGTGGCTAACATTGAACAGTGGGGCTGCGTTTTGGCCAGAATTATGTGAGTTTTCTTGAAACTCAAGCATAATATCCAATTTCATATTATCACTTAGTGCATTGGCAGCTACTTTTATATGTGTCTTACATGACCAAGCTCGCAAAACTGCTTTTCTGTTTTGCTAATTGTTCCTTGAGATACAAGCGGCAAATTTTGAAAAATTCTCGTGAAATAAGCGAGAAACTTCCATTTGTGTCCGTGTGATATCTCCATAACCAATCATTTGTAGAAAGGTTATTTTGTGCATTTGTGTTAAATGAACCATTGTTCTGATATTATTACGTACAGTTAACGAAATTCAAAGGCAATAACACTGACACTGATCACAACTGTCATGCTGGCAGACAAGATGCTAAAGCGATGAGTTTTGATGAAAATAAACAAAACTGTTTTTTTAAATCAGTAAAAAGGAACGCAGGAATGGTTTTTGCTTATTATCTCAATATCAAGAGCTAAATGGGAATTAAGTATTGGGTGTAATGTGGCGAATTTGTGAAATATTATAATTTTCTTTTTTTAATGTTAATTTTTGTAATAAATCTGAAAACACTTAATATTTCCGAAAGAGTTGAAGATAGGTGTAGGACATTGTAAATGAATGATGTTTAGAATTTTCTGGAGAATCCAAAAAATAAATAATATACAGGGGCTTGCATTTAAAATAAGAAAGTTGGTATTGGCCACTGTCACATGACACGCCCTATATATTATTTTCTTGTTGAAAAAATGTGTGCATTTAAAAATACAAATTGTCGTGTCCTACAAGCCCTCCGTTATTCGTTATCGAATTTATTCCATTTGGTTGATCCACACTGTATATTATTGAATTCATTACAGCACAATTCTCTTGTCATTGAGTGTTAGATTGATAACAATGATAATAAAACTACATAGATACTTTGTGGAATAAAATTATGTAAATAAATACAATGACGAAGTCACGTTGGTCATGATGTTTTTATATAGACATTATATATCCTATTTAATGACTTAATAAATCATGACAAAAAATGAGCAGTCAAGTTATAGAAAACTCATTATAAACCATCTACCAAGTCTTGCGGTAATGTCAAAGTTGAGAACTATGAGGAAATCATTGATCTGTCTTCTAATTATTCATCAAATCTTTATAGAGATATTAGAATAAATTCAGTTCCAGAATACAAAGCATAGGTACCACAGAATTCATAAAATTATAATTCTGAACGTGAAGATCAAGAGTGTGCACATACTCTGAAAGGGGTTTGTTTTCAGTGTACAACCCCACAATTTTTTTACCCCTCATTACGTAGTAAAAAACTGAATTTCGGCTAGGGCTTCACGAGACAAGAAGACATCGAGAATTTAATGGATCTTGTTTCAATCTCAACAAATACTAGGTTAAACTCAAATCCCGTCTCGATATCGTATCGTTTTCATATAAGTCATGGAAGATTTTGTGTTCGCACTTAAACTTACAAATAAAAATAAATCACTGTTTTAACAGGTAATTCTTTTATTAGTACCCATTATTACTTCACCCTTCCAGCATGCATAGCGGAAAATTTATTGCTGAGATGTTTTGAAATGGTTTAAAAGAATTGAATTTATTCAATATTCAATCTATTGCAGTTGAATGTTAGCATAAACTTCCAAGGTAAGTACAATGTGAACTATTATAATTAAGAGAAGAAATTATCGCATTCTATGTTGTAGATCAACATTTTAAATATATAGCACATGTATTAATTGCTGTTTGAGATGTTTTAAAACTGTTAAAAATCTCACCCGAAAATAATCAGAATGCTATATTTCAAAGTAAGGAAACTAAATGTCAAATAAATGACAAAAAATGTTTAACAGAAGAAAGTAACGTAAAATGTTCCGCTCTCAACTTAGATGATTTTTTAAAGATGTAAATTCTGACGAAGGGTTTCGAATGAGTATTTATTTATAATGTAAGAACAACGTCTAAATAAATCAGACCTTAGTGCTTAGTTCTGAAATTGAGAAGTTGTTGCAAAGCATCAACCACAAAATTCATAAAACCTATATTATAATTGAAAAGACTTTAAACGAAATAAAGTATTTTGGCTAATTGCTTTGAACTAAATCCTTATTATATTAGTAAACAGTTCACTTGTTACGTACTATTAATAATTTATTTCTAGATAATATTGAATAAATTAGAAAATACTACCAAAGCCGATGGATGATCTTTGTTTTTTAGATATAGAGTTGTCTTCAGAATTTATATGTGACTCTCGTAGGCAAGACTTTGTTGTAATTTAGTTGCTGTTTTCGCGCAATATTGTTTATTGTCATTGTTTAAACTTGACAGAATTAGTTAATTGATTTTTAAACTTTTTTCGAAAACTTTCCATCGCGCCAATGCTAATTTACATTTACTAAATTTTTTGCGCCTAATAAGGTAAACCTAAAAAGACTTGGTTTTTGATCGCCATTCGAGACGGACGCTTTTATTTTGTTGGATATATTCTGTTATGACTTCGCGAGTTACTTAACTTCGGTCGTACCAAGTCACCGCATTTGAATTCGCCTACGGGAGCGCTATAATTGTTTCTTTCGTGTTTACTACAGCGGTATTGTTTGTTCAATGGAGGAACATTGTTCGTGTCCAATTTGCGTGTAAAGTGTACCGTCCAGATTTAGTGTAAGGGCATTACGAAGCCCTACTACTGTTGTTGTCAAAGAGACTAATCTCAGAAGACAGGAGAACAAAGAAAACACCACCCTCAGGGCTTCGACGACATAAAGTTACTGATTAACTGTTACTTGGGGACTAGTGACTACTGGGGCGACGTTACATTGTTTATATCGATTGTTTCGCTAGACTACATTCTCCGCAAATGTGATATAAGACTGTCAAAAATTAGTTGATCAAATATTTAACACTTGTTTTGTACCAATAGTGTTGTTATTCATAACATATCCAAATCAAATTCTTCAGCAAAAATTCTAACACATATTTAACAACAACGGGAATGACAAATAACTGGCTTTATCTAACACTTACATTGAAATATCTGAATAACGAATGGCAATGCTTTTCAATCTTAAATTGAATGAAAAGCATTTCCAAACCCACAAACACCTTTTTCTCATTGATAATTTGTAAGCTTCATCCGTTTTATCATAGTCAATGATTGGAACGTAAGTCACTTCCTCTAATATCTCCTAAGATGGTTGTACTTGTTAATTATTTTTTTATAAAACCACAAACAGTCACGTATTTTTGTGGTTATATATTTTTGCGGTAGAAATTGTTCATACATTTTCTATTGTGTATTATATACCATTTACGTTGGCCTCCACAAATGATGTTTTGGGATATCAATATTAAAATAGTAACAGTTTTGAAGCACTTGTTCAAGTCGATAAACGACCGTATCTTTAATATCCAGTCGTTAACAAATTTTTACAATTTTGAACAGTTCCAAGGTGAATCCACCCAAATGACTACATTTCGTTCACTATTCTAGAAATCTTTCCTCTCCGTCAAAAACCTTTTGATTTATTTCTAAAGTGAGTCCTAACTATTGTCAATTATTGGTTATACCTAGGTAAATAAAAAAATGGATATGTATTTCAATTAGTGAAAACATTCGTCGGAAAAAGTGATATCAACATTACTTGTGTAATTTCAATAAAACAGTTTGATTTATATCCATTCTATTTCAAAACAACTTCCGCAAATGATATTGGGAATTTTGTTATGACGTTTACATCATGTTGTCTGAGGGATAATTGGATCGCTTGTTTACTCTAAATCCCGATATCATTGCATTATTTTTTAGAAAGGCTCTGATGTTTTCTAGTTAGAATTGAATAAAAGAATTTATATCTAAAATAAAATCTAGAATAAGTAAAAAAGTAAGTAAAAAGTTGCATCCTAGAAAACACTGGTCCACCAAAACTATTCCTGATTGTGCCCAAAACAAATATTTATTCAATTTATAAAAAAATTAAAGATGACAAATATATGGTGTATGAACCTCTAGAAGGGAGATCATTTGACAAAAATCTGGAATCTTGGATGAAAGTATGAACTTATATTTTTGCAGCTTACGACAGCCTCTGAAATCAGGAACATATAAACATATCTTTGCCCAGACAAGCGAAATATCAACAAAATTACACTAGGTATATCTTAAGCTCAAATCTGCTAGATTTGGCAAAAAAGCAAAAACTTAACATATTTCACAAACCAAATCTTAATAAGAAAGTTAACCAAATTAAATTATAAAAGATTATATATCTTTAGCAGGCTAGACAAACTGGAGTATTTCACGTATTTATCTTGAATTTTTTTAAAATTTGGTAATTATCAAATCCCATGCAATTTTAGATTTTTTGTGAAAACCATTTTAAAACACTATTGATATGAATGAAGATTATATGGCAACAACAGCGTCTAAAAATACATTATTTTGGGATTTAATATGAAGAGCTAGACATATTTGTCGTATTTGACATTTTGGGTGTTTCTATTGTTTTTGACATTTTTGACTTTTTTACATTTATAATGATGTTGACATCTATAGTTATTTCTGTTAATTTTCTCATTTTTTACGTTTTGCACATTTTACATTTTTGAGATTTTTCTCACATAAGATTTTTTGACAGAATAATTTTGACAATTTTATGGCGTTTGGTGTATTTACTATTCTTAACATTTCATGGTATGATATTTTTTATCATTCTTTGAAATTTATTTGAATTTCATAAATCTTTGAAACTGAACATTTTTTATTTTTCCAACATTTTCTATTTTTTATATTTCATCTGCGATTAATAAGATAGTGAACACTTTTTAGAAACCACCCATACTTCTAGTACTGGCAAGATGACGAATAATCTCTTTGTTCCTCTAAAAACATTGGTCTAGCCGTTTCGTAGGAGTTCGTCCATAAACACCGGGTCACGAGATTTTTATATTTTAGATATATATTATACTTTGTGTAGATTTTATTTTTAAATTTATATTTAACTAATTATTAAATAATGTTTAAAATTCTACTTCCCTACCTTTTGATGACCCTTTTTTTCTTTTCTCAGGACTTGGGTTCGGGTCTTAATGTATGTATTTAATTCAACTATTCACTTATAACACATATATATGTGTTATTTTAATAATATCATTTATTCAAACCGAATTTTCTCAGACCATTAATGTTATTATTGAATGATTGCCACTGTACTAAATCTGTCATTATAATTTATTTTGACATGAGTTGTCAAAATTCCTTTTTTTAAATTATATTTACCAAACAATGTTTTTTCTGGATATGGATACCCTAATCACCTAGTAGTATGAAATATATTTTATGACCTATTCTTATACCTATCAAATATATATATATATATATATATATATATATATATATATATATATATATAATATATATTTTTAAAAAATTAGATACTATTCAATACAACAGAGAAAATTAATCCAACGTTAACAATTAATATATGAAACGTTTAATACTTTGAAGATATTATTTCAAACTTAAGAGAGCACAATCAGGAGTTCACTAAAATCCTTCTAGATGATAAGTTGGTTAGTTACAATGAATTAAAGATAAACTAGTCTGGAAAATTGGTATGTATGGGTTCATGTACATCATAATACTAGGGAAATGAATGGTCCCAAACTAGTCGTCGATAATAAATTATTCAAAGATTGAGGGTTTGGAACCATTCATTTCCCAAGTATCATGATAAAGATAAACTTTTTTTGCGTTAAGATTATTTAAATTAATTATGGTGTTTTCACGCGTGTGTAATAACATCTAGATTATTCTAGATAAACATACTAAATCAAATGTGCCAGAAATTAAATTAAAAAAAAATGGAGAAAATTTATATGATTAACATGGTCTTGTATTATAAAAAAACCCAACTGAAATTCAGCTAGTAGAAACTGTTTAAAAGGAGGCATACACTTCTTATGAGCTTGTACAAGATTACCTAAGAATTGATAGATAAAATGGAAAACCAAAACTTAAACTCTTGGCATCGGTAGGTATATGCAAAATAGATGTAAGAATTAATACATTTTAAATTGAAATCTAGAATAAAATAAACGCATAGTCTGGCAGATGATAGTTATATTTCAAATACAAGACAATGCAAACAGTCAACCCAAAAGTATCCGAGTTTTTCCGTGACAAATCTTAAAGTGAACTTGATAATTATTATTCTAATTAAACTATGTGTGTTTTTTTCGTGTTTATTTTCCTAAAACCTACCCTGAGCAGGATCCCCTCCACCCCCAACGACAATCATGGATCCGGCACTGCCAAAGAGACAGAAGAAGATTAAGAATGTCGTATACTGATCTACATGTTTAAACTAAATACTTATTGTGATTGATTGTGCTAAATAATGATATACCTAGTTCATGTTAAAAAAATCATTAAATTGAATTGTATTTTGCGTTCGATTGACACTTCCATTAGCTGTGGTCTTCCAGTAGGAAACAGTCCCAACAGGCGGGTTTTCACATTTTTTTTAGAATCAATGTAGAGGAACTTATGATTGAAACTGTTATGATAAATTAACCGCCACCGATATGACTTGAGATGGGACACAAGGGGTGTTTTTAGAGGTTATGTTTAAACTCAATGTATCTATTCTTAATAATTGACTAGTGACCTGGCAAAAATGATTTTTCATCATTACATTTTAAAATGGCCATAGTTTTTTTTTTGGCCATAATGTTCAAATATTTGCATACCTAAAGTCGTACTTCATGAGACAATAACGTAAAATGATTATTTTTTACAACCCTTGAATAGCATTAAACGACTTTTATAATAATAAATCATGTAGGTAATTAAAATTAAGTGATACATTGATTTCATTAAAAAATATATATTCTTATGTGCTAGCCTTTTAAATTCATTAATTCAAAGGAAAAACATCAGTTACTTTTAAATTGCCTTTAATATGCGATTTAATACATTTCGACAACCACAAATGCCCTTTTAAAATCAACAAATTATATCCAAAACGCGATAACAATGAACATATTGATCCAGGATTTGCACCACACTATATTTTTGAGCAAACGAATAAAACTAGGGTACCTATTTGTTTACAAACAATGCAAAATAAACGCAATCTTTTACATCCATTAATACGAATAGAACACACATTTGAATACAATTAATTTATAAGATATTCTGTGAAAATACCTATTAACATATTTCATTCTTAAAATGATTCATTTATCCTGACATCAAAAGAGTTTACAACCCTATTATATAAACGAAATAGTTATTGAATCATATCAACCCTTACCTTAGGTTCTTTCTCCGATTGAATAAAATAGATGACAACGAAAATCCATGAAAATGCAAAGACAAGTAACACTTTAAAATTTCGTCTCATTATTTTGTAAATAAAAGTCTTGAACACTAAACACACTTCCCGGCGTTAAATAACATTCGTTGACATATAACTAACATATGACTACTACAACCGACAAACATCTACAACCACGGTCGGCGCTGCACTGATTTTTATTCCCCGTCGATATTCTGTTTTAGTCACGTTGAGTGATTGCCAAATGTTTTCACCATTCAGAACCAACACAGATCTCTGACGCTCAAAATTTATTATTTATTTGTCGACTTCAAAGAATAAAACGTTTATTGAAATCAAATTACAGAAATAAGGCCTTGTTATAAATTAATGAATATATAATATGGAATAAAACATAGAAGCCCTTCCCACATTGATCGTATTTTTCATAAATAATAAGTATGTTATTCGGAGAAATGCTTCAACAATAGTGACAAATTAACAGAATAAGGGATAGTCTCATTTAATATTTTAAAGTGTCAATATTGTTCCACACTGTTTATTTTACTCAAACAATTTAATTTGAATTTTAGCAGAGTCGACATCTTTTAAACGATAGTTCCAACTTTGGAATAAACTAGGAGATCTGTCAGTGTCCGTTGTCAAATGTCAAACATCAGCTGTTTAGTTTCTTGTTTATGGTTTAGTTCATTTAGTTTATTGGTGTATTAACGGTGGATTGTTTAACGTTAATTTGGTTTTACATTCCATAAAAACATTTATAGAATCTCTTAAGAAAGCAAATTAAATATAACCATTTTGTTCTGGTTTATGTAAGATATAGGTAACATGTCGGCTTTCGCATATATTGTTGGGTTGTCTTCAGATGGTGGTTTGCCGGTATTTTCTAGAAAAAAAGGTTCTGAAAACGTAAGTATTTATTGAAAATAAATATTTATATCAACTAAGGAATAACAAAATGAAAATATATGAAATTGTAAATACACTACTATAGGCCTTTTGTATTTATGTTCTTTTGTGAAACAAAACAATTATTGTTGAAAAGTGTTATTGGTCAAACTACTTCCCATAACCAAAAAGCAAATAAATATTAACTATTTGTTATTGATTATGTTAAAGTGATCCATTGTTGTATTTTTTAGGTTGTCTTAATACCCACAATTTGCATGTCTAAAATCTACCAGGATCATTTCTAGATCCACTATTTAGTTCCAAAAGCTTGGTAAACCCTTTGACCTAAATAACATATGCACGTTATGTATATATATATATATATATATATATATATATATATATATATATATATATGTTAGGTGGTTTCCGGGAATTCATCCGCGTAGTTGATAACTGATGATCCCTGCCGGGATCGGTGGTAAAATGACGACGTTTCGGCAGAGTCACATCTGCCCCCTCAGGTTGGTTCGCATAATTCTCGTAGCCTTCTGCTTTCGCTACTAGTTGCTCGATTACAGTATTTGAGTAACCAGTAGTGGATACAGTATTCGAGTAACTAGTAGCGAAAGCAGAAGGCTGCGAGAATTATGCGAACCACCCTGAAGAGGGCAGATGTGACTCTGCCGAAACGTCGCATTTTACCATCGATCCCGGCAGGGATCAGTTATCAACTACGAGGATGAATTCCCGAAAACCACCTAACACATTTAATGCCCGCGAAAACTTAAAAACAACACTAAATGTAATAGGTAGTTTCCGGGAATTCTGACGACGTTTCGGCAGAATGACATCTGCCCTCTTCTGGTTGGTTCGCATAATTCTTGTATCCTTCTGCTTACGCTTCTAGTTAGTATTTGAGTATCTAGAAGTGTAACCAGAAGGATACAAGCATTATATGAATCGATCTGAAAAGGGCAGATGTGACTCTGCCGCAAACTGGCTTCTAAAACCAAAGCAATTACAATTAACATGATTTCGTTTTTTCGAAATAGGTAGTAAATTTATTTGTGGGGTTAGCCAATTTTTTTTGTGGTTATATACCATCAATAAAAGTACTATAAAAATAGATTTTTTAGTGTAAAACGACAGTTGCATACTTAAGAAGAAACAGAAATATATATGTAATTCATAAATTATACAATATTAAAAACTTTTTTTTTGCATTTTCAGTTACCATTCTCTGTTATCGGTTCACTTAATGGAGTTCACATGTTTGGAAAACCATTTAAAACAGAAATCCTTAATACTTTGACAGATGATTATGTAGTTGCTTGGAAGGAATTTGAAGAAAGGTATAATACACATTTAAAATAATTATATAGGCATTATATATTTTAAATATTTTTAGCATTGTTCTCATTGGTTTAGCAGGAGGCTGTTCAACAGAAGTTCTTTACAAAGTACTTGATTCTATATATCATTCTTTAGTACTGATTGTTGGCATAGAAGAAATTAAAACACAAAGGAACATTGAAAGATTAAAGAGAGAACTGAGGGTGAGTTGGAAGTTTAAGTTAGTTATTAAAGATGTTTATTGTGTTTGAATTCATAAGTAACAGTGGATGTAATTACACAACGCCCAGGTCATTGTACACTTGGCTGCCAAAAAATGTTAATGACAGCCAAACTTAAAGTTAGATGAGAGAGAATGTTAATGTTACAAAATTCTCATTGTGTTTTTCTGCAAATGGTATGAGTTATATTAATAGAAATGCACTTGAAACATCAGTGAATTTTGACAAGACATTGCCTATGTTTTTTTTACAGTAAAGTATTTAATAAACAGACAGTTACTAACATAAGTGCATATTTTTTTGTAAAACTTACCCCATTATCTACAATTCCAGTTACTAATAAATTAGACATTCCTCCACTGCAAGAAAACCTTCATTCATACTCACTAGTTATAGCAGTGAAATAGTCAACAATTTTATATTTTATTTATATTAATTCACTTTTAAAAATACTGCATTTTCTCTATGGTAAACTTCAAGTTGCTGGATTTGATAGTTTTGATCATTGTTATGTATAAAATTATGCACTTTGTTCTCAATTAACGTTTATTAATTAATTGCTAGAATGCATTACAAAAATAGAGAACATCAGCATGAGTGTCTGCAGGCAGGGGCGGGAAAAGAGGCTCTTGGACTTCTACTAAATGACTTCACCCATTGAGAATTTACAATAATGTCCAACCAGAACTGATTCCAAGATAATCAAGATGTTCTAGATAACTGGTTGCCAAATTACATAAACAGGGTGCCCTTTAAGACTGAAGTGAGCTCAACTGGATCCCAGAGACAACAATTCACTAAATACTTAGTCCAGTAACTGTAACCATTTATCAAAGAGGCATCCTCATACCTGAAAAGTTGGACACACCTCATTGAAATACTTAATCAAAACTGTTTTGCAATCATATGGCATTCTTTTAAGTTTTGATGTAGAGTTATTCTTCATCAAATCTCTGTCAAACACGTCATAAAGATCAAATACATTACACTTTAAAATTTTGATGATTTAACAATGCACTGTTTAAATAATTGTATCTGCTCTATCCGAAACAATCAACATTATAAAGAGTAGAGTGAGCTCCAATGAGATCACTATGCTCACATACCTTTTCATGGAAAACTTTGTGATATAATAATATTCATGGTGGAGGTGATCCATTATCAATTACAATTCCTCAGCGTCTTAATAAAAAACAACCAAAATGAAACCCTTGGTGATACCATACATAGAAAAGCAATTCACACCAGCTGATACATACATAATAATTTTTATCACAACTCAGCGCAACTACACGTCGAGGTTAAGACTTTGGTAACCAGATCACGGAGGCTAAGTGGCAAGAATACCATCAAACGAAAATGGGCATCTCTAACAAAATGGTTTTATAGATAATAACGGATACGGAGCTTAAAGCCAAAATCAAGAACAACAAACCAGGAACATTTTACCATCGGTCTGGAAAGGAATCAGTTATCAACTACGCGTCTGACTTCGACCCTAAAACGTTTGGAACATATTGCAAAACAGATAATGGGGCGTATTCTTCTTTCAAGAATTCAAATTTTTAGATTATTATCTTTTTTAGTATCTAACACTTCTGAATGTTTTCTTAAATTATTTGACACCTATATTAACTGAAGAATAAGGCATGGAATCCAGTAGTAACCTTGTTCACATTAAACACTTTACTTTAGATTATGTTAAAGACAGTAAATAATAGAGAATTTTTTCAACAAAAAAAAATGTTTATTTACAATTTGTTTTCTATTCACTCTTTATATCAAATTCTAAATCTTATTGGATAGATCCAACTTTTTATACATACACAAAAGATTTTGTTTAAATACTTACTGGGCAAAAGTTGAAATTTATGAAATATGAACAAACAGCATTATTCTTTGGGTCAAAAAATAATTATCTATATTGTGTTTAAAATTTGTACAAAAATATCCTATTTACAGATTTGTTATCCTATTATTGACCGGCTATTAGACTCCCTTGATTGTGGAGACACAAGCAATAAACACTCATCAGATATTATAGGATATGCAGAGACCATATTGTGTCCAGAAAACCACCTCATTCAGGTAAATATAATTTATATTTTCTAAAGTTAAGTTTAGTTTATTAATCTTATAATAATAATAACAGTACCCACGAAACACTAACAGCCCTTATAAATGACGTAATTACCCACCCACACAAGATGCCTAGTTTACTTACACATGGTGCTACATACCTCTTACCAAAGGACAACCCATGTTGTGCACAGGGCCCAGCAAAGTACCGACCAATCACTTGCCTTCCAACCTTATACAAACTCATAACATCGTGCATTAATCATCGCATTTTCAAACATTGTGAATTGAATAACATAATTACTCAACAACAAAAGGGATGCGCGAAAAATTCGATGGGTTGCAAAGAACAACTGATAATTGATTCAGTTGTCTGCAATCAAGCCCACGCCAAACGACGAAATCTCTACATGGCATATGTGGACTACAAAAAGGCCTTTGATCAGTTCCACAAGATTGGCTCATTAAGGTGCTGAAACTCTATAAAGTGAATAATTGTATTATTAACTTTTTAGAATATGCCATGACGACCTGGCAAACCAAAATCTCACTGAATGAAGCCAACTGTTCGATACAAACTGACCCTATTCCAATCAGAAGGGGTATATTCCAGGGAGACTCTCTTAGCCCGCTGTGGTTCTGCCTAGCCATGAACCCTCTCTCAAACAAACTGAACTCAACTAATTTTGGGTTCAGTCTCAAACACAACAACGTACAAGCATTAAAGATAAACCATTTGTTATACATGGACGACTTAAAGTTGATAGTAGCTACAAAACAACAGCTGCATGATATGCTTAAAATAGTAGAAGGGTTCTCTAGTGACATCCATATGAAATTTGGCCTAGAGAAATGCCGAATTATTAATATAGTTAAAGGCAAAATACAGCAGGGGCACTACGAAATGGGAGATGGCACCTCAATTGAATCTATGGGGGAAGGTCATACCTTGGAATAAAGCAGGCTCAACGTATTGATCACATGACTATGAAAAAGGACCTAACAGCAGAGTTCTATAGAAGGGTAAGACGACTGTTGAAAACCAAACTAAACAGTAAAAATCTGTTTCAGGCCATTAACACCTATGTGTGTTCAGTGCTCAGTTACTCTTTCAGTATAGTTAATTGGTGCAAGACTGACATTGAACAATTACAACGAAAAGCTCGAGTTTTACTAACAAAAGCTCAAAATCACCATCCAAAGCGCTCTGTCGAACGTACAACTTTGCCACAGTATGAAGGAGGAAGAGGATGGACAGATCTAAGTAAACTATTAGATCAACAAATTTCTATTTTGCGTAGTCATTTCCAGAAACTCGCAGAATTTTCTGATCTAAGAGTCATGTGCCAGGTTGATGACTCAACACCACTGCGACTGACACAACAACATGTCCAATTACACCACCAGACCACAGATCAGAAACTGCTGAAATGGAAAGAGAAGCCCCTTCATGGAAGACATATAAATGACGTTAACCAAGATTATGTCGACAGTGCAGCGTCGAACTACTGGTTGATCTCTGGTCATATGTTCCCTGAAACGGAAGGCTTTATATTGGCAATCCAAGATCAAGTAATTCCAACTAAGAACTACGTAAAGTACATCGTTAAAGACCCTTCCATTAACAACGATAGATGCAGGTACGGTTGCCAAACATCTGAATCTATCCAGCATATCACAGGAGGTTGTCAAGCGTTCGCTGCAACTGAATACAAAGAACGACACGATGCTGTGGCAAAAATACTTCACCAGGAACTAGCACTGAAGCATGAATTATCACAGTCGGTACGATTACCATACTATAAATATAAACCAGAAGCTGTTTTAGAAAACAACAACTACTGTTGCTCACAATAGACCAGATATAGTTTTGGTAAATAAAGTCTCTCGGAAAACAACTTTAATTGACATAGCAATTCCCAACAACAATAACATAAATATCAAGCAGGCTGAGAAAATAACCAAATATAGAGATTTGGAATTTCAAATAAAGACTCAGTGGAACATGAACAACACACGAACTGTACCAATTGTTATGTCAACAAAAGGACTAGTCCCAAAACATCTATTAAACAATTTAAAATACCTCGGTCTGGACGAACATCTTTACAAACAAATGCAAAAAGTCGTCTTGTTAGGGACAGCCCGGACGGTCAGGAAATTTATGGGAAACTGCCGCCACGACTCCAACCACGGGAGGAAAACCTGGCAAGGGCTCCCACAGAGCAAAACCGTTTTGATATCTAGGATATCTGGGGAGTAGTGCACTCTATGAGTGATGCCATACATGGTATGGTCAAGTCGGATAACAATATATTATTTTATTGCTCATTAAAAAGTACAAAGGCGAAGTTTAGCCATAGGCCATTCTCACTTAACCATTCCTAAAACTAACTACTAACTAGACTTATATATACATATATATGTACCTTACATGCATATTCTGGGACCAGTTGTACGCATGAGTATATGGACACATACACACACATATACATAAAAATGTACATACATATATACACAATTATATACACATAAGTATATCATTTTTCTGGTGCATTAATCCACTCTAACAAAAATTAATATACCTAGATATAAAAACTTAATTATATAAACGTTGTATAAAAATAAAGAATTTATCAGATTAACACAAGCATTAGTAAATCTTTTTTAAAACTGATTCTGAATGATTTGTTGAATATAGGGTGTTTTAGAGTAATATTCATGGAATTAAATAGTTTCACAGCATTAAAAGAAAATGACCGTCGATATAGGGAAGTTTGATGTTGGGGCGTTCTAAGTGAATCTTTATGTCTTGTGTTCACCTGACGTATATCGTTCAACTGAACTAGTTTTCTCGAAAGGTAGAAAGGTGCTGAGGATTCCATAACTCGTTTTAAGAAATAAATGAAGTTGTGTTTAAACATTGACCCAGTTCTTAGCCATTTTAATTCCACTATGATTGGGGAAACATGATCATATCTCCTTAAGTTTGCCACAAGCCTACAGCAACTGTTTTGAATTTTTTAAATTCTGTATGTTGTAATTTGATCTAGGCGTGTTAAATATATAATGTTGCAGTATGATAACTTTGACAAAATGAAAGTTTCACACAATCTCTTTTTCACATGTTTCGTCATAAGATGTCGGCTAACATAAAGAAGTTTCACTCTGTAGTAACAACACTGGATTAGTTCAGTAGAGTGTTCGATGAATCTAAGGTTAGTCCTAAATTTTTTGCAGTTGCAGTAAATTGGATTGTTTCATTTGCGACTGTTATATAAGTTTTTTCTTGGAATAAAATAATAGTGACTTTGTTTTTGAACAATTTAGTTTAAGCCCATGTTTCAATGCATACATATGGAGGCTTTTTAGGTCTTTATTAATTGATATTGAAGCTTTTTCATACTCTGGTGGGTGAAAGCTGTGGTAAATTTGGGTGTCATTAGCAAAACATTGAATGTTACATTCAGTTATGATGTTAGGTACTTCTGTGGTGTAAATTAGGTAAAGAACCGGACCTAATACGGAGCCTTGTGGTACTCCTGAAGAAATAGACTTTGTAGACGAGATGTTGTTTCCTACCCTTACCAATTGTTTCCTTTCTTTTAAGTAACACTCTATCCACCTCAAAGACTGGATGTCAAATCCTATATATTTACATTTGCTGATTAAGAGATCGTGGTTGATTGTGTCAAATGCCTTACTGAAGTCCTCCAAAGTTAAAACACTAGCCAATCCTCTATCACTTGCTGTAATGATGTCATCAGTGATACGGCACAGAGCTGTAGTTGTGCTATGTCCTGTCTTAAAGCCAGACTGATATACGGAGAGTAGGTCATTGCTTTTTAAATAAGTATTCACTTGAAAATATATTACTTTTTCCAAAATTTTCGAAAACAATGAAAGTAGACTGATAGGCATTAAGTCACTTATATCTTTAGGATTAGGTACCTTAGGAAGTCGCACAATCACAGCTGTTTTCCAGCAGTTTGGGAAATAGCCACACTCAAGACAGCTAATTACTATATGAAGTATATAGATACCAACAATGGAAAAACTTAGGATCACAATATGGAGTGATATTCCGTCAATACAGCTAGCATCTATACTATTATAAAATTGTAAGTTTGTTTGTTTGTTTGTATGTTTGTTTGTATGTTTGTTTGTTTGTTTGTTTGTTCGGGCATCACGTAAGAACTACTGAACTGATTTTGCTGAATCTTTTTTTGTTGCGAAGCCTATAGTTTGACTTAAAGACATTTTATCTCTCTAACTTGACATAAAAGGTAGATATAGAGAAAAAACTTCTACCATGTTGGGTAATTTTATTACTCAATTGGCTCCACCGCATGCACAAAATATTAGATACTGGCATCAGCTTAGCTTTTATTTAAAATTCGGAATGTGCAAATGTAAAATGTTTCGATTTAACAAAAATCAACATATATCGAGGGTAATTTTACAGGGTGTTCTGTATATAGGAAACTTAGAGCGGAGTAGAATTACATGGATTTAAAAAATCTAAAAAAAGTTATATTTGGTATCCTATAAACAGCTGGATATATACGATGTGGTTGGAAATAAGGGGGAGTGAAATTAATTATACGGGGTGGTCCAAAAAAGTTATATTGAGTACACCATAAACATTTACATATAACAAGTCGAAAAAGGGTAGAATATCTATACAGTGAATAAAAAAACTTAAAAAATGTATTAGGTAAGCAGTTAGGATCTTTGAATTATTATGAAATGGGTTAAAGAAATGTTAGAAGCCGTTGTTTCTACAGGGTGTTTGAAATATAAGATGGAGTGGAATTATAGTTTATGTTGTGGTTAAAAACTTGTTTTATATCCACAAGTAGTTACATATATAGGATGGTTGAAATATGTAGCTGAGTATAATTACAGCTATACAAAAATATTTTAAAGTAATGATATGATCTGCGAGCTGTTCCATTTACCGGATGGTTGAAATATTGGGTGGAGTAGGGTTCTAAGGATACAGGTTCGAACAAAAATGTTATATTTGGTGGCAAATAAGTAGTTGCATATAAAAGGTTGTTGAAATATAGGGTGGCTTACAGTTAGAATTATACAGGATGGGTAAAAAATGCTAGAAAAATTTTGTTATATAGCACTTGCATATATAGAGTACCTGAAATATGGTGCGCAGTAAAGTTATAGTTATAGTGTCATTCAAACAAGGTTAGAAAAAGTTGTAAATGAAGGGTGATTTAAATGTAGTGTGGAGAGAAATTATACTTTAATTTATCTTGAAAAAAATATAAGGGAAAAATGTGAAATAGCGTAGTTCATAATAAGTTCCAAAGATAGGATAGTTGAAACATAGGGTGAAGAAGTGTTATGATAATTATTTAAAAAATGTTATATTGGTTGACCAATAAGCAGTAGCGTATACAGGGTAGTTGTAATACATACAAGGTGATTCAAAAACATGCTGAACCAAATTGTTATTTTCAGTGCCCCAATAGCAGTTGCGGTTTTGGTGAAATATGTTTGGCATTGATGGATTTATAGTTATACAGGGTGGTAGAAAAAATGTTATACTGGGTGGCCAATAAGTAGTTGCAAATACAAGGTGATTGAAATAGAGGGTGGAGTAGATTTATAGTCAAACAGGCTGGATATATTTTTTTGTAGGATAGAACATGAGCAATATCTGAAACATGGATCGACGTAAAATTATAGTTCATACAGTGTGATTAGAAGTATTTAAAAATTTTATATTTGGTTGCCCCTAAGCAGATGCACATACAGGGTGGTTGAAATATTTTGTAGAGTAAAATTATGGTTATACAGGGTGGTTAAAAAATAAGTTGTAATGTTTGCCAAATTGGCAGCGGTGTATACAGCATGGTTTCTTTCAATGGTATATGGAAGTAGAGTTAGTTATACAAAGCAGTTAAACATTTTTTAGAATAAAATTGTTATACAGGGTGGCCAATAAGCAGTTGCAGTTTGGGTCAGGGTTTAAAGAGAAGTTTGGAGTTAGGGTGCAAAACTGTGTTTTTATATTTGTGGCTCACGAATGATGTGGATCCCCATCATTTCCATTAGGATGAATCAAAAAAGTTAAAAAAAATTGTTATATAGGGTAGACCATTCTACTATAGGGAATATCTGAAATATGGGGAGAAGCAAGATTATAGTTGTAGATTGTGTAACACAATGTTAGAAAAAGCTCATATAAAGGTTGATTAATATATATACTAAAGAGGAATTTTACTTTTAAAGGTGGTTAAAAAAATATCAGAAATAATTGTTATACAGGGTACACCATAAGCAGTTGCATAGCTGAAATATAGGTTAGGGAAAAGTTATTAGTCAGGTGTTCAAAAAATTATAATACAGCAGCATATACAGAATGGTTGCAATATAGGGTGAAGTAGAGTTACAGTTATTCAAGGTAATTCAAAAAATAGTTATGTAGGGTGGCCCATAAGTACTTGCAGTTTGGGTGAAAAATATTCGGGATTGGTGGATTTAAGGTTAAGTAGGGTGGTTCAAACAAGTTTTTAGGGTTCCGTATATACAATATACGGATACCCTTATAATATCATTCCGGATTTCTGCCTGTGTCACATCACAGCCATTTTCTCCTAAACTACTGGACGGAAGAGGTTGAAATTTGGTATCAAAGTATAGTTTGGTGACCCAATCAGGAGTACATATCGTAAAAGAAAAAAAATTGATTTTAGGGGTACTTCTGGGGGGGAAAAAAAAAAAAATCGACCGTTCCCCCCCCCTGATCTCTGAAACTACTGAGCCTAAAATTTTGAAAAAAATAAGAAATATAGAACGTTGCCCGAACTTTACAGGAAAAATAAGGAGAAACCATTAATATTAATTTTCGGGGGCAAATTATAGAATTAAATAAAAATTTAAAAATAAAAAAATTCAAACCATAATGTAATATATCAAATGAAAGGTCTCATTCTGAGGAACACAAATATATTTTTTTCATATTTAAAAAAATATATATATTTAAAAAGATATTAACGAAAATATACCAAAATTTACCCATTCCCCCCCCCCTTATCTCCGAAACTATAAAACGTAAAGTTTTGAAAAAAATAGATTTATAGGTTCTGACCTGAAGTTTACTGGAAAAATAAGAAGAAACTCTACTTTTAATTTTGGGGGGCAAATTACAGAATTAAATGGAAAATATAAAATTAAAATTGTTTCTAACCCATCATGTTATATATCAAATGAAAGAGCTCATTACGACGAAAACAAATATATTTTTTCATATTTTTAAACTAAATTAATTAAATGATATTAACAAAAATATAAAAAAATTTACCCATTCCCCTCCCCCCCTTATCTCCGAAACCATAAGCTGGAAAATTTTGAAAAAAAAATGGAGGTATAGCCCCTCACCTGAACTTTACTGGAAAAATAAGGAGATACTCCTAATATTTATTTTGGGGGGCAAATTATAGAATTAAATGGAAAATTAAAATTAAATTGTTTCTAACCCATCATGTTATATGTCAAATGAAAGGGCTCATTATGACGAAAACAAATATATTTTTTTCATATTTTTAAAATAAATTAATTAAAAGATATTAACAAAAATATAAAAAAATTTACCCTTCCCCCCACCCTATCTCCGAAACCATAAGCTGGAAAATTTTGAAAAAAGAATAGAGGTATAGCCCCTCACCTGAATCTTTACTGGAAAAATAAGGAAAAATCCCTAATATTTTTTTTAGGGGCAAATTATAGAATTAAATGAAAAATAAAAAATTATAATTGTTTCTAACGGGTAATGTAATATATCAAATCCCAGGGCTCATTATGACGAATACAAAAATATTTTTTTAATTGTTTTAAAATATATTAAAAAAATATTTAAAAAAATTACCCATTCTCCCCGTTATTAACCAAACTCTAAGACCTCATGATTTTGTTGAAAAATATGAAAAAAATCCCTAATTTTATTATTTGGCCTTCAAATAATAGAATTAAACGGAAAATAAATTATTAGAAAACCCCCATAGTAATTTTAGGGACAAATTATTCATTTAAATGGAAAATAAAGATTCAATTTTCAAACGCATCATGTAATATATCAGATAAAAGGCTCATTATGTGAATTACAAATATATCATATTTTTAAATCATTTGTATAAAAGATATTAACAAAAATATTAAACATCGACTTAATTCCCACTTTAGAAACTGCACTATTTAAATTTTGAAAAATATATTTTATTTATATTTTTAAATAACTTGAATAACATATTTAATAATTTATAATTTAAACTTTGACCTATTTTGCCCTTTTTCTTCTATCTACAGAGCCTCAAAACTCAGACAGTAGATTATAAAAGGCATCTCTGAAAGTTTATTAGTAAAATAAAACTCTAATGTTACTTTTTGGGGGCCAAATTAGAAAATTAAATACATGTGTATTGTGATAAAAATCAAGCGAATCCTAAAGCAGATAAAATAAAAAGTCTATGTGTGGAAAAACAAAGTGTATATTTTTTATAAATTTAAAACGTTTCCTTTAAAAGATATTAGGGTAAATATAAGAAAATGCACTCATTCCCTGCTTGTCTGAAACTGGAATATTCGAATCTTGAAGGTGGTACGGAACCCTAAGTATGCGAGTCCAACTCGCACTTGACCAAATTATTTTATATAGGATAACCCATATATTTCACAAGTTATTTCTTTTTGCGAAGGCTTGAACATTCCGTACGCAGGTGAAACCGCGGGTAACGGGTGGTGCTATTATAAAATTGTAGTTAGTGGGTAACGGCTAGTTACATATAAAACTACGTATTACTTTAGTAAGTTCATAAATATCTATTAATTTTAACTGGCAGTTGTTCGTTATTTTGTTATTTTGATAGAAGTTTGCATATTGCAAGCAATCCGAATTGTTATCTGTATATCACTTTAGTTATTTACTTTATTCACATCCAGAAGATGTTCAGAAATATAGGTTGATTTACTTTCTTGGATTTTAAAGTTTTTTAAAGCTTTATAAAATTTAGATGAATTTTGAGCATGATACAACAATTTCAAATATGCAGCTTTCTCTCTGAGGACAGATGCTTTAGCAAAATTTCTCATTTCTTTGTAATGAGCATTATTATTTTGAATATGATTTAGGGCTTTGTTTCGTTCCTTTAAAATAAGCTTAAGGTTTTCTGTTAGCCATGGCGCCGGAGGTTTGCTTACTCTAACTATTTTTATAGGGGCATGGTTGTTTATTATTCTTAACAAGTTTTATGTCTGTCAGAAAGCTAACTTTTTTGTCAATGCAACGTGTAGTGAATTAGGTTAAGTGGACTGTAGTTTTGTGTGGTTCTATTTTGATAAAAAACTCAATTGCCCTTCATAAGAAAACTCTTACCTTGTCTACGAGTTAGATCTAGTAAAAGCCTTGGGAAATCTGCCATCCATGTATTTGTCTGCATTCGACGCGGGTAGCCGGACTTAACCCTGGGTTTTTAGGCACAACTAAAGTTTATGTTATTGGGCATTGCGCACTCACGAGGGGGTTTACAATAAGTGAGTAATAGCTGCACATGCACTTTGGGGTTGCACTAGCGAGCACATAGGGGTACGTTTTTTCCTTGAGAGTTTCTAGTGAGATCCGTACTGGACGAGAGGCAAACAGCGAGTTTTCTTTTTTTTACTGCGATTGCGCTTAAGGCAGAGTTTTTTCCAAGCAATTGAGAATATACATATGTAAATATAAAGGCTGTCTCTTTTAAACCCAAAAAAGATAGGGTGTTCTGAACACAACGAATATAAAGAATATTTGACCAATCATAAGAAGCAAGTTCTTGAAGGAAAAGTTCGACATTAAAATTCTGTTAATCTCGATTGTTCTTTTGAATGTATTCAAAGAAATTTTGCAATACACTGCCATGTGATCTATTGACACAGCTTACGAAAATGGGATCTAATAAATTAGCAGTACTCTCAGTTATAAGTGTAGGTTCTTTTAAAATCTGGTCTAGACCGTATAACTGGAAACAATTCGTTGTTCTATTTGGACTTAGAAAGTTAATATTGAAGTCACCCATTACGATTATGTTATCGTATGTGGGTGTTACATGGGATAACACATCGTCGATTATACTTAGGAAGGATTCTATGCTACTATTAGGTGGCCGATATACAACCTCCACTAGAACATTGCTTCGACCGATTGTAATATCTAACCACATCATTTCAACTACCTCTGTCTCGTAGTCGGGTACGATCACAGTTGCAGCTAGAAAGCAGTTTCTTACGAAAACCCCTACACCTCCTCCTCTGGTACACCTGTCAAAGTAATAAAATGAGAAATCATCAACACTTATCAAGTGAGAAGGAGTAGAAGGAGACAACTAAGTTTCAGTTACCGCCAACACATCATGTTCTTTACTTGTAATTAAGTAAGATAAATCCATTATAGAAGGTAATAAAGACCTTGTGTTTAGATGACCGACCTTCAACAAATTATCCCCTGTGTTAACCATAATTAATTCTTATTATTTAATATAGTTACATAGTTATTATAAACTGGGCATTCACTATCATCACAAGCATGATCCGTTGGTAAATCTTTCTTATTAGTCTTATTATAATTTAAACAATTAACGCACTTTTTGTCCCTAGATGTACAGTTTTTCTTTTCATGATTTCCACTGCATCTCTTACAAACCTGATCTAACCTACAATCTTTACTGAGGTGGCCATAGCCGCAGCACTTAAGGCATTTCTTGATATGAAGATGGTCTATCACTTTTGATTTTTTCCAGCCAATGAAGAGATAACCGCTTCTCAGAATGTTAGTCCGTAGAGCGGGCGAGACTTCAATTACAAGATTAATATCTTTGTAGTAATTAAGTTTTGTAACCAGCTGGATATCTTCCTCCGAACCAACTAAAAGAGTGACAATATTTCTAATTATATTTGCATCGGTATCCAGCCCATCTAAGTCAACAGATTTGATCAGGAATCTTGGATTTAGCTTTTTTGTTTCAAAAATGTGATATTTTGAACTTAGAATAGTGGACACACTTTTTTTAAAAGCTTCCAGAGAACTTTTAATATTACATTGGTTAGTTATTCCTTTCTTCGTTTCTCTTATATTATTAACACAGAATTTCAAATTTTCAGGATTAGCATATCTTTTCACATCAGATAAAATATCTTTGCTTGTAAGAGATTTATTTGGAGCTGTTATAAAGTCGGATATTTCATCACGTTAATTTTTTGATTTGGCGACATAGCTGTACTTCCGTTGGCCTGTGACGGTGCTCTGCTGAATATTCTTGTTATTCCCAAGTTGAGGATGTGCACCATGATTTGGCATATTGTTCAGAATAGTTTTTTCTAATTGATTTGTATATTCAAGGTCTGACTGATATAAGCTTATCAGCAAGCAGTTTTTCCCTCTTAAGGCACTCCACTTCTTTGTGCAGAATACAACTTTCAAATTGTTATTCCCGAAGGTTTGCAGACAACTTATCCTTGCATTCATCACAGAACCAGAATACGTTATCGGATTCACTAATAATTCTTATCCAGGAATTAAAATTAAAATTATACAACTAATATACACGTTCACTTTTCTAGAACTGTTATTTACATCAAATTATACAGAACAGCTGATTAACAATAACATTACAATATACGCTCGTCGTCGCTGACTTGCGATGGTGGGCTGGGAAAATTCTCGTACAATCACTCATCAATACTACAGCTGCGAGCCATTTCGAGAACAATTTTTTCCTAGAAGCGATCGGTGTCCTGCTGGAATGAAACCAGGGCCGGTTTAAAGAAATTTCGTTACACCGCCCCCTTTAATTCTGATCGTCCCGGTCAGAAATATCCTCTCCATGGTAGGGAGCAAGTCGATCTAAATGGACCACCTTCAACTTAGCCCTGGGGTTTTAACGGATCCGATCCGGTAGACGACGTCATTAAGCCTCTTGACCACCTCGTATGGACCATCCCAGGCGGGTGTAAGCTTTGGGGATTTACCCTTGGTCCGTTGGGGGTTGTACAGCCAGACTTTGTCCCTCTCTTGGAACCCGACTGAATTGGCCTTGAGGTCGTACCGCGTCTTCATCCGGTCACTGGTGGCCAACATCTGCGTTCGGGCTAATTCGTGTATTGCCAGCATGTTATGTCGGAGCTGGTCGGCATAATCGTCGATGTCTTGGGAAGGTTCTTCGGGGGAGCCAAAAGCCAAATCGCAGGGTAATCGCAGCCGCTTTCCGAATAGGACCCTGACTGGAGTCAGACCTATACTATTATGTACGGCAGAGCGATATGCCAACAGGAATAGGGGAATATCCCCAACACCGTGCAGACCTTCTGGAATACATTCGATTCGAAGTTACGCCCCTGGTCTGAATGTAGTTCCATCGGAACGCCAAACCTGCTGAATAGTTGTTCTACTAACACCGTCGCTACCGTGGTTGCCTCTTGGTTGGGTATCGCATATGCCTCGGGCCATTTGCTGAAGTAATCCATTGCGACCAGAATGTATTTGTTCCCCCTCTCAGACTCGGGAAACGGACCGGCGACATCGATGGCAATTTTCTCAAATGGGACGCCCACATTGTACTGCTGCATTCTGCCCTTGGTCAGGGTTTTCGGACCATTACTGGTTGCACAGGTGTCACATTTCCGGCACCAAGCTCTGACGTCTTCAAAGTAATTTACCCAGTAGTATCGCTGGCGAACTTTGTCTAGGGTTTTGTTCATGCCCAGATGGCCCTCGGTAATCTCATCATGTACTTCAGTCAGGATGGCCTGGTACCTTCTTCTTAGGAACTACCAGTTGGGACTTCTCGGTCGTCGGTGCTTTCCCAAACTCGCTTGAGCATTCCATTCTCTACTCTTAGAGAGTCCCATTGGGCCCATAACGATTTCAGCACGCCCGAGTATCTAGCTGCCTCGTCCCATCGTGGCCTGGGTGCCCCTCTCGTTTTGAGTGACAAGATTGTTTCGATGCCTGGATCAGCGATTTGGTCCTGGATGCACTGTTCCGTTGTCCAGTCTTCATTGGCCTGCACTCGGATCTGTCTGATGGAGATACCCTCTCTCTGTTCCGTCTTCAGACAATTTAAGGGCGGCATGATCTGCCCGGATTAAGAAATGACGACCATAGAGGTATTTGTGGAAATGGTCTACAGCCCTTATTATTGCAAGAAGTTCTTTTCTGGTGACGCAATAATTTCTTTCCGGTTTCGAGAATCCACGGTTGTAGTACTCGATCACCCTCTCTTCACCATCTTGCACCTGGGATAGGACGGCCCCCAAACATGTGTTGCTGGCGTCGGTGTCTAAAATGAACTTACAGGACTGTGTAGGAAAGGCTAAAATTGGGCTAGAACATAGTGCTGCCTTCAGTCGTCTGAATGATGTTTCGCAATCCTGATTCCAACCGAAGGTCTCTTTCTCAGTGGTCTGCCGATGTAGGGGCGCGGCAGTGGTGGCAAATCCCTCAACAAATCGCCTGTAGTAGGGAATAGAGGCCCAAGAAGCTTCGGAGATGCTTGTCTCTTGGGACTGGCCAAACACGGATGGCTTCTATCTTTTCCTCGTTGGTGCGGATTCCTGACTCGGAAACGACATGGCCCAAAAACTCTTCTCTTCTTTTTGGAACATGAAACACTTCTTCGGGTTGAGTTTCAGGTTGGCATTATTAATTCTGGAGAATACTTCGTCCAGGTTCTTCAGATGGTCGTCGAATGTCTGCCCCATGACTAGAATGTCGTCGATGTATACTAAGCACGTCCTCCATGTTAACGCGCTCAGTACATACTCCATTAGCCTCTCAAATGTAGCGGGTGCATTACATAACCCAAAGGGCATGACCGTGAACTGAAACAGCCCTTTACCGGTGGAGAACGCTGTCTTCTCTCTGTCGTTTGCGTGTAGACCAACCTGCCAATATCCACTTTTTATGTCTAGTGTGGAGAACCAACGGGAGCCTGATAGTGTGGTCAGAGTGTCATCGATTCGGGTTAGTGGATAACTGTCTTTCTTCGTGACATTATTCAACTTTCTGTAATCCACGCAAAATAACTCCATTTTGTAACATGGACTCGATGTTTTCCTCAACTGCCTGTTGTTGCCCCAATGGTAGTCGTCTAGTTGGTATTCTGATGGGTTGAGCTTTTCCGGTATCTATTCGATGCTGGATGATGTTCGTGCGACCGGTGGTTCCATTTTGACTGTTAAAAAGTCTCTCCGTAACCTCCTGGACTATTTTTTTTTGTAGTTTCGTCCATTTTTTCCATGCTACGGGTTTCCATAAATCAAATTATGTTAAAAATTTGCCAGTGCTTTGTGATAAATTGCTTGGCTTTCTTCTGGTTATCTGGTATCAGGTGTGTCAAATGGTCACCAAACTGTTGTAGGAACTCTTTAATGGGCCCTGTCTCCTTCACCGACCTCTGGTACTCTTCTTCGCAATTGATGATGGTCTCTTCTGACTCGAAACAAGATATATCTTGACCATTGGTAATTCTGATGTCGTGGTTGGACAAATTCATGACTAATTGGTATATCTCGTCCGGTTTTAAATATAGCCCGTCCAACTAAGTAGTCATGAGCTGAGTATACGGGCTCCACCATTCCAAGCAGCTCCCAGGATGGCTGTCTAGCTGCCCATGAATAATCTGTTCCGTTCGACCGGGAATTCTCTCTACGGTCACGTTTTCAAATTGACGTTTATACATGGGCCAAGATCAACTGTCATCAAATGTGGGTGGTTTGCTAACGGAACCTTTGGTACTCATGGTGTGCTGGTATTTTCCTCGCTGTAAGTCGTGCTGCATTTTTTTAATTTCTGTTTCTACCTTGTTTTGGATGGCACTGATTATATCTTGAACTGTGTTTTGAATAGAACTGATTTCAAACTTTACCTGGCTTTGGATGGAATCGAGGTCATCTACTCTGGTTTCAAGAGTGTCCACGGTATTTTTTATGGTCTTAATGTCATCATTTATTTCTTTTATGTCTGACTCAACTATTTGCATTCTGTAATTAACTGTTTCATTAAATTGTGCTACTATTTGCATTAATTGTTCAAATTGCAGTTGTCTTTTCTCTTCAGTTTCGTGTCGTTTTAATTCAATTTGACTTTGTTTCTCTTCAAATACTTTAAAATCATTTTGTCTCTGTTCATATAATAATTTAAATTCATTTTGTCTTGTTAATCCAAATTTCGAGGATAATCCCTCAATTAAATTTTGTTGTTTTTCTTCCATGACAGTGACAAGATTTTCTAATTCTATTTTACGTTTTTCATCAAAAGATTTTACTAACCTTTGTTGAATTTCTTCCTGATGTTGTTTCTCCTTCTTGTCACGTTTTTCTAGAATCTGGGCTATTTTTTCGTCTAGTCCCTCCGTAACCTGCTGGACTATTTTTTTGGTAGTTTCGTCCAGTTTTTCCATGCTACGGGTTTCCATAAATCAAATTACGATTTTAACTGCACTTAATCTTGCACTTCTGATCCCCAAATTGTTATATAATCCGTGGGTTCTATTAAAATTATACAAATAATATACACTTTCACTTTTCTAGAACTTTTATTTACATCAAATTATACAGAACAGCTGATTGACAATAACATTACAATATACGCTCGTCATCGCTGTCTAACTGACTTGCGATGGTGGCTGCTTCCTTTTAAAACCAGCATCGAAAATTCTCGTACAATCAATCATCAATCCTACAGCTGCTGATCCATTTCGAGAACAATTTTTTCATAGAAGCGATTGGTGTCGTGCTGGAATGAAACCAGGGCCGGCTTAAAGAAATTTCGTTACAATATTTTTTGTTTCCACAGACCGCATTATATTGACTTGGTTATAACTATGAAATTATCTTTGCAAATTACACATACATTAACATCAGGAGCCATCTGGACGATTATAACCCACTAGTCTGCTATGCAGTTGAGCCGACACTAGTGAGAAAGGTGAAAAAAACTATCTTTTTGTTTTAAGGAATTACTGATGTTTGCTTATAAACCGATCTAAACAGAGCAATTTAAACACTGTGAAACTATTTATCAGGTTTCACTAATATCAGCTTGATAGTAGTAAACACTATTGTATTTGAAATTTTACTCAAAAGTAATAAAAAATGCGCACTTTACTAAGTTTTGGAGATTTTAATCACTAGCATGGTAAATTTTAACTCATTATCAGTTATAAATACAAATGTAAACTATGAACAAATTGATTTAAACCAAACTAATTTGACAACTCATATTTAATTAACAAATTATGGACACCCCAGATTCATAAATGCCATTCGATCTGTGCATATTTATCGCATCTATCAGACTTTTTCATTGATCCATTTCTGAACATAGGCCTCCCTTTATATTAATCGGTTTAGAGTTTCCGTATAGATACACAGCGTTGTTATACATATTCGTCAAGGATCATTGCATATCAGTGGTCTATTCTTCATAATTGCTGGATATATTCTGTTGTGGCGAAAGCTTTTTTAAGTTCATTGCATTCATTTTAAATTAGCATTTTCATTGTCAATAGGTGTTCGCTTGTGCTCTTCTAAAACATCTGGTATGTATTATGTGATTTGTAATAACTGCAGAGAATGTTTTATATACAGGGCTTTCATTTCAAAACGAATAACTTTTAAAATATCTTGAAAATATAACAACAAAAAACACGTTAAATATATTTCCGGGGGGGGGGTTACATTTTACACGTATCGGTCACTCTGCAGTTTCAACTCCTAAGCGGGGGTGAATATCACTTCTACAAGTTTAAATACAAAGGGATATCATTTGATTCCTCTTTTTAAGTCTCTTTTTGTAAATCTTTTGTCACATCATTTTTTTAATCAGATTATTTTTACAGATTAATGCCATTTTATACATTCAAATTAAAATAATTATTATTTACATTGTATTTACATCCCGACTTAACCATACAATGTATGGCATCACACTCCCTCTAAGGCACGCCATGAGCGCCTTTAGGGGAAAATTCACTAAACCCCAGATATCCTAGAAAAAGTTTAGCTCTGTGGGAGCCCTTGCCAGGTTTTCAGGCCCGTGGTTGGAGTCGTGGCGGCAGTTTCCCATGAATTTTATGACCGTCCGGGCTGTTCCTAACAGGACGGCTTTTTGCATTTGTTTATAAAGATGTTCGTCCAGACCTAGGAATTTTAAATTGTTTAATAGATGTTTTGGGACTAGTCCTGTTGTTGACATAACAATTGGTACAGTTCGTGTGTTGTTCATGTGCCACTGAGTCTTTATTTGAAATTCCAAATCTCTGTATTTGGTTATTTTCTCAGCCTGCTTGATATTTATATTATTGTTGTTAGGAATTGCTATATCAATTAAAGTTGTTTTCCGAGAGACTTTATCTACCAAAACTATATCTGGTCTATTGTGAGCAACAGTTCGATCGGTCAGTATAGTGCGGTCCCAGTACAGCTTGTAGTTGTTATTTTCTAAAACAGATTCTGGTTTGTATTTATAGTATGGTAATCTTACCGACTGTGATAATTCAAGTTTCAGTGCTAGTTCCTGGTGAAGTATTTTTGCCACAGCATCGTGTCGTTCTTTGTATTCAGTTGCAGCACTTGAAAACCTCCTCTGATATGCTGGATAGATTCAGATGTACCTGCATCTGTCGTTGTTAATAGAAGGGTCTTTAACGATGTACTTTAGGTAGTTCTTAGTTGGAATTACTTGATCTTGGATTGCCAATATAAAGCCTTCCGTTTCAGAAAACATATGACCAGAGATCAACCAGTAGTTCGACGCTGCACTGTCGACATAATCTTGGTTGACGTCATTTATATGTCTTCCATGAAGGGGCTTCTCTTTCCATTTCAGTAGTTTCTGATCTGTGGTCTGGTGGTGTAATTGGACATGTTGTTGTATCAGTCGCAGTGGTGTTGAGTCATCGACCTGGCACATGACTCTGTGTGGATCAGAAAATTCTGCGAGTTTCTGGAAATGACTACGCAAAATAGAAATTTGTTGATCCAATAGTTTGCTTAGATCTGTCTGTTCCTCCTTCATACCGTGGCAAACTTGTACGTTCGACAGAGCTCTTTGGATGATGATTTTCAGCTTTTTTTAGTAAAACTCGAACTTTTCGTTGTAATTGTTCAATGTCAGTCTGCACCAATTAACTATACCGAAAGAATAAGTGAGCACTGAACACGCATAGGTGTTAATAGCCTGAAACAGATTTTTACTGTTTAGTTTGGTTTTCAACAGTCGTCTTACCCTTCTATAAAACTCTGCTGTTAGGTCCTTTTTCATAGTCAAGTGATCAATACGTTGAGCCTGCTTTATTCCAAGGTATTTATAAGTATGACCTCCCCCAAAGATTCAGTTGAGGTGCTATCTCCCATTTCGAAGTAGCCCTGCTGTATTTTGCCTTTAACTATATTAATAATTCGGCATTTGTCTAGGCCAAATTTCATATGGATGTCACTAGAGAACCCTTATACTATTTTAAGCATATCATGCAACTGTTGTTTCGTAACTGTCATCAACTTTAAGTCGTCCATGTATAACAAATGGTTTATCTTCAATGCTTGTACGTTGTTGTGTTTGATACTGAACCCAAAATTAGTCGAGTTCAGTTTGTTTATGGGTTTATGGCACGGCAGAACCACAGCGGGCTAAGAGAGTCTCCCTGGAATATACCCCTTTTGATTGGAATAGGGTCAGTTTGTATCGAACAGTTGGCTTCATTCAGTGAGATTTTGGTTTGCCAGGTGGACATGGCATATTCTAAAAAGTTAATAATACAATTATTCACTTTATAGAGTTTCAGTACCTTAATGAGCCAATCATGTGGAACTGAATCAAAGCCATTTTTATAGTCCACATATGCTATGTAGAGATTTCATCGTTTGGCGTGCGAGTTATATGAATTAAATTGTTTATTGCTTATTAATAATGTTTGCGTCACGTTGAAATAAACGCTGACGCCTTTTGTATTCTTTATGCGAAAGATTGTATTTGAGATCATTCTAAGCTTAACCATTGTTCGATGTTCACGTAATTTTGTTTGTTGTTTTTTGGAAAATAAAGTTTTTGAAATTTTTTAAAAACTAATTTTAAACAAGAAATAACTTAACTTGCGCTTGAATGCAGATAATGGAATCAATTATCAGTTGTTCTTTACAGCCCGTCGAATTTTTCGCGCATCCCTTTTGTTGTTGAGTAATTATGTTGTTCAGCTCACAATGTTTGAAAATACGATGATTAATGCACGATGTTATGAGTTTGTATAAGGTTGGAAGGCAAGTGATTGATACTTTGCTGGGTCCTGTGCACATAGGTTGTCCTTTGGTAAGAGGTATGTAGCACCATGCGTAAGAAAACTAGGCATCTTGTGTGGGTAGGTAATTACGTCATTTATAAGGGCTGTTAGTGTTTCGTGGGTTGCGAACAATTTCTTTATCCAGTAATTTTGTACACCATCTGGTCCTGGTGCTTTCTAGTTATGGAAGTGCTTCATTATGTTGGATGTGTCTTCCGTTGTAAATGGTTGGTGTTGTATGGCATCACAGTTCTGAAATGCAGCCGCCTCCTCATTAATCCAGCTGGCTCTGGAGTTATAGGAGATTGTTGTGGAAAGCTGTGTTTTCCAGAATTTCTCGACGTCTGTTTTACTGGGGTAACTAGGGGCTTCATTATTGTTGGTGTTGTTAAATTTTCTATAAAACACCCTTTTCTTGTCGGAAAAGGGTGTTGTCTAGTTTCCGTTGGTTACTGGTTTTGTACCTTCTCAATCGACTTGTGTAAACGGAGAGCTTTTGTCGTAGACCATACACTGCTGAGATGTGATGTTTTCTCCATCCCACTGGGAGTGTATTCGGTTATTGTCCATGATGGTCTTGACAAGCCTTTCGATTCTGTTATTCCTGACCCCTCGTTGGTACTCGGTCAGTTTTCCAATCTTTCCGAGATTGATTTTCTATTCAAGTCTTCTTTGCCAAGGTGGTATTCGAGGTGTTTGTCTAAATTGGGGAGGCTCTTGCTTTGGTCTTACTGCGACCCCAATTGTTCTGCAGATGGAAGTTGCAGCACAGTAGATGATTGTGTGTAGCGACTCTAATGTATTAGCCCCTAAAACATAATATGGCAAACAAATTTATCTAATTTGTTCATAGCCTGCAAGACGATACCCAGTTTGTTAGAAGATCTTAGTTTGGGAAGAGCTGGTTTAGTCAGTGGATCTGTTCCACTATACTCTATAAGAGCTCCTTCCAATTCTGGTTGGATCTTCTCAACCAGGTCAGCGTTGTTTGGCTGTTTTTGTTGTAGTTCTTGAGTCTCGTCCGCTCTTTGTGCCAAAGGTGTTTCAGGCTCTGGATCGATTGTATTTCGACCAAATAGTTCGCGCTCCACTTCGCTCTTTATTCTGTCCAGTTGTTCAGGCGAAATAAGGCCATTTCACAATATGACACGATATTGATCTGCGACTGTCTGTTCAGTAACTTGAAGTTCTGGGTACTCACGACAGAACTCTTGATGGAGTATTTGGCGATATCCAGTCTTGTCCTGGACAAGGTTCGTAATTCTGTAAAACGTGCGCATTATAAATTCATTCATGGCGCCAGTCCATTTCATGCGCTCTCTTTTCAGTCCCGCTTGAGTGAGCGCTGGATGGTGATCCTGCGCAACACTTTCTGCGGGTGATGATGGTAGTTGTGACTGTATTGATGAGTGTTGTTGTGGTTCTTCTGGTTCTTGGGCTGTAGCTCTTTGGACGGCAGGGGCCAGCCTCCGAGGCATCTACTCCGTAGCTCCATTTTCATGTGTGGTGTCACCAATTGACCCTGGTGACCCAGGTAACTCGGACCCGTGGGGTTGTCACTACCCAGATGAAATGATTTAAACCAGAACATTCCGTGCGGGTTGTGGAGAAGGAAGGAAAGCTAGGTAGTAGGTCAGTGGACATCTGCCCCTTTAGTCGCCTCATACGACAGGCGGAGGATACCGTGGTGTTATTCTAACCCGGCCACCACACGGGAAGTATTTACATTATTAATATTCTATTAGCGTTAGATGTTCAAAATGTCCGCTCTCGTTGGTAAGACAATGATAAAGTCGGAGCTCGAATTCCCACACTTTTTGAAGCGTTTATGGTGTAATCCGCACACACACAAGTCGGATGATCTTGCTAGCCATTCCATAGCGCCCCTTATTGCCCTCCACATATCTGGAAATGTCTCATTAAGCCAATTTCATACAGACAAGGCATAATGTGGAGATGCTCCGTCCTGTTGAAAAAATAGGTTTTTTTCATCTAACAACAAAGTTCCATCTTGATCTGATTGATTTTCTAAAGTTTCGGTTATAAGGTTATCACCTTTTCTATAAGTTCAAATACAATTCCCCAGTTAAATTTTCTTCGAACAAAGGTCCAACAATTTTATTTCCGTGAATTCCGGCCCATACGTTGATTTTCTGAGGATGTTGGTTGTGCTCTTCCCGAAAAACTTGTGGAGTGGTATTGTCCCACTATCTAAAATTATGTTTATTGGTCAATCCATTTAAAAAAACCTTCTTGGTCGGAATAACAAATATTTTTAATAAGATTAGGATCTGCATTTGCCGTTTAAGTCATTAGTTCTCAGAATTCTAACTGGTTTTTAATTTTTTCTTCATTTGTGTTAATACCATTGAAAACGAGGTCTGATTTAGACCTTGAAACGTTTGGACTTTTGAAATATACAGACTTTCAAATTTATGTGGTGTTATTTTTTATTAATACTTATTGATAGCTCAGGTCATTTACGAAATTACGTGGCAAAATTAATAGTAGAACAAAACCGTCATCTACGCGTTGAAATCATAAAACTTGACTAATTGACATAAAATTCAACATTTTTTATCGATGCGTTTTTGTTTTTCAACAAAAAAACAGCGAAAAATCGGTAACAATTTAGTTTTTTACCTTTTACTGCTACTATGGGCAGTCTTGAAGAGACATGAAAAACCTACAAAATGAGCTAATATGCGTTCAACTTTGTTAATTGGTTTCTTAGATAATGGAATATTTACTGAAAATTCCAAACAAATAAAAAATCGTATATATATTTTTTTATTTTATAGCTAAAACTTTCTTATTAACTGAAGCAATAGATCTTCTCATACCCAATTTATATTCTAAAAATACTAACTGTAGCCCCGGTACTTTTTGCAAAATTTCAGTCAATCCTATGGAAGACATATTTTTTTGAAGTCATATTATCTCACCGGATCATTATGAATAAACTACCGTTGGAAAGTAGAAGAGTTGATCTAGAGATCCCTCATCTCATTTTCCAAAATTTAAGTGTAAATACATATAAGTATTGAAAATATTTGGCCATTGCGCAAAAAATATTTGGACGAGTCCATTCGAAAAATTGCTAAAGGGTGGTACTATATTCTTATAATAAATAATCTTAATGCAAATTTTAATTTTTAGCACACATTTATATTTCTTGCATAATATGTAATAAAATTAGGAAAATGGAATGCCTATTCTCCATTTAGCCACAGATGATAATAACGGAGCAATCATAATATTATGCTAAATGCGAAGGCTATTGCAAGCAATTTTTCCATTTGTAAATGTTTCAATAAATGATCAACACATACCTACATATCTAAAGAAATTTAGCTTGTAGACGCCATGGGCGGATCCAAGGGAGGGGGGCGATGGGGGCGATCGCCCCCTCCGAGAGCCTCAAAGTTACTAAATTTAATATTAAAACGAGGTTATTTTTAACTCCAAGAGCCTAGAAGAAGGTCACTTCTATGAGTTTAAACCTCAGAAGGACTATTTTTAATGTAATAGTTCAAGAAATCTGGGTTTAATATTATTTTTAGGTAAATTTAATACAGGCTCGCCCCCCGGAAGCATGAAATCGCACCCCTGAAGCATGAAATCGCCCCCAGGGAAGCACGTGTCTGAATCCGCCCCTGGTAGACGCGAGATGTAAGACCGACATCTAGGATTTTCGAGAAATTTGGCTTATCATTAATTTGAATTTATTAGTAAAAAATTAACAGGAATCTGATTTGAACAACATAAAAATTGCACTGTTAACTAATTGAGGAATAACATTTTTTGTCTTTAATTATTAATAATTATCAATTTGTATCAGTGTTTCAGTTTTATATAATAATAAAATATGAAATTTATTGAAAGTGTAAACAAAGGAACCTACTGTTATTTACATATGTTTTAAAAAATCAGTGAATAGAGAAGTCATATTCTCGTTTTTTATTTAAATTTAAAACAAGTACGTTTTTTGCATATTAAAAATGATTGCTCCATCATTATCATCAGTGTCTGTCTAAATGGAGTTTAGGTATTCCATTTTGCTAAATTTATTACATAAATCCATATTGTGCAAGAAATATAAATATGTGTCTCCTTAAAATTTACATTTGCCTTAAGATTATTAGTTATAAGAATATAGTGCCACCCCTTAGCAATTTTTCGAATGGACTCGTCCAAATAATTTTTTACGGAATGGCCAAATATTTTCAACACTCATATGTATTTATACTTTAAATTTTGGAAAAGTGAGATGAGGGATCTCTAGATCAACTCTTCTACTTCCCAACCCTGGTTTAGTGATAATGATACGTTCATCCAGTGAGGTAATATGGCCTTTCAAAAAAATATATCTTCCATAGGATTGACTAAAATTTTACAAAAACTACCAGGGCTTTAGTATTTTTTTTCAGAACTTAAATTGTGTATGAGACGATCTATCGCTATAGTTAATAAGAATGTTTTAGGCATAAAATAAAAAATATATATAAACGTTTATTTATTTTTTTGGAAATTTGGAAAGGAATAGTAATTTTTAATATATGTGTAAAATTGATTAAATCTTTGATTATTCGCTAACAACAGAGATTATGATATTTATTGCAGTTTCTTTTAGATTGTTCTGGATTCATTTGTTGAATGTGTAGACACAATGTTTGGATGTATTTTGATTCATGAAAGAATTGCTGTTGCAACCGAAAGTTGGTGGACACTTCATCCTGTTGAAATGCAACTTCTGTCAACATTAGCATTATCGGAAAATACTGGTAATTCCAAGGACATTCCAGTTTATTTGCCGTATAAAAGTCCAGAGGTATGTAACAATGGAAAAATTATATAGCTCATTAGATTTTAAATATACATTTGAAAAATAAAATTAAATAATAAATGAATTAATAGTTCATTAGAATAAACCTTGAGATGTTTTGGACAGAATTTATATATATATATATATATATAGTCTACTATTTTATCAACAGCGTGTTCTAAACATATGAATCAACTCACCCCAACATGCATTACCTATTCTGTTTTGTTGTAGTTTTCCCCCCTGAGCACTGAATTTATTTAAAACAGGAAGTCCAAATTGACTATTTTCTATCGTTGAGGTGTCGCAAGTTATTCCCCATAACGAAACAACTTACTATTTAACATTTTTTGAGATATTGTATTCTCAAGTTACAAAATCTGTGAAAGGATTCATACATCTAACATTTATATTGCCAGGTAAAACTCTTAAAATAGACTAGTCTAGATATATTAAACAATAAGCATAAAACCATAAGCATAAAAGGTATAAACAAGTAAAAGAGAAAGAATAAGTATATGAAGATGATTAAGCTAGTCTTTTCTTCTGGATAAATAAACAACACTGAAATTGGTGAACTCAGATTTATTTGTAAAATTTTCCGATTGCATCCTAGGAAAATTGTTCCAGTAAAAATTAAATGATTAAAACAGTAATATTGAACACTCCAAAAAAACATTTGTTGTTGAGGAGCTAAGTCATATTTATGACAAGAACGAAATGCTGTTTTAATATAAAATACTTTTAAAAATTCGTGGGTCTCCTGCTGTGTTACCTGCTATTGTCTTCTGTTAATGTTGATGTGTTAACTTCTTGAACTCTTTCATAACTTTGATTTATTTAAAATATGTTAACATTTCTGTGTTCATTATTTGTACTTTTTAGGGTTCCGTATATACAATATACGGATACCCTTATAATATCACTCAGGTTTTCTGCCTCTGTCACATCACAGCCATTTTCTCCTAAACTACTGGACGGAAGAGGTTGAAATTTGGTATCAATGTATAGTTTGGTGACCCGATCAGGAGTACATATCGTAAAAGAAAAAAAATTGATTTTAGGGGTATTCTGGGGGAAAAACTAAAAAAATCGACCATTCCCCTCCCCTGATCTATGAAACTACTGAGCCTAAAATTTTGAAAAAAATAGGAAATATAGAGCGTTGCCCGAACTTTACAGGAAAATTAAGGAGAAACCATTAATATTAATTTTGGGGGGCAAATTATAGAATTAAATAAAAATTTAAAAATAAAAAAATTTTCAAACTCATCATGTACTATATCAAATGAAAGGTCTCATTCTGAGGAACACAAATATATTTTTTCATATTTAAAAAATATATATTTAAAAAGATATTAACGAAAATATACCAAAATTTACCCATTATAAAACGTAAAGTTTTGAAAAAAATAGATTTATAGGTTCTGACCTGAAGTTTACTGGAAAAATAAGGAGAAACCTCTACTATTAATTTTGGGGGGCCAATTACAGAATTAAATGGAAAATATAAAATTAAAATTGTTTCTAACCCAGCATGTTATATATCAAATAAAAGGGCTCATGATGAAGAAAACAAATATATTTTTTCCATATTTATAAAATAAATTAAAAGATATTAACAAAAATATAAAAAAATTTACCCATTCTCCCCCTTATCTCCGAAACCATACGCTGAAAAATTTTGAAAAACTGGACGTGTAGCCCCTCACCTGAACTTTACTGGAAAAATAAGAAGAAACCCCTAATATTCATTTTGGGGGGCAAATTATAGAATTAAATGGAAAATAAAAAATTATAATTGTTTCTAACGACGAATACAAATATATTTTTTTAATTTTTTTAAAATGAATATTTTAAAATATATTTAAAAAATATTTAAAAAAAATTACCCATTCTCCCCGTTATTCCCCAAACTCTAAGACCTCATTTTTTTGTTTATAGGAAATATATGAAAAAATCCCTATTTTCTATTATTTGGCCTTCAAATAATAGAATTAAACGGAAAATAAATTATTAGAAAACACCCATAGTAATTTTAGGGACAAATTAGACAAGTAAATGGAAAATAAAGATTCAAATTTCAAACGCATCATGTAATATATCAGATAAAACGCTCATTATGTGAATTACAAATATATCATATTTTTAAATCATTTGTATAAAAGATATTAACAAAAATATTAAACGTCGACTTAATTCCCACTTTAGAAACTACACTATTTAAAATTTGAAAAATATATTTTATTTATATTTTTAAATAATTTGAATAACAGATTTAATAGTTTATAATTTAAACTTTGACCTATTTTGCCGTTTTTCTTCCAATCTACAGAGCCTCAAAACTCAGACAGTAGATTATAAAAGGCAACTCTGGAAGTTTATTAGTAAAATAAAACTATAATGTTACTTTTTGGGGGCCAAATTAGAAAATTAAATACATGTGTATTCGGAAAAAAATCAAGCGAATCCTAAAGCAGATAAAATAAAAAGTCTATGTGTGGAAAATCAAAGTGTATATTTTTTATAAATTTAAAACGCTTCCTTTAAAAAATATAAGGGTAAATAAATATAAGAAAATGCACTCATTCCCTGCTTGCCTGAAACTGGAATATTCGAATATTGAAGGTGGTACGGAACCCTAAGTATGCGAGTCCAACTCGCACTTGACCAAATTATTTAATAATTATATTTTCATGTTCAGACTGCCCTTTTTCATCGATAACATTTATTAAAGGTTCTTAATTATGTTGCCTTAAATGAACCTTCTCTCTGTCAATTTCGCAGTATTTTTTTAGTTTGTTGGTTTAGTTAATTTATATTTTATTTCTCAATGTGTGTAATGATATTCAAAATTCACGTTTCTGAATACCACAATGTTTCGATTAACTGCACTTTACTGACTTGTAAACAAACCACAAGTATCCTGGTTTTTTAATTACAAAACGTTACAACCAACTATGACTTAATTTCTTTATTACAAACTAACTCGTCAATATTCGATTGTATTTAGATTCATCATTGGATTTCTTCTCAAACCCTCCTATCCTATCTAATCTATGATTCGAATTTTCTGCAGCTTTCTAGATTAAGCCACTGACAGTGTTCACTTATTTATCTATACGGGTTTGTAACATTCTTTATGAAACAAAAGCTAAATTTAGTCCACTATTCGTTATCGCATTTCTGCAGTCTTTCCATGGGGACTTAGCATCTGGTAGCGTTAAATCGGCTGCAGGGGCGGCTGTCCCTTAAGTGCACTCGTGCGCTGAACCCCCAAATTTAATAAGCTTTTAATAAGGTTAAAAATCGACACAAAGGGTTTAATAAATATTATTTCAAAACAACGAATTTATCAAAAAACAATTTAATCTCTATTCCAAACTTGTATTAAGACTTATATTCTCTTCAAAGAATATTTCACCGTGCACTTCGACTAACGCACGGTGAAACCTATATAGCTTCTATGAGATACGATATAACACGCTTAGCGTGTGAGATAGAAGATAGCTAATGCAAACTATGTGGAGTAATGGGCTGGATCTCGTACGCCGCACGGAGACAGCGAGCTGTGCTGATATTGACCGGACGTATCCGAACATTTCAATAATTACAATTTTTGTTTAAGTGATTTAATTAGTGGTTGCTTTGTTTTTGTCCTCGTAGTCTATGAAAGAACATTTAATATACAGTGTGTGTGTGTGTGTGTGTGTGGGTGTGTGTGTGTGTGTGTGGGTGTGTGTGCGTGTGTGCAAAATGAAAAATAAAGTATTTACACCAAGTTTTAAAAGTGAAATTTATAATAAAAAGAAATGGTTGTGTGGATGCGGTCGCATTATTACATAATTTTGTTTTCCTTGCATTATTTATGGCGGGGAATCAATTTGGACGGAAACTGGAGTGAAGGATTAAAATGTTTTTTAGAAGTACGATGTCTCAGGACTGGCGAAATGCTCTTTCTGTGGTTAGTATTGAAAAAATATATTCAATCAATGCCAGACTTTAAAAAAGGTCATTGAACATTTCGCTTTCGAAAAAAGTCGACTAATATTTTAATTAATAAAAAATAAATGCAGTATTAGCAAAGCTATGGTTTGTTTTGTTGCATCTTTGAATACCAATATTTGACCAGTAAAGTGCACCACCAGTTTCATTACCCACCACTGATCGGCTGTATGGCTTATAGGAATTATTGTTTACAAATCTGAAGATTCCATACATGTCAAAAGTATTTTAAACCGTTTAAAAAGAATACAATAATATTCTGCCTGTAACGCTTTTGGTTAACAGTAATTTGAATGTCTTTCTTGTTCGTAAAAAAAATTAGAAGCAATTATTGCATGGTTAGGAATAGCAATAGTAACTTGAGCACCATAAGGCTCTTTTTAAGATCATATCAGAACGTTCAACTCCAAGGAATCAATTTGATAATATGATTTTCTATCAGAAACCTACTTCATATTTGAATAAATTTCATTTTGAACATCCAATGAGTAATTTTACTTACACAAGATACTACCACTGCTAGAGGACCACATTTTATTGTCAAAATTAGAGGTTTACTAATGATAAGCTTACTGTACTGTACTGTTGCTATTTTATGAAACTTGTTAAATTTTGTCCATTATTATGGTTTTCCTAAATTGTAAGTTTTTCACATACCCTGAGTTTCAACATTATTCTACATTTCGTTGTAGGTTGTTTTGATGTGTACTGAATTTTGCTTCTTTCAAAATAATTCACAATATTTATATTTGTTCATGAATCAGTAGCAGATCTACGCCAGGAAATACAGGGATGCATATATCGATCTCTAACAAAAACCACTTATAATGTCAATGAAACTAGGTTTTGACATAATAATGTCCAATGGGCAATATCAACTTTTTCAGTTAAAAAATATTTTTAGTCTCTATTCAACGTTTTTTGTTTCCTAAACTCGAGTAGTAGTTACAGACTATGAGCCATTTATTTGATGCATAACGACAGATCTCAATAGAATAAAAGTTGCCAACCATATCAATTTACGGACAGAAGAGAATTTTGGTATTACTTTTAATATTAAATTGTTGGTTGTGCTCATAAATTCCAATTATGAATTTTGTCCATTGGAAGGCGAAACTAAGGCCTCAATCTCAGAAGAATAATACGTGAACATTATCGGGCCTGTGGCTGGTTATATATATTTGAAACATTTATGTTTTATACATACAAACTAAAAATACTCCAGCAATTAAGAGAAGATGTCCCTGACCGAAGGATGAAATTTTGCGATCTAATGACTGCCCTCCTTATGCAGGATCTGTTTGTATTAATGACGAATACATAGTTTTTTTAACGAAACTGTATACAGTATATGTGGTATTGGTCTGAAGTAAACCTCCACTTTTCTCAGGGGGTCACGTTCATATTCGTGAAAATGTGAATGTATGGGCAGGAATACTGGGGAACCATATTTTAGAGCAATATTAATAGATGAAAATTGATCTTTCTCTGTATCTGAACATACTTCCAAACCAAACCATTTGATGATTGAAAAAATAGTATATGCTAATCCTAACGAGTGTAATATCTGAGTCGTCTTTCAACAAGAAGAAGCTTCTGCTCATTATTTTAAACCAGTTCGAAATTGGCTAAACGAAACTTATTATAATCCGTCAATTGGCGGTGTATTCTCCAGATTTTCCTTTCCATTTGAAAAACAGTTCATGGCGGCCATTTGGCACTGGGTAAATGTGACAACCTGTCAATTTTATGTCGAAACTTCGTTTGACAATATTTTACGTAGTATTTTATTGGAAATGTAAACCATCATTTTAATTCTTTACTCAAAAACATGATAAGCTTATAAACATATTGTTCGAAATACTGCTATTAATTTTTATTATCTTTCAGGTAGCGTTTCGTTTTGTGGTATGCACCTTACTACCAGATGTCCAACTATGTTGTTTGTGCGGACCCACACCTGTTCTCAACGATATCGAACATTCAGTAGCTATATGCTTCAAGAGTACAATAGATGTGCTCAATACTGCATCTCAGTGTTTTCCAAGAAATTTTCCACTAACAATAACTGTAGATCCTAATATTTTAGGGTAAGTAAAATTATTGTAAATTAAAAAATGCATGTTCACTGGCAGCTCTTAGGCCATTTTGGATGTTAAATTGCTAGTACATAAAAATAAATGTTAGATAATTTACGTCAGCTTGTGTCCTGCATCCAATTATAGTACGCCCTTACCTCTTATTATACAGGGTGTTCCTAAATAGGAGGTACAAACGAAAAGGGGAGATTCCTTGAATAGTTTTAGAAAGAAAAAGTCCCATAAACATGGGTCCGCAAACGTTTCGTTTTCAAGATACAGTGTGTTAAAGCTTGAATTTTTTTCAAATTTTTTTCTCATAGTATCTGCACTTCACAAGATATTCAAATGAAATTTGGCATAGATATTACAATTAAGAGTTTACATCTTGTGACATGCCAATTTCGATTGCAAATCTACAGGGTGATATTTTTTCGGGAACACTGTCCATTGTTGTCCTTCAGAACTTTTTTTTGGTGAGCCACTGGTACTTTCAAAAATTGTAAAGAAAAGCTTTGTTGTTATACCAAACTTTATGTTCTCTTGTAGTTTTGTCGTATCTACTACTGGTTTCGAGAAAAAAATTTTGGAATGATTCTCTTGAAGAAGAAGAAATCATTACGTGAGTTACATACAGGGTGTTCCTAAATTGGAGGTACAAACGAAAAGGGGAGATTCCTTGAATAGTTTTAGGAAGAAAAAGTCCCATAAACATGGGTCCGCAAACGTTTCGTTTTCAAGATACAGAGTGTTAAAGTTTGAATTTTTTTCAAATTTTTTTCTCATAGTATCTGCATTTCACAAGATATTCAAATGAAATTTGGCATAGATATTCCAATTAAGAGTTTACATCTTGTGACATGCCAATTTCGATTGCAAATCTACAGGGTGATATTTTTTCGGGAACACTGTCCACTGTTATCCTTCAGAACTTTTTTTTGGTGAGCCACTGGTACTTTCAAAAATTGTAAAGAAAAGCTTTGTTGTTATACCAAACTTTATGTTCTCTTGTAGTTTTATCGTATCTACTACCGGTTGCGAGAAAAAAATTTGAATTATTAAACTAGCAATGATTCTTAAAGATTCGATAAACTGATATAATCATAAAAAAAATGTATTACTGCAAGAAACGTACAACTCAAAAATTAATCATAATAAAAAAACTAAATAACAACAGAGGAACTAAACTACAGAAATTGTTGAAAATGTCTTCCCCCAACCCTTATACAAGCTTCTGTTCTTCTTCTCATAGACGATCGAACTCTTTCAAACACTCCTGGAGTATTCCTAATTGTATCAAACGCGCCTATTATACGATTTCTCAGTTCGTCTACGGTATTCACTGGCGTTATGTACACTAAAGATTTCAGATGGCCCCATAGAAGGAAATCTAAACTATTTAAATCTGGGGATCTGGCGGGTCATGGCTGATGTCCACCTCGTCCAATCCACCTGTTTAAATAATTTTCGTTCAAATACTCCCTAGCCAAAAGTGAAAAATGAGCAGGAGCACCGTCGTGCATGAACCACATTTCACGTCGCATCATAAGAGGTATATCATCCAATAACAAGGGCAAATCGTTCTCTAAAAAATGTCTGTATGATTGACCAGTAAGTCGCCCTGGCAAGAAGAAAGGACTAATCAAATAATCGCCAATATTACCACCCCACACATTTAATGAAAATTCCTCTTGAAAATAAGCTTCTGCAATTTCATGTGGATTCTCCTTAGCCCATTATGTGTTCATTATGAAAATTTATGATTGAAGTCCTTGAGAAACAGGCTTCATCAGTGAATAGGATTTGGCAATCAAAATGAGGATTGTTCAATAGTCTGTTGTGGTACCACTGACAAAAAATAATTATTGGATGACAATCTCGAGGCAAGAGCGCCTGCACCCTCTGAATGTGATAAGGATAGAGCAAAGAATCCCGCAAGATCCGCCAAACAACTTGATGACTTGTATTTAAGGTAACACTAATTTGTCTTGTACTGGTTCCTGGATGTTCTTCTATTTCGTTCAGCACTGCCTCTTCGAGTCGTGGTGTTCTCACACTTCGTGGTCTACCTGCATTAATATTTTTCTCAGAAAAAGTTCCAGTTTCTGAAAGACGCCTGTGAATATTAGAGAACATCCGATGACCAGGCATCACTCTAGCGTTCCATGTAAAGACGCTTAGCTTCTCTTGAATTACCATTTGCAAGACCATACATGAAATGTATGTCAGCCATTTCGGAATTCGTAAAATTCGGCATGTTTTGATATTAAAATGCAACCATCTTTAATTTTCAAAAAACAGGAGTTTAATTTGATGTGTCAAAACTAACAATAAATTTATTCATTCATCACAGCCTACTAGGTAGGTAACTAGATTTCTATGACAATTCAGAATTTTTTGAGGATTTCAAGAGAATCATTCCAAATTTTTTTTCTCGAAACCAGTAGTAGATACGACAAAACTACAAGAGAAAATAAAGTTTGGCATAACAACAAAGCTTTTCTTTACAATTTTTGAAAGTACCAGTGGCTCACCAAAAAAAAGTTCTGAAGGACAACAGTGGACAGTGTTCCCGAAAAAATATCACCCTGTAGATTTGCAATCAAAATTGGCATGTCACAAGATGTAAACTCTTAATTGTAATATCTGTGCCAAATTTCATTTGAATATCTTGTGAAGTGCAGATACTATGAGAAAAAAATTTGAGAAAAAATTCAACCTTTAACACACTGTATCTTGAAAACGAAACGTTTGCGGACCCATGTTTATGGGACTTTTTGTTCCTAAAACTATTCAAGGAATCTCCCCTTTTCGTTTGTACCTCCAATTTAGGAACACCCTGTATGTAACTCACGTAATGATTTCTTCAGGTATATTTGTTTTTAAGTTTTCGGGGATACTAAATGTGTTAGGTGGTTTCCAGGAATTCATCCGCGTAGTTTATAAGTGATCCCTGTCGGGATCGATGGTAAAATGACGACGTTTCGGCAGAATGACATCTGCCCTCTTTAGGTCGGTTCCCATAATTCTCGTAGCCATCTGCTTAAGCTTATAGTTATTTGAATACTAAGATGTTCAGTAGCACGCGCGCTTATATATAGTCGCGGTTCGGCGCTTATCGGTTGGTACCGTGAACGGCTGCGTGTGATTGACCTTTGATGCTCAGTGGCCCTGCTGGCCTGATTGGTTATTTCCGGTTGAGTTATAGGGCGGGGCCGGGCCGGTACGGTGTTTAATAGAATTTTCCAAGAATTTGATAAGTTCTGGATTTCATTGCGTGCGTTTAGATTGTGAGGCCTCTTGGCGATTTCAATTGCCTCTCTTACGAGTTTCGATTTCGGGTGTTCTATATTTGCCAGTACTCTGGTATTCTCAAAGAGTATTCGGTGTGTCAACGTGGTGGATGTTTCGCAATGGATGTTGTTTTTTCTTGCTTTCTTATGGCATTGTGGTGTTCATCATGTCTAGCTTGAATTCTTCTGTTAGTTTGCCCCACATAGGTTTATGACAGACTGCACATGGAATCTCGTACACTCCTTGTTGTTCTAAAGGGAACCTCATCTTCGGATTCCTGAACACTGTTTTTCTGTCGGTATTGAAAATGTCTGAACACGAGGATCCCTTTAGAAGAACAGTGAGTGTACAAGATTGCATGTGCAGACTGTCATAAAACCTGTGTGGGGCCAACTAACAGAAGAATTCAAGCTATACGAGATGAATTCCAGAACGTCATAAGAAAGCAAGAAAAAAGAAACATCCATTGCGGAACACGCCACTACGACATCACACCGAATAGAATACCAAAGTACTGGCAAATATAGAACACCCGAAATCGAGACTCGTAAGAAAGGCAATTGAAATCGCGAAGAGGCCTCACAGTCTAAACGCACGCAATGAAATCCAGAACTTATGAAATTCATTGAGGGCAGATGTGACTCTGCCGAAACGTCGTCATTTTACCATCGATCCCGGCAGGGATCAGTTATCAACTACGCGGATGAATTCCCGGAAATCACCTAACACACATATCTATATATATAAGTTAATTAACAGGGAAGCAGCCAATGGGTGTTAATGAAATACTCTCTATTTCTTTCGAAAATCTTTCTGAACAAATTTATTCCTTCTTCAGTTCAACCTGGAAATTACATAAAATTAACAGTAAGTAAATATTAGATTTAAATTAATTACAACTTACGATATGTAAGGTTTTGTCATAATGATAGACGAATTATACTGACATTAGAATGATTTAAAGTGAGTTGATAATTATACTATAGTGAGTTACAAAAGATATAAATGCAAAATTTTGAACACAAAAAAAATTGTAATAAAAATATTTAGCTGATTAGATTATTCCAAATTTTACAGAAAAACAAAATTAAATAATAACTTATGCTTAATCCGTCACTGAGGATAATAAATTGTTTAATGTGACATTCTGTGAAATTTGGGTTTCTTTATCTAATAGGCCACAATAGATAATATTTAAGTTTTGTACATCAGTTCTCTTGTTTATGCTGTTGAATTGGTTGTTAATGTGAACCATCTCTAGAAAGCTTCATTTAAAAATGATTTTTTCTTCTTCTAATATGCTTACGTTATCAAAATTTGCGGTGTGGTTGTTATTATGGCAGTGTATAACAAGCGCACAGCTATGTTTGCCAAGTGTTATGTCACTTTTATGTGAAATTATTCTTCCTTTGAGATTTCTTGATGTTGGACCAACATATTTAGCTTCACAGTTTATACAATACAATACATTTGACTTTTGTCATTGGGAGTTTTGTCTTTTATTTTGGAAAATAATTTTGAAACAGTTTTGATTGATTTATGGCCAATAATTACATTGTGATTAATATTCAGAATTTTTGCTATTTTTGGAGAAATTTCAGGTATATATGGTAATGACACATGTATTAAAGTTAGAGATGTCTCCTCTGGAAAAAAATTGTAGTGTACTCACATTAATATCTCGAGGGGAATTAAAAATTAATCTTTTTAGCATGTTTGAAGGATATTAATTCTCTGTAAACAATTGAAATAGGACATGCAAGTTTTTTTCTCTTGAAAGTGGGGTGACTGATATTACAGATCCCTTTTTTTAACCCAACAATCAAATTGATATTTATTTTCATTGGATGATTTGAGTAATAGTTGATATATCTACCGGAGCTAGATAGTTTTCTGTACCAGTATAATTTCACATGGTTATCGGAACTTCTTATTCTTGTATCTAAGAAAGGGATATTACATTTAGTATCCTCTTCTTCTAGCGTAAATTGAATATAGGAGTTGTAGATATTAAAAGTTCGTAAAAGATCACTTTTTTTGTCTGCTGGTATACAGCAAACGATATCATCAACATATTTTTTTCAGGTAAATGACGTTAATTTAAATCTAATATTACTTACTGTTAATTTTATGTAACTTCCAGTTTGAACTGAAGAGGGGATAAATTTGTTCCGAAAGCTTTTCGAAAGAAATAAAGAGTATTTCATTAACACCCATTGGCTGCTTCCCAGTTAATTAACTAGTTTAATTCAGCCGTTACATCACCTATTTATATATATATATATATATATATATATATATATATATATATATATATATATATATTTGTATTTAAGTTTTCACGGGCAGAGGGTTTATTGTCTGTATAAATATTCAGTATATTATCATTTCAGATTACTACTCATAAACATCCCAACAAGGAAATATATGGCATCCAAAAATCCTCATCAACAGGCAGTGAAAAAGCTTGGAGGCACCTCACATCGTCTCGATGTACTTCGAACGTTTTTCTATAGATCAGTTATGTCGACTCTAATTGCTGATGAACCCAACCAATTGGACTATCCTGAAGAACAAGAATTAGAGATTTCAGAAGCCTATTGGTGTTCAGAATATCACAAATGTTATGCCATGAAATTCACTGACAATGTGTTGTGTATATTATACAATTCATCAGTACCTACGCATGTCATGAGTTTACTGACTGAGAAGACCTTTAAACAGTTAACCATGGACAAGCAAATTGGTTGGTAATAATTATTTTTATTTATTTATTAGCAAGCCACAATGGGACGTTTGGCCAGATTTCGGAAAGCAATTTTTAATCTATACTAATGATTTTAGTTAAAGAAAAAAATGTATATAAGATAAATATTGTTTAAAAATTTTAATTGAAGACTGTAGTTTGGGTCCCAGTGATGTGATACTAAACTTGGTTATATCTTAATAATTGCAATTAGTGGTTGTTGTTTGTATGGGTTGCTAGCGTCAGAAAGCAAATGTAAATCTCAAAATAGTGTAAGCTATAGACTTAGTAACAATAAATCAGAAGTATCAGAAGTGATAAATGAGATAATTAGTCACATACTGATTTTATCTTTTTTTTTATTTTAAGAAAAATATTTTGTTCAATGTATTTGTAAACACTTTTGATCTAATTTAAAAAACATTTCTTTATCGCGGAATTATTGACATAATACAAATGAAAAATTATAATAATATTGTGATTTTTAAATTGATATCAAAATGGTTAAATTAATCATAAAATACAGTATAAGGGCGATTGAATAGTTACATACTGGTTTGATATTAAAACAATGATTTTTGCCATCCAAAACTGTCAGTTATTTAAATTGGCCAATTACACTGGATGCATAAAAAGTTCAAACGTCGGTTTATCTGATTTGTCTTTAGCAACAGGTGGTTTTCTCTGGCTATTTCAATATGTTATTTTCGTATCGTTGTTTTACCGGTAATCTTTTTACCTTTCTCGAGATGGTGTACAAAAATAAGTTCTTTCAGATTCTAAATCCTAGATCATCTGATGAATGGGGCGATATTTAATTTTTCCAGCGCTTGTAGACCAATTGTGATAAATATTTCAATTATTTGTGAGCAAAGCAAATGATTCTTTATAAAGTACGAAATAAATAATATACTGTTACAAGCTTTAGATATTAATTATAATTGAACAGTCGACAATTATAACTTAAGATAAGCAGTTTTTCCACATTTTTCCCGAGCAAATTACTATGACGGACGTTGTATAAGTTTTACATCGGTATCTATTTACAGTCGATTTCCATGGATATTTAGTTGGAGGTTATGTTATGAAACCAAAAATATAAGTAAACAGATTTACTAATATGTGTCCGAATTCCATTGACAATTCTATTCATTATCATTTGGCGAATCATGAATTATCGCTACTTACATGTATATTCATATAATATACAAATGTCAATCTTGTACTTTAGAGGTTTGTTCCTACCGGATGCGAAAGCGTACATGTGACGATCACCGTCATGCGCATTCAAGAAAACCTGTTCCAACCAAGATATGATAGTTCAGTAAACGATGCATCACTGTGTTCCAACCAAACAACGTACAGTTTCTTGTATCGTCACTTCGATCCTTGGTGAAGAGCAAGAACCGTTTGGTGATTCTTATTAATCATGCGCAGTAGAACGGTTTATTTCCTGTCAATTGACATTAGGAAAGTTTGTTTACATTTTTTCAATTATTATTGTTTGTGGTATAATTCGTGTATTGTTGTATTTATAAAATCGAAATGAGTGACTTAAGTGGTGACGACGATTTGGAACTTTTGATGGAAGACCCAGCGATAAGAAACCAAAATTATTTAGGTGAGTGTAAGGCGCAAAGTTACGATACAAGGGTGTCATAACTTTTTCTACTTTTAGTAACCATTGGACTACAGTACCCAGTAGAAGTATTTTTTGAACATTTTTGATTATCTCGAGCCACTGCCAATAACATTAGTCAACGTATGAAAACAGTCGTTACTTTAGTAAGCAAGTTGGGCAATATGGTAATATACCAGCTTTTCATCAAGTGAGTAATATTTATGTACATTTATACATAAAAATAACATATTTTGTAACTGTATAATCTTAACATTTTTTTCATAATTTTAGGTACCTACTTATTTACTTATGGTATATAAGTCATCAAACAGCTAGTTTCCGTGATGTTGCTGACCGTTTTAATGTTACCTTAAGCTCTATAGAGAGGATAATAAAATGAGTGACATATTTTCTTAGTAACTTATCCTGTGAAATTATTAAATGGCCTAATAATGATGAAAAGATTGTTATTGAACAATCCTTCAGAATTAAAGGTTTCCCTAATGTAATAGGAGCAATTGATGGTACACACATCAAAATAGACCACCCCATGAATAATGCTGACTTACGTAAATCGAAAGGGTTATCACTCCATACATGTAGGTATCACATTTCAAATTTATCCACTCCATTAAAAGTTATTTCCAGATGCAAGCAGTTTGTGATCATCGCCGGAAAATTTTGGATGTGTTTATTGGATATCCAGGTTCTGTCCATGATAGTAGAGTCTTTAGAAATTCTACTTTAGGTCGAAATTTGGAGGCAAAATGTGGTAAATTTTTCATTCTTGGTGACAGTGGGTACCCTATACAGAAAAATTTACTTACTCCTTACAAAGATAGAGGCAATTTAACATTAAAACAGCAAAATTACAATGTAAAATTATCAAGAAGCAGATATGTTATTGAACATTCTTTGGAATATTAAAACAAAAGTTCAGACAACTGTACCATGTTAAACTGAGAAACATTAGATTAATTGCCCATTTAATAAGAGCAGCATGTGTATTGCACGATATTGTAATTGATGACAACTTTGACGTCCAAGACAATGAATATAAAGAAAATATTGGTAATGAACATGAAGGATTAGATCTGAATGAAGACAATATTGAAGCTACTCCTATAAGAGATAGGGTTGCTAATTCACTAACATTGTAAAGTAGTATTAGGAAAAAAATAGTTGTTTTTGCTACAATATGGTGTTTTTATGCATACAAATAAAACAAAAAAATACTACTAAAAATAAAAATGATTTTTAGTTCATTTGTTTTTCATTTAATGTGTTGTTCTTAAATTGTTCAAAATATTAAGGAAATAGGGATCACTTGAGTAAATTTACAGCATCTTAATATTATGAACTTTACTGAAAAATAAAAAAATTACAACCTAATAGTATAATAAAAAATATCACATTATAATGTCATATAAAGCACACTGAAAAATAAAAAAATATGTATATCTTGAACTTTACATAGAAAAAACAAAAATATAACATCCTAAACTTTAAAAAAATAAACATATCACATCCAAATAATAAAATCTATAGTAACAAAAACATGAATTTATAAATAGTTCAGTATACAAATAAAATTTATATTATTGTTGTTGCTCTTAAATTGTTCAAAATATCAAGAAAATAGGGATAACTTGAGTACGTTTAGAGGATCTTAATATTATGAACTTTACTGAACAATAAAAAATTAACAACCTAATAGTATAATAAAAAATATCACATTTTAATGTCATAAAAACCACACTGAATATATATATATATATATATATATATATATATATATATATATATATCTTAAACTTTACATAGAAAAACCAAAATTAACACATCCAAGTAAAATTTACTATAGATTTTACTTTGACAAAACAAAAATTTATAAAGAGCTCAGTATTTTTAAATTTGATTAAAAATGTTTTAGCTGGCATATACAGTTTTTTTCTTTTAAAATTAGATATCTTTCTCTCATCAACTGGTTCCTCTCTTTCATCTGCTCCAGCTTACCATTTTCAATTTTTAGTCTCTCCATATAATAATCTTTTCTGTCTATTCGTAATTTTTCATTTGTGGATAATTTTTGCTTATGCTTTTGGGGGATTTTTCTTTATGGGTCTTCATTTGTGGAATATCAGTAGTGACTGTTGATATATGATCTACAGTGTTAGCATCTAAAAGAACCTCTGGGTATATATTTGTTTTATTTTTAAATATATCGTCCAGTTCTTGCTGAAATTCAAAGTACTACCACTACCTGAAAAGAGGTATATTAGTTGGAAGTAATTCTCAAGTGATATAACATACCAGTTTTAGATTGATTGACTACAAATTTCTTGTAAGAGCGTGCTAGAACTCTCCATTTATTTAGGCACTGGTTGGGAGTGACAATTAAATTCTGCTGAAATTTTTTGCCACAAAGACTTCATAGTTTTAATTTCGAAGGTACCTACTTTATCTTTATATTTTTTATACAAATCAATCAAAATTTTAGTTTGATCTGAATTCCATGTATATTCGTATCTTACCTCCTCCCTTGAGGTACCTTGATCTGGACACACATATTCAGGGGAACTTTGTAATATTATATATTCTTCGATGCCTGAAAAATTGATATGACATTACTGACTGCAGAGTATACATTTACATCAATATATACCAAAATCAGGGGTGTTGGGATTCATCACTGAAGCCGACAGACTGTTTATAGAGTTTATTCCAAAAAATTTTATTATTTGTCTGGACACAAATATTTGTAAAAGCAAACTGGCAACATAAATCATACACTCAATACACTGTCATTAAGTTAAGGTTATGGAACACAGGTCGCAGAAACTTGTCAGAAAACCGTTCCAACTAATATTTATTGTAACTGTACAATGGTAGTACGTTAGACGGTGCTAAACTCGCAGTTGCGCACAAATTCGATGCACGCGATTTCGTGACAGTTTCACGGCGGTAACGAAACTGCAGGTAGGAACAAACCTTATGTGAACTGTCAAAGAAATATTCAAATAAGGCGTTTTTCACAGCAAACTTTTTTTTGAATAGTCGGTGATTCGGAATACTAATTGACGTCTTTCTTTTCCCTCAATTATTCAAATTAAAAATCCTAATTAAATAGGTAACATACAAACTATATTCCCAATTACATTTTTTGACCAACAATAACAAGACAAAACTTAATAAGTACATTGATAAAAAATTGAAAGACAAAAACCAACTAAAAAACATGTAATGAAATAAAAAAAATATTTTCTATACTTAATGAAAGCTCTCAGATTACCTTTAAAAATTTGAATTCTCTTGGAACTCTTAATGTGTTCAGGGAAAGCATTAAACTTTATTAACACCATATATGATTAATAAATAGCTTTGAAAAAATGCCCACCAAAGGTACAAAAATGGCACTAAGAAGTAAATAATAATTCAATTATATATATATATATATATATATATATATATATATATATATATATATATATATATATATATGGTTGATGATTTATTCCGGTGTACATCCTGTCTGTCTGTCTGTATTCGTTTGAAAAATCACTTGGCGTTTCGACAAAATCATATTTGGCTTTCTCAAAAGATACTAAGTAACTGAAGATTTTCTGGTTCTTGATCTCAATTTATACCTGCCCTATGAGCCCTCATTAGTACTTAATCTCTCAGGTACTTTATCTTGTTTATTAGGTTGGGTTAACTGATGGTCAATTAAAGTGCAATTGCGGTGTTTATGACTTTTGTTGGTGATTTGGGTAATCGGATTATTTGGGTTTATTGCTGGTTTTGTTGTATTGTTATTTTGATATGGGATTACTGCTTTCCAAAATGGTGACAATTTTAAAGCTTCGTCTCTCTTGTTTATGGTATCTCGGGTTTCAATTTCAATCGCTTCTCTTATTGTTCTGATTTTGTAGTTTTGGACATTGGCGATTTCTTTACAAGTATTAAACTCTATTTTATGCCCTGTTTCTTGTTCGTGTTTGAATAAAGTAGAGGTGCTCTGTTTGTTCTTTATGTATAGTTTGTGTTCGTCTCGACGGACGGATATTCGCCTGTTTGTTTGGCCGACGTATAACTTGGAACAATCTCCACATGAAATGCTGTAAACTCCATGGTTCTCTAAAGGCATTTTATCCTTTGGGTTCCCTAGCAATTTTCCGATTGTTGTTTGGGGTTTGTATGTAGTTCGAATTTTGTGTTTACCCAGAAACCTCCCTATTCTGTCCGTTGTACCTCTAATGTATGGTAAACTTACATGGGCTACGTAGTCTTGGTCATCATTTTGTTTCTTTTTCTCATCCTGTTGTTTGTTTATTGCTTTTCTGATGGTGTGGTTATTGTAGCCATTTTTTCTGAGGGTAGTTTTCATGAAAGCTAGTTCTTCTTTTCTAGTTTGCTGGTCTGTGAGACGTACCGATCGTGCTATAAGGGTGTTTGCTACTCCTTGGATCTGTGCTGGATGATGGTGTGAATTGCCATGTAAATATCTATTGGTGTGTGTTAGTGTGTTGCTTTTCTGAAGACGGTGCTGGAAGCTTAGGTTGTTTCTTGTTAGGAGGACATCTAGGAAAGGAAGTTGTTGGTTGTGTTCTGTTTCTAGGGTAAATTGTATCTTGTTATGAATGGAATTCATATAGGCAAGAAAATTATTGAGTTCTAATTTCCCGTGAGGACATATAATGAAGATGTGATCAACGTAGCGAACCCACCGTTTTGGTTTTAATGCTGTGTTAGCTATGGCCTTTTCTTCCAGATATACCATAAACAAGTTGGCAACAACTGGTGATAGAGCCGATCCCATAGGAGCACCCTGTATTTGTCTATAAAAATGGCCGTCGAAAGAGAAATACGTATTTTTGAGGCAGTGGTCGGCTAATTCTATTATGTGGTGAGGTAGGTTTTCGTTCATAGCTATACTGTCCAGTGCTTCGTCGAGTGGTATGCTGGGGTAGAGAGATATGACGTCGAGGCTTGCTATTAAGTCGTTTTCATCTAAGTTTATGTCTTTAATTATTTCTATGAAGTGATTTGAGTTTTTGATATAAGATTTTGCTGTTTCCACTATTGGTTGCATGAATTGGGCCAGGTATTTCTCTAGTTTTTGCGTTGGTGAGTTTATCGCGCTTACTATGGGTCTGATGGGCACTCCTTCTTTGTGGATTTTTGGTAATCCGTAAAGTTTAGGACATCTACTTGATTTTTCCCGTGGGATGATACTTTGTTGAATTCCTGGTTCTATCGCTGATGCCTTGATTTTGTTTTTCGTTGTTTTCTCGAGGTAAGTAGTGGGGTCCCATGAGACCTGTTTGTAGTCTGCCCCTTTCAATATTTCTTCCATCTTTTTCTTGTATTCTTTTGTGTCCATCACAACGGTAGCGTTTCCTTTGTCGGCTGGTAATATTGTTAGTTCTTTGTTTTTTTTAAGGTTTGTTATTGCTATGTGTTCCGATTTCGTCAAATTGGCCTTCGGTGGTTTGGTGTTTTTTAAGATTTTTGTAACTTCAAAACGAATTTCATCCGCCTTTTGTTCGTCTACCTGGTCTAATGCAGCTTCAACATGTGAGATTATTTCTTCCGTGGGTGTTGTTCTTGGAGCAATTGCGAAGTTAAACCCTTTGCTCAATGCGGCTTTTTCATGTTCAGTCAATGTCTGGGACGAGATGTTGTGAACTATTCCTTCGGCGTTAGCTTCCCTGTACTGTTTAGGTGAGCGTTGTTGGCCTGCCTCTAGTTTTTTGGCCAATTTTACTTTCTTGTACTCTCTGTCAGTTTCTGAACGCCAAAAAGCGACGATTTCCACAAAGTCCCATAATGTTGGATGTATTTTATTACTAAGGCGAATGTGGAGGTCTAACAGTTTGTTCTCAATTTCGGCTAGTTTTTTCCTTGTCTGACGTATGCTTTCTCTCAGAAGGGCTTTGCTCGCTTTGTGCAGGATGCTTGTTGTCTGTCTGGTTATTGTATGGTATGACAATTTCGTGAAAGTTGGTAATGTGTCACTGTTACGGCATTGTATTAGAAAGTTGAGATCACACAACATTTGGCTCTTCTTCGATCTTAGTTTTCCATATAGTTTCGTTGTCCTGAGTGTATCCTCGCCTTAGAGGTGTAAGATGTTTGTGTATTCGCTCAGTGCGAAGCCATGGTGGGGAGAAACTGATTTACCGTCAGCGCTACCCGTGACTATATCCGATACTACGGCGGGCTGTTTTTATGTTTCGAGTTAGCTAAATATACAAGTGAATTGTTATTTAAAATTTATTTAAATAAAATAACATAAAATGAGTCACAAAAGTTGTTGTGTTGTAAGTTGTAAGAATACAGGTAGAAAAAGTGCTTGTCATTTTTATAAATTTCCTACAGCAAGTTGGAAAATAAATCAAAGGAAAAAATGGATAGCTGCTGTTAGGAGACAAAAGTAAGTAGAATCATAACCTTACTATCCGTAATAATAAAAATCTTGAAAGGAGTGAAACTTAAAAAAATAGTAAGTTTAGAAAATACTAGGAAATATTATATATATATATATAAAATTCTTTAATATTGTTATCTAGTTCATAAATACGTGAATACGTAGGATGTTCTTTGTAAAAAATTAAAAAATTATTTACGCATTCTGAACAATCTTCCTTCTCGATATTAAGTTCAACTTGCGTTATTAAAGAGTTGAGGACATTTCGAACAGTGTGGAAATTATTTTTACTAGATTGAGCAATTAAAATTTGTTTTAACGGACAGTCAGACACCAATTCGGAGATTTCTACGTCTTTTGAATCATGTAGTTGATTATATTTGTGAGGTATCATGTTTTCAAAGTATGCTCCCTTCGAGTACTTGTCTTTGGCGAATTGCCGAGCACTGGGTTTCCCCCATTGCTGTTCAATACTTGTTTTTGAAGCACTATTTTCATTATTTATGAAGTAAATCAGCGCAGCGATGTGTTTACATTTTTTACTCTGATTATAAACGCAATTACATTGCACATCAACAACACATCGTTCTACATTTAATTTTAAACTCGTGGTGTAAGCTGTAGCATGGACAGATGCTTGCCTGATTACTCGCGATTTAATCAAATAGCTTTCGTTATTTTTGCGAAACTCTTCTACCTCTCGGACATGTTCAGCAAGAACCAGCTTTTTAAAAATAAAAATGATAAATTTAATCGTTTAACAATTTTTCTCAGATTTATTATTGAATTGTAATATGTTAATTTTAGTTAGCAAACATAATCTATTTTTTTGTACTCAAAAACAATCAGCACTTTTAATTTGTAGAATTTTGAAACAATAAAATATTTTGGTAATTTCGTTCAATCTAAATTTACTTATAAAAATTTTTCTCTATTTTCTTTTTATTTGATTTCAGTTAACCTATCTTTATGTGTGCTAACTTCTATGCTACTTTTTCAGTATTAACTATACTTACATTTTATTTTGTAATGCACAAGAACACTTTACATTAACAAATATTTATTATAAATATTCCCTTTAATTAAAAAAGCATTTTTTTATTTATCATTCGATATTATTATTACTGACAGCCATTCAATACTTAGTAAAATATATTACAATAGCCCCCTGTAGTGTTCAACCATACCATGGCGCTGAAGTCGCGCACAGAGCGAATACTGTTTCACGGATGGAAATATGTGGTTGATGATTTATTCCGGTGTACATCCGTTCGTCTGTATTCGTTTGAAAAATCACGTTTCGCCAAAATCATATTTGGCTTTCTCAAAAGATACTACTACTATACTGATATATATATATATATATATATATATATATATATATATATCTTGTAAATCACTTTTAAGTTTTTAAAAAAAATTATTTATTGAAATACAAAAAATTTAAATAAAATAGTAAATTGAAAATTAAAATGAACTAACTATATGGTACAAGTATACTAACGATAAATGACGACCGTGGGACCGCGTCGCTCTGATTTATAACATTAAGAAAGCTGATGAAAGTCGATGCGTTCCCACGTTTACATAATGATGCAGGAAACTGGTCAGCGAAATATGATACTTTGTATCATACACATGCATGATATTTACGCCTAACAGCTCCCCTTTACCAAGAAAAGTTGATGCTGTAACATCAACTTTTGGAATTTACTGGACGCTAGCTAAATTAGTAAAAACAATACAAATATGGAAATAAAAATAAAATTAAAGTGAACATAATGATTAAGTTTAAATAGGTTACATAAAATACGAAAAATATACAAAACACAAAAGTCAAATAAGAATAGAAATGTATCAAAAAGGTTCTCACTTCTATAAGTCTGGATGTTCAGGTTCCTCTTCGATTTGGGGCCTCCGTTTTGGTATCAGCGTGGAGAACGGTTTTGTCAGGGTACTCAGACTTTCTGGATTGGAGTTGTCGTTTTTCGGAGGTCTTTTAACGTGCCTTATGATTTTCAATGAGCTGTATACAACAACAATTGTTACAATGATAATTATTGTAGCAGACATGAACCAGGAAATGTTTTTATTAACAAAGGGTTGGTTGATGAGATCGTCGAGATCCCTTGAATACTGAATACTGGTCCAGCTTGTGCTTGGCTATGGATAGTTCTTCCATGTTTAAGTCGTCCAGCTTCAGGGGCTTAAGGTCCGGAATTGCAAGTTTCTCAGGATGAGAATTGCAACAATTGAATGGAATTAAAACTGGATGAGAATTGTCCGAAATGTTCATGAATTTTTGTGGTTCGGCTTGGATTTTCGTAATCCCAACAAAAGCACTACATTCCGTTTGTAACCGAATGATAGAATTGTTCGTTAGCACTAAAGTTTTAGCGTCAATTCCTGGACAATTAATGGTCACATGCAAGGGTTACGATATGATTACAATCCACGCATTTGTTTCAAGTTTTTGAACATTGTACCCTTCACTGAAAACGACGGCACTTTTACAAGTTTCGGGGACACTACGAATGTTTTTCAGGAGCTGCGCCTCACAGGGTGCATTTGAGTCTATGGGATACGCGTATAAATCGGAGCACAGTTTTCGAAGTGGAGTCAGCTGTTTGCACGCACTCAAGTCCTTGATTGGTATGTACATAAGAGAATCATCATCTTGCGCTACATATTTTTGAGTAAAAGAAAGGATGTGATGAAAACCAGTTCTATCATCTAAAATCGGAATAGGGTATAAATGGTAAGCTGTATAAAGCTGTTGCTCTACTAGAGGGATTTTTAAAATTAATACTAGATCTGAGTGAGTTTGAAAAGTTTGTAGTTCAATTATTTCTAAATACTGTGCAACACTTGAAAATCTGACTGGTAACGGTAAATTATTTTTAACAAGGTTTTGAGAAATCTCCTTTAATGCGGCAATCAAATGATCCGGTGTAATAATAGATGAGTGAATAATTTTCAAACGAGCAAAAGTTATTGAATTTAAAATATCGTTAAGGTTATCTTCAAGAAACAAATAACTAGCCATTAGTTTTTCACAAATTTCAAGAAATGATTGTTTGGCTTGAATAGTGACTATACGGTCATTTAGTTCATGTATCGTGAGGTTGATTTCGTTAATGTCTTCGTTAAAGATTTTCTCGTCTATTTGAAGTTTTTGAATAGATTCATTTTTGATAATAGTGGTTGTAACGTTCATTTGATTCTTTAAAAGATTTTCGACTTGTAGTTGTCCTTGGTTAAGTCTGTTTATGCTGCTAGTATAGAATTCGCCATCGGATGCGTCTAGGTTAGCGGGGATGGGATGGAGTCGGGGATTTGTGTTAAAAGGCTGTATCGTGAAATTTGAAGCCAGGCATAGGATCGACAGTTCGTTCTAAAGTATTGAGGATTCTGTTATTATTTTCAAATAGTTGATTCAGGGTTGTCAAGTTCCGGTGAACTAATAGAGTCCATTTATAGATACAATTATTCGACTTTCGTCATGGTAGTAGATACTGAGAGTGTTGTTAATCGGTTTGACGTCGTACTGTGAAACTGCTGATCCGAGCAGCAGAAGAAACCTGAAAAGAAAGTTAGTTTTCAGAATATCATTCTGTCAAAGTTCACTTTCGTTCGTTGGTTAGTTCTTAGGTTTAGAAGTGTAGCAGAGTTATTATGGATCTCAATAATTTGGAATGGGCCATTAAATTTGTTCTGGAGTTTGTCTTTTATTTGTGACTCTTTAACGTATACCTTGTCACCGATTTTGTAATCACGAGGGTTTTTCGAAACGTGTTGGTCAAATCTTTCTTTCGCTTTTGGTTTCTGTAAGTTAGTCTTTTCACGTGCAATTTTGTAATAGTAAGAAATTCGGTTATTTAGGTGTCGTACATATTTGCTAATTAGTTCTTTTTGATTATAAATAGTCTCTGGGGGTCTGCTGGAGGTATGTCCGAAAACGAGTTCGAACGGGGTGAAGCTATGGGTCTTATTGGTTGAATTGTTATAGGCAATAATACCATACGGAAGTACGTTTAAGGGTTATTCGTCGGGATTTTCAGCTTTGTGAATGCGAATCATTTCTAGTAGAGTAGAATGAAATCGTTCCACGGAGCCGTTTGTTAGCGGGTGTCCCACGCTAGAGTAGGTAAGTTTGATGTCATAAAGTTTGCATAGATCTTTTAGTATGGCATTGTCAAATTCTCTGCCATAGTCGCAGTGGATACGTAATGGTGTACCGAAATGTTGAAAGTACAACATAATAGTACTAACGACAGATTTGGCGGATTTATCTGCCAAAGCATAGGTTTGTGAGAATTTAGTCAGTTCGTCTCTTATCGTCAAAATGTGATTTCTATTAGGAATTTCTAAGATGTGGATGTTAATTCTTTCAAAGGCTGTTTTAGGTGTCTCAGTTATGACGAGGGGATTATCTAAGTTTTTTCGACAAGCTTTGGTTTGTTGACAGATTACGCAGTTCTTTATGAAGTTCTCAATGTCTTTAGTAAATCCCGGCCAGTTGAACCTCTCTTTGAAATTAGTGGTATTTCGTCTTTTTTAGGAGTTTTTGTGATGTTTTGGCAAATTTTCCACTTAATGTCCTTTTTAGAGAAAATACAGGAAAGCATTTCCAGAATTGGAAGATCAAGGTTGTTTTCTACACAATATGTTTTCGAGAGGGAGAGAACATCTTAATTTTTGAAAATAGATGCGAAAAGGACTTCATTTACGATTTCGGGATCGTTTGGAAGCGGGACTATGAAGTATTGTCTCCTGCTAACAGTTTTGCTAGCGATTACGTTGATTTTAAATGTTTCAAAATCAGCGACTTCTTCGAGTATGTCGCGATAGAATTCCTGAAGGTTGGATGATTGGGGAAAGATTAGAATATTTTTATTTGCCTTGTCTAGAAGTTGGCAATTAGAAAATTCGATTTTACTATAGTCAATTAAGGAAACAGTTTTGTAACGTTCAACAAAAATTTTGAAATCCTGGGATATCGTTTCGGTAGTTATTTCGTTTTGTTCAGGTTCGGAGGTATTGTCATCGTCTTCGTCATTTAGGGGTAAGATTTTGTGGGGTGTTAGTTTAGTTTTAGCCTGGAATAATACGCACTCATCAAGGTGGTTGATTTTAATGTGTGATAAGGCGTCGGCGTTTTTGTTAATTTTACCTGGTTTGTAAATGATCTCGTAGTCATATTCTTCGAGTTTAAGTCTCCATCGGGCTAATCGACTTCCGGGGTCTTTTATCGAGAACAGCCACGTCAACGGGCGGTGATCGGTAAAGAGTTGGAACTTTCGGCCATAGATTATCGGTCTCCAGTGCTTCACTGCCCAAACAATAGCCAACAGTTCTCTCTCAATAGTCGAATACCTTGTCTCGGCTTGACAAAGTGTCCTGGAAGCATATCCAATGGGTAAATCTTTACCTATTGGCCCTTGGGATAGTACAGCGCCGATTGCAAAAGCACTGGCGTCAGTGGTTAGTATGAATGGTTCCTCGAAGTTGGGATAGATCAGTATTGGTGTCGAAGTTAAAGCACGTTTGAGTTCGTTAAAGGACGTGACGCATTCAGTGTTGAAATCAAACGGTTCATCCTTTTGTAAAAGTTTAGTTAGGGGTTTCGATATTCTCGCGAAGTTTGGAATAAACCTCCGATAATACCCAGCAAGTCCCAAAAATGTTTTAATATCTTTGGTGTTCTGCAGTTGAGGAAAGTTTAAGATACAGTCGACTTTCGACGGGTTGGGTTTTACACCGTCTTTAGTTATTAAGTGTCCCAAATAAGCGACCTCCTTGTGGAGAAACTCGCATTTGTCAGGCTGTATTTTGAGGTTTGCCTTCCTAAGTCTTTTAAAAACGTCAGTTAGTCTTGCTAAGTGTTCGTGAATGGTGGGCGAACAAACGATTATATCGTCCATGTACACCAAACATCTTTCTTTCTGGATTCCTATCAGAATATTCCCATCACCCTTTGGAATGTTGAAGGGGCATTTTTCAACCCGAAAGGCATGCGAACAAATTCAAAATGACAGTGAAAGCGGTTTTTTGAATGTCCTTGGACTCAATTTCAATCTGGTGGAAACCAGAAGCTAGATCTAGGGTGGTAAAATACTGGCATTTGCCAAGTTGGTCTAACAGATCGGATATGTTGGGTAACGGATATTTGTCGTTTATTGTCAGTTCGTTAAGTTCTCTATAGTCCACGACTACGCGTCATTTCTGTTTCCCGGAGGCGTCGAGTTTTTTCGGGACAACCCATACAGGGGAAGACCAGGGAGAGTTTGAGGGACGAATGATGCCCTGTTCTAACATTTTCGAAACTTGGTTACGGACTTCCTCTTTATGAATTTGGGGATAGCGGTACGATTTAGTGTATATGGGTTTGGCGTTGTTTGTGTCGATGGAATGTTTAATTTCATTCGTGAAACTAAGATGATCACCTTCTAAGTAGAAAATGTCGGAAAAGTCAAGACAAAGTTGTTGTATTAGTTCGGCCTCTTCCTCGTTAAGGTGTTCGAGTCGGAGTTGATTGTTAATCTCCGTTTGTCTGTCGAAGTTAGGATTAATTGCAAACGAAATTTCTTAACAGTGATTTACAGAGTAATTTTGAATGGGTTCTAATTTGATAGTGTCGAAATTTACTTTTTTTGGGCAGGGGTTAGCGTTTAAGATAGATGTCAAAAATTCGCCTTTGTCGTTAACTTGGACTAAAGCATTCGGAAGTCTCACATTTTCTAGGACGGTAGTGGTTAGTATAGTTTCCGTGTTACGTAAGTCACATTTGAGTTTGCAAATCCGTTCTGTTCGCGGTTCAATAGTAATCGTGTTTGAAATTGTTGGGTTAATTGTTAGAGTATGCCTGTTTGAAGATATTGTTTCGTCTGTTACTTTCATAAGCGGAATAGTTTTGAAGTTGGTTATAAGAAGTTTTTTGTTAAAGTCAATCACACAATTGTAATGTTCTAAAAAGTCAGAACCTAGTCGACCATCGAATTCGATGTCTAAGTTACAGATGTAAACTTTGTGTGGATCGTTAAAATTAAATGGGACTAAGGTCGATTCATAATCAGGATTTTTTGATTAGTGATACCTTGTATCACAACGTTTTCTGGGTATCGGTGTCGAAATTTTTTACAAGTGGTTGGTTTAAAAATTGATAAACCGGCACCTGTGTCTATTAACAGTTTATACGTATTAGTGGCGTCGTTGATGTAGAAAAGGTTCTTAGAATTTACCGAAAGTGAGGGGCTTATAGGAAAGCTTGTTCCGGAAAATTCAGGTTGGGGTTGAAGTCGTCGAGTAAACTCATTGTTTCGAACTGGGTTTGAAGATTGCAGATCTGTGTATCGGGTGGTTTGTCCACTGTAAGTACCTCTTGAAAATTTTGTCGTCGGTCTTCGGGTAATTCAGAAGGGAATTCAGGGTAATTGCTTTCAAAAGTTTCAGTATAGTCATTTTGAGAGTATTCGAAATCTATATTTTGGGGGTCTGAATAAGAACAATCGTCTTGGTAGTATGAATTTGTATAAGGGTCATCGTTTGTGAAATTGTTCAAAGGGTTGTAGAACTCATCTTGGTTGAAGTGGTGTGTTCTTTGTTGTTGGTTTCTATAAAAATTGGGAATTGGTCAAGATTGATTAGGAGTTTGATATTGCCCACTGGCAGAAGGTCGGTTTTGTTGTGCGGGATACCTATTGGGATCAGTATTGGGCCTAGTTTGATTAGCCGATTGATAAGGAGGAGATTCGGTCTAAATTGTTGCGGGTTGTTATTGTTAAAGTTTTGGTGTGGTTGTTGGTTTGGTTGTTGTTGTTGGTTTGGTTGTTGTTGTCGTTGTCGTGTTAGACATTCGTTATACAAATGTCCGGTGCGTTTGCAAAATGAACACTGTTTTACAAAAGTTTCAGGAGGTGGTCGTCTTTGTGGTTGATGTTGTTGAGGGTTCCGTACATTTGAGAATTTTTGATTTTCCAAGTGACAAAGTTGGAGTTCTCTTTTTATTCGGGAAACCGCGGTAAATATATCGGGAGGGTTACTAGCGCGAATAATTTGGCCTATTTTTGGTTCAAGTCCGGCCAAAAGACTATTTAGAGCCATGGAATCTATAAGACAAATTTGCGCGTCTTTTTCTTTGGTTGTTAGATTCTGTTTGTTAACAGCCGCGTGCATTTTTGCCTCGTGGCTTTGTAGTCTCGCTGAGAAAGTTAGTGGAGATTCAGTTGGTAGTTGTCGCATTCTTTGTAAATCCTGAATTAATGCGGACAATTCTCGTGAGTCACCGAAATGGTTTTCTAAAAGTGTTTTTATTTCATCCCAAGTCGACGCATTTCTTGAATTAACAAGCTCGGCTGCACGGCCTCTTAGCTTGTTTTTAATGTGCAAAACTAAAAGAGTTATTTGATTTGCGACAGATATTTTGTACTGTCGAACAGGAGCTGATGAAAGTATTTAAGAAAATTGGATTGCCGTCGTATTCAGGGATGATAGCGAAAATTTCCGCAAGTTTGTAAGGTTCTACCGTACCTTGGCGTGTTTCAATCATATTTAGAAATATTGTGAACTAGTTTATATAAACAGATATATCAAATTAAATATTAAAAGAAAAAAATCAGTGTATGGGTATGTTTGTAGGTAAATTTGTTACAGCAATTAATAAACAGGTCAATATAAATGTAGTAAAATGAAGGTAAAAGCTAAATGCAATGCAAAGTAAATGAGGTATATTCGCGGTATTAGAAACAATTAAAAAAATTTCGAACACAAAAGCACAGGCCTCTATGTGTTTAAGTATGTGTTTCAAGAATTGTTTTAAAATAATAGAGATGAATGTTGGTGAATATTAAATGATAGAAGTGTATGTTCAAGATACATAAAACTCGTATCGAATAAATCAATAAAATAATAAAAATACGTTAATAATCCTGGCATGAGACTGTTCTGGAGAAGCTGAGGACTGGTTAGCTGTAAGGTTGCGTGTTCCGGGTTCTCGCTGCTACAGTTGTTGTCTCGGTCTGGAAGTTCTTGTCCACAAGGATTTGGAAATCGACTGTGTTGGACATTCCTACTGACTGCGCCAATTTTATATCTTGTAAATCACTTTTGAGTTTTTAAAAAAAATTATTTATTGAAATACAAAAAAATAAAAATTTAAATAAAACAGTAAATTGAAAATTAAAATGAACTAACTAAATGGTACAAGTATACTAACGATAAATGACGACCGTGGGACCGCGTCGCCCTGATTTATAACATTAAGAAAGCTGACTAATCAAAAGAACGGTCAAGTCGATGCGTTCCCACGTTTACATAATGAAGCAGGAAACTGGTCAGCGAAATATGACAGTTCCACGTTCATTTTTTTTTTGTCTCTCTTAAGTTGGTGTCATAAAAGGCAAGAAGGGTTTCGTCTGCAAACAAATTACTGAAATTACACTTTGTGTTTGTGGCGATATCATTTATATAAATTAGAAATAATAACGGGTTCAAGCTACTTCCCTGTGGTACACCAAAATTATTAGGAATGGTGAACATATTTCCTATTGTAGGTATTTGGTATCTATTATCCAGATAAATCTCGAACCAGTTTAAAAGAATACCTTTGATACCATAATGTTTCAATTTAGAAAGTAAAATTTGCCTATCGATGGTTTCCAACGCCCTTCTGAAATCCATGAAGACTGCCACTGTATAAATGTTGTTATCTATATTTTTTTCTATTGTGATATTTGTTAGTTACAATGACGTTTCACAAGAGTGTTTCGTTCTAAAACCAGACTGATATTTAAACATATTATTTTCTTCAAAGTATTTAATCATTTGATCATATACAGCTCTTTCGAGAATTTTTTCAAGCCCTGGTAGTGTTTTGATTGGTCTAAAGTTTATGCTTTTTTAGTATTTTTAATATTTGGAACAGGAACAACTGTACTTGTTTTTATCGAATCTGAAAGCCCTTTATGTAAAGAGGTTAATAAGGTAGAGCAGCTCAAATTTTACACTGGAATATACATTTCATCATTTTTTCATTTAACACGTTCCCTGCGACCTTTCCTGGGATAGGCATCGCTCAGTGCTGGATATTTTTTTGTCAGAATATCAAAGTCTCTTATTAATACAAAAACTCAAGAAACTTTAAACAAAGCCAGTATTAGGATGATTTATGCTTCTCGAGTACGCTATCGTATCTACAATCACATCACCCAACCACTGGCAAAATACTGAAAATTTTATTTACGGGAAGCATAAGACGCGGATCCGCGTTTAACGCGTAGAGAAACAGTAACCGCGTCCAAGCGCAGTGCTGGGATTAATACATCATGCAAATTAAATTTATTGCCGATTTGATTGACTACATCACATAGGTCATTTGGGCTCAGTAGATATTTCATTGTATGAAATGAAAAAAAACTTTTAGCAACAGGATATCTTGGTTATTTGGGAAAATACTTGATTCTAACTGATCTTCATTTAAGTCTTATTAACTAGATTTTTTAAAGTATTCCACTTTATTTTTGCATTGTTACGGTTTTTATCAATGTCATTCTCGTAGTAAGCATTTTTTTTTATTTCTGAGTAAGGTAAGAACCTTCTTTTGTACGAATTTATACTGTTCCCAGTAATAATTTTTATTGTTATCATATATAGACTTTTTATTTATTTTTTGCATATAGAATATCTTTCATATCAAACCAAGGGAAATCATTTTGTATTTTTCATTAGTGATTGGTGAAATTTTATTTACAATATTACCATACATATGAACAAAATTATTAATAATCAAATTTACATCATTGCTATTGTTTTCTGAATGATACTTGTGGCATATTTTTCAATTTCTAAGTACTTCTTGGGAAATAACACCACAGTTCAAAGAAAATTGCTGTATATTCCAAACGTTTCGGGGTCTAGATCAGACCCCGTTGTCAATGGTTAAGAACTGTGGTGTTATTTCCCAAGAAGTACTTAGAAATCATTGCTATTGTTGTTCCATTTCCTTTTTTAACTCTTCTTTAATTAAAAGAATATTTTCATCTTTACAATTTCTAAAAAATATATCTATTATTAACATATACATTTAAAATTTGTTAACTGTTATGAACAAATGGTCACTCAATTTGGGGGTATCATGTACTTTTGCAATAACATTATTTTGGGTTTGTAATAACATAGTCAATTAGAGTCTTAAACTGATTAGTAAATCTTGTCTCTGTACTCACGATTTATTGTAGTCCTAATGACGTAAGCTAGCTTTTAATTTTTGTGATATACAAATAATTCAAATTATAATTGAGATTGAAGTCACCTACAAATAAAAACTTGATATTACTAAGCACCAATTTTCAACACTAGTATGAATTTCCTATGACTTTCATTTGGAGAATGATAAAGAACATTGATCATCCATTGAACTTTATGTAAGTTTATTCTACTTGACCATACAATGTATGTCATCACACTCCCTCTAAGGAATTCAAAAAATTCCTTTAGAGTTGGTAGAGTGTCTTGATTCCTCTCTAATTCATAATTATTCCTTAAATGTCTCTTTAATTGACTAGTTTTGATAGACCTTAACCTCCAGTGCTTCTAATGCATTGATATGCGGTTTGATTTGGCGTGTGAAGTCACGTAGAACGCTAGGACCTTTACCTAAAGTTGATTGTAATAACCCATTTATGTGATGATTTATTATAAACAATTTTTTGTCATAGTATTGCTTTAAAATATCTAGAGCCGTGTCATAACTAGCATCTGTAATAGTTAATTCCGAAATTAAAGGGAGAGGTTCATTTTTTAGGAAGGATTTAAGGTACATTTTTTTGATTTTGCAAGTTTGTTGTTATTATCTACTGATGCCTTAAAAAATCAATAAATGTCCACCATTTACCATAGTTTCCATCAAAGGTTGGAATATTTAAAGTTGGCAACAAAACTTTACTTATTACCCGGTAGTTAGAATTTTGAGACCCGTCTAAACCTACACCTGATATGCCACTGCGATTCTAACATTAATTGCATCTGTAGTTAAATTATTAATTGTTAATACTTGTTTACAATTTTCAAAACAGGTTATGTATTCAGAAATATGAATAATTTTTGCATTTTTCTTTAAACATGAAGTTAATTGTTTTGTTAATTTTACAAAGTTTTTTATGAACTTTCTATAATAACCTAGCAAACCTAAGAATTCTTTTATTATGTTAGTGGTTTTTGGGGTAGGGTACTTTTTTATTGCATGATTTTTTTCGGGATTTGACGTCCGGGGTGACAATATGATCTAAGTATGCCACTACTTTTTTTAAGAATTCCGACTTATTTAAGTGGATTTTAAATTTTAGTTTAGTTTAGAAAGAAATCCAATTACAGGACAAATATATAAAATAATGAAACATACTTACAAATAATCTAAGATTTCTTAAATAATACAAAAAAAGAAAAGAGAAAATAAATAACAAATATTAAATCATAAGTTTTAAACAATAAATAGAGACTAAGACAATTGACAAGAGACTTTGGCTAGTAACTGAACCAGAGTTGATCTGTCATTTGTTGTATATATGCTTCAGTGATTGTTCCAAAATTGTCTTAGTTAATATCAGAGTTTGTATTTGTATTTGTAAAAAGACAAAAAAAATGTCTCGCGAAGTCTCTGAAAAATTTGGTTAAATGAACTAAGTGTTCTTTCAATGAGCTGAGATTATTATTATGTCATCAAGATAACATAAGCAAAATTCGTTCTGGATTTCTCTTAACACATTATCCATTACTCTTTGAAAAGTTGCCGGAGCATTTTTCAGTCCAAAGGGCATTCTGATGTACTCATAATGTCCATTTTCGCCATTTAACGCAGTTTTTGGGATGTCCTGTGGATCCATTTCAATCTGGTGAAATCCACTTGCCAAATCTAATGTTGAGAAATACTTTACAATGTCCAAGTTTATCCAAAACATCAGGGATATTAGGTAGAGAGTATCCGTCGTCGATGGTTTTTTTCATTTAACTTCCTGAAATCAACTACTATGCGTGATTTCGTTTTCCCTGATGCGTCTGCTTTTTTGGGACGATCCAAATTAGTGAGGACCATGATGAATCGCTATGTCTTATTATTCCTTGATCTAACATTGATTTTACTTGTTTCTGAACTTCCTGTTTGTGATTGAAAGGATACCGATAGGATTTAGTATATATATATATATATCGGGATTTCATCTTTAGTTTTTTATTGAATGTTTAATTTGGTTGGTGAAAGTTAAAGGTTGGTCTTCTATGTAAAATATGTCAGAGTACTTTCTACATATTTTAAGTATTTCACGTTTTTCTTCCTCAAGAAATTAGTATTAGTTTGTCAACATTGGATTTTTGAAATTTTTTCGATGTGAGTCAAGGTCAATATTATAAATTTCATGATTATTTTCGGTAAAAATAATAGTTTTTATGGGTTCTGTAAGGGTGAGAGTATTGTTCATGTCAGATTTGTTAAGAATTTCTACTAAGGTCATTCCATTTTCGGATTCCGAAAGTCTTTCAGGAATTTCACAATTTTGAATTATCTGGTGTGGGATGATAATATCTCCATTTTGTTTATCAACTGGAATCTTTGTAATTAAGCAACTGTGTGGGTGAAGAGTTAATTTAAAAAGAATTTTTGATTTGATTGTTGGTAGAAAATAGAAATTGCACAATTAGGAGTAAAAATTTTAGAATTTGCCAAATCTAGTTGAGCATTTAATAATTTAATGTAATTACATATCGTATTTAATAAATGAATAATTCTTTCGTGGAATTTATTTGGTGATTATTCACTATTTTTTGTTTCATATTTCCTAAGTCTAGGTTTAAACAATTTTCGTCACCCTGATCCCCAAAATTGGTGATCAGATTCTTAACCCTAGTAAGATAAACTTATTTTTTTGTACAGAAAAGATAAACAGGCGCCTCAGAGGCGCCAAATTTTAAGTACTGATTTATTTACATATTTAAATAGAAATACTTTTTTTATGTATGAATTAAATGTTACATTATTATTAATTAAAAAAAACACAAATAGGTATTATTATTTGTTTATTCTAAGGAATAATGTTAAATTTTCAAAAATGTAACAAAAAGTAGAATTTTTTTACAGTACTAACAATTTTAAGTTTTTTTATGAATAGCTAACTTTTTATAACATTTTGTCTTACTAACTAATAAGTTACAATATAATCAGTCTCAAATCACAAAAAATACTGAAAAAATCTCAATTTATAAACATTTGTTGCAAACATTTTTTTATGTTCTCCACATACGGTATTTTTACATTTCGTACAAGTCATCTTAGACATTCTCTTTTTTTTTGTTGTACAAATGCTACAATAACGCCGCACTTTAGTCGGAGGTTCTTCATCAGCTTCTTGAGAAAGTTCTAGATTAGCCTCTGGTACTTGTGGTAGGATCTTCTCTATATTTTCTCTCAAACTTCTTTGCAAAGTAGGAATGCGCAGTCTAGATCTCATCCACGGTGCACACAGTTCGATCGACAATTGTTTCATGTACTCTCTACGGTTTATTGGTTTTTCTTGTTTTGTTAAAATATTGTGAGTGTAAATTATATAAGAATTGACAAAAGCTATGTTCAACATGCCATAAAACATTGTCATCGGCCATCTGTTAGTTTTCCTAGAACAAGACATCGAAGAACACATCTGATCAAAAGTATCGACGCCGCCTTTAGTCTGGTTGTAGAACATAATGATCTCAGGTTTACCAGTTGTTGGATTTATTGCAACATCTTCATCGCACGATGACAACATATACACCATCTTTGAAGGCTTCGGCTTGTATGATGCTAGGGTCAAAGGTCCATCAAAACAGAACATAGATGTACCAACAGGTCGAGAACGAGTGTTTTTCAATTCTTCAGGAATTTCCCGTTTGTTTGACCGAACAGTACCCACAACTGTCAATTTATACGGTTCCAGAAGCAATGACTTTGAAACAGGGATAGATGTGAACCAATTGTCACATGTTATATTGCGGTGGGAACCATGAACTGGCTGAGATAACTCCTTCAAGTAATACTCTCCTTGCGGCAAACCATTTGTATTTGTAGCTTTTCCAATGTATGGCAAAGCATTTATCATATAATAGGTCCCACTATCGCACATCATAGGAATTTTTATACCATACTTATTTGGTTTATTTGGTATGTACATCCGAAATGGACATCTACCACGAAAACCAAGTAGTTGTTCATCAATAGTGACATTACTTCCTGGGGAATAATTCATTTTGCATTGAGCTATAAACATATCCCAAACCTTTCTAATTGGAATAAATGGATCTTGCTGGCGACGATCAGGACGTAAAGTTTTGTCGTCCATTCTGAGACACCTGACAATAAAGTCAAACCTATCTCTACTCATTACTGCCACATATCTTGAACCAGTAAATGAACTGTCAAACAGCTCAACTGTTGATAAATGATTATCTTTCATCGCAGCGCTCAGAGTAAGTAGTCCTATGAAAGATTCGATTTCAGTGGCATTTGTGTCTGCAAATGTCAAACTAGTCATAGTATCAGAACGTTTATTCGATATCTCTACATTGGTCCACTGAACAATTTCTTGAATGATTTCTTCCGTAATAAATAATTTGAAGCATCCAAGTGGTTCAAAAATATTTCTGCACATACGACTAGGACCTCTATTTGAGCGAACTATATTGATCGCAGCTGTTCTGCCACTACTTTGCCCTTTAGAAGTAGCCCAAACATGCCTGCTCTTACCTCTAATCACTCTTTGCGGCGGGATTACTATGCGGTGGTCATGTCTTTGATTTTCAGAAGTTGTTGAGGTATCATTCGGACTTTCTTCGATAACTTCGTCTATGTATTCATCTTCAAAATCACTCTGAACATTATCTTCATTTATATCGTTCTCCGTCTCGCTGTTACTGCCATCCTCGGTCTCTTCCTCTTCCTGCATCAAAAAATAAGCAAGTTCGCTGTCTTCCAACCCTTTTCTGCGCGCCATGATGTTAAAACGTTCCTAAAAACCATTTTAATTAATTTAGTAATAATAAAATATCTTTATATTTACCATAAATGCGTAATAATAGGTAAAAAGTAAAAAAAACTAAATCACTAATAAATGTGCGAAAGTTACACAGAAGATAAACTTGCGCCTCTGGAGCGCAACGCAATGTCATAGCGGCGAAACTAAAGTACTTACCGAACAGCAGCGGTCGTCCCTCGGGCGTGTTGATTGACGACTGAGTTAGCTCGAAAACACAAGTGTAAACTCGCGCGGGTTAAAAAGAGACAGCGATATATCTGTTTCGCGGGCGCCTCTGAGGCGCAGTTTATCTTTCTAGGGTTTATCTACCCAACTTGTGGCACCTATAATGCCCACAACTTTTTCAGCACTTCCTTCTAATTTATTTAGGATACCATTTAACAACAGAGTATTCTGAAAACTATCACTGTCCTGCCTATCGCAGTAATGAGTTAAAATGGATTCCGAAGCACTTATGAATCGGTGTAGTTTGTGTGGATTATTGACAAATTTTTAATATCTAATAGTGGTCCTGATATTTCTAATTTATTCGCTTTATTGGAAATATGAAAAAAATATATTGAAATACTGTGAAATGTCTTTACCTAGTTCATTAGGCTCACTATTATTTTCCCTTATGGATACAATAGGTGAGGATTTTGGCATGAATTTTTGAAAAACTTACCAAATCATCTATACCTTGTTTGTCTGGCCCGGTTATGCAAAGTATTTGTCCACATTGGATTCTGTACTCAGCGGCTGACCTGCCCTGGTTGCGGGGTTTCTTCGTAATTGGAGCTGCAGGATTCTCAATGAATTTCGCCGAAATTTTCATTTTCGTGTCCCAAAAACCAGATTTGAACGACTGCGCCACTTATGTTTGTTGATACAAATATTTGCTTTTTAAAGAACTTTTATTTTTTACTAAGAACAAGTTTCTACTTTTAAAGTTAATTTATATGAATATAATAAGAATACGTGTTAATTGCTCGAATGTTCATATCAGAATAATTAAAATAATACAACACAATATGCACACAGATGACTATACAAGATTAAATTTCTTGGCTGAAAATAAGCGACGATTACTGCATCATCATAATGTAGCATAAGCATAAGCATTTATATTATATGGGTCAGTTGTGTGACCATAAATCACCCAATTAATAAACAGTGACAGCAACGATGGTCACTGTTTAATGCTGTTTAAATACATTTTTTATGTATATTTTAAAGAAATAAAAAAGCAACTGATCAAATTCAGTTTACAAATACTGGTGTCTACAATACTATTCTGCTGATAGTTCATTTACCCTGAAAATACCTACCTTGTACATTAATTTTGACATAATTTCAATATTTTTACTAATGTAAATAGGTATGTAAAATAAGTTTTATATGTAGATAAAACACTGACAATTTAACTAACATTTGCATGAAAAAATAATACTGTTATAAAGTTTATTTAGGCGGCCTATGGAAAATTAATACTCCTTTTAGATTAATCAGTCCGACAAAAAACATCGCCCGCTGAAGTAATAAAAAAAGAGTCACCATGAAATTTATGGCAGTACTATTTGTAAATGTTATTTTGTATTACAATTTTTAATTTTTTTTCTTACAAATTATAAACTTATAAAGTTTTATGATATAGGTCCCGGATCATCATCAATAAGTAGATACGTAGATAACTATTCAGTTAGCTTTTCTTTTTTCTTAATTCACGTTTTACAAATGCCGACGTATTTTTGCCTACTATGTTAATTAACTGGGTACATTCTTCATTCCACCAATGGCAGAATTTTGTGTTTGTACCAAATTTCTTTTTAAGGTTGCATTTTTTTAAACTTGATCCAGTATATTGCAGAATGTGTCATAAAAACTGGCTTCAGATGCTCGTACATTAACATCCCTCATAAATTTTGAATATTTATCCCAGTCCGCCCTATCATAATTCTTTTTTTTTTTGTTGAATAAAAGTGTTAAATTTTTGGAGTGGTTATATAAATTAACAATGATGGGGAAATGGTCACTTCCATGTGTGTTCCTCAAAGTTCAACAATCACTTTTAAAGAAAATATTTGTAGGAACCAATAATAGATCAATGACACTTTGCCATGTAGAAGAAACAAGTGAGTTTAAAATTTTACCCCATTTTTTATTGTTTTTTATCTGGATTTAAAGTAAGAGTGTATGAATTAGAACAAACTTATCATTAATTCTTTTTGGTGAATTATAATAGCGGTCTCACATCCAGCAAATGTTATTATTAATATTATTTTGTTTTTATGTGTATTTGTTTATCAAACTGATTTTTTTTTATAAATTCCCATTTAATGATTTTGAATTAGTACAGTACCATGATTATTTATAATAGCTAATTCACTTCAATGTAGTTGTAGTAAATAAGTTCTTCAGGATATATTTTATAAGGTGAGGGACATCCTAAATAACAAGTATATTTAATAGATTAAACGAACTTACCTCTGAAGTTCAATCTAAATTATTTTGGGTCTCGTCGAAGTAAATAAAGAGAGGTAGTATCCCTGCTTGGCGTCAAGTCTGACACAATTTTAAAGTAAATAACCGCTCTCTTGTCCCCTACTCCGCAGTCCGGTAGAGTTCAGTCCTGTTTAAAGCTCCATTTGTTGCAACCTAAGGGTAAACTAGGGTAGGGTCGGACTTATTTACTTCCACGAGACCTCATATAATCTTTGGTGTGTCACAAATGCAAAAAAACATTTTTGCACCCTAACACCAAACCTTTATTTTAAAAACACTCAACGCCGTTTCAACAACTCTAAGTTGTCATCTTCAAGGAGTAAACCAAACTGTTGAGTTGAATGCCCGATGTTTTTATTCTTTTGGGAATTTTTATTTCTAGCCGTTCCTCATACCTAACAATAGCTGTTTTCGCGGTAACGATTCAGGATGCATCCTGGATGGATGCGTGACGAATCCCGGATCTGCTTTATACGCAAGTGCAGTTACGAACACGTACCAGATTTCTTTCTACCACGAACGATTTTAGAACTGTCAAATTTACATATTTTGTCGTAATGCATTAATAACCACAATCTTGTGTTTGACCTGTGAACCACAATACATTTATGGCATTAACCTTACAATTTACATATATTTATTCTAGAGTAATTTGTGCGAATACTTTGTGAAGTTTGATTTGTTTTGGATTGATTGTTTAACAGTTAGTATAATGATTAATTCCAATAACAATGTGTTCACCAGAAGGTAACATGATTGATGATTGTAATTCTAATATCTCTATTCCAATTTATATTCTTATTTTCCAGAGTTAATAGTTCTTTCGATTGAAAGTACGGCCACTCCGTTTGTATGGAATAATAATCGTACCCTGTATTTTCTTGACTTATATAAACAATATCGAAATCAAGTGGGATCTCGTCAAATGAAACATTTTAAAAAAATGTATGAAATTATTGCGCAAGAAATGAAGACATGCAGAGCCACTAATATCTTCTTGTCTATACACTAATATATGATACAAGCTCTAACCTTCTCTTTCTATGATCTGCAGTGCTCTAACTTCTAACCTCTAAGGCTATCATCTAACACAGATCAGACAATCTGACAAAACGTATATGGATAGATTCTAAAATAAAAGTTTTTGTACTTTGGTGTAGAGCATCAAACTCATAGAAATATAAAATTATTTTAAAAATACTCATAATGCGCATGTTCGAACTCTTCATTCTTCCTCACGTCAGCGGACTCATTTCACTCCTCCCAAATCGATCCAGGATGAATCCTTTGTTATCCGCGAACACCGAATTTCCCATCAGGTATTCGAAATTCTGTTACCACGAACGCCTTGAATGGCTGTGCGCATGCGCTCTATCCTGGATGCATCCTGAATCGTTACCGCGAAAACAGCTAATATTACTATATTCAATATTTGCAAGCGTCTGGACTCTTTGTCCAGTGGAGAGAGCTACAAGAAAGGCTAACTTCTGGGTTAGGACCTCTAATGATAATGCATCATTCTTCAAATTCCGAACATAGGATAGAACTATTTCAGGATCCCAAGTCTTTACCTTTTTTGAATTGCAAAGTGAAAAATTTTGACATCTGTAACAGATGGAGAAAACATTTTTTATTTCTTACTTTCTCTAAAAGACCACCACAGTTTGAGTCCCACATTGTATTGGGAGATGGTCGATTTTGTGACAGAGGCTAAAGCTAAATGTCCAATGCTTGATCGGGAACCAAGCCTGACTTCAGGGCCTTATGATAAGATGCCTGCCTCCAGGGAAAGTTTTTTCCAGACGGGGTGTGGGGTCCCGTTAAAAGAGAGTAAATTTTTAGTAGGCTTGAAGATGACGGAATCTCCTTCTAACAGCGAGCAAAACATTGGGTACCATGGTTGGGAGACCTATAAAGGGACAACAACAATGCCCCTAGCCCTGTCATTTTGTATCTTTTCAAGTACCCTGAGAATCAATGCGAACGGAGGAAATACATAAAAGGAATATTAATTCCAACTTCTGGTAAGCTCGTCCACTACAAAACTCCCTGGATCTCCCATCCATGACAATTTTTTTGCATTTGGCATTTTTTGCGTTGGCAAATAAATCTATATCTGGGCAGCCAAACTTGAATACTATTTTCCGAAAGACGTTATTGCTAATTTCCTATTCCGTTTCTCTACCTAGCTGGATGCGAGATTTTATATAAGAGGCACTTCCCATTTATTGATGTATGCCAGTGCTGTGGTGTTATCAACTCTACACAAGATATTTGAATTGGCTTTACCATTAGCGAAATGCTGTAAGGCTAGAAAAGCGGCCTTTAGCTCTAAATAATTTATATGGCAATCTTTTTCCTTTTCTGACCAAAAACCATGCCATTTGTCCCCCTCTGCACATCCCCCTCAACCAGATTTTGAGGCATCAGAGAATATCTCCATACAATAGGTGTTTTTATGTTGTTTTTTGATTTTGCAATATTTTTAATCACCACCTAAAATCTGTTTGCAATAAAGCTGATAGTTTCATGTTGGCACTATATATTTCTGACGTTCAATTTTTTTTCTGTAAACCCAGTCGTATTTAACAGCTGGACAAACCGATGTAAGTGAGCCTAAAAATCTTGCAAAATCCCGAATTGAACAATTTTGACCAATAACTGAATTTTTTATTTAATTTCTCTATTCTAGATATTTTTTCTGTGTGAAGGCTGATCCACATATCTAAAGAGCTATAAATAAACCCCAAGTATGCTTTACAATGTGTATCATTTGACTCTTATTATAATTAATAATAAATCCTAATTTTTCTAGGGTTTTCACAGTATTGTTATAAACTCCGTGGGTTTAATTAAAATTGTAAAACTAATATTAATAATAATAATAACACGAAATGAGCTGTTTGTAATAACTAACTCTTCTCCGATGCTGGGCCGTTCCTTTTAAAATCCGCATCGAATTCTTCTAGCAAAATCAAGTGTCCACTTTTCAGTTGTCGAGCTATTTCATTTGGATATTCGTCTGGATTTGAATAGAAAGATATTGGTTATTATCATGGTAGTAATTATTATCATCATTAAATTCATTAAAGGCCTCGTAATTATATCAATCGGAATATTCATTTTCATTTAAATGATGTGCTCTGGATTGATTATAGGTGGGATTCTTTTGAATCACAGGAGGCCTTTTCTGGAATTGACCTGTACGTTGTTGCGTATCATTTTGGGGTCTTTGTTGGAAATTAAATTGAGGTCTTTGTTGAGGCACAAATTGTGGTCTTTGGAGATTTGTTTGATTCTGTGGGAATCTATTGTAGTTAGAAGTATTTTGCGTTTGTGTGTAAGGTTGTCTGGAGCGACATTGATTTGATGTGTGTCCATTTCGGCCACAAGAATTACGTTTTAAAATTGGAGTTGGTTTCTTTGGTTGAATTGGGTCTTGCCGTTTATGATTTTCGAAATATGATAATTGTATTTCTGTTTTAATTCTAATGTTTGCTTCTAGTAGGTCTTTGGGGTTGCCTGCTCGAACGATCTGTCCGAGGCGTGTTTCTAGACCTGTTAATAATAATGTGTTTAGGGTCACAGTATCGATTAATGAGCATTCAGCATTTCTTTGCTCTGGAGTTAAATTTGCAGATTTTTGTATGTTCGCGTGCATTTTCGCGTTTAAGACTTGTAGTCTATTAAAGAAGATTAATAGTGATTCATTTGGAAGTTGTTTCGATCTTTGAAGATCTTGGATTAGGGACGATAAATCACGGGAGTCTCCGAAATGAAGATTTAAAAGAGCTTTTATTTCGGGGTAGGTTGAAGGGTTTCGCGAGCTGATTAAGTGGGCTGCTCTACCTTTTAATTTATTTTTTATGTGAATCGTTAGCAAGAATATTTTATCACCGATTGCCATATTATGTGCACAATCGCAAGCATTTAAAAATGTACCGAGAAAAATTTGATCTCCCTCGAATTCGGGTACGATTGAGAAAATCTCAGAAAGTTTGTAGGCTTCTTCTTGAACTTCAGTCATTTTTTAGTTTTGGAAATTGGGAATAAAATTAAAATTGGAATTTATTAAGATTGGGAAATTGAAAATTGAAAATATTTCACTTGAATATTTTAATATGGGATTTAGAGACGAAAATGTGTATCTCTAAGTGTTATAAGATTCTTAAAATTAATTTGTTAATATAGAACAATCGTTCTGGTTTTCAACATATAAAAATATATATAGATGTTTCAATAAAATTTGTTGCAATAATATCAAAATTTAATATCAAATTCAAAAACTCACGCTTTTACGTGGTTCATTTTTTGATTCCCAGCAGTGAGGCAGTTCCGTGTTCTACCTGGAGTTGTCAGCAATTCGGTCAGATTTCATTACAGAACTCAATCTGACTGTTAAGGGAGGATCTGCAATTCGATATCCTCGACAATACTGCGGATCTCAACTTTGCTTTTTTTTTTTTTCGAGAAGCATAGTAATTCTGAAAGTTGTTAATTGGACTTAAGAACTCACAACAGAACAATTGTTGTGAGTTTATTGAGGTTTGAATTAGTTATAAGTATGAAAATTGGTTTATGCGTTCCCTTCTGCAACACCTGTTCATGTATATTATTCTAGATTAGCGGATTATCATAATTTAGGGTCAGAGTAGAAAGTTTACAGAATTGAACATATCAATTTACATGTATAATACGTTTATAAGTTGGTAAAAAATTATTGAAATATTTTAACTAAAAGATATTTTATATAAGAAAATTCAAAAATATAAAATAAACACAAGAATAAAATAGAAATTTGAAAAAAATCATGAATTTCAATAGTTAGTTAAATCTAAAAATGAATAAGGGACTTTCAAAATATTACAATTACTGCAATCTAACTCTTAAAGTTTGTTAGAAATATCTCTTGCTCGACCAAGACGACTCAATTTTGAAAGACACTAGAGAACTCTTGCTCAACTTAGATGTCTAATTTTTGAAGCAACTGTTATACAGTATTTCTTGTAGATCAAAATTGTGGCTAATATGAGCTGCAACTGGAAAAAAAATCTGTAGTGGTAACCAAAACCGAATTATGAGGTCATCAATTCGTATAAATTAGGAAATTGATTTGTTAGCTTAGATATCTTATTATCCTTTTTCCTAACGCAACAAGCAAAATAGAGAAACTATTACAGAAATCAGTCTGAGAATGATCAATATGTCTTTCAGCTGAAGGCATTCTTTCTTTATAGGAGTAATTTTCTTTTCAATGTGTTTCTTAAAGGAACTCTTCATAAGTTTTTGTTGAGTGCACCAAGTTTCATCGTTCCCATACCTAGGTTTCTTGGTTTCTTCAACTTCAAAAATATTTGTTCCTGAAACATTATCCGTACCAAATCGATGAAATGAAATATTTTCAGGTCTCTAGCAAGGTCATTTTGGAAAGTACTTTATTCAAAGAACATGTCTTTAAATTATGTCTTAAAGAACTGATGTCTACTACGAAGATAAAAACTAACTTTTTTTTTGTTTTTGTTTGTTTGTTGTCAAGTATGGTAGTTGTGGGACTGTCACAAATGTTCATGTCTGGTATATTTGTCAGTGGCACAATTAACAATTATTACCTATTTTCTTGTTTGCTCAGGAGATTAGTATTGATTGTTTCTATATGCACATCAATTCTTCGAGCATTAGCAATAGTTTCGCTATTTTCGCTCTTTGGTATAACCTCATAGGAAGTAGGCTTACAACAGTAACTGATAGTTTACATAATGAATACCAAAATGTGGAACAAATATTGAAATTTTGTTTTCACATTTAGATGTGGTTATTAACTGGGGCTGAATTTAATTACATGTAAAACTCTTCATGGGTTTTTTTGGTGGGGCCCATAAATGAAGCAACTTGTTCTTTCTCGGTTTCATCCAAATTAAAAGTTGGAGGACCGTGGCTATCTGTTTTCTGAGACAAGATGAAGTTAAGTTTTTGAATTTTTCGCTCCACATAATACGGAATAGAGCTGACCCATTTACCCATTTATTAGGACTCCCAAATTGAGCAAAAGTAATTTTCCTTACAAATTAATTAATTTTTCTTCAGGCATGATAAGAACTCTTTAATATATGTTTGGAATTGAAAACAAAATTGGTATAGAGTTGCTCCACTTTATAATCATAATTCTTTTCAAATGAGCCTACACAAGTTTTTCTTTTAGACATTCTTCTTGGTTTGAACTGTGTGTTTTTTTGTATATGACGCTAGTTTCACGTACTGTACATCGCCAACTCTTTTTGAGGGGTATGAGAAGTCTACCCAGTTCTCTCATTTTATTAGAAACAGCACTGGCAATGTCGAGTCGTTTGTGTTTACGAAGGTAATCCTGGCGAGACTCACAAATAACGGGATTAATTTTTTTGAATATAATATAATATATAATAATATAATAAACTTTATTCCAGAAGACTACAAAAATATAGTATTGGAACGGTCAGGTGCATACCATACAGTTAACTACGTACTAATAAATGTAATTCCAACAATACCAACAGAGCACTAAAATTTTATAAAAAAACTAACTTAATTCAGGAATTTACAAACGAAAGTAATAACGATATCAGTAATATAATGATACCTATCTGCTAATCTGCTAATAGATGAGACAAAGTACTTATGATTATGAGTTCGACGAACTTAATATAAATGTAGTAATGAATTCAATAACTGCACATTCAATTACAAAACTTAAAAAATAATTACATTAAGTATGTTAAATTATATTTAATTGCTTTTGCTGAACAATAAATATTCCTCTACACTATAGAATGAATTTTCCAACAGAAAGTTTAATAGGTTTTTCCTAAACATGCCAATGTTTTCCATACTTTTTATTTGAGGGCTTAGACTGTTATAAAGCTTGACTGCCATGTAGTTTGGCGAATTTTCATATGTAGAGGTTCTGTGCCTTGGAATGGATAACATGGACATGATATTGAGCATTTGACGTGAATATTTTAATGTTTAGTTTTACATACATAAGTATTTCAAATATATATATGCATGGTACTGTTAACAATTTTAGAGATTTAAAAAAATTTCTACATGACTGATTACGCTTAATTCCTGCAATGTGACGTACGGCTTTCTTCTGCAAAATGAATATTCGGTTCACTGTGGGAGAACACCCCCAAAATATTATTCCATAGCGCAATCTAAAAACTAGATGTGAGTGATAGAAAGACAGAAGTGTGAACTTATCACATATAGGTTTTAGTCTATAAAGAATAAAACATAAGGAAGCGATTGTTTTGCAGAGATAGTCAATATGGATATTCCAACTTAGCCCACCATCAATATATACCCCTAAAAATTTAGTGAATGATACCTGAGATATAGATTTTCCCCCAACGCGAAGTAAATAACATAGATTGCTGCTATAATGCCTAGGAGTAAAATTAATAAACACTGTTTTCGAACTATTAAGAATCAATCTGTTCTTCGTGAACCATTCGTCAAAAGTATAAATGCTTTTTTGCATTTCGATTAATCCATGATTTAGATTCTTATTACAACACAAGTATGTGTTATCATCTGCATACATCGTTAGATAATTTTTGTCAACACCAGCAATTTCGGGGAGATCATTCACATATATTAAGAAAAGAAGAGGTCCCAGAATTGATCCCTGAGGAACTCCAAGAGATATGTCCTTTTTTTCAGAGTAAGTACCGTCGATGTATACTAGTTGTTTTCTGTTGGAAAGATAGGATCTAATCCAGTCATTTATTTTCCCTCGCATACCGATTCTGTCGAGCTTTCTCATGAGGATCTTATAGTTTATCAGATCGAACGCTTTACTGAGATCCATGAAAAGGGCTATACATTTTTCCTCGTTATCTAAAGCTTTATACAATTTTTCTATCAATTGACAAATTCCTGATTGGGTGCTTTTATTTTTACGAAAACCATGTTGACAGTTGCTCAAGATGTTATACTTATTTAAAAATGATATCATACTGTTATATATTGTTTTCTCTAGAACCTTTGACACTGCACTTAACAAGGAGATTGGACGATAATTTTCCACACACTGATGGTCACCTTTTTTATATAAAGGTATTACCTTAGCTACTTTAAAAATCTCTGGAAAATAGGAATTCTGTATTGACAAGTTAATTAAGTGAGCTAGTGGTAAAGCAATATATTTTCCAACCGATTTAAGTATATTAGAAGAAATTTCATCAATTCCAGTTGAATTAGAAGGCTTTAAATCCATTATAATATTGTAGATACTTGACTGGCATGTTGGAAAGATGAACATCGACTTTTTTATAGAATTTGTCATGTAGTCTATATCTCCGTAGTTTTCCGACACAACATTGGTACTTTCACTTATTCTGTAAGGTGTTGCTACAAAGTGGTTGTTGAAGTAGTCGCAAATTTCATTTGTATTTGTTACCAATTTTCCCCCAATCTCCAGAGAACCAATACCTTGATTTTTGGCCATTACTGACGAATTTATTATTTTCCACGCAGCCTTAGATTTATTGGCAGAGCGCGCAAGAAAATTGTCATTAAAAAGCCTCTTTGCAGCGGTGATAACTTGGCTATACACTTTTTTATACTTCTTATAGTGTTCTGAAGTTATCAGTCCTTCATGCTTCCACATATAATGAAGATCTTTCAGGTTTCTTGCTGATATCCGTATTCCTTGAGTTACCCATGCATTCGGTTGTTGAACTAATCTCACTTTCTTCATAGGGAATGCGACATCTATATAATATCGTAGAGTAGATATAAAAGCTGTAAATCCAGTTTCTACATCCTGACATTGTAAAATATCAGTCCATGTTTCATGACTTACTTTAGCTATAAATTGTTGGTAATTTATTTCGTTATATTGCCTTACCATTCTTACAGGCGGCCTACAAATATACGCACTTAGGAGACTTAGATATTGACCCGAGTGGTCAGATAAACCGTTAAAATTCACCTCTACATTGCCACGAAATTTATTTAATTCAAAGTTAGTACAAATATAATCTATAGCAGAGCCGTTTTTGCTAGAGTATCTTGTCGGTTCGTTAACGCAACAATAAAAACCACAGCTTTCTAAAATATCTACCAGAAGCAATTTTTCTAGTGAATTCGTCAGTAAATCTATATTGAAGTCTCCACATAAAATAGAGTTAACATTAGTGTTATTGTAGATTGGTGTTTCAAGGAATCTGTTAAATTGTTCAATAAAGGACTGAGAATCTACAGAAGGTGATCTGTAGATACAAAATATTTGAAATCTCAAATTGTCTCTTTTTACTTCAATTCCACATACCTCAAAAGTTTTTTCAATGCAAAATTTTGATATATTTTTAATTTCATAGACATTATTTACTAGATTCGTCCTGCAGAAAATCGCCACACCCCCATTTTTGTATTCACGCCGACAAAATCTACTGACTAATGTATATCCACTAAGTAATACATTATTTATTTCATCCTCCGAACACCAGTGTTCAGAAATGCACAGTATATCGGAGTTAATAATATCAGTAGATGCATTAATGACATCAATTTTATTTTTAATACACTGTATATTTTGATGAAATATGGTAAAATATCCCATTAAACGTAATTAACCTTTTGGCTTTCTATGTCTAGTCTCCTCCGATAGACTGAGCAATTTTTATAATCAAATATGTCATGACTTACATCTAAATTATTATTTAACTTACTATTTACTTCAATACAATTCCGACATCTACTTGCTTTGTTGCAGTCATTTTTAATATGTCCAGTTTCTCCACATCGTAAGCACAAATCTTTAACTTCACAATTCTCCGCTTTGTGACCAAACCCACCACAGTTGTAGCATCTGAAGACTCGTACATAGTTGAATACTCGACAGTCCGATACCCATCCTATCCTTAGTTTCCCTTCCTTTAATATTAAAGCGTGTGCCGCAGGATTACATTTAACTATAGCCATATATTTTTTTACCATTTTCTTAATAACAATCACTTCTAGTTCCACCTCATCATTTTTCAGAAAGGTATTCTGTTTTTTTAAACATTCCATTAGTTCTTCATTTCCGAGTTCTTCTTCAAAATCACAAATTTTAAGCATAGGGCTTCTTTTCTTTGGAATAGTTACTTCATATTGTTTGCCAAGAGTTTTCTCAGCCTCTTTTTGCAATTTTTTTATTTCATCTGTTGTTTGCCACTTTATTAGCAGTCTTCCATCTTTAACTTCTTTTACCTGGCTAATGCCTATTTCTAGAGTTCCTGGTTTAATCTTTTTCATTACTATCTCCTTGGTTTTATTATAGTCCTGCTTAGCTTTTGGCTTTATTACCACAGCTTCACCTTTAACCACGGATGCAAAAGACTGTGTAGATGATGATTCAAGTTTTGCTGGTGCCAGCAGTTGTATTTTATTATTCAGGGTTTTCAGCTCTTTCATAAAATGGGTTTTCAGATGACTCAACTCACTACTGATTTGCTTTAGAATATCCAAGGACGGCAAGCACGTTTCACAAAACCATCTTATACCCGAAAGCCTTTTTATAGCATTATAATCTTTGCTGCTAATATTAAGGCACTTCTGATGGAAATATTTGCTACATACTCCTTGGCATAGGATTCCACATTCGTCTTTAACTTCACTTTAACTTCACTTTTACAAATACCGCATACTGAATTTCCACCCATATCGGGTCAAACAGCACAGTATTTAACGCCGTCCCTGCACACTTTGGTTTCAGGCGATTCGAAGGTCACTCAAAACACCGACCGAAAATAATGTAAATAATGAAATAAGTAATTCCGTATTTAGCCAAAATATATAAATATTTGATATATATTTATTTTACGTACAATGTCTACGAGATATCACTGTATTTAGAAAACATTTCCAGAAATTATTTTGTTGATAAATCGTAGAAGTATGCAATTAAACAACAGAGCAATATTATAACCGTTCACACCGACCGACCGTTCGAGTCATACTCGAATAAATGATACTCTATCTGGGTGCATTTTTTATTTTTGGCAAAATGGAAAAAGTTCATTAGATTTAAAAACTGCATCCAATTAAGCCAGTACATCACTAAAAAATGTAAAATAAATACATTTTTAAAATAACAAAAACCGACTTTAAAAACTTAACTAAAAAGCTTTTTTTTTTTCATGCTACAATTAAATATTTTTTCTGAGGGCACCGACCTCAGCAATATTATTTAATTGTTAGAGGAAAAAAATATGTTTTCATTTTTAGTTAAGTTACTTTTTTGAAGTCTTTTTAATGTATGTCTATTACCAATACTTATTCAAGTTCCATTTCCACACGTCATAAATATAAGTAATAAAATATTTACATATCACTTCTAGGGAGTACTTTGCTACATTTTGCTCCATTAATGAATACATATGGTTTTACAAAATTTTAAGAATTGTTATCAGCTTTGTGATAGATTCTTTACTGAAGGCGTTTAAAATTTTATTATTTTCATTCATCAGTTATACAAAAGAACAATTCTTCATTCCCATCAAACAGATTTGCGTCTGCTTTCAAACTTCATTTAAGTGTGTAGAAACATAATGTTATGGGTATATATTACGCTTCAGTGTAGATACTCAGCTCGAGAAAATACGAAATCAAATGTATCAGTTACTTTTACTTACGTAAAAGTTTTCGTCATGATTCTTCTGTAAATGTGAAAAGTTCCCTATAAACACATTGAATTTTGTCACTTTAATATTTGTTTTTGTAAGTGTTTATGTTAATATGTAACGTCATAAATGAATAGAAAAAGTTTTAGAGCATATATTTTATTGATTAAGTAAAATATTTACACTCGATATTCCGCTGCATACGTTTTTTACTGTCAACGAACTAAATGGCAAATCTCGAACATTAGATTAAAACTTAAACTATTTTGTTCATACAGGGCGCCATCTCACTTGAATTTTTCAATAATTTATCTTTAAATTACCTATTTTTAAAGAAATAAATAAAGATTCTTTATATATTCTGCACATGATGGCCCGGTACATTTGGAATGATATACGTTTCATTTCTCTCCTTTTAAAATGAAGGCCGAAAGGGGGGTAGTGCGTTTTTCTCTTCACGTATTAATATTATTTTGGTATTACATACCACGAAATTCCTTTTTCTACGAGAGATAGTTATTTTAATTATTTCGCAATTGTAAATTTATGAATTATCGGAATTTTTTTAAGCTTGACATAAATTTTAAAAGCTCTCGAAAGTTAACTTCATATTTTCTTAACTTCATGATCAGATTGAGCTAGTTCTAAGCGCAATGACGCTCGTGCTTCCGCGTTTTCTATGCCATATTCGATCATACTTAGAGTCTTTTTCCAAGACAAATTTTCATAAAGTCTATATATAGCTCGAAGTTACTGATTACCATTTTCACATAACGAGTCTCACTCACGGCTCAGGAAACGCTGTGATGAGGTCAGCACAGAAACTTTCCACAGTTCGGCGGATTGGGCGCCATTCACAACAGTATCTGACACTAAATTATCACTGACAATTATTTCGTCTTTTAATTTCGTAGCGACTTCTAGAAATTCGTGAATTGTGTAGGCGCAGTTATCTGGATCGTAGCTCTTAAGCTTGAATCAAAGAATATAGACATTTTATTAAAATTGTCCATTATTCCAATTGTAAGCGACATATGCTGATTTAGATTTTTAATTACATTCTTTTGATTTTTCTGAAAAGCTGATATTGCATCATCATACCTTTTGGCATCTTCTTTGGTCTAGGTTTCCGGAGATTGCTTTTACCGCAGTGCCTAGAAAGTTAAAAAGTCCTCTCTTGTTTGTACGATGAGGGTATATAGCTTGAAATTTTAGCTTAGCACTTTCTAGTTGGTACTTTAAAGCTCGATCAAAATTATGCAACATGTTAAAATATGGCGTGCTTAATTTCTTAGTTATTGCTGCTGCTACTTCTTGTAATTGTAATAATGGATGAAGTCATGGGAACTGATTTGAATTTTTGCTGGTCGCAGCTTGAGGGGAAGGATCCCTGGATTGTCCTTCAGGTCTAGTATGCTTATTTTCTCGGCTGCGATCAGTCTGCATTTGTAAGGATGATTTTGTCAAATTAAATTTTCTTCTTGGCATGTGTTTAATATTTTTCTTGTGGAGTTTTGTGTTATGAAATTTTACAATAACTTTGTTGTCAGATTTTACGATTTTTGGTGAAAATCTCGGGAGAAGTTTATTTATTTTTTGAGTGGTTTTCGTATACACCCTTGCATTTGGTTCATAATTAACAGGTTGTTGTCTGTGGCGATTTCGATTCTCAATAACCCTTTCTTTGGATTCAGTAGCTCGTTGATTTAATTCTTTATAAATAATTTTAGTTTTTTCGCGATGTTGTTGAGCATAGTTATTGATAAGTTTTGTTAATGTCGACGTCAAAAGGATCGTTACTGTTGAAATGTCCGTTTAGAATTTCAATTGGTTTCTGTTTGGTAGTTGAGTGTATCGAGTTGTTGTATCCGAGAATTGCGTAAGGCATTTGATCTTTAATGTTCAGGTTTTTATGATTCTGTAAGATACGAAGATGTTCTATGATAGTCGAATGAAACCGTTCTATCATCCCATTAGATTGCGGATTTTCTGGTGTTGTATAGTGTATAATTATTTTATGGGTATCCACAAATTCTTGCATTAGTCCATTTTTAAATTCCGTACCATTATCCGCAACAATTATTGTTGGTATGCCATGATGGGTGATGAAAATCATCAGAGATTTTAGGATGTTAATAGCATTGGCACTCTCTATGGAGTATGCTTGTCCGTATTTTGAAAATGAGTCAATGACAGTAAGAAATTTTTATCCCGCTGCTTCAAAGGTATCGATGTGGACAATTTCTAATGGTCCTGTTGGAGTGGGTGTTACCATGAAATTTGGTTTGGAGGGGTTTCTATCGTACTTGTTCATTTGACAATTGTCACAAAAGTTTTTTACAGAAAATAGCCACTGCAAAGGGCGGTGATCACTCAGGACCTTGAAGGTTCTGCCGTACAAATATGACCTAAACACCTTTGTAGCCCATACAATTGCTAACATTTCTTTCTCGATAGTTGAATAATTCAACTCGGTATCGTTCAGTGTTCGAGAAGCGTACGCTATTGGCTTATCCTTGCCGACTGGTCCTTGGGAAAGAACTGCTCCTAATGAAACGTTGCTAGCGTCTGTTGTCAAGTTAAATGGTTGAGTAAAATCTGGATATTGCAAGAGCGGTTCGTTAACTAATAATTGTTTGCACGTCTCAAAGCATTCAATGAATTTCTGTGTGTGTTCAATCTTCGCGTCTTTCTTCAAGCATGCTGTTAGCGGCTTTGTAATTTTGGCGAAGTCTTTAATAAACTTTCTATAATTATATATTTCAGAACAGCTTGAATTTTATCAGGGTTGGGCTTTATTCCTTCCGGAGTGATGACGTGCCCAAGGAAGGCCACTTCCTTTTTAAGGAATTCGGACTTGTCCAATTGAAATTTGAGATTAGTTTCCCTAAACCGTTGGAAAATCTTTGAAAGGTTGACGATGTGTTCTTGTAATGAAGCAGAAAAGCAGACGACGTCATCCATATACGTTAAACAAATTGTTCCTTGTAGTCCCTTTAGTACATTATCCATGACTCGTTGGAACGTGGCGGGGGCGTTCTTGAGCCCAAATGGCATCCGCACGTATTCATAATGGTCGTGTTCGACATTAAAGGCAGTTTTTGGAATGTCTTCTTCTGCCGTTTCAATTTGATGGAAGCCACTGGCCAAATCTAATGTTGTAAAATATTGGCTTCTTTCAAGTTTGTCCAAAATGTCGGTGATGTTTGGGATTGGATACTTGTCATCAATAGTTTTCTCATTCACTTTTCTGTAATCCACTACAATTCGCCATTTAGTTTTCCCTGAGGCGTCCTGTTTTTTTGGGACAACCCATATCGGTGATGACCACGGTGATTCACTGGGGCGTATAATACCTTGTTCTAGCATTGACGAAATTTGATTCTGGACCTCCTGTTTGTGAACATATGGGTAACGGTATGTCTTTGTGTAAACCGGTATTTCGTCCTTTGTCTTGATCCGATGTTTCACCTGATTGGTGAAAGTTAACGGTTCATCAGTGTGGTGTTTTTCTTCATTATTCAGATGTTCTGTCCTTATAAGTTCTTCTATGTTACATTTTTGAGGTGAATTTTGTTGACAAATTTCGGTTGTGAAAAGATGATATTCTTCCAAATTAATTATCCGGGTAACCACTGGTTCAATAAAGGCGATTGGTATTTCCTCATTTGTATCGATTATCAATTCTGCCCACGCAAGATGGTTGTTGGCTATGGTCAATGTATCCTGAAGAAGTGCTCCTTGAATATTTTGTTTTGGGAGGATTATATTGCCTTCAAACTCTTTAACAGGTAGTCTAACAGGTTTTATTGTATGGGGATCAAGTAGTATTGGATAGAATTGAGTTTTGTTAGTTTGGTAATAATTTATCGGTAAAGTCGAATTTTGAGTTAAAAGTATCGAATTCGGAAAGTCGAGTCGTGCCTGTAAAAGTTTCAAGTTGTCTAAACCTATCAATCCGTCAAAAGTCTTATGAAACTTAAACAAATAAAATTTTAATTTATGATTTGAATTAAATTCCTGAAAAGAAGTTATTTCTGCGCAATAATCTTGTGAATAATTTTGAAAAATAGATGAGACGATAAATGGTTCAAATTTAACAGAATCTTTATAAAATTGATTCGCAATATCGGGATTGAGAAATGATTTCGTTGACCCTGTATCTATTAGCAAATTCAAGGGAGGATTCGAAATCGTTATATAGGGAAGTTCCTTTTTATCTGTAATATTATGTAATTCTACTAAGTTTCTCCCGTTGTTTTGGGGTCCAAAAGAAAATTTTGGCTATTTTCTTCTTCAATTTGTGAAGGTTCGTCTACTACATTTTCTTGGCATGGCTCATATTCGGGATAAGCTTCATATGCTGGGTAATGATCATCATCGGGGTAATGGCTTATTGGTCCTTCTGCGTAGGAATGGTCTTGTTCGATGTTAAATAGTTCTTCAAAGGTGAAACTCGGGCGTGAATTTGGATGTGGTCTAAAGAAATTATTATTTTGATTTTGAGCTGTTGGTTTGATAGTATTTCTGGTTGTACAGCTCATTGGCGTAGGAGGTGACATTTGTCGCGAAGTGCCTGGTTTGTTGGCCCAAACATTTTGAGGTTTACCGAATACTTGTGAATTTGTCGGAAGTCGTCGCTGTGGAATTGGTCTAGGTGTTATCTGAACTGGACCTGTTGGAAAGGGGCGTTGCTGTGTTTGGAAAGGCTGTGGCTCCCATGATGGTGTAAACTGGGGTGTTGTCTGATGACGATAAACTGGTTGCTGCCATGTGGATCTAAAAGGCTGTGTTGGTGCTTGTGGTTTTTTAAACGGTAACTGCTGATTTACAGGAGCTTGATTTCTCTGCAAGTATCTAATATTATTCTCGTCGTGAATATATTGCATTGCTACTGCGAGATTGTCTGGTCTCATAGCTCTTATGGTGGATCCTAAAGGTTCTCGCAATCCTGCCAAATATGTGGTCAGGGTTTGTTTTCGGAAAAAATCCTTTTTACTCTTTTGGATTACTGGATTATCATTGCGTAAATCGATATAGTTGCATAATGTATTTAGCGTTGCCATACATTTTTCGTAAAACTGTAAAGGAGTCTCTTGGAGTTGTTGTCTTAAATTAACAAGATCCCTTGTTAAAGAATTTTCGTCCCTCTGGTCTCCAAAATTTTGAATGAGCACCGTCTTTACATCTTCCCACGTTTCGCATTCATAAATTGATACAACTTCCTTGGCTCTTCCGGTTAATTTACTTAAAATGCCACGGAACAAAAGTAGGTTTTGCAAGTGCCTACACTTGTGTTATCATAATAAAATGTAAAAAGAGTAGTCGCTATATTTATAAAATCGTATAAATCGCTGGAGTTTGCATCAAAGTTTGGTAAAATTACCAAAATGTTAACATCAAATACTGATGGAGCCATTACGTTATTATTACTTAAGCTATTACTACGATCTACGTTTTCGAAATTGTTTTTTGAAATTCTTAAACTCGAAATTTGTTCTACTAAATCTAACTCTGCACTAGGGTCAGTTAAAGGATTAGAAACAGAGGAGTCTGACATGAATTACTTACAGTAAAATGCTGATTGCTCGATGCATTTGTTTCGCTTCGTTGGCGTTCTGCAGGTAAGCGTGGATGCTGCTACAGGAACTAACGGCAAACAAAAGTTCGTTCAATCGCGGATAAACGTTCAATAACGAAGTTTTTCTTATACACAGAAAACTTCCACGATACTACTGTGCTGCGCCACTTAAAGTTTCAATTTCGAAAAGCCGTTTTAAAATTTAAAACATAAATTTTATTCAAGCGAAACATACAAGTTTAATGTAATTGCAATAAAAGCTAACATCAGACTAACTAAATTATATGAATTGAAACAAAGAACGTTAAAAGCGCTGATTAAGAAAATGCGTCGAGTCTATTGTCGTGGGTTATACTGCTGTCGGATGAAGTCAAACGTGGTTCGTAACTAACATTAACTAATGTTTGGAAGTAACATTTAAAATTTGCGTAATTCTTTTATGTATTAAGAATAAAATGTATTTTACTTATAATTTAGAAAAAACTTTTTACAAAATACTTCAAAAGATCTGTTGTGTACCTTTTTAGATTGCATATTTCGAATTAATTCATATTACTATTTATATTGAATACATGCAAACTCCCTTCTTACACAATAAATAAATTTAAAAATTATCACAGCAGATATTCAAACGTATATCTGAACTAGCGTTGGGTTTTATGACTCTTTTTAGTGAGCCGGCTCATTTCGTTCAGCTCACCAAAACGAGTCGTTCACAATGAGTCTTTCATTTGAACGATCTCCTAAAACACAGCCGTTTAGCCTTATGGGGATTTATATAATGTCTCTACTTGTGTAGTTTACTGCTCAAATTAATATTAAAGTTTTTATTTTTGTATTATATGGTAACAAAAATAAGAAAAAAACTCTAAACATTAAAATGTAAACTTTCTAAACTCTCAAAACAAAATAAAATTATTATGCTTACTTATAACCCAAATAGATATATATATATATATATATATATATATATATATATATATATATATATATATATATATATATAATATAATATAACAACCCTGTACCTTAGTGCCTGTGATAATGAAAATTTAAATACCTATTCATGGATTCGTTGAAAATAAAACCTTCCGACCGAATTTTAAAATAATACCCTTCATTTCATCAACCAGACGGCTGACTGCTCCGAGCCGAGGTGACTGTACCGGTCGAAGGATTGAACGATGAACGAGCCAACAAGTCTCTAGTTCGTGACTGAACGTTGAATGTTCAGCACATCCTATGACTCGCTCGAGCTGAATGACTCTTTTATTGGCGAACTGAACGAGCTATTTGACTAAACTGTGCCGCTCATTCGTGGCACATGTAGAGGAGTCGTTCGTTTTGAACGACTCATTCACGAACGACCCAAGCCTAATCTGAACAAATGCACAAATTATACGTCTTTATCCAATTTTTGTACATAAAACCTTAGTGAACATAAACTCAACGTTGAAAATTGAAAACTACCTACGGTCAACGCAGGGATTTGTGGTCAAACGAGTTTTCATTTAATTTGAAAATGACAAAAATGGTTTCTTAATGAAATTGGCATTACTGAAGGCATATAAACTGTTTAGAATTTTTATATGAAGCTTTACAAAAATTTTGCAAGCAAAATAATATGTAGGTGACAGTAAAAATGGGAGAGAAATTTGTAACTTTTGCATTTTTTTGACAAAACTAGCGTTTTTTTTAATGTTATAGACTTTTTGATTTGTTTTTACATTTTACATGTTTTATTCAAATCTATTCTAAAATTTAAAACTATTTATATATTTAATACTTAAGAAAATATAATTTTAACTTATCTACCGCGTAAATAATTGTGAAGTCACAATGCTTATGGTTATTTATAATTTTACATTTCGTTCCCTTGACACAAAACTATTTAAAATCATTTTTTTCATTTTATTGGTTCTACGAATGTGTGTACTATGAACTAACCTGCATGTTGCTTTTCATAGATGTTAGGGATGTTTTCCGGAATTTACGAAATGTTTACTTGCAAATGTCAATTTTAATTCACTTTTCAAATGTGGGTTATATATCGGGGACCTGTACAATGATATTTTTTGAGTTAAGTATTAGTATTCATTGGTGTAGGCCTATTTACAGAATGGAGATGAAAATCTTACTTAACTTATGTATGCCTTTTTTGTCGTTTATGGCATTATTGGTTTTTTGAATATTAATTATTTCTATAAATTTTCTCTTTTTTAAATTAGATTCTGTTGTAAGGATTTTCATGTTTTTATATTGAAATGTATGATTTTTTGATGTTTCATAGTTAGTTTTAATCTTTTTATCATCCTGATGACAATTTAATCTTTAACAGTTGTTGTTGCAAGTGTTAAAGATTTAACTTTTTGCTCTATTTCCTTTTTAAACTCAGAGGTTAGCTTGAGCACTATGATATACTCCGACAATGTTTACTTAACTTTGACTTTGAATATAAAATAGAGGCTTTATTTTAAACGATCTAACATGTCATTTTCATATAAAAAAGTTGACAGTAGTGCATATGTTGCTGAATAATTAAAATAGTTATTAAATAGGGAAATGTTAGCTCTATAAAAATATAAATACATATGAATAAAAACGGTTAAATATTTTTTAAAAATGGAAATACAAATATGAATTCAAGGATTATAGAAAATTATACGACAAAACGTGGAAGGCGTCTTTAAAATATACCTATTGAAACTGCGGATGGAGGGTCATCATTAAACGTTGAATGTCAATGACGTTTCGACTTCGACATTTGCAGTAGACATAAAGAATAATGAGACAAATTGTTAGCAAAATTGTCATAATTGTGAAACAAGAAATGTTGGTTACATATTATTGATTTCTTAAGTCCATTCAGAAAATAAACATTTGAGGACATGTTTCCACAGCAATTGCGTGGTATATTCGTGGATTTTGTAAGACATGTTTTCATAGGTGTCGATCATTGGAATTTTAATATGAAATTTGTTGGCATTATTTTCGTGATAATGTTTCTGCTTTCGCATGTTATGATTACTGGTGATGAATCTGATACAAAAACTAACCTATAGTTCGTGGAAAGTTCTTGGATATTATATATTCCTTTTCGTAAATTACAGCTGTTTGACACGTTCTTGGGAAGCCACTGATTAGTGTGGAAAACCAACCTCCCCCCTGCTGGGTACGAGACTGAGTTCAGAAAATGAAATTGAATTTAAAACGTCATTTAAAGTTTCCTTTACAAAAACATAACTTGCCATTATAGATTGACATATTTCTAGAGTCTTAATTTGTGCTTGGAAAAAAACTCAATCGTCTGTACGGTCTACAGTTGATTTTTGGATTTCAATTGAGTCTATTAAATGTTTCAGAATGTTTGAATTAAAATTCTTAAGTACCGAAGTTGTTACCGAGATTGATTTTTTAATAAAGTTTAAATTTGATGTTCATTCTGAGTGATTTTATTTATGCAGTTATTACAATATTTTCCATCAGAAGTTTCTAGACGACTTGAGATGTTTTTCTGTTGTATTTCAAATATTATTGATAGTATCGGGGCTGGTAATTAACTAATAATTTTGGTTGTCAACACAAAGTATTCATTTCTCTCCTATTTTTTATTTTTCCAGCATTTACAGTTATATTCTCATAAAGAATAGAGATACTTAAAAAACAAATTTCTTCTAATGATTAACAAAATGTGAACAGTAGCGTCGCAAGGTACATTTCGCGAGGCCCTCTGATGGTGCATGAAGAAGGGAACATAAATTAAAAAATCATTTGAAATTAAGGCGCGAGATCCTTTGTAGCCCACACCGCCCACGCCTTACTCTGCCTCTGAATGTGAAATAAAAACAAAGAAAAAAACTTAAAATTTTAAATCTTGAATAGATTTCGGTAGTTGATTAACATGTCGTTTCCACCGTAGGTTGTGAACCAGATAGGTCACATTGTGGTACGAACACCTATTGTAAAATTCACCTTGGTTTAATGCACTTTTTTTCAGGATGGTAGTATTTTCGTAAATTTTCAAAAATATTTTTATGTGACACATCATCTGGTGATGTAGGTTTTCATAGAGTAGTTAATACACCCTAGACGTGAGTTCGAAATTTAGTGATCAATAGTCGCACTTTTTTATGTTTGTGGAATATCATTAAGTAAATCAAAACATTCACAAATTGTATTGATAAGCATTCCATTGTATCACCCCTAAACTAGTAATTGTGGTCATCCTTGGTGTTTTGTTCGTTTTATCACGACAATCTTTGTTTTCGTCTACGTAAATCGTGGTCTGAAAATACCTTAACGTGAGCTAATGTGTTGGCAATATCTGCTAATTTGTCTTTAGTTTGTTCTGCTTTTTTATTAATTATTGAACTGAATGCATTAAGAGCACATGATATTGCCAAATCTTTGATGTTATTTGTCCAGCCTCTTGTGTTTTAGACTAATTAGACACGAGTTCATAAAAATGTCCTTAATTTATTCACACGAATATAATTTAGGCTCCTAATTAATTAATACTGCCGGTTGTCAACACACATTATTTATTTCCCTTCTATTTTTTATTTTTCCAGAGAGTTATATTCACATAGATCATATCCAACACATGGGCAACTCAATGGTAAAAAATGTGTACACGTTTTATGCCGTAACAGCAGTGTTGCCGTTATAGGCACTATAAAATATGCTAGATGGGTATAGAAAAAATGCCAAAAATTTTCCAACTTTTTACTAAAAATGCTAAATAAATGCCAAAATAGAAAGTCTAATGATTTTAATATTTTTATAAGTTTTGTATTTTAGTTTTATAATAAGAATAAGAAAGATCCATTTACAAAACCATGGTCATTACCCTTTCGGGTGCGTAAATATAATAAGAATTAAAACATGATTAAACAACATTCAAACATTTAAACAGAATAAAAAAACAAAGAGAATAAAAAAATTTAAAATAGTTTTGAAATAAATTCTTAACAATGCCTTTCATAATGTAATTTTAAAAAATAATATAAATCTAACTAATCTTAATAAGTACCCTTAACAAGTTATTTGAGATCAGCATTTAGAGGTTCTTGGAAATGACATTATTAATCAGTCAAATAAAATGTTAATATCTTCTTCATCTTCAGCAACGTCAACAGCGGGCTGAGTTGATGTTGAAGGCTGAGAGTGAAGGTCTTCGTAAGAATAGCAACACTGTCCTATTCTTTTAAGGCCAAATCTAACATACATAATTGCATTAAGCGTCTTCACCGTCAATCGCTTTTTAAGTTTGATTGTAACCAAACTCATTTGGCTAAACAGGCGTTCAATATCCGCGTTATGATGTAGCAATGTCACAACTGATATTGCAAACTAACACAAATCTTCAAATGGGTTGTGATTCGCTGAATCTTTGTAATTCATAACTTCATACCAGAAATCGATTGTAGATACTACAGATTTCCATTTAATGTAGACTAGGTTTCTCCATTGAGATACCAGTTTTTCAATCATTAACGAATTCAATCGGAACTCTTGTGCTATTTCCACAATACATAGTTTTACCACTTTTAAAGTGTCTTGTACTGAAAACATTGATATTTTCGTAAGTACTTAAAAATTCTCCGGTAATCTGGAACGTAGTTCTGTCACCAGCTTCAATGTGAAATTATTACAACGCAGCAGTAAAAGCTTCGATGCATCAGGTTGAAGATTATAATCTTGCAATCCCATATATGGATTAGGATCTAAATAGCTCTCTATATTTTTTGTTAAACCGTCTACCCTCGCCATTGGGTTTAATAGACTTATCGATTCAACCAGGCCAATCAATTCCTTGTAAAGTTTTGTCGGGTCAACTTGATTGCTTTCAAATAACTTGTTCACAACTTGAACAATATATACTCATAGTCTCCTAAATCTGTCACAATTTCCTGAATGAAATGGGATACCAAAACATTTTTAGGGTTCCGTATATACAATATACGGATACCCTAATAGTATCACCCCGGATTTCTGCCTCTGTCACATCACATCAATTTTCTCCTGAACTACTGGAGGGGAGAGGTTGAAATGACCGTCCCCCCCCTGCTCTCCGAAACTACTGAGGCCAAAATTTTGTAAAAAATAAGAAATATAGAACGTTGCCCGAATTTTACAGGAAAAATAAGGAGAAACCATTAATGTTAATTGGGGGGGGGGCAAATTATAGAATTAAATGAAAATTTAAAAATAATTTTTTTCCAAACGCATCATGTAAAAAAATGAAAGGACCCATTCTGCTGAACACAAATATATTTTTTTCATATTTAAAAAATAGTTGAAAAGATATTAACGAAAATATAGCAAAATTTACCCATTCCCTCCTCTTATCTCCGAAACTATGAAACGTAAAGTTTTGAAAAAAGGAGGTATAGGGTCTGACCTGAAGTTTACTGGAAAAATAAGGAGAAACCTCTCTTTTAATTTTGGGGGCCAAATTACAGAATGAAATTGAAAATATAAAATTAAAATTGTTTGTATCGCACCATGTTATATATCAAATGAAAGGGCTCGTTATGACGAAAACAAATATATTTTTTTCATATTTTTAAAATAAATTAATTAAAAGATATTAACAAAAAGTTTATGTTTTAGTTTATGCACATACAAGTCGGACGATTATGTACTTCCATCCTCCATTAACCATACACCAATTGATATTTTACTGTCTTCTAATTGTGTTAGCAATAGTTTAATTTATGAAGATTTTTATTACGACTTTAAACAAGCGGATTATTTCGCTATCAACAACTTTCTTGCAAGCTGTAATTGGCAACCGTTGTCCGACTGGGATATTGACTCAGCTGTGGCTTATTTTTATGATAAATTGCATTCGGCTATTAATTTACACGTGCCTGTTAAACGATTTAAATCTTCCCCTTATCCTGCTTGGTTTTCTAGTCAGCTGCGTCATCTGGTAGCTGAAAAGAAGGCTGCGCATAAAAAGTTTAAGTCAACTAATAGTTATGATGATTATTTAGTTTTTTCGCATATCAGAGGCATTTGTAAAGATGTCACTAATAATTGTTACAGATTGTACATTAATAATATTGAAAATACTTTAAATCACAATCCAAGAAGTTTTTGGGGGTATATTAATGGCATGAAAAAGTCTTTTAATCTTCCGAAATCCATGTTTTATAAGGATGAAATAAGCAACGGGGCTGAGGAAACGGCAGGTCTTTTTGCTACCTACTTTTCAACGGTTTTTAAATTGGATCAGAACATTAATGTGCCTCATTTTCATTATGAAAACTCTGTTAACTTGTCTTCCTTTTGTGTAACAGTAGCAGACATCATTGGCAGAATTAATGAACTTCGGATAAAGCTCTCGTGTGGCCCTGATGGTATTCCATCGCATTTTTTAATAAACTGTGTCTACACTCTAGCGCTTCCTCTGAAAACAATTTTTAACTTGTCACTGTCCTCCGGAAAGTTTCCCAGTTTTTGGAAACATAGCTACCTGAGGCCAATCCACAAAGGTGGATCTAAAGAAAATATTGAGAATTACCGAGCTGTATGTATGCAATCGGAGATCCCGAAATTATTGGACTACTTTTTCTCTCAATTCTTGTCATGGCAATTTAAACACATTTTTGTTAACGAACAGCATGGATTTCTTCCGGGTAGATCTACTTTAACCAATTTGGCCGTCTACGAGTCATTTTTAGTAAAAACTTTGGAGAATAGACTACAAGTTGACTCTGTTTATACGGATTTCGCTAAAGCGTTTGATAGAGTTAACCATAGAATACTTTTGGCCAAACTTCAGGCTCTAGGATTTTATGGGCCACTTTTAGAGTGGACAAAGAGTTATCTCTCAGACCGATTCCATTATGTTAAAGTGGGGGGTATTATTTCCAGAATTATAAGTGTGTCTTCAGGAGTTCCACAGGGGTCTCACGCGGGGCCATTTCTTTTTAATTTATTTATTAATGATATTGGCAAAATTATTAATCATTGTAATATCTTAATGTATGCTGACGATTTCAAACTGTTTAAAGAAATTGCAACTTGCAATGATGCTACGTTACTCCAATCCGATTTAAACTCTTTATTTGCCTGGTGTATTAGCCATGATCTTGACCTGAATATCAATAAATGTTTTATTATTACTTTTGCAAAAATTGCACAACCTGTAATCATTTCATACGCTATTAATTCACAAACGATACAGCGAGTAAGTGAAATTCGTGACCTTGGTGTCGTTTTCGATAATTCTCTTACTTTTCGTAGACACATTGATCTAATTGTTTCCAAGAGTTACAAGGTTTTGGGTTTTATCAATCGTTCATCTAAAACATTTTCTCATAATACGATTCGTTTATTATATTGTTCACTAGTACGATCTATTCTGGAGTACTGTTCTGTCATATGGAACCCTCACTATAACACACATATAGATAATATTGAGAAAGTTCAAAATAAATTTCTTCGTATAGTTGCATTTAAAATGGGCTTGAACAGGGACAATTATCAATATAGGGATATTTTAGCACAAATGCATTTACAATCTTTGCAAAATCGGCGTAACATAGCTGACATTTGTTTCCTATTCAAGTTGTTGTCAGGTGAACTTGACTGCCCTTGCTTACTAGACAGAATATCCTTGAATACAACTATGAGAACTCGTTCTTCAGAACTCTTCAATGTGCCATTTCACAGAACTAACTATGGATTCTGTTCAGCAATGACTAGGGTATTACGTACAGGCAATCAGAACTCCTCACATATCGATCTGTTTTACAACTCCATCAGGGTAATCAAGCGCTCGTTGTACCTTAATATTTAATGATGTCGTTTATTTTGTTTTTGTTTTAATTAATTTTAAGTAACTATATTTTATCTTGTATTTTGTATAAACTTAGATTTATATGTTTTTTGTATGTTTTTGTGTTTTTTTAGATTTAGTGTTAGATTTTAATGTTATTTTCTTTAATTTTTTTGTTTTGTATTTTTATGTAAATGGGGTTACCCGTATATGTGAATAAATAAATAAATAAATAAAATATAAAAAAAATTACCCATTCTCCCCCTTATCTCTGAAACCATAACCTGTAAAATTTTGAAAAAAAATAGAGGTATAGCGCCTCACCTGAACTTTACTGGAAAAATAAGGAGAAACCCCTAATATTCATTTTGGGGGGCAAATTATGAACTAAATGGAAAATAAAAAATATAATTGTTTCTAACAGATCAAATAATATATCAAATCAAAAGGGCTCATTATGACGAATACAAAATATTTTTTTAAATATTTTTAAAATAAATTATTTAAAAGATATTAACAAAAATATTTAAAAAATTACTCATTCCCCCCTTATTTCCGAAACTATTAGACGCAAAAATTCGAAACAAAATAGAGGTGTAGCCCCTCACATGAACTTTACTGAAAAATAAAAAATTAAACTTGTTTCCAACGGATCATAATATAATATATATCAAATCACAGGGCTCATTATGACGAATACAAATATTTTTTTGATTTTTTTTAAATGAATATTTTACAAAATATATTTAAAAAAATTACCCATTCCCTCCTTTATTCCCGAAACGACAAGACAAATACGAAGAAATCCCTAATATTAATATTGGGGGCCAAATTATAGAATTAAACGGAAAATAAAAAAACATTTTTTTAACGCATCATGCAATACATCAAATGAAAGGGATTATGAGGAATACAAATATATATTTTTCATAATTTTAAAATTAATAGTGTACAATATATTAACATAAAGATATAAAATATTCTCATTTCTCGCTTTATTTCCGAAACCATACTACCTAAAATTTGAAAATAATTGGGGGTACTAGGACTCACTTGAAATTTGTAAGAAAAATTATTAGAAAACCCCCATAGTAATTTTAGGGACGAATTATACAATTAAATGAACAATAAAAACTCAATTTTCAAACGCATCATGCAATATATCAGATAAAAGGCTCATTATGTGAATTACAAATATATCATATTTTTAAATCATTTGTTTAAAAGATATTTACAAAAATATTAAACATCGACTTAATTCCAACTTTAGAAACTACACTATTTAAATTTTGAAAAATATATTTTATTTGTATTTTTAAATCATTTGAATAACAGATTTAATAATTTATAATTTAAAACTTGATCTATTTTGCCCTTTATCTTCCATTCTACAGAGCCTGAAAATTCAGACAGCAGATTATAAAATGCTTCCCTGAAAGTTTATTAGTAAAATAAAACAAATTAGAAAATCAAATACAAATGTATTCTTATAAAAGCGAATCCTGAAGCAGATAAACTAAAAAGTCTATTGTGGGAAATGAAAGTATATTTTTTATAAATTTAAACCGCTTACTTTAAAAGATAGTAGGGTAAATATAAGAAAACTAGCCGTTACCCGCGGTTTCACCCGCGTACGGACTGTTCAAGCTTTCGCAAAAAAAGAACTTATGAAACATATGGATTATACAAAATAAAAATTTTCTAACTTTTTTAAACCACCCTACTTAACTATAAATCCACCAATCCCGAATATATTTCCCCCAAACTACAAGAACTTATGGGCGACCCTATATAACAATTTTGTTCGACTTTTTTTTAATCTCCTTGAATAACTGTAACCCTATATTGCAACCAGCCTGTATGTGCTGCTGTTTATTTGCCACCCAATATAACTTTTTGAACACCTGACCATAACTCTTCTCTACCCTATATTTCAGCTATGCAATTGCTTATGGTCTACGCTGTATAACAATTATTTCTGATATTTTTTGAACCACCTTTTAAAGTACAATTTCTCTTTACCCTATATTTTAATCACCCTTTATATGCAGCTTTTTCTAACATTGTGTTAGAAATATGGGGAATATTTCAGATATTCCATATAGTAGAATACAACTGTTCACGGTCTACCCTATATAACAATTATTTTTTTAACTTTTTTAGATACAGCCTGATGGAAATACCGGTGGAACCCTTGGTGTGTCACAAATTTAAAAACACCGTTTTGCACCCTAACACCAAAATTGTATTTAAACACTCACCCAAACTGTTTATTGACCACTCTTTATAACAATTTTATTCAACATTTTTTCAACCGCTTTATATAACTAAGTCTAGTTCCATCTACATTAAAAGCATCCTGTATACACTGCTGCCAATGTGTCAAACATTACAACTTATTTTTGAACCACCCTGTATAACAATAATTTTCTCTACAAAATATTTCAACCACCCTGTTGTGCATCTGCTTAGGGGCCAACATTTTTTAAACACTTAATTATAACTCTGGTCCACTCACTCATCTTATATATGCAACTGCTTATGGACTACGCTATATAACGATTTTTGAACCACCTTTGAAAGTATAATTTGTCTCCAATCCTTATATGCCGCTTTTTCTAACATTGTTTTAATCACACCGTATGAATTATAATTTTACTTCCATCCATGTTTCAAATATTACATATATACAACAGCTCATGTTCTATCCTACAAAAAAAATATCCTACCTGTTTAACCATAATTCTACTCCACTCGCTATTTCAACGACCTTGTATATGCAACTGCATATTGGCCACCCAGCATAACATTTTTTGTACCACCCTGTATAACTATAAATCCATCAATGCCCAATTTATTTTACCAAAACCGCAACTGCTTATTGAGCATATAACGTATATAACAATTTTTTTCAGCATGTTTCTGAATCACCTTGTATGTACTACCACTACACTTTATACGCTACTACTTATTGGTTAACCAATATAACATTTTTTAAATAATTAATCATAACACTTCTCCACCTTATATTTCAACTATCCTATCTTCGCAACTTATTATGAACTACGGTATTTCATAATTTTTCCTGATATTTTTTCAACAACATTATAAAGTATAATTTCTCTCCACACTTCATTTAAACCACCCTTCATTTACAAGTTTTTCTAACCTTGTTTGAATGACACTGTATAACTATAACTTTACTGCCCCCATCTTTAGCAACTACTATATAACAAAAATTTTCTAGCATTATTTACTCCCCTGTATAATTATTTAGTCTACACCACCTTATATTTCAGCAACCTTTTATATACAACTACTTATTTGCCACCCTGTATCCTTAGAGTCCTACCCCACCATATATTTCAACCATCTGGTAAATGGAACAGCTTGTAGATCATTACATTATTTATTTTTTAAACCCACCTGTATAGCTGTAATTATACTCCGCGACATATTTCACCCATCCTATAGATGCAACTGCTTGTAGATATAAAACAAATTTTTAACCACAACAAACTATAATTCCACTCCATCTTATATTTCAAACACCCTGTATAAACAGCTGCTTCTAACATTTATTGTGAACATAATTCAAAGATCCTAACTTCTTATATAACACATTTTTTTATAATATTTTTTAACTGCATAAATATTCTACTAATTCCACTCTCCCTTATTTCAACCACATTGTATATATGCAGCTGCTTATAGAACACCAAATATAACTTTTTTAGATTTTTTAAATCCCTTTAATTCTACTCCGCTCTAAGTTTCCTTTATGCAGAAAACCCGTAAAATTACGCTCGTTATATCAGTTGATTTTTGTTATATCGAAACATGCTATATTTTCACATTCTGAATTTTGAATAAAAGCTAAGCTGATGCCAGTATCTAATATTTTGGGCGTGCGGTGGAACCAATTGAGTAATTGTATTACTCAACATGGTAGAAGTTTTTTCGCTATATCTACCGTTTTTTTAGGGAGATAAAATGCCTACCAGATTTTAAGTAAAACTATAGGTTTTGCAACAAAAAAAGCTTCAGCAAAATCAGTTCGGTACCCAGTGAACACATTTACATAATTGTTACGTCAGAATGACGTCATGCTGTATGTATCACGATTTAGATTATATAAAAGTCATATTTGAGTCATTTATGAGTCATTATTTCACGCTTCTTGACGTAATATTCTTACGTAATATATATGACGTAAATATGACATCCATAACTGTGATGGGTTTGATCCAACAGGGAATAAATGTGGGCTAACCATTTATTTGACAAATAATAATCACACTAAATTGACCGAAGGCACCATAATGATCTACCACTGGAGTTTCAAACTATACAAACAATAGATAATGTTTATGATCAATTTATCTTGGGTGCCACCCAAAATAAGTTCGATCGGCGTAGCGGTATGATATTGTTAATCTAAATTGGTACACAAAGTATTCTACTCGGAACCGCGGCGAGATCCCGATTACGCGATAGCCTTCTACGATCTTACTTCGCTCGAAGTTCGAACAGAACTGCCCTCGTTCATCTCGATATGATTCTCATGAAAAACATCGTGCATAACACCTGCCTCATAGACCATCACCTAATCAACAGCTCGCCAGGTGATTACGATTATGAATCACCCACGATCCCTAGCTGGCAAATTTGTAATAGACATAATAAACGTAACAATCGTAAACAAAAGTACAAAGGCATAAATATCCTGTTTCTGATAATATAAACTATATAGTCTTTAGACCTTTGCCGCTATTTCATTATCTCCGAATATATAGATAGTTTTATTGGGTTTGGTTCCAATAAAATTACCAGGTGACTTTAGAATCAAATATATTTTGGTTTAGGAACGTTTCGCTAGTTTATTTTCTAGCTTCTTCAGCCTATCTACAAATTATCAAATAAAGGACATACATTAGAAACAAGTTTTACAATCCAAAAAAGTCAAACAACAGAAATATCAGTCAAAAACAGTAAAAAACACACTGGGTACAAAATTAACAGAACAAAACTAACAAAATTGTATATAAATATTTACCAAAAAATGATGATTACAATAACCGTAACATCCTGCATGCAGTGCAAGGTGAAAACATGAAAAGCCGAAATAGCAAGTTATTTTAAGGTTAGTCGGTAAAAAGTCAGAACTGTCAGACAGAAAACGTTTTACTATTTATTCACAGAACGAGAAAAAACTCAAAGAACTGCTAATGGTCTCGGCTTCTTCATCATTCTTAACATATACACACACACACACACACACACACACACACACACACACACACACACACACATATATATATATATATATATATATATATATATATATATATATATATATATATATATATAGATCTTGCTATCATTTTCGATCCTCACAGAAAATCATACAATTCTGAATCATAGTTAAATATTAATGCTATGTTGCTTGTCATTGTCTTAGTGAGATATAAATTCATACATTTCTGAACTACTGTATTATTCATGCATTCTTGAGCCCCAATACGCAAGTTTATGTATCGGAGCGAACAAAACTAAGCCGCTGCAATGTTGCCAAAGTTTTTGGATTTTTAACAGCTATTAAAATTGTGAAAATATAATAATTAAATTCAGTTTGCGAAATATCTGAAGCAAATAGACCCTTTAGCATTTTGTAAATATTCAATATCCTGATTTGGACAGCATGTTAGTTGTATTTAGAGACATTCACTCTCTCAAGCACCAGATGTGATTCCGACATAAGAAATAATTATTGCTTGCATTAAATGAATAGAAACGTGTTTCATCAATTTGCCAAAATTTACTTATATGATGGAGGGTAATATGGACTGTTTTTATATGAACTCTCGGCCATCGAGGGTCATAGGTATGTTGACTACTTTACTTAATACACATACTTCATAATTTAGAGACATTTAAAATATTGAAGCATTATAAGAAAAATTACTCTATATAATTTTTTTTATTTATTTTCGCAGAAGTTGGGGGAAAACTAGTTGAAAACAATATATATTTTTTTGAAAGCCTTTATTATAAGTTGTAACAAATTAAATAAACATGAATCCTTAAGCTACTAACTGCTATTTTTAAAAATAAAAATACATTGTAATAACAGGCAAAATTTAAGAAACAAACTAAAATTAAGGATTAATAGTTTAATTTACCGGTATACATGTTATATACAATTGCTTTAATTGATGTCCATTTTTTACCTTCAAATAAGTCTGGATAAGTGTTTATAAATTCAGTTATTTCTCGTTGCTTAGGAGGTTTTTTACGTTCCATATGATGTGAAAAATACTCTGCTATTAACTTTTTATGGGTTGCTGTCCATATCTGTCTGTGTTCAATTTGGTTTCGTTTCCTTTTTACATTAAGCTCATTTTTTCTTGTTGTTTCATAATGAGACAGCTGTTCATTTTGAGACACTGGTTCCTCTTGATCAACATCAATGTTATCTATTAAAGTTTCATCATAAATAGGATTTAAATCAATGTCTATTTCATCTAACGTTTTTCCTCTGAATTGTTCTGCTCCTCCTTCCATCATTAGCAGTAGAAGTTTTGAAACTTTGGCCGTCTGATAAATTTTATCTGACATTCGGTACACACCACAGTGAGTTTTTAATGTATGTATGTATGTATATCATTGTCAGAAAACTGGAGAAGTTGAGTTATTGTTGCCAAATGTTTTCGAAGTCTTGTGGCTGTTATAGTGGCAGGTCTTTCAATATTGCATTTTTTAACATACTTACGAAGATCTTTAGTGCCGTCAACAAAACCTTTACCGCTAGTGTGAAAAACAAATTCATTATCTGATACAAAATTAGTTCGCACCTCCAAAAGAAGGTCAAAGCATTTTTTCATGTCTGGTGACAGTAAAACTGGTACACCTCTTCCACGTTTTCCTCTAATTACAAATCGATGGTAGGTATTAAACAGTATTTTTTCTGTTTGTGTTAAACATTTCTCAAATTCATTATCATCAACATTTTCTAAATTAATAGACTTAAATGTTTGGACTTTTAACTGGGCAACTTCAGCTGTTCGTCTTCTATTAAGAAGAATGATCTGAGCATACAAGATATCTTTGAGGGTATTATAAGCCCAACTATTATTTTGATTAGCTTTTAAATCTTGAAATGCTTTCTGGGAAGTTTTTTGTAAAAATAAATTCAGCTTTTTCAAATCACTGGTAAGCGGCAAAAGTTCATCTTTATTCCACTTATTTTGACTTAGATTTGAACTTGCTAGTGCAGATACTTCATCCGCCCATTGAGACTCCACCAGCGTTTTTAAAATTTTCAGACCTTTCCTTCTCTGATTTGTGTTTTCAATTTGCAATAAATCAACATATGCTAAGTCACAACATTTTTTTATCAGAGTGCCAAAATTGATAGCTAACGGCGGTGACTCATAATTTTCTGTTTGTGTGTTATATTTAGCAATATTATTAACACCAGCAACAATTGATTGAAAATAATGAGGTTGAAACAGATCTATTAAATGTTTTATTTCAGAATGTTTTTTTTGTGCATATTGCAAAAGTTTTGCTAACCTTCTCATGTTTTGTCGAACCAAATCAAAATTTCCTTTACTTTGTCGGCCTTTTATGTATGAAAAACCATATTTACAAATTAATGAATCTTGTTTAACGATTAGACCTATTTAAAAAGAGTATATATTTATATATTGGCTGCTTCCCAAAAGCATTCTAGAATTTTGTACTTCTATACAGCCATGACTGGTTTATATATATATATATATATATATATATATATATATATATATATATATATATATATATATATATATAGTTGAGTGTATATTTTCTTCATTTTAGGTCATTATAAATGATAAGATTGTGTTTATTTCACATGTTTTAATGATGACATTTTGGCCATGTTTTTGGCCTTTTTCAAATTTATTCTAAAACTACAGCATTAGTACTTATGAAGTCACAATTTTTTCTGCTAAACATTTTACATTTTTTTACTTGACATGATAAAAACTTTTTCTATCATTGTCTCTAAAAGGACACACAATGTTAGTTTTTAGTAAAAAAAAATGTAAAACGTTTAGCAAAAAAAATTGTGACTTCACAAGTACTAGCGCTGTAGGTTTAGAATACATTTCAAAAATGCCAAAAACATGGCTGAAATGTCATCATTAAAACATGAAATAAACACAATATTATCATTTGTAACAATCTAAAATAAATGTATCATATGGTTTTGGTTTTTTTTGTCCCTAGTTGACAAATGAATCCTCCTGGTAGCGTAGGTAAAATAATATTTTGGTCGCATATGCCCTCTTCAGGTTGGTTTACATTATCCTCATATCAATCAGCTTATACTTTTTGACAACTAACTAGAAATGAAAAGAGGGCAATACTGGTACTCAGCCAATACACAGTTATTTTACAAATAACCCAGAATGATGATGATCAGTTATCAACTATACCTATGGAACCTGGAATGCATAAGACATGTGTCTGTGTACAAAAGAGCAATTTGTAGTTAATGGTTATAAATAATTAACACAAATTTGGAAGTCTATAAAATTATGAATCAGTTTAATTTCAGTTTTATGTTTTATATTAACATCATGTTTTATTTTCTGTTGCCATCAATTTTTCACCACTTCTAATAAAACTTGTAATTGCTTCCTCCATTGGATGTTGGTTACCCAATAACCATTTTTCTTGAGCACCTATAAAAATATTTGCTGTAACAATACAGCTAAAATTCAAGTAACTGAAAAAAAGAACTGTAATGTGTAATCAAATTGTAATATAATGATCACTGTTGTAAGATCTAGGTATAGTTTATATACTGACTCTTAAATTTGATTTTTTAATTAAAATGAACTTAAAGTTCTGTTATAATCTTTATTTATAATAAAGATAAAAAGAATAAAATATATGAATTAACCCTGCAGCGGGCGCGCAAATTTTTATAAAACCTACAGGGGCGTGGAGCACAAAGTGCGCCACACGTTATTTGGCATACTTTTCTTAAAATAAAATTATTATTTATTGTCCATCAATTTCGTAAAGAGGTAACAATGTTTTGCTTTACATAAAATATTTATTAAACATCGAAAAAAATTTAAAGAAGAGTTGAATTTGCAATATAACTAAATAAAAATACATTTTATTCAGAGCTCTCACTTTCATCTGCGTTTTGACAATTAGTACACCCAGTTGTTGTTTTTACATGTTTTTTGCAAACATGCTTATGACATTGATCACATGTAATTGTGGTGTTAATGTTTTTTGCGCGTCCACAAATGACACATCTTCCACGTTTTTTTGTTGGAGGTTCCTCTTCGGGTCGAAACTTGGAGAGGAAGACTTTAATATCAGTTGGAAGGGTATCAATTTTAGACCGTTCTATAAGATGAGGTTTCATGAGACTCAACAATAGACTCTTTAAGAAAAGTCTTCTAAATTGTTTAGTATTCAGTTCATTGAATGAATACAATATTTGGGCATTGATTCCAGCTATATCCAACAACGAATAAAAAACTACTAATGGTCATCTTCGAGTTATTCGTGCCACTGAGTACGTTCCACACATTTGGTCTATAGTGCTCCTTTTGTTGCGTTATAGTCTAAAATTATTTCAGGTTTATTGGTTTCATTATCAATTACGCCTGCATCGTGCATTGTTGACAGTAAAATTTATTTTTTTCGGAACAAAAGATACAAGTGTGGCATCTTTTTGATAGCCAAATAAAACAGAGTTTATTTCACGTACTTTGTGTGGCAAAAACTCCACTGGTATTTCTCTTTTATTTTTTCTAATAGTTCCAATTAGTGTGATTTTTCTTTGTAATAAAGACATGGCCAAGGGGTAGTTGGTATACCAGTTATCAGTAGTTAAATTTCTGCTAGAACCTTCTACATGTGTTGTTAATCTATGCACTATATCTGTAGGAGGTTGCTTTCCACAATAAATTTCTAAATTACTCGTGAAAAAAGTTTTGGCATCACAAAGTAAAAACATTTTAATGCCATATTTGGCGGGCTTATTTGGGATATACTGTACAAAACTGCAACGTCCTCTAAAAGCTTGTAGTTTTTCATCTATTGTAATAAATTCCAAGCTATAAGTGGACTTTCAATTCCGAACAAAAGAATCCAATGTTGATCTGATGGCTGCTAATTTATCCTTTTTTCGTCTTTCCTCCCTGCTAGCGTTTTCGTCAAACCGTATACAACGCAACAAAAATAAAAATCTCTTGTAACTCATGACAGCCCTAACTATTTCCATCAGTGCCATCTGTTGTCCAAATTTCGAGGACATTTGTATGATTTAGTTTCTTGCTGCCTAATAAATACAGTAAACCCATCAATGCCATTAATTCAGTTCTTGACGTTTCCTTGAAGTCCCTTTTTCTACTGTATCCAACAGATTGTTGTCGTAGAATATATCAATAATTTGGAGTAAGGCATCTAATTCAGAGGAAATGTTTCGTGCTCCTGTTTTTGGAAAGTAATTTTAAAGTTTTTGGGAGTAATTTTACGATGTTTTTTTCTTAGGTTTTTGTAGGGGCAAATTGTGTCTTGCCCCAGGTCGTGCACTTGTCTTTTCCGATAAAATAATTCTGTTGGGATTCAGTGATACCCTCAGCATCTGATTCACCTGCTTCCTCAACAACATATTCTTCTTCCGACTCGCTGTGGTGATCCTGATATTCATTATCAATGAAAAGTATACAAATTTTATGTTTAGTTCATGAACAATTTATCGATTTATTAGTTCGCTTCAACAAATACATATAAATATGTACAAAAGTCAAACAACATGAACAATAAAAATATAATGTGTTATGCAAGCATAAATTATTAAATGATTCCATAATTAATATGCAATATATTACAAACTTATAAGTCACTACATACTCACAAATTATTAATTTTGGTAAAAATGTTGTCTGCATTGGCTTTTTGCCCTTTCTTCCTAACCAAATATATTTCTGTAACTTATGGTCCTAAATTATACTGGGCATTGTTCATGGGTTGGGTCCCCGATTTTTGAGAGCTCAACAACCTGTAAGTTAAAAAAAATGATTAGAGAGATAAGAATAAACAAAGACCCGTTATTTCTCTAGCAATAATTTGGTTTTTAAAACAATACATGTTTTTTTTTCATTACATTCCTCAAAACTTCAGTAACCTTTGTTGGGAAAGTTCCACAAATCAGCGAATGCTAATTGGAATTAGTATTATACAATGAACGCTCAAAATTAAATAACACTTATTTCTACAAAATTCAGTTCACTAAGCGTTCATAACTTTCTTCTAACAACAAGCACCAAAATTGAGTTAGGAATCAAAATGGCTAACCACAACACAATCTGAATTGGTAACGATCGATTTTATTCGTACGCCATCATTTAATCAGGGTTTTTAGTTTCGGTGATTAAAAAATTCAGTCAGGTGGAAGTTGCTCGCTGTTGTTTCAAGCGCACACTGGCAACTGAATAGTTATAGTTAACATCGGTTTTAAAATGGATTTTGTATAGACTGCATGTGTTTTTGCTTTGGTTCTAAGGAAGAGGAAAATATTGGGTGTTTAGCACAAGGCTGATTTTAATTTTAAAATTAAGTTTAATATCATATATTAAATTTTTGTTTGTGAATTAATATTGCTGCATTACTTCATTTCAAATACTGTATTTATAAACTAGCATTAGTATCAATATATAGGGTGCTAAACAAAAATTACTAATCGTTTTCTGTTTTCTACCCTTCCCGAATTTTTCAATAGACTCTCACACTTTTTTAAGATTTTTTTCATAATATTCTTTTATTTTTGTCATATTAAGGCGGTTCATATTTTAACTGCCTCTATAAACGCTTCGATGTCTACAGATATGTTGATAAAAGCACGATGAAATTGCAACAGTAAAATCCAGAGCAACTTTTTAATCGCCAGTGTACGGAAACAAATCTGAATATGTGCGTTCTATTTTGCCGGCAACAATTGAGTCGCCAGGAATATCGAACGTGTTAGAATTTTTTAGTTGCCGCAACTAAATAATCGCCTGTGGGCGGGTTGTCATAAGAAATAACGTGACTTTTGTGACGAAAAAGTTGCTTGAAAAAAGTTGCTAGTGTGCGGCTAGCCTTAACAAGCTCCTTACATTTTTACATACAAATTAGTTGTACCTCATTTGAATTTAAATGATGCTAAAATAATTGTGAGACAATGATGAATAAACAAAAAGATCTATTTTACAATAATATTCAGTAAAGGTATACTTACCTAACAATTAGTTAACTGTCACTTAAGGTTAACCCACTTTTTAATGAATTGCTCGAAATTAGTTACAATCTGGCTATGGGATGTAAAGTGTCGTTTAGATTTTAGAAAATGCGATTTGCTTAAAATCATTTATGTTTGATAACACAGTTAAGGTTATAATTATTATTTAAATTGAAAATACGTTCCTAATTAAATAGAATATGTGTCTCTCACATTATTTTATTTACCTGTGGTAGAAATATAGCGATTAAATATTTGATTTGTATTTATTTAACATGTAATAGGTATATATATATATATATATATATATATAGGTTATGCCTGCTATTTTCTTGATGTCATAGTCCCATCTTACATTGGGGCGTTTCCTTGGTCTTTTAACACCCCTAGGATACCATTGTGTGATTTTTGTTGACCACCTATTATCTTGTCTTCTTGCCAAATGCCCTGCCCATTGCCACTTCAGAGATTTCACTCTGTGGATAACATCTATTACCTGGGTTTTGTTCCTTATCCACTCTATTCTCTTCCGATCTCTTCTCGTTATTCCGATCATGCATCTTTCCATAGACCTTTGTGCTACTTGTAGTTTTCTTGTAAGTTCGGTTTTCAGAATCCAGGTTTCACAACCGTATGTCAGTACTGGTAGAACACACTGATCAAATACTTTCTTCTTAAGGCGGAATGCCATTCGTGACTTGAAGATTATGGAGTTTCTTCCAAACGTCATCCATGCTAGTTTGATCCTTCTGTTTATTTCTGGTAGTAGCGAACCTGATATGTGTATTAATTGACCTAGGTATATATATTGTTCTACTATTTCCAGAACTGTGTTATCTATTGTAATGTCTTGTGGGTCTATTAGTTCGTTGTACATTATCTTTGTTTTTCCGATATTTATTTTTAGGCCTATTTCCTTCCTTACTCTGCTAAGTTCATTGATTTGATTTTGTAGTTCTCCTGCGTTATTGGCAATTAGGACAATGTCATCGGCGAATCTCAGATGGTTTAGATATTCTCCATCTAGGTTCAGTCCTTTGTGGTCTCAGTCTAATCGTCGAAAGATACTCTCTAATGCCGCTGTGAATAGCTTCGGTGATATTGAGTCACCTTGTCTGACTCCTCTGTTAGTAGGAAATTCAGGGCTGCCTTCGTATATTCTGATTTTGGCTTTGGCGTCCTTGTATATATTGTATATATATACATTTCTATGTATGGCTTGTCTACACCTTGTTCACTCAGGGCGTTGATTACCGCCTTCGGATATATGGTGTCGAACGCTTTTTCGAAGACAATGAAGGCCAAGGCAAGTGGTATTTGATATTCTCTAGTTCGACTGATAACTTCCCTTATAGTGTGTATGTGATCGATTGTGCTGAAGCCACTACGAAATCCGGTTTGTTCTCGGGGTTGAGCGGAATCTAGTGTACTCTGTATTCTGTTTTGTATGATTTTAGTGAATATTTTGTACACTACCGGCAGGAGACTTATCGGTCTGTAGTTCCGAATGTCTTCTTTATTGCCTTTCTTATGGATTAATACTATGAGGGCGCTATTCCATTTTTCTGGGATGTGTCTGGTTCTTAGGCAATTCGTATATATTTTGGCTAGGCGTTTCCATGCTTCTCTACCAGCGTATTTTAGTAGTTCAGCCGTTACTGCGTCGTTACCTGCTGTCTTGCCATTTTTTCTTCTTTCGTCAGCTGTATTTCCAGAGATTCGGGGGCTTTGTATAGATCCTTGTAGAATTTCGTGACATGCTCCATTATTTTGTGTCTATCCGTTATTCTCATATTTTCTTCTGTCAATGCGATTACTTGTCTTTTCCAATTATCAATGCTTTCTTAGCGTTTTTATAACTTTTCCGATTTTCAATTGTAGTTTCTACCAATTTTTCGTTGTATTTTTTAATGTCCTCTGCAATTTTCTTTCTTATTGTCTTGCATAGTTCACTGTATTCTATGCATTGGATGTCTGTTGTCCTTTTCAGTTCTCTTCTTTTCTGAAGCAACGCCTTTGTCTCCGAACTAAGCTTCTTGTGTTCGTTTCGTTGTTGGCTTCCGCCTATTTCTTTAGCACAGGTCAGTATTATATTCATTAGTTGTGTGTTGTCTTGTTGTTCCCGGAGCTTCTCTTCTATCAGCGTCTGATATTTTTCAGAATTTTGTTTCAGGTTGTTAATGTCTATGCTAGTAGCGGGCGTCTTCCTAGTAAGTTTAAATCTCTCCACTTTCGTATTAAGGACAATCCTTGCTCTGACAAGTCTGTGATCGCTTCCTGTCCTGAATTTATTTTGCGTGCTTACATCTTTGATGGTATTAATCTTGTTTGTCAGGACAAAGTCAATTTCATTTTTGACTGACGCATTTGGAGCTTCCCAAGTCCATTTCCTATTAGATTTTTTCTTGAAGAAGGAGTTTGATATGTACATGTTCTGATAGTGTGCGAACTGTACTAATCTCTCACCTCTTTCGTTTCGTTCACCGAACCCGAAGTTCCCCACTGATCCTTCTCGGTCTTGTTTTTTCCCTATTTTCGCGTTGAAGTCGCCGATAATGTATTTGAAATGGCTGTTGTTGGTATCTAGGGCTTCTTTGATTTCGCTGTATAGTTGTTCGATTTCTTCGTCAGAATGGCTAATTGTTGGGGTGTAAACTTGTATTATTTGAATAGAGTATCTTTTCGAAAGCGACAATGTTAGACTTGCGACTCTGTCTGATGTTCCGGACACGCCGATAATTTTATTGGTCCATCTCTTATGGATGAGGAATCCAACACCACTAGTTCTTCCTGTTGGTGTTCCCCGGTGGTATGGTGGTATAGGAGGTTGCCTGATTCAAGTGTTATTAGCTCTTCGTTTTTCCTCCTAACTTCACTTATGCCAATGATATCCCACTTAATTTTTACTGCCTCTTGTTCTAATTCTACAATTCTAGCTTGGTTCGAGAGTGTTCGGCAGTTATATGTTGCTAGATGTAGTGTAGTCGAATGTTTGCCTCCCCCAGAATCCTTGAGGCAGACCGGTTTCCCGGTGTGGGATTGCTTACCCACCTGGGGTACAATTCCGTGAGTTTTGTAATTCGACACGTTTGAGGTTCTGAGGCATACCTTACCACGCTGCCTCAATGCGGGTTGGTAAGGAGCAATGATTCTCTTTCTCATGGATTTTGCCAGTTACCAGAGACGACCGTACCCCCGAGATGATGTCACGTCTTTTTATTAATTAAAAGCCGTGGCATGGCTGGGATTCGAACCCGGGTACGAGACTCGGTTCAGCCTCCGAATTAGTGAAATTTTGGAGGTTCGAGCACATTCCCTCTGCGCTACCGGGGGTCATATATACATATATATATATATATATATATATATATATATATATATATATATATATATATATGCACTTAATTTTAGGTAAGAAAGGTAAGAAATATTGAACTGGTACTTCAATGTCTAAAAATTGCCTTTCCCAAAATTTTCAAAAAAGAATCTTTATGGATGTTCCTGGTTCAGGATGTCCGATTAAGGTCTAGGACATTCGGATCTAAATAGGATCAAAAACGGACGTCATGGGAAAGACCTGTGCTGTGTGGGAAGGAGCATTAATGGTGTAGAAACTTGCACTTATTGAGTCCATACACAGTATAAAAATAAAAAGATGATTTGTTAGATAAACATGACTTTAATAATATCAGTTGTACGTAAAAGGATGACTTGTAAGTGACGTTTGAGTATGTTGGCCTCCTTATATCAATTTTACGTAAAACTTACACTTATTTCTTACATAAGGATATGATGGCATTATTATATCACTTTTACCTTAGATCATGACGTGTAACTTATATAACTGTATGATTTACTTGTTACGTAAATAAAATATAAATATATGACTTTGAAGTGATGTCACAATATTATATGTTATTTATGTAACATTTAAATCACAATCATGACCTCATATTAAAGTCAGATTTTGTGTCAGTATTATCTCATAATGATGTCATATTAGATGGCATCAAATAAAATTCATCAATAGAGTCACTGTCATATCTATATAAAAATTGTATGATCTCTATATGATCTATCTATGACGTCATATGAATGTCATGTGTTCACTGGGTAGTTCTTACGTGATGCCCGAACAAACAAACAAACAGACAAACTTACAATTTTATTGACCAAATTATTTATTATATTGGTGCATTTAGTGCGGTGCAATCTTATGTCACTGTTCTTGCTGTCACCAAATCGGTGTGTGCATAATTGAGATAGATGATCAACAGCCGTAATTGCAAAATGCTCACATACAAAAAAGCAAATGAAACTTCTGCTTTTTGTGTGCCCAGTTTTTTTTTGAACGTTGGGAAATTTATCTTGTCTTTTTTTGACCTCTCATTGGCTCTATCGACTTTATATGCTTTGATTATGAAATGTGTAGCTTCAAAACAGACAATTTTGCAATTATTTCGCACTTACAATACTTACAGTAAGCTTTCGTCGATTCGTTTTCAACGGGCCGCTGCAACCACTCTTTAAAATCTGTCATATGCCCCAATCTGAACGATAATGTTGATTATATTTGGGCGGCATAATTGTATTGTGATAATAAAATGAAAAGGAATGTTAATCACGCGGAATATCACACGTAAGTGTCTAACGAACAAGCAAGAACAAAACGAGTCCACAACGTGGGTACATGCATATAGACCGTCAGCGGGTGACAGATTTTGGTCCACTATTTTCTCGATTCTGGCTCGGTGGTTATTGAAAAGTGTGTTATTGTTGAATACAATGACGCAAAATTTGCGGGAAAATAGTGTGGCTAACAAAGGAAAGAATCGTTTTCCATTTTCCAAAAAAAAAACATGATTTGGAGCAATTTTCTCGCTTCTGGCTTGTTGACCAATCGAAAGCTATGATGCAATCAAGCAAAAAAGGCGATAGCCAGAAATGTCACCTGTGGCTAAAGGGTTTAAATAAGGGCGAGATTCTGTAAGAAAACGTTACAATATGCCGTGATTTTCTCGCTTCTGGGAATTGGAAGTATGAAAGTTGACATAGCGAGTAGTCCATAAAAAAATTGCCATAATGTTTGTTAGTGGCTAAGTAAGGTTAAGGACCGGAAAATTTTGCGGAAAATTTCAACGTTTTTTCCGTCATTTTGTTTCTTCTGGCTTTTGAATTATATGATCTTTATAATGAGTTGAACGTGAAGTGTAATTGCCATAAATGTTGGTCGTGGACGAACCGAAGCCAGAAGTTCCAAACATGCAAAAAAGGAAATTAAAATTGCCACCATTTTGTCTTGCATGGCATTTGGCATACGACTAAAGGATGTATTGTAAGATCATATAACAAAAGCCATAAGTTTAGGGTGTGGCTTTCATATTTAAAATAATTAATTTACTAAACGGTTATTGGCGTGGTAAATACCAAAATTTCATTATTTCAAAATTCTTTAAACAAAAGACATAAATGATTAAAGAACATTATTTTCAGGTAGTTTTAACTGATAAGAAAACGAAAAACAGAGTTATTGGAAAAACATATATATTTTTGACTTTTACATTTTTTAACATTTATAAAGAAGTGGAATATCAACTTTTTTAATTTTTCCGACGGAATCTTTCCTGTGACCCTCGGAGACTAGACTTATCCATGGTTTTATAATTTCCAACTTGCAAAGTCACATAATTAATAAAAGTCCATATACTAGCTAGACGTCGATATTCATTTAAAATCATAATATGGCGATTTAAAAATTTCAGAAAAACTCATTTTTCAACGGATTATTGTTTTTCCCTTTATATCTCTAAATCTACCTATTTTTTTTTTTTTTTCGTTTCACTGAGAAAACCCCTAGGTGCACGCGAACGATAGATGACCCAATTTAAAATTATAAATGTTGGTGGTAGAGTTACGAATTATGAGGGAATTTTCTGCTACTTAAGAAGCTTTCTTTGGCTTCGGACATCTGCACTACTTTTCGGCATAATCGTATAAAAGGAACAGTCCTCTGTTTTACTATATCGTTTATAACTTTTTCGGGATGTAACATGCTGACTAGATTCGTATATTCATTTCACACAAGCGTAGTTTATGAAAATTAAAATTTTACGATTAGTGTGTGGATACAGAAAAAAAATTCTGGTAGCTCCTTGGTACAAATTGCTTGTTGATTTCGATAGAATAAGCCTGTTTCATTGAAGGCTTGTTTCTTCAATCTCCCCTAAATGATACAAAGTATTTAAGTAAACTATTAATAGTTATGTTTCTGACTTTGCAACTTTACCAGTACAAATGTAGACGTTTTATTCCGAAAATTTAAGTTCATATGTATGTAAAAGGAAGCTCAGTTTAATACCATAGTTAAAAACAACAATTGCCCTTTCTTGTAAAAATGCCAAATATAGGAAACGATAAGATAATATATGTAATTTAACTGGTTTATGTAAAAATTAGTGTAGCATTAATTTTATGCAAATTGTCAGGAAATGGATAAGATCAATGAAGATCAATATGTGCGCAAGTTTTTCAGAATGAGTGGATAATTTTTTTAAAATGTTCCAAAATTAATTATTTTTTGAGAATAATACAAAATTAATTTAATCTTATAGCCGTTTTAAACAAATATTTATCAATTCCGCAATACACCTATATATAATATGTGTCAAACATTTCGGTCCTAAATTTATATTTTGTTACAATTTCCAATGAACCTAAACAACTAAAGCATAGTACTTTAAAAATATAGGTACAGACTTTTATCCTTTTTATTCTTTTTGGGAAAAATAAATTAAATTGATCAGTTCATATAAAAACTAGAATCACATAGACAACCAAGAAAAAAGTTTACTTTCCGATATACACCCTCACTGTAATTTTTGAATATACATACAAACTTTTACTGTTCACACTTAATACAATGGTTGTTTGCATAAAGTTCAGTAAAACTAAACTTAGGTACTATTTCGGCTAACTAATAACAATACTGGTAAATTAATAACGACAACCCTATTATATAAATGTGTCCCTAAACTATCTCTAAGTACATAAAAATATTCACAATTATACTTATTTCTGAGAACTTTTAATTAAAATAGGCTATACTTAAAACCTAAGTACCATTATGCAAATTGCAGAGTTATATATTGTAGTGTTTTTATTTTCACACTCGGGTTCAGTTCGGTTCTTGGATTTATTCAAAAACACAGTCCAACTCACTCTAATTTATTTCCACTACTTTAACACAATTTATATTCACAAGAAACTGTTTACATTTTATCTTAACTATACAATACGACCGACGAAAACTGAATGCCTCCTATCGCCAGCTGTTCATATTTATATATTTCTCTTCGAAATGTCTGGTAAGTCCACGAACCATCGGGAAACTCTTTCATGTTCTGGAAGCTTTAAGGGAATTCCCAGTAACGGCAGCGGTCGGCCTGTTGAGAGACAAAACATTTCGCATTCCCAGAAGTGTCGGAATAAAGTCCCTTCCACGAATTGGAACAATATATATATATATATATATATATATATATATATATGTTATATCACACTTCCAAAATTTCACTTTTTAAAAAAGACTTTATTTATACTTGCACAATTAATAAAACTTTTAATATAAACTTGAATATAATGAAAATAATAATAAAACTTTATAACAATAAAAAAGGAAAAAAAAATGAGTGTTAAACTAACTAGACAAATCTGTAAGTAACAATGAATACAGACATAAGGCAATTGAACAATTTATAACATAATAATGCTGACTAAGCTGTCGCAGCGTTTGCTGTTCTCACGGATGTACGTCGTCGAGGGTAACCTGAGACGACACGTGGATGCTGACTCAGCTTGGGAACTGTTGCTAGATGGTTTCACATAAGTCGATGGAATAACTTATATAACAACTCCCATCCATATAAAAAAGTTGATGCTACAGCATCGACTTTTAAGGGAGGTTCTGCAATTCCATATCCTCGACAGGACTAAGGAGGCTATGGAGTTTTACCCTGGGCTTGATGGTTGATGGACCTGGTGGTGGTGCTGGATCGGCAGAAGGGCTGATTATTGGAGGCTTCTGGAATTTCTTCCTGATGATGCCGATGGAAAGGAGGGCAACCACAATTGCGGTTGTTGCCATTGTGATGATCGTAAACCAGGAGGTGTGTTTCTCCAAGAATGGTTGGTCCAGGAGCTTTTCCAATTCCCTGGAGTATTGGCTAAGCTTATGGTTAGCGATATTCAGGTCTCTGGCATCCAATTCCTGTAGTCTCATGGGTTTCAACTTTGGCAGGTTGTCGCAACAGTTGTAGGGGATGTTGACTGGGTGACTCTTAAGTGTGATGTTGTCAACGTTGTTGGTGGTCCTTCTGGCATGGACCCTGGTGTTACCGATGAAGGCATTGCAACTGGGTTGGATGGTCAATAGAGAATTTGTCGATATGGATTGGGTAACGACATCTTCTCCCTTGCACTTGATGTTGATGGGCAACTGTCCGGAAATCGAGATTAACCAAAGGTTCAGATCAATCTCTTGAATATTATACTCTTCGGCATATAATATTAAAGGCTTGCAAGTTAAAGGAAGGGCTGCTGGCTGTCTAAGAAGTTGGGCTTCGCAGAGGGCTTCTTTTTCTATGGTGTGTGGAATAACTTTGGAACAGATCTTATGTTCTTTAGATAATGGCTTACAGTCACTTAGGTCTTCGAAAGATGCGTAAAATAGCGAATCGTCATCTCTCGCGATATATTTTAATTTTGTTGGAAGAATATGGTGAAATCCTGTTCGATAATCCAAAACTGGGATAGGATACAAGCGGTACAGTGTATAGGTTTCAGGATGACTAAGGGGATTTTTAGTACAAAAACAATTTTAGTATTGATTTGAAAAGCTTCCAATTCTATTAGATCGATGTATCGAGCAACATTTGAACTATAGGTTGGAAGTGGTAAGTTATTTTCATGAAGTGACTGTGATATTTTCTGAAGGGAATCGACCAAATCTACTGGGTTTATTATTGAACTATGTAAAATTTTTAGGCGGGCGAAAGAGACTGCAGTTAATACATCGTTGAGAGTATCTTCAATGTATACGTAACTTTCCATTAAGCTTTCACACAAATCGAAGACATTGGCTTGAAGTTCATAAAAAGCAAGATCGTCTGTAATGAACTCAATTGACTTCCTAATTGCTTCAATATTTTCCGAAAATATTTTCTCTTCGGACTGAAATTTTTGTATTGTGGTGTTAAGGTTCTTAATGACCGAAGTTGTTACAGATAATTGTCGTTTCATTAAGTTTTCAATTTGATGTTGGTCTTTAGTTATTTTATTTATAGTCACTAAAGTATTGTCCGTCTGTTGCATCTAAGTTACCGGAAATAGATTTCCAAATTGATCCCAGTCCGTTAATGAGTACGCGTTTCTTTCTGTTGGTACTGTAAGTCTCAGTGTCAGCGAAAATTTCTGTATATTTGATGTTAATTGATTTAGATATTTGTTTCAGGAGGCTTACGTGAGTCTGTACTTTTGATTTGAAGATTTTAATGTTGGTTTTGTTGTCGTTAATAGTTTCTAAAAGTCTGTTCAGTATATTGTCGTTGTTAGAAATAGCGTCTCGAAAGGGGTTTAGATCTTTGTAAACAAGGAGTGTCCATTTCTCATTAGAAATTTTAAGGGTGCCTTCTTCATGGAAGAAAACTCCTATAGTATTGTTAACAGGCGTAATGGAGTACTGTTGAAGGTTCACGACTGAAAACAGTCCACAGAATCTGAAAAAAGGGATTTATTCAAAATAGGGTTTTAGTCTGTCAAAGTTAACTTTAGTTATTTGGTTTGTTTGTAAATTTATGACGGTGGAAGAGTTTTTTCGTATTGCGGTAATTTCGAAGGGGTCGTTGAATTTGTTTTCGGCTTTGTTTTTGATTTGGGACTCTTTTACGTAGACTTTGTCGGCTACTTTGTAATCGGGTTGTTTAGTAGAAACGTGTTGGTCAAATCGCACTTTAGATTTTTCTTTCTGTCTTTCGGTTTTAGCACGGGCGAGTCTGTAATAATAGTCCATTCTGTTATTTAGGTCTCTTACGTATTTCGAAATAAGTTTCTCCTGGTTGTAAAGGGTTTCTGGAGGCCTACTAGAAGTGTGCCCAAATATGAGTTCATAGGGCGTGAAACCGGTGGTTTTATTTTTTGTGTTATTATAACAGATGATGGCATAAGGGAGGACGTTAAATGGATGTTCGGTTGGATGTTCCGCTGTATTTGCCCTTATCATTTCTGCTAAGGTCGCGTGAAATCTTTCAATAGAACCGTTTGACTCGGGATGTTGAACGCTAGAGAATGTCAGTTTTATGTCGTATAGTTGGCATAAATCTCGCATTAAAGTGTTGTCAAATTCACGTCCATAGTCACAATGGATGCGAAGCGGAGTTCCGTAATGTTGAAAGAAAATCAGAAGGGTGTTTACGACAGTTGAAGCTGTTTTATCGTTAATGGGGTAGGCTTGCGTAAATTTCGTGAGTTCGTCCCTAATAGTGAGTGCATGATTTCTAGATGGATATTCAAAGATGTCAATGTTAATACGTTCGAAAGGAGTCTTGGGTGTTTCCGTAATAACAAAAGGTGCACTTAAGTTTTTCCTACAGAACTTTACTTTTTGGCAAGTTTCGCAGGATTTGATGAATTGTTCTACAGTTTTAATTAAGCCGGTCCAATTGTATTTTTCCCTAATACGTCTGATAGTTTCGTTAATGCCACGATGGAGGTTGTTTTTACCAGAGTGGTATTGTTGTATTATTATAGGAATTTCGTCTTCGGTAGGAGTTGTAACAATGTTTTGGCAGATTTTCAGTTTGATTTCTTTGTCGGAGAGAATGAAAGATAAAATTTCAAGAATGGGAAGTTCTATGTTATTTTCTATGCAGTATGTTTCGGAGTCGTTGAATTGGTCTTGGTTGGTATAAATAATTTTGAAAAGATGTGAGACGACAGTTTCAGGGTCATAGGGCAAAGGTACAACTAAGTATTTTCTATGCCTGACAGATTTACTGGCCATGATGTTAAGAGTGTCATTACTGAAATTAGGTTCTTCTTCGAAAAAGTCATCAATAATTTTGTCGTGTAAGTCGTTAGTTTTGTTTTGCCAAAAGAATGTAACTATGCGTTTGTGGGACTTGTCTAAAAGTTGAGAATTGGATATTTCAATTTTAGAGTAATCGATTATTGACTCAGTTTTGTAGAGTTGAACAAATCGATTAAACTCAGTGATAATTCTTTCGTCATGTTCGTCGTCATTGTCAGAGTTTTCAGGTTGTTCGGAGTCAGTTTCGTTGTTAGCGAAAATTTTGATTTTGGAAAGGAAATCAGCACATTGCTTGAAATGGTTGATTTTGATGCGAGAAAGAGCATCTGCGTTTTGGTTTACCTTGCCGGGCTTGTACTCAATCTTATAATTGTATTCCTCTAGCTTAAGGCGCCATCTGGCTAGACGACTGCCAGGATCTTTGATGGAAAAGAGCCAAGTAAGCGGACGGTGGTCACACAGGAGTGTAAACCTTCTCCCAAAAAGATACGGTCTGTAGTGCTTAACAGCCCAAACTATGGCCAACAATTCTCGTTCGATGGTGGAATATCGTGTCTCTGCAGCACAGAGGGTGCGAGAAGCGTATGCAACAGGAAGATCTTTTCCCACAGGGCCTTGAGAAAGAACCGCTCCAATAGCAAAAGCACTAGCATCAGTAGTGAGCAGGAAGGGTTCTTCAAAGTTTGGATATATCAGGATTGGGTCAGATACAAGGGCTTGCTTCAGTTCATCGAAGGAAGACTTGCAATCTGCGTCAAAGATGAATTTGACGTCTTTTTGGAGTAGTTTAGTCAGAGGTTTAGAGATATTCACAAAATTTGGTATGAAGCGTCTGTAATACCCAGCGAGACCAAGAAAAGATTTGATGTCTTTCGGAGTTTGGGGTTACGGAAAGTTCTGAATACATTCAACCTTTGAAGGGTTTGGTTTTACACCTTCTTGTGTGATAAGATGGTCAAGATAAGCCACTTCTTTACGAAGAAATTCGCACTTATCAGGTTGAATTTTTAGGTTAGACTTCCGAAGTCGTTTAAAAACTTCTGTCAACCGGGAAATATGTTCATGGATGGTCGGAGAGTAGACGATGATATCATCCATGTAGACGAGACAACGTTCATTCTGTATACCCAGAAGAATATTGTCCATGACCCTCTGAAAAGTAGAAGGTGCATTTTTTAAACCAAATGGCATACGAACGAATTCGTAATGACCATTTTCGACAGAAAAGCCAGTCTTAGGAATATCTTCCTCTTGGATTTCCAACTGGTGGAACCCAGAAGCGAGATCCAGTGTCGAAAAATATTGACACTTTCCAAGTTGGTCGAGAAGATCAGAGATATTTGGCAGAGGATATTTATCATCTACAGTCAATTCATTTAATTTCCTGTAATCGATAACTACTCGCCACTTTTGTTTACCAGAAGCATCGAGCTTCTTGGGGACGACCATACAGGGGAGGACCAAGGGGATGAGGAGTGCCTAATGATACCTTGTTCAAGCATTTTTCCAATTTGGATTTTCACTTCCTCTTTATGTACTTGAGGATATCTATAGGATTTAGTGAAAACGGGCTTTGCGTTGTTCGTATCAATCGAATGTTTAACCTCTTTAGTGAAAGTCAAGACGTCACCTTCAAGATAGAAAATGTCTTGAAATTCCAAACAAAGATCAGTGATTTGTTCGCGTTCTTCGTCATTTAGATGTTCAGTTCTAATTTGTTGTCTAATAGTCGAGTTTCTGTCTATGTATTGGGGTTCATGATAATCGTCTGTATTGAAATTCAGAAGAGAGTGAGTTTTGTCAAGTGGTTCCAGTTTTAAATCAGAAAAAGTTACTGTTTTGGGCATCGCGTTAGCGTTGATGATGGAAGTTAGAAATTCACCTTTTGAGTTAATGTGTACGAGTGCGTTTGGAAGTCGTACTCTGTCAATTTCTTGAGTTGGTAAGATGGCGTCGATGTTAGAAAGATCGCATTTAAGTTTAAAGATCTTTTCTGTGCGTGCCTCAATGGTTATTTTGTTTTGTGTAGGTGTTTGTGAAGTAATATTAGGCTTAACGTTGAGTGTGTCGGGTACATCAGTCAAGGGTTGATCGTTATCGGGAACTTTGTGTAAAGGGATGGTTTTAAAATTTGTTATTAGCTGTTTAGATTTTAAGTCAACTATGCATTCATAGTGTTCGAGAAAATCTAATCCTAGTATGCCGTCAAACTCAATGTCCAAATCGTATATGAAAACTTTATGTGGGTTACGTGGAGCGAATGGGATTAAAGTTGATTGTGAGATGGGAATTTTTTCGTGGGTAATACCTTGAATAGTTACCCTTTCAGGAGATCTTTGGGTGAAATTCTTTACGGTATTTTCTTTGAAGATAGAGATACCAGCTCCGGTATCAATAAGAAGTTTAAATTTAGAAGAAGCGTCAAGAATATAATATAGATTTTTAGAGTTCACAGTAAGAAGTGGGCTTAAAGAAATAGTTGCTCCGGGAAGTTCAAGTCGGGGTTCAAGTCGTCCAGATTGAGGTTTTGAATCTGGGTTTCGACTTCGCACAAAGTTGTTGTCGAATCGGGAGGTTGATCTAGGCTCGGAAGCGCTAGAAAATCCTTATAATCGTGACAATTAAAAGGCTCGACAGGAGTATCGTCAAAAGTTTCTTCGAAGCCTGAATAATTTTTACTATCATCCTCGTAGTCATAACTATTGTAATTATCGGTATGATAATCCGAATATTGTGAGTAACCATCATTTTGATGTTGATTGAAATGATGTGTCCTTTCAGGACGGTTAATCGGGTTATTCTGTATAACCGAAGGACGAGAATAATTTGGGTTCATTTGAGACCTAAAAGGGGGTCTCTGGAAGTTTTGTGGACGAAACTGTTGTCCTTGTTGAACCGGGGGATTATTTGGGGGGAAGTTTGGCCTTGTTTGTTGGTTAGGCCCAACAGGATTTGGCCTATGGTTTTGGTTGAATTGTTGAGAAAAATTTTGATTTTTCAATCGGCAATTTGCGGCTATGTGGCCTAATCGACCACAATGGAGACACTTAGGTGGTTGTGTCGGCTTTCGAGGTGGGAAATTTGGTTTGAGAGGAACAGATTTGTTTGTTTTCTGGTCCTCGAAATAAGATAACTGAAGCTCTCTTCTAATTCGGGAATGAGCCTCTAGAAGATCTTTTGGATTACTTGCACGAATTACTTGTCCTAACCGGGGTTCTAATCCCGTAAGAAGGGTATTCATGACCATAGTATCCACTAGAGTGGTCTGGGCGTCTTTTTGTTCTGGACTAAGCCCAGCAGTTTTGTGAATGCAGGAGTGCATTTTCGCACTCAATACTTGGAGACGATTGTAGAACGTTAATGGGGACTCGTTCGGCAGTTGTTTTAGACGTTGTAAGTCGTGAATAAGGGAAGAGAGATCACGAGAATCTCCAAAGTGTAGGGTCAATAGTTGTTTGATTTCAAGGTACGATCCAGGGTTCCTTGAATTTATCAACTGCGCCGCTTTCCCTTTGAGTTTATTTTTGATATGGATCACCAACAAATATTTTTGATCCGCCGTGGACATATTATATGCGCAATTACACGCATCTATAAAGGTTCCCAAGGAAATTTGGTCGCCTTCAAATTCGGGTATAACGGAAAATATTTCCGTTAACCGATATCTTTCTGTTTCAGGGGTACCTGAATTTGGTGAAGCTTGTGCCATGTTTATCGATATAAATGAATTGGAATATAAGGTTTATAGAATAAAATGTTAAAAGGTGTAGAAAATTAATGAACTGTAGAATACGTTAGTGGGAATTAACGATTGTTTGAACAATAGAACAGTATGGTATAAAAAAATGTAAAGCAATTAAACACGATAGATGAAAATATCAATTCAAATAAATCAATTATTCAGATAATAAATCAATAAAATAAGTAAATCAAATATATAAAATGTCAATAAAAGAAATAAAATAAATATATCAAATAAATCAAGTAATGAAATAGATCAATATTTCATTCAAATCAAATATATAAAAATCAAATAATAAAATCAATAAAAATCAATGAAATCAAATGTATTAAATCAAATTATTAAAAATCAATGCTCAATCAAATAATATTTACTTAAAACGACTGACGATTCACCATTACTTACATCAACAGGAACATTGAAAGCGCCGTGTTCTACGTTTGATTGCAGTGAGGACTTCTTCCAGGTTCGTTGTTCCGTTGAGGGATAGGAATCCGCCGCTACCAGTTAGAGTACTCGTGTTCTAGTAACGTTAGACGGATCCTACTGACTGCGCCAATTTGTTATATCACACTTCCAAAATTTCACTTTTTAAAAAAGACTTTATTTATACTTGCACAATTAATAAAACTTTTAATATAAACTTGAATATAATGAAAATAATAATAAAACTTTATAACAATAAAAAAGGAAAAAAAAATGAGTGTTAAACTAACTAGACAAATCTGTAAGTAACAATGAATACAGACATAAGGCAATTGAACAATTTATAACATAATAATGCTGACTAAGCTGTCGCAGCGTTTGCTGTTCTCACGGATGTACGTCGTCGAGGGTAACCTGAGACGACACGTGGATGCTGACTCAGCTTGGGAACTGTTGCTAGATGGTTTCACATAAGTCGATGGAATAACTTATATAACACACACACATATATATATATATATATATATATATATATATATATAGGTATTTATATTTGCAAGTGCTTAAAGTAAATTTTCCAGGCACAGGCTAAATGCGATAAAAACAAAATGATGGCAATCAATTTCTGAAGGCCACGGCCAACTTTTAATTATTTTTATAAGGGTACTAGAATTCATTTTTGTTCAGAGCACATGCGAAATAAAATGAACATATTTTTCGTTTGTATATATACACTTCGCAAATTCTTTATTTATGTAATAATAGAGTACATTTTGGCTTATTATTAGATTGTTTATGATGTGGTTATACCTTGCGCACTATAAACATAGAGACACGTTTATAACATCCAATGCTCTAAGGCACTGGAATCCAATGTATATGCTATATTTATTACTCACATGAGTGTATAGATCGACTATAAGTTCAATTATTGCTCCTTAAGTATGATTTGCACAATTAAAGGTATGTAATACACTACATGTGCTATTATAGTTAGAGAAGTTTCTGTCATTTATATCCTTTTTATCAATATTTCTAGATATTTCTAATACTTTCATCTTATTTAATTGTTGTATTTTAACCTCATAATTGTCTCCTAGCTTATCTTTGAGACGGTGACGTGTTCTAGGTACATCATTGTGGATGTTACATGTTGCAAAGGTTTGATAAAGAAGCTTTATTTTATTACGTCTCTCAATTGATTGAAATTATTGTATTATTTTAATAAATCAAATCCTATTAAATCATCGTATTTATTGCTAAAATTAAATAAATATTTTTATGTTCTTGAACTTTAAACATTTATAATACGGCAATAATAACTTCATCGTGATAAAGAAATATCATGGACTGATTGAATGTGAATTTCTTTGAATATCTAATTCTTATAAAATGAGTGTGTTAATTCTGGATCAATTAAACTTCTCGTACTACCGGTATCAGTTAGAAAGTTTTCATTTAATTGGGGAATAAAAATCTGTTATAATTGCGTTTACTAGGTTTAGTTATACCATGTCTTTCTTTTGGAAGTATTTTGGAGTTCACGATATAAAATAGCAATTGTTATCAAACTTACTATTGCAGTCTGTCTGTCTCATCTAGTAGGTACTTTATCAGGTTGGGAATCTGTGAAATAATCATGATTAAAATCGCAATATATTTAATCATGTTCGTCGTATCAGTATTGTCGTCGAAATAATTTGAATAATCTGAATTATTATAGTATTCGGTATAGATTGGATAATCATGAAAGTTTGAAAAAATTGATGATTTCACATAATTTTTGTGAACAATGGTACATGCCGATGTTCCATTGGTTCGGGTTATGCAAATTGATTTGGATTTATTGGGGGTTAAAATTGAATGTATTTGATCTAAATTGATTTTGTGATTTTCCTGGGGTAACTAATTTTTGGTAATATCGCCAGAAATTATTGGGTCTTTGACAAATTTGTTCGAACTTTTGTTATGTGATATCATTGGTCCTTAAAATTTTTGTTGAAAAATGGGCATTTGAAAAATAGTGGTCCATAATTTTGTTGTGAAATATTAAACGAAAATATTAAAATTTGGGTTTCATGGGTACTGAAATAATTGTGGTGGTCTTGCGAAGGGATTTATATTATTTTGAGATATATAAGGTGTAATTATTTTAGGTCGTTTGACAAAATGTGCGTTAAGGATCTTTGACCTATTTTGGCAAACATATCTAGGTATCTGGATTTCTTAAACATACGTTATGTTAAATTGGACCAGAAAAGTCACGAATGAATGTTTTAGAGTCTTCATAATTGTGCATTATATGAAACTCATTATGTATGAAAATTATAAGATATTTCGTTGTTTTTTTTTTTTTGTTGTTGTAAAGTTATCAAATCCTGCACTAAACAGTCAATGTTTCTCTGCTCACCAGAGCACAAACTAAGAGTATCGTTAATTTTCTGCCAATTTCTTTATATTGTGTAACCTACTAAAATTTGAGCGCTTTCTGTTAGTTTGCTGATTATTGCACATGCAATAAAATTATTACCTAAGTGTAGCATTGTTCTCAGTTAAAAAAATATTTAATTAAAAATTCATAGCTATCAAAAAATACATTTAGAGCATGAGGATCGCCATCCTAATTTGGGATAACTGTGTATAATTTTAAAAGTTTGAAGTGGATTTAGAACAGCTGCTCTAGTTGGAAGACGTTTTTATAAAAGAAAGTATTGAGCAAAATGTGGATAAAATAAAGCACTCCCGTGTTTATATTTATATCAATACAGTAATAATAATAATGACTTTATTTTTTTTTTATTCTCGGCGAAGTCTAGTACTGTGTACTACTCTACTTAACCGAGTACCTTTACAAGTGCAATATATAGTAGACTTAATTTTATTACATTCAAAAATAGTATTACATTACATTTAACACACGATCCAAGGAGTATTGTGGAAGTATTATTAAGTATATAAATGCTAAATGCATAAAAGTTAGAAGGCGAAATGCTTTAAAGTTCCTAAATGTACCATATCGTTTATGAAGTTGGTGATTCAATACATCTTGCATGTCAGTATGCTTCACTTAACCATCAACCATATGATAATTGGAAGTTGCTATTATATCTAACAGCCTTTTACTTTTTCTTGTTATTCTAGTTGGATTCTTTAAAATTTGTTTAAGATCAAACAATTTTAGAAGATATACTAGATTTTTTTATTTGTTTTATTTTTCAGATTCTATCTAATCTATATAATTAATAATTTTTAACAGATAGTACATAATTTGAAGAGCAACAACCCATTCTATTTTTTTAGTAAAAAACATTTACTGTTATATTTAAAACTATATCATTAATCTGATCAATATTTTTAATTTTAATAATATCGCCACCTTCATCCTTTCATACATATACTTGATTATTTTTAACCCATACAAACTTAAAACCATTCAATATTAGTCTTTCGTAAACAAGTCCCGAGTGTTTTTCATAAAATTTTCATTAATAAAATATTTGTCTTTTTTCCAGCTATTCTGTAATCTTCCTTATTCAACCTTTTCATTCGACCCAGTTCCATACTTCATTTCTCAAGTCAATAGTTTTGAATTTTATTAAAACTGGGTGATATGTTTTACATGGCAACGGGTGGCTCTGATCTACTCTCGCTTCTAGCTTTTGAAGTATTTTCTTAACATATTCTTTAACTGTTTTCACCCCCTTTAATTTTAATGAGTATTATGTTGGTTTTTCTCTCGGTTTCTTCTTCAATATTGATTGTTTACTCCACTACTAAAACTCTATTTTCTAAGTGTTTAACCTTATGTCTGAGGAATTCTTTTCATTTTCTCTAACTAAAGTTGTGAGTGAATTTTAAATTTCATCCAGAATGTCACTTATAAATCGTCATCACTACAGAATTCATTATCAGTTAATCATACTCATATTGGCAAACTTGTCATATTTCTTACTTGATAACTTGCTACAGTCCTTATTAAATCAGCAAGAACTCTTTGAGTAGTGATAGGTAACACTTCAGATTTTGGAGTGCTGACACCTCAATACATGCACGGCTCATTGTTTCAACACGGTGTTTTAGCACAATTGTGTTATATAGCACAATGAAAGAGTTGGCAGTTGAGGATTACCATAACCCAGTCTTATTACTCTTATTCGTTTTTTCAGGCACAGTATAAATTAACAAAATATAAACCTTATAAATATTTTTTTCTTGTAACAAACAAAAACATCTACAACCAGTAATATTCTGAATTATGAAAAGTCTAGTTTAGACTATTTACTTTAAATAGAGGCAAGAGCATTTACGCAAACTCTAAATACGGGTTGTCTTAAACCTAATATTCCGTAAATCATTAATTTTATAGAAACGACTTGATTGAATAGAACCTTTTAAGTTCTCATATTTTCCTGTCGTTTAATTTTAATTTTAATGAATATATCTAATTAAAAACAAAATATTAGATTAGAAATTCAAGGTAACACATTCATTATTATTATTGATTTATTTATTTTATTACTAACATTTTTGAAAAAGTTAGTTAATATGAAAAGAGGGGGAATAAAAACGATAACAGTTTACAAAAATAGTTTTATATTATAATTTGAGTAATGGTTATTGTTCAATTTTGTTGCTGATATTATGTTTATGAAATACTTTCGTTATTGTATGAGCTTAATAGCGTTTAGATTCATTAAATAGATTTAAACTTGTTTTCTGAACAATCAAATATTCTACGTTACCATCTTATTTGCTTTTTCATGTGCTATAATAATAATAGGACATCGATCCATAGTGATGAAGCTGGAGCCCCACAGTTTGAGTTAAGCAATGTCTGCTAGCACAGAGCACAGTACTATTTATTGAGTTGCAGCCATTGCGTAAATTTATTCACACTTAGTACAACACACGCACACTTAGTACAACACACGCAAAATCGATGTCTCAGATATTGTGCAGGCACAGTTGTGTCATATAGCATAGTAAACGAGTTGGAGTTGATAGTTGACACTATATCTAACTCAATTTTATTCGCCATACCAGACACATTATAAATAAACAAGAAATAAATTACTTTCTACAATGTTTAATTTTTAAATTCATTAATACATTATTTAATACTAAAGAAATAAATTACTATTTTTATAATCGGTGTGAAGCAAGAGCTAGCCGGTTGTCTTTTAATATATCGTTAATGCCAACACTCGATCTGAGGCTCGACACGAATTGTATCATAAAGTATGTATTATTGGGATGGTGTCAACACCCTTGACACATGAGAAGGTGTTAACACAAAAGACCCGCACGGCACATTATTACACATCACTAACTTTGTATTCAAGTCGAGATCTTTGTTACCTTTCGATCACAAGCTTTGCACTTAGAAATATTTTTCACATTTTTAGATCCTGATTTAACCATATTTATGAAAGACTGTATAGCACAGGATTTATTCATCAAATCGACAAGGATTTTAATTTTTGCTGTTTCGATGTTTTTAGTTTTTCTTGAAAGCAATTTTTTGTTATCAGCAGTTGTCTTTTTGTGGTAATATAAACTCCATTTATTTATCACAGAACTATAGATTTTTCACTTTGGTAATAATAACTCAGCTTATTCCGCTCAAATAATTTCACTTTTTTAAACAGAGCTTTTACCACCAGTGGGTTGAATATCGAATAATATCTTTCAATTCTCACATATAAATATTAATATGTAAAATTATTAAATATCAGTAAAAGAAAATTAAAAATTATAAGTGCATGAAAATATGTACAATGAGGATGAAATGAATTGGAAAAACAACAAAAGTTGCAGTAAAATAATGTAAATTTTCAACCTTGTTAGCCTAATACCATTAGGGGTTGCAGGGTGTTGTCTCGGTTCCCTGGATTTCTTATCCTTATTTTCTTAACTAATTACAGTAGGATGTGAGGAATATTTGTCACTTTCACTGGATACCTTATTCTAAGTCTGGTGGAATCGGCGATGTTTGTCCTCCTCTAACAGCTTCCAATGGGATTCCCCCTGCACTGGGGTTTTATAAATTCTGATGGTAACTGTTTGAATTTTCACGATTTTATTACTGACAAACTGTTAACACTGACCTTTACAATTTTTCGAATTTCACTCGAAAATACCGTTCAACACATCCTGCTGACTGTGCCAGATTTGGATTCTCAAAAAATATTATTTTAAAAGTGAAATTCAAAAAAGTAAACTTTATTTAACAATTTGTGTTAAATAACTCATATTGATAATCTTCAGTCAGTATGCTGACACATAAGTATCTCTGTGGGGTTTCCGTACTAGTAACTTGCTACTTTTTGGGCACCGGGTATATATCTCACATAATATTTAGATCAACGAACATTCCTGTCTGATACTTCTGACCTTTAAGAACATAAGAACTTTATTATTATTATGCATAGAAAATTTAAGTAAGAATGGTTACTAATCAACTTTAGAACCATAATGGATCCTAAATGATTATTCTAAATGGCGAGTGGTTGTCACCATATTGGATTTTGATTACTATCACGTCTGGTGACATACATATATAGGCTGATAAACACTGCCTCCCATTGCCATAATCGTACCAAGAATGTAGCGACTATGTGGCAGATTAGGACGGCTTGATTAATAAGTTTTAGTACATACGCATTATTAAATCGGTGTTTTTATTCTCACAAGAAACATGTACAAATTCAAAAACACCTCAAAACTGCTATATTTCCATTTTAAGTGCTTAGAGCTAGGTTCTCCGTTTTTGACAATGAATCTTAAAGAAACTACTAAATACATTTATTATATCATCTGAATTATTTATATTCTTGTATAGAATTTAAGTAATTACCATAATATTCCCTAAGTAGAGACTTATGAGAGCCCTTAATGGCTTGATGATACTGTAGTTTACCTTGCTTAAGTTTTTCTGGCTTTAGTTTTAAGATGGCTGATGATAATAGATGTATACCTGTGAGGATGCTCTGTTTAAATGATGAATGACCAGGCACAAATCTATCAATTCCTTCATATACTTTACCATCGAATTCTTATAAAATGTTCCAATTGGTCTGTAACAAAACATTTTATAGATCTGGGAAATTTTCTAAAATTGTATATATTGTTCCTTTCGTGGAAGAAAAATTAAGTGCAATATATATTACTCAAACATAAATGCCTGTAATTTATAACATTTACACCCAACGATATTAATAAATAAATACACCAGTCTCCTTGACTCGTATTTGTGTCCTGGGAACTTCAATTCTGATCTAAAAACATTGTAACACTCTGAGAATAACTCATGTTTCACTTAGCGCATTAATGTCAAATTTGGAGGAAGATAATGTAGCATAAAAACTTTGCACTTTACAATTTAGTCCATTACTGCTGGGCTGTTTACTGTAAATTCTCCTGATCCTTAACAACTTTGGTTATGCCTCTTTCATATTTAATTCGCCAGCCCGGCTTTCCCTCAGCATGACTCCTTTATGTTTTATAGTTATCTATCTATCTGTATTGGTGTATTGTCTTGACAAACTGAAATCTTACTCTCTTCGAGGTGTCATTCCTTTGTGCGCAAGACAATATATACTATATATAATATATATTGTTTCTAGTCAGGGAACCTTCATCAGTTGCGCTTCCCACAATTGAATGTCCTCTCGAACACTTCTTAAAGTTTGTTTTTTAAGATTCTTGCAGCTTTTTAAAGTATTCGTAACCTGATGCTCATCCTCAACCCTTACCTTTATTGGACAACATTTTCCAACATTAAATTTTCCTAACCTTACCGGTTTAGGGACAGATTGACATAAAATGTCTTTAATTGTGTTTTATCTTTCTCAACTCGTGGTTCTGCCGGTAAATCTCACATAACATATTCTTTGTCAATGATCTAAATGGCAATATAAGAAACGGGACGTTGAATAGTTGGAACATATACTTAATACTACTATGCTGCATCTACATCGATTTGCATTTATCTTCCTTCAAATCCTGCTAGCAGTATAGTCGTAATTAGTTTATGGGTTGCAATACCGTGATGCATCGTTTACTGGACCTTCACAATTTAGTTGGCCCGTCTTTTTTAAAGCGTATAAAGGGTCGTCCATTAATTATGTGAGGTGTTATTTTTCTCTCTCCTGGTGAGATTTCGTAAGATGTGGTGAGATGTGAGACTATACATACAAGTTTAATTAATATTTTTTTGATATGTTATTGTATTGGACTTCATGTACTAAGTGAAGCGTTAACAATTAATACTGATGTCGGAATTGATATTCGGCTCCAATTTCAATCAGCAGTAATAATTAAAATGTTGACGTAAGATTTCTAATGAGCGACTCTTCCTTTAAATGAGATTTGGTGAGAATTTGCAGGAGACCCCCCCCCCCGCATTGGGAGCTCACATAATTAATAGAATCGAAACTTTATTGCCTCAGCAAATGTTAGTGGATTTCATCGGAAACGTCTACATTGTGATTAACTCTATAAACACAGCGAGTATTGAAACTACAACTGCGGGTATTAGAAAAAGTTACCCATACAAGTGAATCTTAAGAAAAAATCCAAGAAATTATAGCTTTCAAACTTCATTAATGGCTAGAAGCTCATCCCTACATATTCTAATTAAAATATACAGGTATACACTTCTCACAATAAAAATATTACAATGCATTTTTAACATGAATCAATTTGTAATCAATAAATCACCCTTCCTCTATTATGTGTATATATAATTGAACGAAGCACGAATGACCTGTTAACTTTTAACGAAAACCAATATTGGAATAATTATTTAAAAAAACTGGCACTTTATTTGAAATGGTCTTTAGCATTATGCTATTTTCGATACTAAGTTTTTTGATGATTAATTTAGCCATTTGTTTAGACTCAAAGGTGAAATTAATAGATAATAGTTAATTATATAAACAATATATATATATATATATATATATATATATATATATATATAGTATAATATTTAGGTGGTTTCCGGCAATTCATCCGCATAGTTCATAACTGATCCCTACCGGGATCGATGGTAAAATGACGACGTTTCGGCAGAGTCACATCTGCCCTCTTCAGGTCGGTTCGCATAATTCTCGTAGCCTTCTGCTTTCGCTTCTAGTTACTCGAATACTAAGATTTTCAGAAGCGCTCGCGCCTATTGGTTGGCACCGTGAACGGCTGCGTGTGATTGGCCCTGGTCGCTCAGTGGGCACGCCACCCGCCTACTGATTTGTTATTTCGGGTTGATTTGTTATTGGACGGGTCCGGGCCGGTACGGTGTTTAATAGAATTTTCCAACAATTCGATAAGTTCTGAATTTCATTGCGTGCGTTTAGACTGTGAGGCCTCTTCGCTATTTCAATTGCCTCTGTTACGAGTCTTGATTTCGGGTGTTCTATATTTGCCAGTACTCTGGTGTTCTCAAGTCTATTCGGTGTGACATCGTGGTGGCGTGTTCCGCAATGAATGTTGTTTTTTCCTGCTTTCTTACAGCGTTCTGGTGTTCATTACGTCTAACTTGAATTCTTCTACCTGCTGATAAAGGAAATGCGACTGTAATTTTAGATACAGCGGATTATTCAAACAAAATTCAAACATTGCTACAAGATCCAGCATATAAACAAATTACTACTGACCCAACAACTTATTTGGAGAAAACAACCAAGGCCAAAAGCCAAGCAAGTAGGATCGACAAAAATCTCCAACTGCAACTCATTCCGCGTGAAAAGTCATCGAGATGTCCGAAATTCTATGGGTTGCCAAAAGTACATAAAGAAAGTGCACCTTTGAGGCCAATAGTAAGCTCAGTTGGATCCCCAACACAACGCCTAGCCAAATACCTGGCCCAACAACTTCAACCGTTTGCAGAGGAGGCAGACACATATGTGAAAAATTCGACACATTTCATCGAAATACTTAGAAAAACGGTCTTACAACCAGAGTGTCTTCTTGTAAGTTTTGACGTAGTGTCCCTTTTCACCAACATCCCTACCGACGAAGCCTTTGATATCATAATAGAAAAATATAAACCACCTCAACACCTTGTAGACTTAACATGGCACTGTCTGATGAACACCTATTTTGTTTACGAGAACCAACGATACAAACAAGTGGAAGGAGCTCCAGTGGGATCGCCACTCGCACCAGTTATAGCGAATCTTTTTATGGAGAACTTTGAGGAGTTGGCACTAAGAACAACAACTCTTAAACCCAGTTTATGGTTGCGATATGTGGATGATACATTTGTGATTTGGCCTCATGGGAGGGAACACCACAATACTTTTTTAGACCACCTTAATGGCATCCATCACAATATAAAATTTACCATGAAGGTTGAAGCCAACAATCAACTGCCGTTCCTTGACGTTCTCATAAATAGGAAGGAAGATGGAACCATTGGCCATACAGTATATAGGAAAGCAACTCACACCAACAGATATCTTCATGCTAATTCTCATCACTACCCAGCCCAACTACAAGCCGTCGTCAAGACTTTAGTAACCAGATCACAAAGACTAGCTGACCAGGATAACATCAAACAGGAAATGGACAGTTTAAAAACCGCTCTGAGACAAAACGGATTTAAAGACCGAAATATACAAAGAGCCCTAAAGTCAAAACCGAGAGAAACAGACGAGGAGCATGAGACACCAATAACCAAGGCTTATTTACCGTATGTCAAGGGGACCACAGACAGTATTGCAAGAATTCTACGGAGACACAATATCGATACTATTTTCAATACAGACAGAAAAATAAGCACGGTGTTGAGGACTCCGAAGACGAGGATCCCTTTAGAACAACAGGGAGTGTACGAGATTCCATGTGCAGACTGCCATAAAACCTATGTGGGGCATACTAATAGAAGAATTCAAGCTAGACGTAATGAACACCAGAACGCTGTAAGAAAGCAGGAAAAAACAACATCCATTGCGGAACACGCCACCACGATGTCACACCGAATAGACTTTGAGAACACCAGAGTACTGTCAAATATAGAACACATGCAATGAAATTCAGAACTTATCGAATTGTTGGAAAATTCTATTAAACACGGTACCGGCCAGGACCCGTCCAATAACAACTCAACCGGAAATAACAAATCAGCAGGCGGGAGGCGTGCCCAATGAGGGCCCAGGGCCAATCACACGCAGCCGTTCCCGGTGTCAACCAATAGGCGCCGAGCCGCGACTATATAACAGCGCGAGCGCTTCTGAAAATCTTAGTATTCGAGTAACTAGAAGCGAAAGCAGAAGGCTACGAGAATTATGCGAACCGACCTGAAGAAGGCAGATGTGACTCTGCCGAAACGTCATCATTTTACCATCGATCCCGGCAGGAATCAGTTATCAACTACGCGGATGAATTCCCGGAAACCACCTAAAACATTTAGTGCCCGCGAAAACTTAAAAACAAATATATATATATATATATATATATATATATATATATATATATATATGTTCTGAGAGGCTTCCGCGGTCAAAGTGAAAAAAGTTTTTTCCACTTTTGTCTCTTGATTGTCTCCAAAGCAGGAGTCGAAACGTCGAGTATATAATAAATTCAGACGCGGTTCTCACCCGGAACCTAGCCTTGTTCATATATACATATATATATATATATATACAACATTACCACAAATAAGTATGGAAATACTTTTAACATTTTAAACGAAAAACATGGAGCGTATATTTTTGAGCCTTCAAGTGTAGCTCATATCATGTAGCTGCAATGTAATAAACTAGTAAGGTAAACTATTCATAAATCATTTATCTATTATATACGCTATCCGGTTTTCGTTTTAACACATATGCAAACAGCGAGTTAGTAAAAAAGTTAAAATACATTTCTTGCTTGTCATTAATGTGTAAGCATATTCTTGAAATCAAAATATTTTTCATTGTATGTGGACTAAGCTACATTAAGAATGTGATCTTTAGAATAATACATTTTTTATTATTAACATAACTTGAAAGAACCTTAAATTTATTAGATATTTTTTATATACATATACATTTTTATATCTGTAATTTTATTAAATAAACTTTGAAATAACAACAATGCATTTTTAATGAAACACACTTAGTTAAGAAGTAAACATAGTGATCCATCTGGGCATTCTATTACAAAATTTTCAGAATGGCTAAACATTTTTAATTCAACCGATGTTATGAGGATTGAAAACTACAAAATAATATTATTTTTCTTTGCACTTGGTGGTATAAGTTGATTACATTTCACATTGTATATTGTTTTACAGTAAAACAATATAGAATATGTAGTCGCGATTCTGGGGAAATTGTAATAAACGAATCGACGCATAATGATGATGATGAAGCATTTCTTCGTTTTCTTGCACAAACTGGAGATGAAGCACTCAAGAATCATTCATTTACACCAAATAACCACAGTAAAGCCATGTATACCTAATCACTAATTGAAAATTAAGTGATTGCACTATAATGCGGTAATGTTATTCAAGACCAAATACTTAAAAGGGTTAAAGAGGCAGATTTTTTTACTGTATTAACAGATGAAACCCAAGAGATATCACGACGAGAACAAGATGTTTCAGCTGAAGCAACAACTATTATAACGTATGTATTATTCTATAATTTGGATATGGAGTAATTGATTGTGCATGGCTTTGATGAGAGATCAATACCCGAGAGCGCAAGTCGTTCACTGTGTAGCTCATGTTCTAAATTTGGTTCTAGCCCACTTAAGTGCCCACCTATGATACGAAACTGCACTGGAACCATAAAAACTATAGTAAACTTTTTTCAGCATTCTTCACTTTGAGACGGCCTTATGAAGAAAATTGCGGATCTAACTGAGTCATCTCTTTCAACCCTTATCTCTCTTTGTGAGACGCGATGGACAGCAAAACATGAAAGAGTTACAGAAATGCTTCCCGTAGTACGCGCAACACGCGAAGTTCAAGATTCGACTAATAGAGATGTCCCTATTGCAGTCTACCAACTGCAGACAGCCATGGAAAATAGTCAGTTTATCGTTTGGTGGGTTGTACTGAAAAAAATATTTTCATTTACAGTGAATTTAAATAAAGCAATGCAGAAAGTCAATTCCGACTTGACCAACATTTGCGGTTATGTAGAAACTATAAAAACTACCTTACAAAATACTCGCAACACAAATGAGTTCACTATCTTTTTCTAGCAATTAAAGCAGATGAGATTACATTACCAAATTACATCAATACATATATTACCCTATTATTGAGTATTTGATTAATGAACGCATTAAACCACATCAAACAATCGAAGGTATTAAAATGCTTCTGCCTGCGAATGCCATTAATGACTTCGCAATAACAGGAGAAACTGAAGCGAATATATTTCCAAGCGAAATGTGGCAAAATCATAGGACATCAGTGAAGGAAAAACTTTCTGCGGCAACGGAAACTCTTGATCAGTGCGAGTCTCAGTTCTTTCCTTTCTTTCCTTTTTTGTTTATTAGCCACACTTCTAGTGTAAACAGCAACCCCAGAAAGGTGTTTCTAAACCCTAAAGTGGTTGAAAAACGAATTAAGAAATTGCATGGTGATGGACGACTCACTAGGACTACTATAAGCGTTCATGATTATATGGCAATCCAACTGGATTCTGACGAAAGCATAAATATGTTGAACATAAGACGTAAATAAAAGAGTCAATTTAATAATTAATTTTTCATTTAGCCATTTACCAATTAGTTATTACTAGTTCATATTCAAACATTTATAAAATAAAACTAGTGAATTATAGGTGTAAAAACACAGTTTTGCACCCTAACACCAAACCTTTATTTTAAACACTCAACGCCGTTTCAACAACTCTAAGTTGTCATCATCAAGGAGTAAACCAACTAAATCGAAATTACAATTTTCTCTAATTTATACCTAACACTAAACTATTACTTAAGTAATTAGTACAAAGGGTAAGTCCTAAGTACCTGAATTCTAAATAACAGATTTCAAAGATAAGGCAGTTTTTATTTAATGCATAATGGACAGACACCCAGATCTATCAGTGCCCGTTTCAAAGAGCATATTGCCCATTTGAAATACAGAAGAGCGGTTAAATCTAGTGTTGCACATCATGTTTTAGAACACAACCATTCCGTAGATTTATCTTCTTTAAAAGTAGTAGTTTAACAAGTAAATAATTATAGGGAACTGGACTCTTACGAAAGCATAATGATTTATAAAAATAACAAACTAATGAATTCAGATAAGGGTCCTATTCCATACAGTTCATTGTATAGTTTACTTTCTAAGAATCCATAAAATAAGTATTAACAATGTCATTACTTTATAATGTAGCCTAAAAGTAGGTAGGTAATTAAGGCTTATCCTAATTTACATAATTGCATTATATAAAATCTGCCTTATCTTTGAAATCTGTTATTTAGAATTCAGGTACTTAGGATTTACCCTTTGTACTAATTACTTAAGTAATAGTTTAGTGGTAGGTATAAATTAGAGAAAATTGTAATTTGGGTATAGTTGGTTTACTCCTTGATGACAACTTGGAGTTGTTGAAACGGCGTTGAGTGTTTGGGTGCAAAACTGTGTTTTTACATTTTGTGTCACATCAAAGGTTCCACAGTTTTTCCATTTGAATTATAGGTGCATATTTTATATTATGTAAGTATTATGTACTACTTTGATAATTTTGATATCAATCAATGCCGCAGATTAACTTTCTTCTACCTTAGTGTATATAATTTCTAATTGACTGAGATTGATATTTGAAATATTGTCTAGTTCTGCGTGAAGTACGAGCAAAAACTAATTTACCTTTAATATTTGGCCAATCTCAAGTAGGCTATACAATCTTTTGAATGAAGTTTTTCATTATTGCATATCAATTCATAAGTCTACAATATTTTTATTTCTGACAAATATTGTCTAAACAGAAATTGTTGTAAATTAAGATGGTGTGGTTAGCAAAGCAACAGCTGGAAGTTTTCCTGATTGAAGTTACGGCAATTGTAAAAGTAAAATGAAAAATACGCTGATCGAGAATGAGCTTAAAAGTGCCAAACTTACTGTTACTGATGATACCTAATTAAAGTTTTTAATTGAAATTAAAGAACGCCCTCATTGTTCAATTACAACTTTTTCTGATAACAATCGGATCTGCCGTGGTGCTGCTTATAAAATTTTACATGAAGCCAAATTACACTCGTATCAAGTTAAACATAACGATTTCGATAGATTGATATCTCCTTATAGATTTGTGAAAATATGAAACCAGGGTGTAAATCAAAACGGATCATATATTTGAACCTAATAATACACTGTATCTTTGAATTGAGAGCGATACAAAATTTATATCCAGTATACTTAAACACTGATTGTGGTCACTGGGACTCTCAGAATACCAATCCAATGTAGGACCCTATTTTACCCTAGTGAAAGGTATTTCGAAATGTTACAAATTATGTAGTTTCATACTTAACTTCAACCTTTCCAGAAATGCATGATCCTCGCCAAACAGATTCTAATATATACTCCCATCAGGGTTAAGTAAATTCACTTTAAGCTGTAGTGATTTTTCCGAATAAGACTTTACCCAATCGCTAAATTTGACTATCCAGGCATATTGAATGACCTGCTCGCTCCCCAGATTAATATCTCAAGAACTAATCTAGGGTTATTTAAAAAAATATGCGTTAAGCTACACACCAATTTTGAAGACCTTAGAGAGAAAATTCAAACTAAAATTTAAAATAACTTTATCCAAATAAAAAAACACAAAATTATTTATATTTTTAATTACAATGAATATAAATATATGTCTTTTACAAAGTCAAATCGAATGGTGTAATATAAAAATTTTAAAAGTTTGTCTATCATAAAATGCGACGTTGCTTACAGATACATTGATTTAAATTTTCAGGTAACACATTTTTAACCGACATTCAAAAAGGAAGAGGTTTTCAATCCATTTGGATGATTTTTATTATGTATATTTGCTGATTTATATGGAAGTTAAAATGTCCTTATGGAGATAAAATTTGATAATAAAGATATGCCTACTTATTTTTAATATATTGATTGATCTCTCATAAGGAGGAGTCTCATGCCGCATAAAAATACAATAAATCAAAAATATGAAATAAGTATCACATATCCAAATTTAAGTATGAGAATATCATTGGTAACGGATAATAAAATGGAGAAAAAGAATTCTCGAAAACACATCAAATTTAGCATAATCACAAAGAAGTTAATGTAGAGAAGAGAATTGCCTGTTAAATAGAATAGAATATTTTCTCTCCACTCTGACTCAATAAGGTACACATGATTTGTAATATTATGATAAAAAAAATTAATAAATAAAACAGTTTTATATCACAAATGAATTACATTTTGGATACTTTAAACAGCCAATGGTTGGTAACAAGTATCAATTGTGCAATAGGTGGTACTAATTATAATTAGAAAAGAATCACAAAATATCACAATTTAATAAATTGTTTGCGTTATTTTCTTAAATGATTATATGCTTCTAGCTAATTTAGTTTCCTCTCGAATAAGCTACAAATTCCGTGTCAAATTCCAGAAAACTTTGTTTGCGTTCTTTTCTTAAATGATTATATGCTTCTAGCTAATTTAATTTCTTCTCGAATAAGCTACAAATTCGGTGCATCTGCAGAGGCTTAATAGAGAAATAGCAAAACCAAAATGAAAAGGTATTACAACAAATAGCACAAATGTAATTTCCGGAACAATAGAAAAAATATAGTAATGAATCTCTTCGTTGGACCTTTCAGGAATACATCAGTAAACTAAAAAACCCAAAAAGCCAAATAACATCTAACAAAACAGAAATTCTAAATTTTGTCGAAAATTGCTATGCTACGTGGAATATTAATTAACACGTACAGACCAAAAACAAAATATAACAAAACTGGAAAATCAAGGGAACCGAAAAATAATTGAAAGCCAGGGATGACTAATTTGCAATAGAAGTCATAAAGAAAGGCGGAAAACCATCCTAATTAAGCGTTACGAACTTTTCAACATATTCCTTTTAAATGGTGGAACGCCGTCACAATGGGACCGAGCAGTTATAAAATCCTTCGTAAGAACGACGTTGCAAACCTAAGGAACTACCGACCAATAAAATTGAAAATAAAGTTATTATACAAATTATGACTACTTGTGCTTTTACTTCCCAGAATATTCATCATGATTTGCCCCGAAATTCAAATTATATTTTTAAAAGGTCGATAAACTAACTGTATCAACTGAACTATCTTGGTGTACGTCGACGTTTAAATTCCCTTTTGACCACTTCGTATCGGCCATCCAAGGGTGATGTAAACTTTTGAGACATTTATTTACTCCTCTGGGGGTTGTACAGCCAGACCTTATCTCCCTGTTGGAACCCGGTTGAATTTGCCTTGAGTTCGTAACGTGTTTTCATCCGATCGCTGGTTACCAGTATTTGCATCTGAGCTAATTCGTGTGTCGCCAGCATGGTTTGTCTGAGTTGGTCGGCACAATCATTCATTTCGTTGCGGTTAGCTCAAATCACCCGGTAGCCTCAGCTCGCTTCCGAAGACTGGAATCAGCCCGGTGCTGTAGTGGACGGCTGAGGCCAACAGAAATAGAGGAATATGCTCATCCCAATCACGCTGGTTGCTGCTGACGACCTTGGATAAATTTTGTCCTATTGAATCTTCCACCATTTCACCTGATTGTGGATACAAGGGGGTGGTTCTCGCCTTCTGGATCCCTAATATTGCACAGACCTTATGGAATAATTTAGACTCGAACTTCCGCTCTTGGTCCGAATGTAACTCCAATAGTACACCAAACCTGCTGAATAGCTGTTCCACGAGCACCGCTGCCACAGAAGTTGCCTCCTGATTGGTATGACGTAGGCCTCAGGCCATTTGCTAAATTAATCTATTGCGACCAGAATGTACTTGTTACTCCTCGCTGACTCGGGGAATGGACCTGGACATCAACAACAATTCTTTCAAATGGGACACATTGTATTGCTGTTTCTTTGTCTTGGTCTTCGGGCCCTTACTGGCTGCATAGGTATCACATTTACGGCACCAGGCTCTGACATCTTCGAAGTAAATTACCCAGTAACATCGTTAAACAAATTTTATCCAGAAAACTCTATCAGATGAGACTTAGTTTCTCTACCGTCATTGCTTTCCCAAATTGTGTTCAACATTCCATTCTCTACCTTTAAGGACTCCCATTGGCCCCCCACAATGACTTCTGGACGCCCGAGTACCAACTACCTTGCCCCATCATGGTTTGGACCTACCATTTCTTCTTGTATACATTGTTTTGTTGGTCGGTCTTCGTTCACCTGCACACGAACCTGACGGATAGGTATTGTTCTGGGAACTGGCACAGGGTTAGTAAGCGTTATACTGATTGACTGACTATTCCTAGTGATGTTATGGTTGCGATGGCCAACTCTGGCAGGCCATCTGCCTGGTAGCCTCACTCTGCAGATAACATACGACATACGATAGTTTATTCGCAGTACTTCCTGAATGGTCGACTCTGATCTCATTATAGGCTCTATTTCCAAACACATCGCAGAACTTCAAAACTTTTCCTTATACCATTAAAGCTCAGTAGCTAATTGGTCTTTAACCCACACTGGTGGGTCTGGATACGCTAACCATGTTAAACGTCTAGTGTCTGCTTCAAATTCTTGTAGACTTTCATCATCAGATTTTGGTACTTTTCCACTCTATTGCACCTGGTATACTTGACTTTGATTGGATGTCATATTTTTTATCTAGGACTGCAATAATCTTGTCGAAGTTACCTTGTTCATGCATTATAATGCACTGAAGAAGTTCCAGTGCTGGACCTGTTAAAGAAATTACTAGAAATGTAGACTTTTATTAGCTATCCCAACCGTTAATTGTAGCCACTGCTTCAAATTGTCGTTTTTACATAGGCCAAGACGAACTCCCATCAAAGATGGATGGTTCTGTAATAGAACCCTTGGTACGTACGGTGTTCTGATAGACAGCTCCTTGCAACTTTTGTTGGGTATTTTTAATCACCGTTTCCACTTGATTTTGGATAGTGTTAATATTCAAATTCACATTGAACTTTACTTTGGGGTCTTTCAAAAAATACGTTTGCATATAGGGAGGTGGGGGGTCCCAGTAAGCGTGACAAGGGGAGATGGGGGTCTATTGAAACGTGACGCAATGCAAACATTTGTATGTTCATTTTTCTCTAGACTGTTTTTGTTTCATTTTTCTGTTACGATAGAAAGTCGTACGTTTAATCTTAGTGAATATATAAATATTTTTACGTATATATTTGAATCACAATAAGTTACTATTTGATATATTTAATTATGTTTCGATATTGGCGCTAGCTTTTAAGTCCGTCACAATTGATTACTCTGTACATCCAATATCAGAGAGAGAAAAACGCTTCCACGGATTCTGCGCTTTCTATTCAAAACTAAATGAAAGTAAGGCTTTACACGGCCGATGATAAAATAAAGTAGCATATAGAATAGTTATTACAGACACATAATTTTTCGGCAAAATTTAGCGTAACGTATTTTATGATTTAGATTGATGGCTTGTTTAACCTAATTTTTAAGACAATCCAATGAACTTTTTAGATTTTTAATTTCATCATTAATTGCCTTTATATCCGATTCCATACCTTGTATTTTATGATAAACTACTTCATTACCTTGTTTTACTAATTACATTTTAGTTGTCCAAATTGTTCCTTTTGCATTTTTAATTCAGCTACTTAATTCTAATTTTGAAAATAAACTTTCAAATAAATTCTGGTACTCATTTTTAGTGGTAATGGTATGAACTTTTTTTCATCTATTGTGGTTACAATATTTTCTGTTTCATCAGAACTTGCTAGGAATCTTTCTTGAATTTCCTGCCAAGTCTAGGTCAGTTTTTAATCCCGTTGTTTTTTCGGGATCTTGCTTATTTATTTGTTTAGCTTACCGTTAATTCTTTTGAAAATTCGTGATTTACTCTATAAAAAAACCCTGTGTATATATAATATATCTATATATAAAATCTCCTCCATTTCAGCCGCCATATTTCTCGTAGCTATCATATAATGAAATTAGAATTTAACTCAGGCCTACGTTTGACACCACTATTACAAATTGCGACTGTCACTTGAAAATCACATGTTTACCACGTCGCTATCTACTGAACTGAAATCCTGCTGTTGCGTTGACGTTTAAATACTATTGCCACCCAAAACTTTCGAGTCGCGATCGGGGCCTGCTACGTAGATAATTTCTTTTCTATCCATTAGGATGGAAATTTTGGGCACTTAATTATCCTTACTTTTGCGTTCAGAGAATTGATTTTTACTACCTGTTTATTAATTCGTAGAAATAATTTTCATTGCGGTGATTAATTTCCTATTTTAGCAACGTAAAATAAAATGTTAAATCAATATTTATAAAACACAACAGGATAACTTTCTCAATATCGAAAGAGGAGTGCGTCAGGCAGACGTGATATCACAAAAATTAATCAGGTCACTCCTTAAATATATATTTAAAAAGATAGATTTTGGTATACCAGGTATACACATAAATGGCGAGAAACTTCACGATTTAAGGTTCGTTGATGACATCTGTCTTAAAATAAAAGTTTTTCAGTAGACAAAAATCATATAGAACAAGCAATTTCCGATAAAAACCTTCGGCACGAAATTTGCATGAGAAATCTCTTGAAATCAAGAGGCGAATTGGTATGACTGGGACTGCCTTTGGAAAATTGCGGAACGTTTTCCAAGTCATCATTCCTGTGTCCAAAGAAGGAAAAATAAACAATACGTATTGCCTGTTCTCATCTATAGGCAGAAACACTGACTCTTACAATAAACCAAAGACGCATCGCTCAGAAACCAATGGAGACAGATAAGGCTTACGTCGGGCGTAAGGGACGCAATGGAGAACATTACAACTTTTAAATAAAACACGTTTCTTAAAAGATCGATGGACGCAAAGGATCCTAAAATGGGTGTGGAGACCGTGAATGGATGCACAGCGTTGGATGATATTATAAAAAACTAGATATATGCAACTCAAGTCAGTCGGAAATGTATAAGTTTACGGAAGACATCTGTCTAGCAGTGGACGTAGTTGGCTGTGTGATGATGATGAATATTTATGGAAATATATATACACAGGGTTTTTTATAGAGTAAATCACAAAATAACGGAAAATTGAAAAAGCCGAATAAAAATAGTATAAAAAAAATGAGTTTCCAAAAAAAACTACAAGTGAAAATAACTCACAAAAACATAACACTACAGAATAACTACTTATGTAGAACAATAACTACTTATATAGGTAGGCTCTACTAAGTGATTAAAAAAATATCTACAAGAAATAATAGCACATTCACAGTGGTTAAGTACATATCCCTTACATTTTCGAGCCGGTCCAAAGCAAGCCCCAATCAAACGTATAACACGTTTCAGATTTCATAATAAATTGATGATTAGCATCAAAGCAAACTTAAATCTAAGTTGCAATAGGTTTCAGAATACAAAACTGGTGTTTGAATTGATATTTTGTTGGGCACCGCTTTAAAAATATCCTTGATAATGTGGATAAAAGCAACTGTTACTGTCTCTACTTCCTAGTTTGTCTAGCTACCTACTTAATCGTGAGGGTACGATTATGTGTATAGGTGCTTAGTATGTATCTAGCTACAAAGTAAGTAATGTGTAGTGTTGTGTTTTTGGTAACTATTTTGAACTTTCCAGTTTTTTTATTTATATTTGTTTCATGTCTAGTCGTTAAATATTGTTGATGATTCACTATATCCAGCAAAAATAATATGTTCTAGTTTATTTGGGAGAAATAGGTCTGACTTTAACAATTTTGACTGATATGTTTCTTAAAATTGGTAGATTTTCCTCAACACCAAAATTACTTATTTTGGTAGAACAGATTTAAATTCGTCAAGGAGGTATATTTTTTTAGCGTTCAAGTTAAGCAGGGTTCCGATAGAGACGGAAACTGTGTGAGAGCATTACTGGCCTCCAGGCGGTCTTGATCATTACTGTGTGAACTAGCAGTCGTGGTGGCAGGAGTCGTACACGTCCGCCCGCTTTAGTCGTGGATTTGCTTTTGTCTTATCTTAAAAGTCGGTATACAAAATGAGCATTGCCCTAATAACGAGGTTCGTATAATTATATCATAATGCGGAATATTGATGAAATAAAGATATATTGGAATACTTTTAAAATTAGTGATGAAATGAAAATCGATGGCTTTGGTTTATATTTTTATGATTTCTTAGGAATATCACCACAATTGCTGGAGTGTGTATATTTCAAATACTCCAAATGTGATGAATTTCGTGTTCGTGTAGTAGCACAAAAAAATATATTAAATTATAGATTTGGATGAAGCCGATTATTTCTCTGCAAAAAAACTTTTTGGCACCGAATGCATCTCTCCTCTTCACCCATTCACGAACTCACATTCCATTTTTTATGTTTTTGGTAATCAGTCACCTTAATTCGCAATTCAGAAGTTTGCACAAAATTTTGCTGCCTCACGTTCTGCCGTCCCTTTATGAACTGTGTACAGAGAAAGAAATCGAGAGGGTCGTACGAGAATTTTTTGGCTGGAATTGCCCCTGCATGGATTAAATTTGATTGGCTTACAGTATAAGACAGATTTAATTAAGGGAAAATATAAACAAATGGGAGAAATAAAATTTGACATAATATAGAGCCTATAACATTAAACAAAGACAATAATTAGGCATCCAGAGATGAATCAGAAAAGATTTGTTAGGCAATTATAAAAAGACAATATGAATCATCTGTATTCAGGCACGCGTAAATGTTTTGTGGTACTGTGATTAGCAAAAATATTCAAAAATTTTCTCTAATAACAAATATTTTTTTAGTGTAGAGTCCAATATAATGAAGTGCCCAAAGTGCTCTATGACACCCAAACAAATTCACATTTGCTTATGTGCTTGTAAGAGTTAAATTTCATTATTTTGTCATGGATACCATAAACAGATCTGAACCAAAATACAAAAATAATGATTTTGATGATTTTTCATGGGTCTTGTCATCAGAATTTGACTAAATTTATATGGAGCACATTGTAAAGAATTAACAATAATCATGCATAAATAAATATTGACAAATTGAGAACTTCCTCTGTTTTCTGAAGTCAGTTAAACGCAAACTTTTTTCTAATATCCTTCTATAATGACCTGCATTTTATAGATAGAACAAATATTTTATATCTTCAGATAGATATATTGAATATTAAAACAATGTTACACATTAAAATTTTATGATCTTTTAAAAAATATATATGAATAAATAAATCCAATATTATGTCTTTTCTTCTTTCTCCTTGTTATATTTTTCCAGCTCTCTCAAAAATTGTGCCTTGGGTTTCATCACATTTGGACGATCTCCTCTACATTTAGGGCAATACCATTTCCCCTTAGGTTTAGTGGTTAAAGTAACACAAGAAAAATGAAACCATTCTATGGGACACAAATCATTGTCACACATAATCATCTCTCCATATGAAATTTGATCACATAAACAGTAAGTAGGCTCATCTGGGTCAATAACAGGTTCTTCTTCTTTGGGAGGAGATTCTTCCTTCTGGCGAGCTTTCCTCTTTTTCTTTTTGCCTAGAGAACAAAAATTGAAATAAAGGAAAAAAGAAATGATTTAAGGACCTTACCAGATGTTTTCTTCTGTATAGTACTTGTATTATTGGAGGTATTTGTTGGTACTTGACTCCTGAGAGTATGTTCTGCAGAGACTGGTTCAGGAATATTATTTTCTAAACCAGAGAAAGTATCATTCCTGGTTCTTCTTGGACGTTTTGAAGGCCTTTCAGTATTTGAAGGTGTAGTGTTATTGGATACTTGTGGGGGAGGAGCAGGAGGTTGTTGTTCTTTTGTTTCTGATGGAATTTGTTCTTCCTTACCAAAATCTGTAAATTATATTTTTTAACATAATGTTCTTGGTTGGTTTGTAATAAACAATGATATGGCAACCTAGGGATACGACATTACCATCTTTTACTAATACAGAAATGTGGGATCACTAGGTTTGGCGTATGCTAGCACAAATGTGGCAACCTGAGCCGGATTTAGAAAATATATTTGAGGTATAAAAAACTCAACAATATGTTACCCAAATCCGCTAAAGTTGACACTATTGTATAATCGGAACAACAAATAACCTATCGTTCTGTAGGTCTGTGCAGACATTAAAATTTGAGTACAAGTAATCATTTAATGGACCAAGTAGTAGCGCAAACAATGTTGGTTATGTGTTGCACCATAAATTAAACGATAATATAAATGACAACAGAAACAAAGCTTAAGTATATTTTATGAATAAAATTAAAAAATCACTTTCTGATTCTGGAAAACACTGAATAAGTCGCATTACTTTAAAGAGACTATTTGCAGACAATTAACCTACAAAATGGTTCATACAGACCCGACAATTTTCACCGATCTTTGATCATTTACAGCATTAAACACCTGAATAGTTTTTACATAGTTATTCTATAATCAGTAAGAACGTTAAAATCTTCAGAGAATATGGTACTTACAATTTGCAAAATATTGCTCTAAATTGTTTAGGCTTACTATCCACGTAGCCTCATTTGTAGGTTGTATGCATATTGCGAATGACGACAGTCGTATTTTGCGTCTCATGTTCTGTCCACGTAACGTCTATAATACAAGCTGCAAATATGCTTAAGTTTTTTTTCAAGGTTTGCAACGCTAAAAGACGTTATTTTATGGAAAATGGCAAAGGAAGACGATCATGTGATGTTAACATACAATTTGCTTGGAACACGGCGAAATAGACGTATTGACTTCATCAAAATAATGCTTATGTTTATTTGTTGCTGTAAGAGACTTTCAGGGGATAATTTTATTATTTACAATATTTGCATAATGAATAAAAATACTTACATGGTTTTAATTTCTATTTTGGGACCATTAATACAAAAACACTATTATATTATGTCGAGAAGAGAGGTTCGGTACTTACCGTTAGGCCGTTAATGCGTGATTGGGTAAAAATTATATCATGAAACCCATTCACATTTTTAAGGCTTATGTCCACGTAGTGTTATTTGTAGGTTGAATGCATGCTAGAGCAAGAGGGGAGATACAGTTCAATTGTGGTTGTGGACAGAGGGTGGTTATGCCAGGTAAAGCAGTTAAGTATCTCCCAAACGTGAATGGGCCTCGACCGGCAAAAGGGTGGTGAAGTCTATCTTGTTGTATGGGGCACCTATATGACACAGAGCGATGAGGGTGAAGACCTATCGCAGACTCATGGAAAAAACGGTTAGACCGATCCTCCTAAGAGTGGCATGTGCATATTAACTGTATGTAGTTGCTGGGGAGGTACCCATTTAGCTTTTGGTTGAAGAGAGAGCGACAGTTCAAGGTATAGATGGAGAGGGAAGGATGAAAGAGAGAAACGACCATAGAGTTATGGCAGAGTAGATGGAATGCAAATGTGGAAAAAGCTCAGTGGAGCAAACTACTGATAGGAAGGATAAAGGAATGGATGAGTTGTAGCTTTAGGGAATTGAATTACGGGTTGACCCAGGTTTTAACTGGACATGGGGCGTTTAGATCCTATTTGCTGAGAATGAGAAGAACGCAGAATGACTTGTGTATATATAGCGGAGAGGTCCACACCCCGCAGCATACGGTAATGGAGTGTGAAAGGTGGTGCGCCGAGAGAGGAGTGTTCATAACACAGCTAGGGAGGGGAGTAATCATGCCGCAAAATATATTGTAGATTATAACTGCCGACCGTAAAGGGTGGAAGAAATTAAGTGTCTATATGATAAACATCATAACAATTAAAGAACGGGAGGAACGGGTGTACTTGACTGTAGGAGAAGTAATGGGTGAATAGTCACTACGCCGGGATACCTGAAAATATATCTACGATGAGTTCCAGGTACCTAGAGGGCGATAGAGGTGTTTTAGTGGGTCGAACCCCACACGGTAGTACGCAAGTGGAAAACACGTGCGGCTGTTAGTTCGGTTATCGAGTTTCACTTCCCTTGAAAAAAAAGTTTGCATGCATGCTGTAAATAACGCCAGTCGTATTTTGTGTTCCACGTTCTGTCGACGTAACGTCATACACGCTACAAATATGATTCATTTCTTTCAAGTTCTACAAGGCGAAAAGACGTTATTTTATCTAAAAATGGCAAATGAAGACAAAAAAGTGATTTTACAATACAATTTTCTTGGAACACGACAACATAGACATATTGGCTTCATCCATATATCGAAAATAGCATTTATTGTAGTTAGATTGTTGCTGCAAGAGAGCTTCAAGGTTTGGTTTTATTATTAATAGAATGAATAAAAATACTTACATGAATTTAGTTTCTTTTGTTGGACCATTAATATAAAAAAACTATACTGTTATGCGAGGATATCTTAGCCCCGAAGAAAGGTTCGGTACTTACCGTTCAGCCGTTTTTGCGTGATTGAGTAAAATATACATCATAAAAACCATTAACATTATTATTATAATAGTATTATAAAAACATAACATACTGATCGTAATGTGGAAATTCAAAAAAAATATCAAAGTAAAATGTATTTATTACCTTTAATAGCCAGACATACATACTTGAGTATTATAAAATACAAATTAGAAGTGTTCGAAGTCCTGCATTTCAGTTAAATCGGCAGAAAGCTGTATTACGGGAAACAATTTACTGCCGAACTCGCCATTTTAAACAGATACTTGTCATGTTTGCTTCTTGCAAAACGCTTGAAGTAATGACATGTTGCCGTTCAAGCCGCATGACGACTGCATGCCACTACGCAAATGTCAATGCAATTGGCCGCCTCGTGGACGCAGTTCCGTTTATTTCATATGCAGGATGCAGGCGAGGGGAAACGTTCAACTTAGAGCATGTTTATATGCTCTAAGATGCCGAAAGCGTGCGTATGAAACGACGCTACGTGGACAGTTGTGCTATACTGCAATTATGTAATAATACATGATAATCTATTATTTTGCAAAAAATCTCAACATAACCAATTATCAAAGATTTTCGACTTTTCTAAATATTGTTTGAACGGAATTTGCCAATATACTTTTCATAAATTATGCAAAAAATATGTTATTATTATTAGTCGATTTCTCTTGATATTTGGGTTTTACATATTTATGAGCTATCCTTGAAATTATGTTCCTGATCGCTTACTGTTAAATTAATTCACTAATATGAACTTTACATCTATATACAGAATGCCTCACATATGAAGGGATAACATTGCTATCTAAGAAACGGTACGAGATACAAACATGATTAAATGATGTAAAAGTTGCGTATTTTAGAGCCCATTCGACTACTTAAAGCAAAAATACAAAAAATCCCTCAGCGTTTTCAAGTTATAAGTTGTTTTTTGCCTCTACTACTTATATTTAAAAGAATATCCAAAAATGCTAAAGGGAAAAGTTTTTGACACATATCGATAAAGCACTCGATTGGCAACTGCAACTACCAATTGAGTGCAATAGGCTCTTGCCCTTTCTTTCTATCCACAATATTTGTGCATTGCAGGCTACCTCCAGAAGGTGTATGCTCCAACTTAATGACCCGTACGCAGTGCCGGATTAACCACGAAGCAAGAGTAGCAAATGCTGCGGGCCCCGCGCTTTTGGGGGCCCCGCGCATCAACGTTTTCCGACCATAAAAAAGTATTATATATTAGATTTAGTCACAATTACTAAGAAGAAAATATTTGCATCAAAATGGTCAACATAACTTTATTTTTCTATCAGCTGGTCATAACAAAAATCAAGTTTCCCACCGCACTACACGCAAGTTGGCAATACTGCTAAACCAAAAGGGGAATTCCCGAATATTTTCTCCGTGCTAGTCGTAATAACCCGACCGATTTGAAAAGGGTTATATTGACTACCACACTAAAAGGAATGATGGGTATTTACGTTGGGATGATAATAATAGTACTTTCGATATGAACCATTCTTGAGAGAAGTGGTTTCGTAATTGTGTTGTGCATTGTTTTCTTACGTAATATAGCGGTGCAACCGATTTTTTGAAGTATTAAATTATCTTTTAAAAGATACTAAATAGAACAGTGTTCTTACATAGTCAAGGAGAGAAAAGTATTCAACGATAATAACTGTGCATAAGGTAAGATATTTTTAATTTAAAATAAGAAAATATTATTCCTTTTCACTCTGAGCAGTTGTAGGGTTCATCTGAAAGATCTGACCGTAGCCAACCTTATAAAATAACAAATGATTGTGATGTTTTAAATTATCTGGTTCGATCCATTCGCATGAAAAGTGACAAAAGTGTTTATTAGATATATTAAATTTCTTAAGAAGGAAACAGTTACTTACACTGTATACGGATGGGTCAGGTCTTTTTATAGTTTAATCCAGGATTTTTGGGATGTACTTTTCAGGATGTACTTCCCTAAATATTTATTAGAGTCTAAGTGGTTTGTTAAATACGGTCGGATTTTTCTCGTGAAATAAATGGAGCCGTTAGCTGCATTCCTGCCTGCCTGCCTCAAGTACTATTTTGATTGTTCTGAACATTAATTTTAAAAATTCATTAATCGTAGGTAATATGAGCGGCAGATCAAGAGATACGGGCCGACACTACGCTTCAGGAAGTGCAAAGCGTAAGGCAAAATATGAAAGAGAAAAAAGAACGAAGTTGTTATATCAAAAATCCGCAAGCTGTCCGAGTTTTATAACGTTCAAAGTAGGCCTGTTGAATCTACAGAAATTGATACTGAAACTACAGAAATTATACCTGTTGCCGATGGATCTACAACTATAAAAGATACTGTATGCCAAGAGACTCCAATTTCTTCTATTCCAGAACTTAATATCACTGCAAGTCCTCTCGATCTACAGCAGCCGTCATGTTCAAGTGAAAAAGCAGTCGAAAGCATATTAATACATATTCTAGTATCACAGCATTTCCAACCCAAAATCAAAACGAGAGTAAAATGTACTCCAACGATATTGGCGAATGGCCGAGTAACTTTGATAAAAGTTATTGGATTGCAAAAGGAAGCAGCGAAGTGCAACATATGAATAGTGATTTTATGTCTTCAAAGCAAATGTATGAAAAATAAAATAAGCCACGTTTCTGCCAAAAGTCGTTTTTACCTATAAACATAAACTGACGAATCAAGCTCACGTCAGAGATTGGTTGTGTTATTCGGAAAGCAAAGGACGACTTTTCTGTTTTGTTTGCAAATTGACTGATTCAGATAGTTCGTCATCACGGTTTACGAAAGATGGATTAGATGATTGGAAGAATGCGCACAATTTTTTGTCAAGACATGAAGGAAGCAGTCAGCATAGACAAGCTGTAATTTCACTGTTAAACTTAAAAAACAAGAAAGCGCGTGTCGATAGTCAAATTGTGAGTCAAATTGAGTCCGAGCAAACATATTGGCGGCTTCTTTTAAAACGAATTGTTGAAGTTGTAAAGTTTTTAGCAGAACGTGGACTTGCTTTTCGAGGCAGTGATGAAACTGTTGGTTGATCCCATAATGGTAATTATTTAGGTTTATTAGAACTAATCGCCAAATATGATGATTTTATGGCACAACATATTCAAAGTCATGCCAATAAAGGAAGGGGGCATACGTCATATTTATCGAAAACAACTTGTGAGGAGTTTATTAATCTAATAGCATCAAGCATGCTGGATCAAATTATTTGTGAAATTAAGAGCTGCAAATACTACTCAGTGTCATTGGATTCTACTCCAGATATATCCCATGTAGATCAACTTACCCTAATAGTGCACTATGTTCTACCATCTGGACCAGTGGAAAGACTTGTTAAGTTCTTGGACATGGAAGGCCATACTGGTCAACAACTGGCTGAAAGCTTATTAAATTTTTTAAATGAGAATGGCATTGATATCAAAGATTGTCGTGGGCAAAGCTATGACAACGCTAGCAATATGAGTGGGAAATACAGCGGCGCACAAGCACGTATTAAGCAAATAAATAAGTATGCAGAATTTATTCCGTGTCTTGCGCACTCATTAAATTTGGTTGCTAAGTGTGCCGCAGATTGCTATACTGAAGCATCAACCTTCTTCGATTTTATTGAACATTTATACATCTTTTTTTCTGCTTCTACTCATCGATGGGGTCGTCTTACGAAGGCACTAAACGAAAATATGTCGAAGAGTCCTGTATTGAAAATGTTGTCGGACACTAGGTGGTCAGCTCGAGCTGATGCTACGAAAGCGCTTTTGTGTGGGTATACTACTATCAAGAAAAATTTGGAAGACATTTCCAATGACATGGATCAGAAGGCAGAGTGCCGCAATCAAGCTTACGGTCTAGTTTCAAAGATGAATAATTTGGAAACGGGAATAATGGCAATATTCTGGAATAGAATACTAGAACGTTTGCAAGCGACTAGTGCTGCGCTGGAATCGGATGATCAAGACCTTAACACTGGGTACGCCCCTTATAAATCATTACATGAATACGTGCAAGCAATGCGATCTACATTTTCAGATATTGAAGCAAAATCCAAAGAACTGACTGGCTGTGATGCATATCTGCAAGAAACTACTAGACGCAGGAAAGGAAATACAAAATTCGACAATTATAGCGGCTCATCTACGCCAGACGACTTTGTTGAAAATCAAACACCTGGAAAACGGTATGAAATTCAGGTGTTTATTGTCACCATTGATAACGTACTCACTGCTTTAGGTAAACGTATGAACAGTTATCATAAAATTGCTGGCATTTTTGGAATATTCCGAGGGTTAAAATCTCTTCCATCTGAAGAAATTTTGAAAAAATCGGCAACCCTAGTAAGTGCTTACGCAGATGATTTGGAGGACAGTCTGGGCGACGAATTAGTGCAGTTCCAGCAATGCTCAATTCTGATGTGACTAGTATTATTTATTGACAGCAGGAATCATGAGGCTCTGGAAATACAGGTTTACAAGTTGTTGATAATAATTCTTTACAATCTTGTTTCCCGAATGTTGAAATTGCTTTGCGCATTTATTTGTCTCTCATGATCACCAACTGTAGTGGTGAACGATCTTTCTCAACATTAAAACGTGTTAAAAATGATTTAAGGAAGACGATGATTTACTCCGAGAAGTGGATATCGACAGCATTATTTATAAATTTGCCCAAATTAAATCAAGAAAAGTTTGTAACAGTTTTGTTTAATTTAATATCATAAACTCGATAAGTACCTAACCTAAAACAATCTAAGGGCCCCTTGATAGAATTTGCTACAGGCCCCGCGCCGGCTTAATTCGGCACTGCCCGTACGCAACCTTTCAGCATACACCTTCTGAAGGTAGAAAGAGAGGGCAATAGAGAGAGAACAAGAGGCTATTCCCCACGATTGGTAGTTGCAGTTCCCAATCGAGGAAATAGCCTCTTGCCCTCACTATTGTGCATTGCAGGCTACCTCCAGAAGATGTGTTTGTTTATATTTTGATGTTAACCTGGATTTACATATTATTTAAAGTGTTTTAGGTGTTGAGACTTGTTTAAGATCAGTGATTATCTTGTTAAGTGTAAAAAATAATAATAAAATGGTATGTAAGCTTTTCATATGCAGGAAAACGGCATATTCGATTACCGAATTATATTTCCACAGGTGAGTGTAAAATCATAAAAGTAGTTATCGAGTTTTACAAAATGTCATTTCTGTAATTAAAACTATATTTTGCGTGATAAATTAATGTTTTGATAATGAATGTTACATGTTAATTAAGCCATAAAATAGTCTTTGTTATTGGGTTTACACATTGTATTATTTTGTTCCTGAATAACATGATCCTTTAATTTAATGCTAAGGGACGCCACTGATGGAGCCAGAATATTTGTAAATTATTATGCAGAATGTGGCCGCATTAGAGCATGCAAATTTTAAACATCATTCCGAAACCTCAGATTGTCGGCTACATCAATATGACTGAACGTTTGGCAGCCGTTCTTGAAAACAGGGATGGCAATACCCGTTATTAACATAACTAACTAACGGGCAGACAAACACACACACACTCTCTTTAGAGAATGAGTTTGGAGTCAATAAATAAGGATGAAGTGACGAGCCTCCGAGTCTCATTTCTCCTAAAGAAACACACACACACACATTCACTCTTTAGAGATTGAGTTTGGAGTCACTAAATACGGAGGAAGTAAAAAACATACACAAATGCACACACAAAAGAAGCGTAAATCCGATCGGGCAACCTCCACGTGGTATGCTTTGGGTAATGATGATGCGGACGGTAGTTTTTGTTTAAAATTTAAAAAAGTAAAAAAAAATTAATTTTCAAAAAAATATATTTTTTTTAGTTTTCCCCATAATTTTAAACTCTTTTATCAATAAAAATCCACAAAAAACTAAAAAAATACATTTTAAAGTCAAAATCGCAATCCTTTCAATTTTTTCAAAAATTTGATCGAAGAAAACAAAGAAACGGCACGATGGATTGAAATGAAACTTTGTGGGTTATTATGGGCATATTGAACTGTAAAAGGCACACTTAACATTACTGGTTTTCCAGATATTTCCAAATTAGCGCCTGATGATCTCAAAAGCCCCCAAAAGTGTTTTTTTTTTTCTTAATTTTTGAAATTAATGTAAACAATCTTTTTTTTTCAAAAAACCGTAGCTGATTTTTGTGGGGGGTTTATTCAAGATTTTTAAACCTTCCTTAATTTCCTTGTGCGATCAGCGGTGGCTGAGATATTGATGGTTAAGGACAAAAAGATCCTTTTCCATTCAAAGTTCGATATCTCAGCGAGAAGTGGTCGTATTGAACATTTTAAAAGAGCATATTAAAACTGAATGAACAACATATCCAATTTATATAGTGGTTGAGAATTTCAAATTCGTAGACCAAAAATAAAAACCGAAAAAAATTTGAAAAAAAAAATTGTTTTGGTATTCGTTAGGATTGAGCTGTACACGTTGCTTGAAAAAATCAAGGAAAATACAGCCAGTTGAAAAACGTCAAAAAAATGGATTTTTTTTTTGATTCTTTAATTTTTTGCACTAGTTTATATATGTGTCACATAAACTGAAACACCAGCGCCTCTAGCGCGTGGGTAACATACCTTGATGTAAACAAAGGACATTCTCTACCTAAGGCGTGGGCTTCTATAAGTGTCTATATTCATTGATAATATTTTACTGAAAAAAGGAAGGAGCCACTCACAAAACTGGATTTGAAGTTTTTTTTGTTACAAAGATTTTGTTATATAAGACTTAATTCATTGATATGTAATAATAAATAATAAAATGAAGCACATAAACATTCCAAATTATGTGTTTCTGAAAATAACATGACAGAACCAGCTGCAGTCACTGCATATTTAGAATATGGTGAAAAAGGATTTACACAATAATTATGTTCGAAATCTCAAGTTTCAGGCCCAATATCATTATCAGCTAGTCTGTATTCTCGAGTAGTTCTATTAAATTGGACCAATAAAAGATTCTTTTAGTTCTAGTTGAATTAATATTTTGTTAAATATTTGGACTGGAATTATCTCACACTTTTAATATGGTATCCACCTTTTGACCTACTTAAACCAAAGAATAATTCAAGATGATCCGGTGAAAATTTATAAAAAGGTAAAAATTTAAAAATCTCTGTCACAACTAGTTTGTCAAGTGTTTAAAGTTCAATATATTTATTTTCAAACCTAATTAGCCAAGTTTCTAAAACAGGAGTATCATCAACATGATTTTTCAGATTTGAAATATAATTGTCTCTTGTATTCAGAAATTGCTCATAGACTAGATAATTATTTAATTTTAGAGACTTTTTACAGTCAAGTTACAACACAGTTCTTGAATTAAATGCATCAAATAAATTATTCATTATTCTTATAAACCTGATTGTGGCCTCTACTCCTTTAAAGTGTGCCCAAGATAATTCAATAATACAAAATTCTAAAGCTATTGCCACACTTTCACCAAATACCTGAGTAGCAAGGGACACTTTCATTTTATGTTTGCTAATATAGATATGTTGAGATCTTAATTTATTAGCTAAATGCAAAGTTTCACTCTCTTGTAAATTATGGAGTTCTTTCAAATATTTACAATCAATCCATTTTTATCATCTACAAAAAATATTTTTCACCTACAGTATTGCACATGAGTTTTATCATGTGACTTGAGTCTAAAATAATTACATTTTTATCACAAGATGGATGTTTGAAAACATAATCAATAATTTATAATCTAAGTTACAACCTCTATCAAATGTCAAACTCACAACATCCACAAACATTTTTCCAAACAGTCCAAAACAAGTGAGTGTTTTTGATCCCCTGTCATACTTGATATCAAAATGTATCCTGCAGGAATCTTCCAACTGCCATTAATTCAATTTAACATGAAAACAAGGGCATCTTTTGTAGGAATTTGTTCTTGTAATCCTGTACCCATTTTAACTTTTTTTTCTGGAACCCATTCTTCCTGTTTTCTTATGAAAATTTCATCCATAAAAAGACCACATATAATATTAGTGTTAGCTGAGCTTACATTGATGAAGTGCCTCAAAAGCTTCTCTTGTGAAACCTGGTTCACTATTAATTCCCTGATACCATCTGCTAATTGTCCTATGGTGAAGTAAACAACTCTCAAATGTTCTTCTAACATATTTATATGCTGCTGGGGAATAGAAATGTAAAAATAAATGTTTTTAATTTTTGTGAATATGTTTTAGGTAGTGCCTCTATCTTTACTTTTTATTCAACAAGATCTATATTTTTTTCTTAAAGTAATCTTTTTTATTTACTAGTGGTCGCCCAGTGGTCGAAATTCGATCCGATTTCATGAAATTGTAAAAAGTATATTTTTATAAGAAGTAAAGTTGTGGAGAAATCGGAGAAGTAGATGTAATGACCAAAATCGTTCACTCATTGAGAAATTTATTGAAATAAAAAAAAAATTAATCAAATATTGGTATTCAAAATATTTTTGATAATTGAATGACCCCCCAAATTTTTAGTTGGATCTGCTCCTGGCAAAATGTTTGATATAATAATTGGAAGATTGTTCTTTGCACCCCAAGAGTTTTCGTCATTTGGGGTTTCAATCAAGTTTATGAATATTAACGAAACGAGATGACCAACAACCCTATGAAAACTTCAATATTTAATACATTCTCTATTGTCCATTGACTGAAAATTTTTTACATAACACCTTCAGGAAGATTGTGATAATATATATTAATCAAATAATTAAATTCACATTAAAAACAGAATAATTAGTATGAAAGTTACTGCAACACATCTGAAAACCCAATACTGATCTACTATTTACTATTTTACCACTAAACAATAATAACACTTTATGCTGAACTATCCAAGATAGTCTTCACATGATGGTCTGAAAGAATGTTAGCCTGTCACTGTCAACCAATTTAATCATAGATAATTCCTGGCGGTAGCCAGCAATGCACAAATATCATGCCAAGGCTAAAAAGAAAGGGCAAAAGGCTAGTTCACTTGATTAACAGTTGCATCCAAAGAACTATATGCAGTATGTAGTTCATTGGCTGCACCTCCCAATCATGTGAGATAGCCTCTTGCTCTCTCTATACTCTATACATACTCTTGGTTCGACATTTGTGTATTGCATGCTATCTCCAGAAGTACATGCTCTAAGAATATAACAGCATCTAACGCTCGCTCCCTCCATATATAAATACTCAATGTTTTGAGTTTTGACTGTCTGGCAGCACTGTCATGACTGTCAGTGTTATTTGTTATCTGTTTGGCATTGATGCCATTGACAGTATGGATGTAAATAATGATATTTTTATTATATTCTATTTAATGAATGAACCAATGTGATAATTGCTAATATTAATTTATCACATTGGTTCATTCATTCATTTTTGTGATAAATTAATATTAGTAGTAGTAGTTCAGGTGCACTGAAGATTGTCAGTAGCTACTAAACAAAACAAAAATAAAGCAAATCAGTTGAGAGACAGAGGAGAAAATATTTATATATAGATATTTTTTTTATTTCTACATCTGTTTTGGTGACATTTATCCCAGCAGCCATATCAATGATATGTATCTAACTCTCATTGATAGCATTTATCAATAAAAGAAGGTCATTCTGATTTTGATCAATATTAAAACATTTAGAAATACATCAATCCTATGTTAAAACCACAAATTAAAACATGCTCATTAATTATATTTCAACAAATTACAGAAAAGATAATTTTTATTGAGAATTATTTTTAATCAATTTAACTACAATTACAGTTTAAATTTCTGAAATTTTGTGTGTGGTGAAGCATAAAATGTCATGTCTTAGCTACAGCCACTCTCTTGATATTTTGTTAAATATACAGACTAAGAATAACTGTTATTCTCAACATTTAACACCTGCGAAATGTTCACTTCCTAATAATATTAAGAACTGCAATTACCTCATAGCCATTAATTGTAGATATTGCATTGTTTTTCAAACATACATAGGAGGTTCAATCAATGCACTCATCTAAAAAAATGACAGGGTACTATATCTTGAAGGCTCCCAGTTTGGTTTATTTACAAACTCAATCTAGATATTTCACCCTTCAGGATCTTTGGGAAGTTTACAACAAAACTACACTTAATTCTGTTGAAATTATATAATTATTCAAGATACCATACAAAATTGATATGGGGACTCTATTTTTGTAATATGTATCTAATGCAAATTTGAACAAACAATTGAGTATAGGAGGAAAATATAAATTCTCCTATACTAGTATTATCAAACTGACACTGTACATTGTTTATAAAGGCTGATACTGACCTATAAAATGTAATCCAGCATATCTCAAGCACAAATGTATCACACATGAAGCACACACACAATATTGTCTAAATTTAACAAAAACGCAATCCAACAACTATCACTGTAAACTGTAATGACAAACTGCACTTATCAAAATGACAGAGAAACCCACTTTTGCACCTCTTATGTCTAATCCCTACATATATCACTGGTAATAACACTACTACGCTTTCATATACTTGCTGCTGGAAATTGAGTCTATTTAGACCCTGAAATGTTTGAAAGTTGTAAAATATATAAATACTTTTTCTCAAGTGTGGTGGTATTCCCAAATATTCATAAATATAAAATATTTTTGAAATATTTTAAAACACTTACCTAAATTTTTGAAATCCTGATCCAATAAGCGAGTTTTAATTTCAATTTTATCTAGAATAGCTTGCAGGAGATTCATTTTTTCATCCCCCAATTCTTGTGCAGCAATTAATGCTTGCTGCATTCTATTGAAGCTTCTAGCTTTTTTTGAAGGATTACTGTTTCCAACATTTTTAAAATTCTCTGTTTGAGAAGCTACTTCCCTAACTCGAGCTAAAACAAATTAATATTTTAAATTTATATCCTGTACTCAGTATTAAATTTTGGGTATATTATGGCAATGGTATACTAAAATTGAGAAAATTCCTTAAAGAATAGTGATGTTGTCTAGAAAGCATATTGAGATCAAAAATAAATGAGGAGATTGCATTTTAACTTCAGATATGTGTATCTAAATTAAGGTCAAGTGATAATTTTTATATACTTTATACTTTGAAAGTATACCTAAAACATAGTATACCCTAAATTTTTAGAGTACAACAAGGCTAGCCACACACTGGCAACTTTTTAGTTTCAATGATTAAATAATTTAGTTGGTTAGAAATTGTCTGCTGTTGATCCATGTGCACACTGGCAGCTGAATGGTTGCTCAATATCAATGTCAAAATGCTCTTGTTTTAAGGAAGTGAAAAATATACAAAAAATGATGGGTCCATCCATTGATTAGAACCAAGGCTTATAAATCAGCAATTTTATACATTTTTTGACAATTTAAAAATCAACATCAACTTTGTAATCGTCAGTGTGCCGAGACAATAAGCATGTGCATTCTATCTGTCAACAACAATTGAGTTGCCAGGAAAATCGAACGTGTTGGAATTTTCTAGTTGCCGCTAAATAATCGCCTATGTGCGGGTTCTCGTGAGAAATAATGTGTTCCATTTTAGTGATTAAAAAATTGCTTTACAAAAGTTACCAATGTGGGGCTAGCAAAAAGTTTATACCATTTTACCTAAGTAGTATACATCCAGCTCTCGCATTCTTGAAATCAAACGTTGCAATTCATCTGGAAGATTTTCTACACAGTCCAAATAGTTTTCAACATATGTGGCTGAATATACAGCTTCTACAGATACCTGATTTAACATTTTAAAATAATTAAATTAGAAGTTCAATCAACTTCTATTAAACATTTTCCTACATTTCAAATGAACGCTGCCATTTTTGACACGAGACACAACACAACTGTTTGACACTTTGACACTTTAACAATCTAAACAATCATAGACTTAGATCATGTACCATCTAGATATAGCCTGTCAAGCATACAATCTTGGCAACGCTAGAAAGAGATGGCAATAGAGACATTAAGAGGCTATTTCACTTAGTGGGTGGAAGCAGCCAATGAACAACATGCTGAACGAACGTATTTCATTAGACGCAGCTCCCAACCGAGTGAAATAGCCTCTGCCCTCTCTCTCCTTTGTCTTACCACTACATTTGTGCACTGCAGAAAGTACATGCTCTAAGATCATAGAGCATGAACTGACAGTTGTAAAAAGAATGACGTGTGAAGGTTGTCGCTTAAAGATATTACACAAAGGAGTGCTTGATAGATATAGAAATTTACGAAGGCACACACGTCATGCCGGCTCCACACTATAGGCCTTTTCATCAGGTGATTGCGCAAGCGCTGCAGCCATTTTGAAATAGCCGTAATTTAAAAGTTTCGTACTGTTTTAGTTAACAATGGCTGGGAATGCAATAATATCTCTGCCAAATAATAAATTACTTGAAGAATTAATTGATGGTGCTTCACTTATTTATAACTCTGTGGAAGCACATAGCTGTGAGCAATTAAAAAGATGGTTAAAATGTCACGGACGTTCACAGCAAGGAAAAAAAAAGTATGCTGGTTGAGAGGTTAGGTATCAATACTTGTATTTACTCTTGTAAAAAATCAGAAAAAATAAATAAAAATCATGATTTCATTCGAATTTGCATGTAAAAGCACCTTAATTAATATAAAAATTAACAAATATAACTAATGTCATAATAAAATATTTATAAAATCAACATGACATTTAAAAAGGAGTTGAAAATTCTAAGACTAAAATAATGTTCATATATGCAAGCTAAATTCAATAATTGTCATTAGTTATATCTTATAATTAATTAAATCGAAGATGTATTCAATAAAAAATAAGTATGTTGAATATAAAATATTAAATATTATTTTCAGGGTAAAAATTGGTATAAGAAATAATATACCTGTCGATCCAAATGTTGATAAAGGATCAGGATTTTGTTCACTTGGACCACTTTCTCCAGAAAAATGCAATGAACAAATATAAGTGTCCTTAGTAACATCATCAATAGATTTAAATCCTCTGTCACTTCGGCCACATTTTTTCACCCACGAATCACATTTAGAACATTTTTGACATGTTTTAATATGTATTTTTTTGGATGACTTAATTACTTTCTTGCGATATTCCAGGCAAGGCTTTGGAAAGTTTATAAAATAATAGGTATTTGTTTTAAAAGATTTATATTATATATATTTATATTTATATCACTTTTGCATACTCCATAACAACACCGCTTTGTTGTACCTTTTCGTACAGACAACATAATTATAGTTTACAGCAAAATTGCTGTATTGAATCCTGACACTTACTACTTTACTTTTATTACTTTTTTAAATCATAAACACATTTATAATAGTATTTATTAATTTTAAGTTTTAGTACGTGGGCACTTTAACACGTTTGTTTACAAATAACAGTACGAAAAAAATTTCTGATGCGAACGCATGCGCACTGAAAATGAAAAGGCCTATTGCCACTTGCCGCAAACTCACGGGGTGAATTCGTGCCGTGAAAACAGTGGCGTAGCTAGCATACGTGGCACCCGGGACGGATGTTGTAGGTGTCACCCCAAAACAGTCAATTGCGGAGATCGCTGATTCGCGGAGAACCGTAGGAATTATATTGAAGGTTGTCTTTACTCTACAAAGCATATGTCATTCACTCAATAATTTTGCGTTTTATCGTAACGCTACCTTTACATTGACTTACATAATACTGCAGCACGGACCGAGCAATCGCTATTTCCACTGACTAGCGACAGTAATGCAACGAAATTCGCATACATACTCACCCCCGCATCGCAGTTTCCAAAATTGGGTACTAGATTTGTGATTCTGGATTGAATTTCTTCCGCCATTTTCACTCTCATTTCAATGTGATAAACGTGATTTTTAATCAGTGCGGAATGCTAATAAAATAATTAATGTGCAAATAATTTGATGTTTTCAATGTATTGTAATGTTTTTATTTTCACACTCGGGTTCGGTTCAGTTCTTGGATTTATTTAAAAACACAGTCCAACTCACTCTAAATTATTTCCACTACTTTTACACAATTTATATTCACAGAAACTACTATTTACATTTTATCTTAACTGTTCAATACGATCGTCGAAAACTGAATGCCTCCTATCGCCAGCTGTTCTTATTTATATATTTATCTTGGAACTGTCTGGTACGTCCACGAACCATCGGGAAACTCTTGCATGTTTTGGAAGCTTTAAGAGAATTCCCAGTAACGGCAGCGATCCGCCTGTTAAGAGACAAACATTTCGGATTCCCAGAATTTATCGGAATAATGTCCCTTCCACGAATTGGTTGATGGCTGATTGCACCAGCTGTCGGATGAATTCTCGTAACATTGCCCCCTCCTTAAGACCATTTCCTCCCGGAATGTCCCAGAATCATTCCTGGTGTGACGATATTTGCAGGACTCTCCATTTCGACATCGGGAAGTTTGGTGGAAGTAACAGTCAACGGTCTTCGAATATGGGCTGCGAATATTGAGACAGCATACCAGGATGCTGATGCCACTGAACCGGAAGATTGTTTCCATCATACTTCTCACCACCCTCCAATTCAGTCCATCCAACCCGCAGGCTATCTTTGGGACCGCCTATTTCTTCAGATTCTTCTCCATCATCACATTCCTTAATTCTACCAGAGTCTTCCAAAGATCGCTATATGTTGGCTTGTCTTGCGAGAATGTTTTCGTTACCAAATAAAAGATGTCTCTGGTACCCACTGGTGGTTTATCTTCGAGATGAATGACCTTCCCTACCGCTGGATCTTGCTCCCGTAGCTTCTCGAACTGGCCGTACTTTTTGGCAGACACCTTGGCTATTCCTCTGGACATCCGGAGATCTCGAGCCACACAATGAACCAGGGCATATTCTATGGGCACCTCAAACAGGTCTCGGGGTTCTTCTGTGGTCACGTCGTGCTGCACTTTCTGCCCATTAGAGTACAGTGCCATAAACTGCTCGAAGGTCATCTCGTCATCGGGTGGTTGGATGCTGCCGACTTGGGCTTGGTCATCTTCGCTGTCATGATTTCCGGCATAAGGGGCTAACCTGTTGAAATGTACGAACTTTGGTTTTCCCCGAGGTAGCTTCTTTATTCTGTAGACAACATCGTTGATTTTCATCACAATTTGGCCCGGCCCCTCCCAAGATCTCTGTAGCTTGGGCGAATATCCACGACGACGTTGCGGGTTATACAACCAAACAAGATCATCAACTTGGAATTCTCCGCCCTCGGCTTTGATGTCGTAGGCTTCCTTCATTCGGGCACTGGCATTCTCGATGTTTAACCGGACTCGTTCATGGATGTCGTCCATCTTTTGACGTAGCTGGCTGACATAGTCTTTACCTGCGGTCTCTTCTCCTGGGGGAGATCCAAACTTCACATCGCATGGTAGCCTTAATTCTCGTCCCATGATAATACTGGCTGGGGCCTCACCAGTGGACTCGTGCACAGACGAACGATATGCCATCAGAAACAAGTGCAGACACTGGTCCCAGTTTCTTTGGTGGTCAGAGACTACCTTTGACAAATGGCGGTTAATGGTTCTATTCATCCGTTCTACCATTCCATCGGATTGCGGGTGTAATGCTGTCGTCCGTGTTTTATTGATCTTCAAGAGCTTGCAGACGTCTTGGAAAAGAGTAGACTCGAAATTTCTACCTTGGTCTGAGTGCAACTCCACGGGAACACCAAAACGACTAATCCATTCCTTGACAAGGACACCAGCAACGGCCAAGGCTTCTTGATTCGGCAAGGCATACGCTTCGGCCCATTTACTAAAATAGTCCATTACCACCACATTGTACTTGTTTCCAGAGTCGGATTCAGGAAATGGACCGGCAACATCAATGGCTCTTCTTTCGAATGGACTGCCAACGTTATATTGCTTCCTGAGAGCTTTTGGTCGCTTCTGAGGCCCATTACTTGCTGCATAAACTGTACATCCTTAACATCTGCTTGGCAGTTCACCCAATAGAACCGTTCTCTTAACTTCCCCAGGGTTTTCGTCACTCCCAGATGTCCTCCAGTTGTACCATCATGTAGTTCTCGCAAAACCTCTTGTCTCCTATTTCTGGGAACTACAGTCTGTTTTCTGTCTCTTCCCCCCTCTGGAGTCTCCAGGACGTGCTTCAGAAGTCCATTCTCCAGGATGAGGGAGTTCCACTGAGCCCAGTACGACTTAATGGTTGGTGAGTATCGTTCCTACGCGATGTTCTGACGACGAAGTCGGTACTCCGTTGCTCTCCTTGCAACGACTCTGGATATGGCCTACTTTACGACACTTCCGACATCTCATTAGTCTTTTGTAAGGACTTCCTCTACTATCTTCCTTACAGCGACTTCAACATTTCCGCCATCCTCTGATTCTCTTTCTCTGCCCTGACCTCTACAGGTATTTTTCGCAGCCTCAAATTCCAGAGCTTGAGTCAGTGCATCCACTAATTGAGTCTGTCGAGCTAGTATCAATGCTTGTTTGGCTTCGTGGTTCCGAAGTCCATCCAAAAATGCTTGCACTGCTAACCTTTCTAATACATTTTCCGGTGTGGCTGGATAGACAAGGCGAACCAGACGGGCAATGTCAGCTTCAAACTTTTGTAGGGATTCATTTGATCTCTAGTGGCGATTTTTCAATTGGGAGTGGTAGACGTGCTCGAAATATGTCTGACCATACCTCAGATCCAAATGTTTGACCAGTTGTTCGTAGTCTTCTTGCTCCGAAGTATTCAATCTTTGTAAGATATCTGTAGCATCCCCTCTTAAGGCTAGGGTTAATGCGATTGCCTTCTTTTCTGCCGACCATCCGTTTATATTAGCTGCAGCCTCGAATTGGCGACGATAATTAGTCCATGATGATTTTCCATCAAATTGGGGAGGTTTCATTTTGTGTCTTGTCCCCTCGAGGCCAATTTTTGAATCCACTACCTCTGTACTGTTTCTGCTTTCGGTTTTTGATTGTGTTTCTCCTCTTTGCATTGTGACTATCTGTTCTTTTATTTTGCTGATCTCACCCTCCATTATATACTTTAGCTCCTCTATCCGCGTTTCATTTTTGTCTGTCGTCTGTATCAGCTCTTCGACCATTGTCTGCTTTAGCTCTTTTATCCGCGTTTCATTTTTGGCTGACTCTTCGACCATTGTTTATTTTAGCTCTTCCATCCGAGCCTCATTCTCGAATATTTTCTCTTCCAGCATTTCTGAGTTTTTCTGTACCATGCTTTTCAAATTTTCTTCTAGGGATTAGAATTTTCCAGTAATTTGTCTTCCAGGGTTTTAGAATTTTCTGTTAATTTATCTTCTAACGCCTTTTTCAAGTTTACAGAATTTTCCAGCCATTATCTTCTAGGGTTTTAGAATTTTCTTGTAATGTTTGTAGTTTACATTCTAAATTTTCTTCCATTTTTAGGGTTCCGTATGTACAATATACGGATACCCTTATAATATCACTCAGGATTTCTGCCTCTGTCACATCACAGCCATTTTCTCCTAAACTACTGGACGGAAGAGGTTGAAATTTGGTATGAATATATGGTTTGGTAACCCGATCAGGAGTACATATCGTAAAAGAAAAAATTTTGATTTTAGGGGTACTTCTGGGGGGAAAAACTAAAAAAATCGACCGTTCCCCCCACCTGATCTCCGAAACTACTGCGCCTAAAGTTTTGAAAAAAATGGGAAATATAGAGCGTTGCCCGAACTTTACAGGAAAATTAAGGAGAAACCATTAATATTAATTTGGGGGGGGGCAAATTATAGAATTAAATAAAAATTTAAAAATAAAAAATTTTTCAAACGCATCATGTAATATATCAAATGAAAGGTCTCATTCTGAGGAACAGAAAAATATTTTTTTCATATTAAAAAAAAATTATTTAAAAAGATATTAACGAAAATATACCAAAATTTACCCATTCCCCCCTCCTTATCTCCGAAACTATAAAACGTAAAGTTTTGAAAAAAATAGATTTATAGGTTCTGACCTGAAGTTTACTGGAAAAATAAGGAGAAACCTCTACTTTTAATTTTGGGAGGAGGCAATTACAGAATTAAATGGAAAATATGAAATTAAAATTGTTTCTAACCCATCATGTTATATATCAAATGAAAGGGCTCATTACGCCGAAAACAAATATAGTTTTTTCATATTTTTAAAATAAATTAATTAAAAGATATTAACAAAAATATAAAAAAATACCTATCCTCCCCTTATCTCCAAAACCATTAGCTGGAAAATTTTGAAAAAAAGGAGGTATAGCCCCTCACCTGAACTTTACTGGAAAAATAAGGAAAAACCCCTAATAATTATTTTGGGGGGGCAAATTATAGAATTAAATGGAAAATTAAAATTAAAATTGTTTCTAACCTATCATGTTATATATCAAATGAAAGGGCTCATTATGACAAAAACAAATACATTTTTTTCATATTTTTAAAATAAATAAAATAAAAGATATTAACAAACAACAAAAATATAAAAAAAATATTTTCCCCACCCCCCCCCTATCTCCGAAACCATTAGCTGGAAAATTTTGAAAAAACAATGGAGGTATAGCCCCTCACCTGAACTTTACTGAAAAAATAAGGAAAAACCCCTAATATTTTTTTGGGGGGCAAATTATAGAATTAAATGGAAAATATAAAATTAAAATTGTTTCTAACCCAGCATGTTATATATCAAATAAAAGGGCTCATGATGAAGAAAACAAATATTTTTTTCCCATATTTATAAAATTAATTAATTAAAAGATATTAACAAAAATATAAAAATTTTTACCCATTCCCCCCCTTATCTCCGAAACTATAAGCTGAAAAATTTTGAAAAACTGGAAGTATAGCCCCTCACCTGAACTTTACTGGAAAAATAAGAGGAAACCCCTAATTTTCATTTTGGGGGGCAAATTATAGAATTAAATGTAAAATAAAAAATTATAATTGTTTCTAACGGGTCATGTAATATATCAAATCCCAGGGCTCATTATGACGAATAGGTACAAATATATTTTTTTAATTTTTTTAAAATGAATATATAAAAAAAAATTTAAAAATTACCCATTTTCCCCGTTATTCCCCAAACTCTAAGACCTCATTTTTTTTGTTTATAGGAAAAATATGAAAAAAATCCCTAATTCTAAACGGAAAATAAATTATTAGAAAACCCCCATAGTAATTTTAGGGACAAATAATACAATTAAATGGAAAATAAAGATTCAGTTTTCAAACGCATCATGTAATATATCAGATAAAAGGCTCATTATGTGAATTACAAATATATCATATTTTTAAATCATCTGTATACACGATATTAACAGAAATATTAAACATCGACTTAATTCCCACTTTAGAAACTACACTATTTAAAATTTGAAAAATATATTTTATTTATATTTTTAAATAATTTGAATAACAGATTTAATAATTTATAATTTAAACTTTGACCTATTTTGCCGTTTTTCTTCCAATCTACAGAGCCTCAAAACTCAGAGAGTAGATTATAAAAGGCATCTCTGAAAGTTTATTAGTTAAATAAAACTCTAATGTTACTTTTTGGGGGCCAAATTAGAAAATTAAATACATATGTATTGTGATAAAAATCAAGCGAATCCTAAAGCAGATAAAATAAAAAGTCTATATGTGGAAAATCAAAGTGTATACTTTTTATAAATTTCAAAGATATAAGGGTAAATATAAGAAAATGCACTCATTTCCTGCTTGTCTGAAACTGGAATATGCGAATCTTGAAGGTGGTACTGAACCCTTAGTATGCGAGTCCAACTCGCACTTGACCAAATTATTTATTTTAATAGCATACTCATATTTCCATTACCAGAAACTTCAAACAAATAGGTATCAGGATCGTTACCTTCATTTATTAGAGCATCTCTTAGCAGTTGTACTAATTCACTTTTCTTTCCACTGATTTCTAAATCCCTTTCCTCAAGTTCTTGTCCGTCACATTCAATTGGTCCAAACTCACTGTTTTATACATTGTTAGTTTATTTATTTTCCACTGCTAAAAGTTCCACAAATTCACTTCACACCTGACACCCCTGTAGTGTTTTTATTTTCACACTCGGGTTCAGTTCAGTTCTTGGATTTATTTAAAAACACAGTCCAACTCACTCTAATTTATTTCCACTACTTTTACACAATTTATATTCACAGAAACTACTATTTATATTTTATCTTAACTGTTCAATACGATCGTCGAAAACTGAATGCCTCCTATCGCCAGCTGTTCTTATTTATATATTTATCTTGGAATTGTCTGGTACGTCCACGAACCATCGGGAAACTCTTGCATGTTCTGGAAGCTTTAAGGGAATTCCCAGAAACGGCAGCGCCTGTTAAGAGACAAACATTTCGGATTCACAGAATTTATCGGAATAATGTCTCTTGAACGAATTGGTTGATGGCTGATTGCACCAGCTGTCGGATGAATTCTCGTAACAGTATGTTAATACACAAATACTGATTAGAAAAGCTAATACATTATATTTTAAGTATGTAAAAAATGAGGGTGTTGTCGTTAAATTTTTAAAGCAGGTATATTTCTTTTAACCTTTCAGTGACATATTTTTAATACAAAAGCTATATTTAGCAAATAAAACAAAACCAGTGTTTGATTATATTTATAAGTATAATGAACCAATTATTTGTTTGTTATCATTTCATAGTACTTTTCGCTATTTTAAGATTTCAAACGGATGGGTTACGCCTGGGTGAGGATAAAAAACTATATTTTCGGGGAATCCCCGATCGACCCGTAGTGTGTAGATTGAGAAAAAAATTTAATTATCAATTTATTATGCTCGTGAGACGAAGTTGAGTGCACCGTGAAACCCGTACAATAAAATGGTCTTGAATGAAAAATACTCTACAAGGCACCTACATAGTACTGTTACATAAATTATTTTATTAGTAGCGGGAATGCAATTTGCCACAGTTTTACGATTTTTTATAGGTGGCACTACTGATGCTCACCGTGCGGGCCGCCCCCGCCGCCCTCCTCTAGCTACGCCACTGCTTGAAAATGCTCTAAATCATTACTCCAAACTCCAAGGAGCTGGGCTGACGTGTGTTTGATCTGTGGTTGACAATTGATACGACGTCGAGACTGTGGATCGCTGTGGATACGCTGGCGTGAATAAAACGTGAACCCATTGTCAGAATCAAACTGCTGAAGTTAGCGAAATAAAATTTCAAAGTAGGTAATTATTTTTTTTCTAGACTGGTTTAAAAAATTCCTTACTTGCGGATAAAGACTTCACTTTTATTTTTACTTGCGGAATGAGGGTCTCCGAGATACGAATGGGTTGAAAAATTGGAATTTGTCCGATGTTCTAAATTCATTTTTGCCCCTTTCTACGTCCCAGAAGGGGCTAGAATAAAAGAGCGGCATTCATTTGAGACTGAACGATGGAAGTGAAAGCTTCTTACGAAATATTCTTCCCTTCTCTCGTTATCTCAATGTATCTATTTTTCTTTCTTTGTGATTTAAAATGGTTGTCACTATTTTGTTACGACTCAAGTATTAATCCTAATTTAATTCTTAATTTAAATTTATCTGCAAATGCAAAGAAATAGTTTAGATATTGAGTAAGTGTTTGTAAATAATTTTGTTAAGTACTAGAAAACAAGATGCCAAAAAAGAAAAGTTCGTTTTGTTCTTAGCTAACATCATTACAAACACATAACGTTTATACAAAAAAATAAATTATATACCTATATATTCAACAGTAGCAACAATTTAAAATTTTTAAGTTCTTATTCTATGTAATATTAAAATGAGTTTTAGTCATTTTATGTGAATTGAAAATTGTAGATAAAATTAATTAATAATGACATAACATTAAAAAAAACTGTTCTCGGTTTCGAACCCGAGACCTTTGATTCTGCAGCCGTGTGCTTAAAGATAGAAACACATTATCGTCACGTCACGTGAGTTCATATGCTATTACTTCCCGTCACTATGCTCACGTCACGTCATGTGACCATAGTGTAGTTCTAGCTGATTTAAAAGCATGGGGAAATTGTATTGCAGATATTTCAAGTGTGTCGTGACATGCCGCAATGGCACGTGAACTCACGTGACGTGACGATAATGTGTTTCCACCTTTAGACTGTTGAGCACTTGTCTATAATACAACTGTGTTCTTTAGAGGATATAAAAGTTTCAGGTGTATGTAATACTCTAGTGAGTGATAAACGTACTTTGTTTATTATGATAACAAAATGATGAAAAGAAAGGACATCTTTTGCTTAACGTTTATCCTTCTATGGGTCTATATTCGTTGATAATATGAACAATTAATACCAAGTTGCCTTTTTGTGTGGTATCTTTTTAATTTACGTATGTCAAGTCTCCAATTTAATATACCACAAAGAGAGAATTGGAGTGTTTATTAGAACGAAAAGCAAATTTTGTGCAGGTGCTATAATACCTGGATGTTATATTGATTTATTTTCTATTTATTATTGATTTTATTGAGTTTCTATAAAAGAAGAGACTTTTAATATATTTACTGGTCCCTGTTGTTTACACAGAGAACTGAATTGGATGGGCATTTCAAGATCGAGGCAGTGTGTATAGTGTCGGTCGAGTCGGGTCGGGTCGAAACAACTGAAATTTAAAGTTATGCATTTCATTCCCTTGATTATCTATTTTCATATGTGTAAGTGTGGGCCTCCCCTTATATTTTACTTGCCGTTAAACACTGGACTTTTAGTTTTACTTAATAAATTTGAGTTTCCGAGATATGGAAGTTTGAAAATTCAAAATTTGTTCGTTGCGCGACATTCTTTTTGCCAGTTTCTAGGTCGCAGAGTTGGTTTAAATAATTTATGTTATTTAATTCCTCCTTACTTGCGGATTTTGGATGAGTTCTTTAAAAATACGAAAAAATGTAGTTAAACAATTATAAAAACTTTTTGAAAATTATGACCAACAAAAATTCAAGGTAGTCAACGGTGTATCGACGCATGCGCTGTAGCGGATATCCGGCTCCAGTATTTATATACCCTAGATCAGTATTGATTTTTTATTTACGAAACAGTTGTAATTGATTTGTTTCTCAAAGTGCTTCAATTTTTCCTATTATGCCTGTCTATTCAAGATCTATATTCAAGGGCGTACCCAGCTTTTGGTTTGGGGGGAAAAATTGTCCTAGAGGGGGGCAAATCGGGGGGAAAATGTCCTAGAGAGAGGGATAATTCAGAAAATTTTTTGGTCCGGGGGAGCCAGGTCAGCTAATTTATGAGAAGGTTTAATGGCTCACAGCAGGTTTTTCATGTCCAGTATGCCCATGTATATATATTCATAGATATTACTTACATACATACATATTGAATACTCTCTTCGAGGTGTCATGCCTCGAAAATCCTAGGTCTTACATCTCGCGTCTATAAATATTGAAAATGATATGAAATTGAAAATGTAGGCGTGGTCTCGGTTCGCCCAATGGACTTTTGGCGCTTAACGACCTTCTTCCAAATTTACAGGATAGATTTCCCATAGTTACCAGGTCGCAATTTTTCATGCGTTCTTAAGATTCTTCAAAGCTTCAAGCTCACAATTTATGTTTCATTTTATTTTAATTTTTATTCAGGTAATGTAATTTATTAACCATGAAATATTAATCATTTACAATTATACAGCAATACAAATATACCATTTTAAATTAAAAGAATATATTCCCTTAGTTATTCAATACCACACAATTTTATAATTTAGATAACACATAATGTTTGAAAATTATAGATTTAGCTGAATGTTAAAAATTACCATTTTAAAAAACAATTTAAATTACCAAATTATAAACAAAAACAAAAGTAGCCTTGGTAAAATCTTGACATTATTCAGTTCGGAATCGTTTTCTCAATATTCAGGTGTGAATATTCTGTTAATATTTTTTCAAATAATACAACAATACAGAATACAACAGTAATTATGAATAACCTTCAAACTTCGCTTTGTTAACTTTAAGCTATAAATATTAAAAAAATAGACGACCAACAAACCTATGAAAACTCAAATCTTTAGTATCCTCACTATTGCCCGCTGACCACAATTTTTTACATATCTTCGAACCATTCTAAAAACAATGTATCTAATGTATAAAAATCTATAGAATGTGTTATGCGAACGTTCTTAGAAGAATACTAAATTCAACAATTTTTAAATGCACCTAGTACTTATTTCTATGAACACAATGTATGCAAGTTGCAATTAATACCCTGGGTTTTTACATTAATAAATCGGAAATGTGATAATCATGAAGATACTAATCTGACCAGCAAATGCTCGTTAAGTGTATCAAATAATATTAAGCAATATATAAGAACTATCGGTATGGTAATATTGTATCAGTAATATTAAAATCACATACTTTACTTGCAATTTGAATTTAACAAGGCTCAGGTAATATCTTCATAATGTCAGAATTAGGGTTTATTTGCCTAAAAATGTTTACACCTTTTTTTTTAAATGAAGCTCAAATTCTAATACATTTAAGTTAAACATGAAAATATCCTAATAACATAACAAGCTATTGCAAATCTAATAACAGTCCAAGCACTGATTTCATATTGATTTTTTTTTATCTTGCGACGGTGTATTTCAGTCCGATTAATAATCGACAAACTCCACCATGAGACAAAGAAAGTAATTATCTGAAAGAGCGTAACTCAACCACAGTTCTCTGTGGCCATTTGAGAACCAATGGGAGACCCAGTGTGGCCAGAACAAAGGAAATGAACTTCTAATTTTGTCAGCAGTTAACCCTCCGGCGGGTGCGCGGCGGCACTGAATACCGCAAATTTTCGTTCTAACAGATAAAATCCTCAATTCACTGTTTATTCCGGTTTGCTCTTAAATATTCCTCAAGGGCTATCCTAGCTAAATTGTACAACACTCGACCGTCAATTGTCTATTGTGTAATGGTCGTTAGCGAGCCATGAAATAGAGAAGTTCGCATTTGCGGTACTGAGTACCCCCACGCGGCCAGTCATCTGATGTTATTAAGAGATTTATATTCCCTTTCTACTTCGTGTAGAACGCAGAGTATCACTAGCGACATTTTTTACGATTCTGGATATAGCTGAAAAATAACCTAAATAATTCATGAAGATAACAATCCCTGGAAAACCCTAAAAAAATGTACCTTTCGCATACGGCGTACTATGGGTCAAATGGCATTTTTTTAACGGAAACCTAATATCTAGGGCAAAAATAGAGATATCGAAACAATTCTTTTTTAAATTGAACCTTAAGTTATGTAGATTAATGAAAACTATTTAGAATGCCACCATCCACTATTATAGGGGTGTAAATGGGGCTTCAAATGGGGCACATTTCAAATTTACATCTTTTTTTCTTTTTTTTATAGTATATCTCAAAGACAAACAGAGATATTTATACGGTTCTTTTTTAAATTTTAGAGTTATTAATATAGATTAGAAAAATATTGATTGCAGAACTATCCTCCCAAAATTATAGGTGAAAATAGGGGTGGTAGTGTGAAAACGTGAAAAATCCCCCAAAAATACTGTTTAGTGACTCATTGGACGCTGACCACGCCACTGTGGAGATCGTTTACCGTTATCATTTATCTCTAAAGGCATCAAAAATAGTTTTCTGATTCATTCTAATCTCTAAAAATGTAATACAAAAATTTTTTTGACAAGAACAATAGTTATGTATGTTTTTGTTAATAGGTAGGTACCCAAAAAAATGTCGATTCATAAAAAAGATGAAAGATAAAAAGTGTGAATGTGACACATTGCCTTTGATCATTTAGCACATATTTCAAAAACAATTATCCCTTAAAATAGCAACAATAAAAAATTATTAATCTAACTACACATTGTCAAAAAATATTCAAAATAATTGACTGAAAACTTTTTTCACGTTTTCACCCTCTCACCACTATTTTCACCTATATTTTTAGGAGAATAGCTTTGCAATAAATAATTTTCTAATCCATATTAATAACCCTACAATTTAAAAAAATAGCCGTATAAATATATTTATTTGTCTTTCAGATATACAATAAAATAAAGAAAAAAAAGTCCGAATTTTGAAATGTACACCATTTCAACCCTCATATTCACTCCTATAATAGTGGATGATGACATAACCTAAGTTTCAATTTAAAAAAGAAATTGTTTCGATATATCTATTTTTGCTCAAGATATTAGGTTTCCGTTAAAAATAATTCCATTTGACACATAGTGCGGCGTAATGGAAAATTTAATGACAGAAAGATCTCAATTAAAATGCATCCTAAATATGTCTACAGTTTGCTATCTAATGGCTAGTTTAGATTATGCCGAAGTGAGCAGGGAATTGGGCATGGAAGTAGGCAGTGCGAGAATGTAAACAGTATACTTCTCTAGTTACTGCCACTTCTGCTACCGGTCCTTGAAACTCGTCAAAAAGCGGTGTTTGTAGGGAAGTCAAAGGACTGGCAGCACACCGGCAGTGCGAGCGAATTTGATGGATTTGTGTTATAACATAAATATCCATATTTAATACTCTATCAAAAGGTTATTAACATTAAAGTTATTCGACGTTGAAATTAAATTCAAAATTACTTTTGAATAATGAATATCTATAAATGTAGTGCATTTAATGAAAAATGTTAACAAACGATTTGTTGAGTATTAAATTTCCTTTAAGAGTAAGTACTCTAATAAAGAAAAATATTGATATTTCTGGTAGTTTCCAAAATCCAAAATTGAAACAAAAAATTGAAAAAACAACTCAATTATTTATGGCATGATTACAAGAAAACTCCTATTATGTTAATTTACTAAGAGAGCTTTATTTCTTTTAAGAATTTATATCAAATTTTTCAGATTAATGATTTATGAGTTTTGGGTAACAAAACGCGATTACTGCTAAAAAACCTTCAGTCGTAACGATAGATCGTTGAAAAAAAAAGGTCGTTATTTTTGTCGGCCCAGTTTAATTGTAATCTTTCTTGGGTTTATATATATATATATATATATATATATATATATATATATATACATATATATATATACATTTGTTTTTAAGTTTCCGCGGGCACTAAATGTGTTAGGTGATTTCCGGGAATTCATCCGCGTAGTGGATAACTGATCCCTGCCGGGATCGATGGTAAAATGACGACGTTTCGGCAGAGTCACATCTGCCCTCTTCAGGTCGGTTCGCATAATTCTCGTAGCTTTCTGCTTTCGCTTCTAGTCACTCGAATACTAAGATTTTCAGGAGCGCCTATCGGTTGGCACCGTGAACGGCTGCATGTGATTGGCCCTTGGCGCTCAGTGGCCACGTCTCCCGCTTGCTGATTGGCAAGCCCGAACCAGCAGGGGGGGGTCTTGGGGTTGCACTGTATATCAGCCCTTCACAAATCAAAAAAAAATCAAACATTTCACTTACTGGTACAGATACGTAGATGACATTATAGACTAGTTTAATAGCATACTTCCAAATATTGAATTTACGACGGAAATCGAAACAAATAACGAAATTAATTATTTAGATTTAACAATTACCAGAATAAACAACCATACCCGCTTTGAGAGAACAAAAGATGTTATTCCACACAGGATAATAAATCTAATTATGCACGTCATTTAGTAGTACATAATCATAAATTTAATGATAATGTAAAATTCTCTAGAAATTAGCAGGTATAAATATACAGGTAGGCTATTAAATAATCAGTTAGATCTTAATCCATCCCCACTATTAAATCTTTTTAATCGCTCTGTGTAATTATTTAGGTAAAATACAATGTATAATTAGAATAAGTCTTCAGGATTTTTGTGAAACTTCATAAAGGCATTGTATGCCGAAACACGAGTCGTTTGTAAAAATAAAGTGTAAATCTCCAAGCTTATTTTCGTTTTTTTGTATTTCTCTCATTAATAATAATAACAAAAATGTTTAAAAGTAAAATTAAACAAATTAGAAGTATAAAAATTGCCTTGTTTGCCTTTTGTTTAAAGTATTTAATTAAAAAAATGGAGGAAATTAAACTTAGTGTAGTTCATCTTGTAGATTTTTTAATTCTCTTCAAAAATCTCCATTATACCAAAGACGATTTTACGATTACATTTTGCACAAAAAGCAATACACTAAATTTTTGGACTTATTTGAAGGTTTTTATTGTTTAATAATAAAATATGCATTGATACAAAATGTTGAATATTGTGGCAAATGCAATTGTTCATTTGCAGATATCAATTTTGTCCAGCATATATTTAAATCACCTGGGGTAGAGACCATCGATGAAGAGGCCGGAGCCAGACCAGAAAAAAAAAATGTTCAGCATTTAATTAAATTACCTGGACTACAAGGAATTAGGCGGTCGCGGTCCAATAGCATCGAGGTCGGTTCTGGGCTGAGCTGATCGCAGTCTCTCGAGATTCTTAGGAAAAGATCAGAGAAGAACGCGATGCGAGTGATCATAGCCTGAGAGTGCCAAGTGCGAACGCATACATTATAAAACATAGGAAGAAACAAAATCGCGCGAGTTGCGAACTGGCCGATATCAACAAAACCATTAGTGAAGAAGATAACGAATCACTGAAGCCAAGCAATAAATACGAGCCACCAAGGGTTTTGAAAGAAGTTCTGATATAATCGTTAAGCTGTAAACTTGTATCTTGTACTATTAACTCTTGTATTAAATCGTTTTTAAAAAGTAATCTGTGTGAGCTCATCATTTAACTGGCGCTGCGAACAGGATAGCCTCGACAGAAAATAGAAGATTCTCTGGTTCGTTTCAACGATTTGCAAGCTATACCACACTTTGGAAGATGAAGAAATGAAAATCAGTTTCCTTTTGTGAGTACAATTTTTTCCTTTTTCTTTTTCCAATTGATGTATGAGCATTTTTTTGGTTTATAACACTTGTGTATAAAATAATTGCTATTTTATTATTGTTCATGAATCAAAACACAGACGAGATCCCTAAATCTAGTTATTCTACTTCTGTTAGAGAAATTCGAGTTTTTCAGATTCAGTAGTTAAAGATATCTGTAGTAACATTCCTAATTTTGATGGCACTTCAAAGGTCTTCATTCATTCGGTAGAAGATGTAATGAGAACATTACATGGACATATAACAGATTCACAAATATTGTCCTTAGTTTCCACATTCGAGGAAAAATCTCAGGTCCTGCACAGCAATACGCCAATAGAAGTAGTGATTTTTCTTGGCAAACAATTCGTCAATCTTTACTTGAAAGATACGGTGATAAGAGAAAACATAATGTATTACGAGGTCTACTTTCCACGATAAAACAAGAATATAATGAATGCTTTTCTGGGTTTCATGCAAAAGTTTCAAATATATTAGACGATTTACTGTCATGGGTTTCTTTACAAATTTACAAATTTATCGACAGGAATACGCTGCACAAGCCTTACAAGCATTTATTTATGGTGTACGTAACCCTCACAGACAACATATGTTTTATCACACTCCAGATAATTTGCGTGATGCCCTAACTTTTTGTGAACAAATCGAAAATGACTATCGATTAATGCGTTCCCGACATCCCAACGAAAATGTTAATCACAGAGATAAAGCTCATAAACAAAATCAACAACATAATTCACAACAAAACTCCCATCGAAACTTTAGTTCTAATCCCCAACATCAACAAAGACATTTTGATAACAGACAAAGTAACCAAAGAAACAGACAACAAAATAAACAGATATCAAAGTAATTATAATCGCCAAAATTCCCAAAATCCCCAACTTTTTAATAATAGCAGTCAAAACCCTAGACCAGAATCTATGGATACTACTTCAGGTTCACATGCAACAATGAATAACTCTTCTTCTAATCGACAAAGAATTCCTCAGAATACACCGATGAGCATAAGTACATATTACCGTACCCCAAATAATAATATTAATCATCATGAGAATGAAAATTTTCACCTGGAAGCCCCAAACGAGACAGACACGTAGATATTTCGAACATTTACTCCCTACCAAAACTACCATATTTTAAACTCCCGTATTCTGATCTTACCGTCTTGATAGACTCTGGTGGATCAACTACCCTAATAAATCCTAAATCTACACATAAATTACAAGATATTCACAACGTTCAATGAAAAATTCACTCTTACGAGCTTAAAAAGGAAGAATACCTTTCATGAAAAATCCAGTTACCCTTTATTACAAGAACTTGGCATTGAAGAAAAAATTCTTATACATGTAGCAGACTGGCATGACCATTTTGATATATTACTAGGACATGAAGAACTCATGAATCTCAAAGCAAATATAGACTATAAAACACAAACGTTAACTCTTCTCGACATTTCTATACCTTTTTCAGTGAAAACACGAAATACGAATCAAATTGTGGTTGATATAAAACAAGGAGATTTAGTATTACCTGAAATCTTAATGGCAAATAATGAAATCTTACCCCCGGCTATTTACTCTGTTCAAGATAATTTAATTCTTCTTCTACTCCAAAAAATACCTCCAGGCAGACTCAATTGATGATTTTGATTTTGAAACTGAAAATGTTCCCCCGAAAATTTAAATCGAACACAACATCTAAATTCAGAGGCAAAACAAAAAATTGTAAAGTTATGTAAAGAATTCAAAAATATATGTTTCTTCGAAAATTCTGATTTAACTTCAACAACCCAAATCCAACATAAGATACGAACGATCAATGACGATCCAGTCTACTCTAAACATTTCCGTCACTCTCAGGCCATGCAAAAAGAAATCTCTTCACAAATAAATAAACTTTTAGAATCCAAAATAATCCGTCCTTCAATCTCCCCATATTCTTCACCAATATGGATAGTTCCAAAAAAAATTGATGCTTCAGGCAAGAGAAAATATATTATGGTCATTAATCAATGAATTGGTGCGTTCCCGCAGTTTGTTTAGTGTATTGTGTTCAATTTGATTGAATTACTTCATTGATTTTTAAACTTCTGCACCTTTTCTAAAACATTCCGTCGCGCTAATGCTAATTGTAAACGTTTTTTGCGTGTAAAATATAGACAGTATGTCATTCGTGTGTCGGATCCCTAGCTATTTGGACGCTTGGGAGTTTCGTGTTTGTGCTCCAAACTATTCGGACGCTTTTTTTGATTCCGTCTGTAGAGACGCCGCTTTTTGTTGTTTGCGTTACGATTTCGCTCCATTCGTCACGACCGCTAAACCGCTTTCATTTTGTTTCTTTTGTGTTTACAAAAGCGCATCATTTGTTGTTAAACCCACATTTTTGTATGCTCAATCAATGAACATTACGTCGCTATTTTTTGTGTAACGTGTTGTCCAGAAGAAGCTCTAAAAAACTGTTCACGGGGCTAGCCTCTGAAGAAAGAAGAACCAAGAAAACACCCTTTGCAGAGCTTCGACGTAAAAGGTCAGTGACTAACTTTTATTTGGTGAATTAATTTACGTGTTTATTGATTGTTCCGCTAAAGGTCCTTCGTCAATTATATACCTGCATTGAACCAGCATTGAACTAAAACCGCAACATCTAATTCATACATTTTTTTGAATATTCCCTATGGAATGTGCATCGAAGACATTCCATAATTTAAATGCTAAACCAATTGATGATAAATACCCGTTACCCCGAACCGACGAAATATTAGACAATCTAAGCAGATGCATTTATTTCACGACCCTTACATAGCACAAGGTTTCCATCAGATCCCCATACATCCAGATTCCATAGAAAAAACTGCTTTCACTGTTTCCTCAGGTCATTACGAATACACCTGTATGCCCTTCGGATTAAAAAATGCTCCGGCTACTTTTCAAAGAATGATGTATGAAATTCTTCGTGAATATTTATATAAATCCTGTTTTGTTTACATGGATGATGTTATAATCTTTTCTAAATCCCTTCAAGAACATTTAGTACATATAAAACAAACAAAAAATGCAGACGATGCGGTACTGGTTGCGGAGAACGAGGACGATCTGCAGAAGCTACTGTACCAATTTAACAAAACAGCAAAAAGGTTCAATATGATAATAGCAGCGGCAAAGACAAAAGCAATGGTTACTTCCAAGACACCGATCAGATGCAAGCTTGTGGTGGATAACAAAATAATACACCAGGAAATGAAATTTAAATATCTGGGAATCGAAATATCTGGACACGGGGAAGTGGAGACGGAAGTAAGAAACCAAGCTACAAGAGCCACAAGAGCAGCAGCATACCTAAATGACACAATCTGGCGAAATAAATACATTCGAACTGAAGCCAAAGCCCGCATATACAAGGCCGCAATCAGGCCTATACTATCCTATGCAGCAGAGACACGACCTGAGACCTCTAAAACAAAACGGATAATGGAGACCACAGAAATGAAAATAGTTCGAAGAATAGCGGGAAAATCACTAATGGATAGAGAAAGAAGTGAAAACATAAGACAAGCATGCGGGATAGATAACATCAATGACTGGGTATTGGACAGAAAGATAAAATGGAATGAGCACATTGACCGCATGACGGAAGAACGAATTGTGAAAATATCAAGGGACAAATCACCAGCAGGACGAAGAAGCCTTGGAAGACCTAGGAAAAGGTGGAGTGACAACCTCCCAGGTGACTGAGCAGAGGCAAGGATGTGAAGAGAAACAGGCAAAGATGCCTATACACAGCATGAAGAAGAAGAAGAAGATGAATGAAAAACAAATTTTAAAAAATTACAACAATATAATCTTAAAGTCCAATTAGACAAGAGCGAATTCTTAACCAAAGAGGTAGCTTTTCAATGACCTATAATTACCCCAAATGCTATCCAACCGAATCCTTCAAAAAATCGAAGCTATAAAGAAGTTCCAAATTCCAAAAACAGTAAAAGAAATAAAATCTTTCCTCGGTCTTACTGGATACCACAGGGGATTTATACCAAATTATGCAAAACTAGCGCAACCTCTTACGAAATGTTTACGTAAAAACGAAGCCATAAATATTGATAACCCTTCATATGTAGATGCTTTTGAACAATTGAAACTTTCTTTACAAAATTATCCCATATTGGCATATCCAGACTTTGAAAAACCCTTCGTTCTAACCACTGATGCTTCAAATTTCGCCATGAGTTCCGTTTTATCTCAAAATAGTAGACCCATTTCCTACTATTCAAGAACTCTTAATTCTGCAGAAAGAAATTATTCTACTACCGAAAAAGAACTTTTAGCCATTATACAATCCTGCAAGGCACACCGCCATTTTCTTTTTGGAATTAAATTTACTATTGAAACCGATCACGCCCCTTTAACGTGGCTATCAAAATTAAAAGAACCCAACTCTTGTTCAGCAAGATGGAAAAATGCTTTAGCCGAATACAATTTCGATATAAAATATAAAAAAGGCAAAGAAAACTTTATAGCGGATGCACTTTCTCGCATAGAAATAAATAATGATGATGATACATCAAGCTTACAACCAAATATTGACTCAGACCCTATCGAAATATTATCAGAAGACTTTAAAACGGCTCTTGATGACATTATAAACGATAACGATAACTTAACTAATCATTCTGCTCTCGAAGAACCGATAAATAATATTCCTTATTGTGAACAACCATTAAACTTCGCCATTCATCAAATAATAATTAAGACAGACGACGATAACGACTTGCAGATAACAAAACCCTTCAAAGGAAAAACACGCTATCACATTACATTAAAATCACAAAACGATAATAATTATCTATTTGACGCACTAAAAGAAATTACCAAACCACAGACTGTCTACAATATCTACTGTGAAGATAAAGACATAAAGAGTCGACTAACAAACGTTATTAAGAAATTTGACCCTCATTACACTCCCAAATTTAGATTTAACAGCTCTTTTCTAAAAGAAGAAAGTGATAACTAAATGCAATTAAAATTAATAACCGAGTACCACGAATCCAATCATAATGGTATTAATGAGACTTACGAGCATTTTAAAAAACTAATTTACTGGCGCAATATACGCGAATCAATCACCAAAGTGATTAATAATTGTGAAATTTGTCTCACATGCAAATATGAAAGACAACCTTATAAAATACCCTTTTCAGGATCACTCATTGGTCTCAAACCTTTTCATACATTACACATAGATTTCTTTTCCATAAGCAAAAATATTTATTTAACTATTATAGATTCCTTTTCAAAATATTCCCAATGCTATAAACTAGAAACTAAGCAAATGATAAACGTAATTAGAAAACTAAAATTCTACTTTTCACACCACGGACTTCCTCATAAAATTGTAGCTGATAACGAATTCAATACCATAATCCTTAAAGAATTCATAAAACTTAATAATGTTCAACTTCATTTCACCTTATAATCCTAACTCAAATTCTCCCATTGAAAGATTTCATTCCACCTTATCAGAAAAACTACGTGCACTCCAACTGCAAAACCCCAACACTAGTTTTGATGACATTTTAACAATATGTATACTTAATTACAACCAATCCGTACATTCTAGTACAAAATGTACACCCTTTACCTTATTATATGGACCCTATGAAAATCCCTATAAGAGAAATGACGAACTACCTATACACGAAAATTTTAATAAAGAACATAAGCAGATAATGAACACTTTAATAGATAAAACTTATGATAAACTACTAGACAAAGGACAGAAAAACTTAGCAAAAATAAATGAAACAAAAACTGATAACCCTATAATAGCACCCGGTACTTTACAATTTTCTAGAAAAGAAAAACGACCTAAGAACGCCCAACCTTTTATACCTACACGAATACAATACAAGGCAAAGAACGACATCAATCACGAAATTCTAAAATACATAAAAGAAAGTTAAAAAAGGTTTTTCAACCTGAGAATCCTCACGATCCAGGACTTTCAAATAACACAGGTCGACACTAATGGATACATTACCGAAACTTTAGGTAACGTAAGAAGAACTTCCCACTTTCAACGATTCCATATACATATAGATACTAATCAAATTATAAATGCTTTACTTGTACTTTTACCTTAATAAAAATGAATTCACTCCTACACTTCTTCTCGCCAAAGAAGTTATTTTACGAAAAATTTACAAACTCCGCACACATCTTGATAAATTAGGTCATTCTAGATATAAGCGAGGATATTTTACTCGCAATATGGATGCTAATGATCAAAAATACATTCAACAAACAATAAATTTTTTAAAGAAAAACCAAGAATCCCTTTCCTTAACAGAAAATCATTTAATAGACGTCTCACGAAAAATTAATTATGATATGATAACACTTCTAAATGAAACAAAGAAATTAGATTCTATTATTATGAAAAAACCCAAAATCGAGTTGAAATGCTTTCATTTCTCTTTTCACTCGATTTGCAAGTAACAGATCTTACAGAAACTACTTCAACTATTTTAGAAACCAATTCGCTTTCCCAAGATAAAATAATAAATCAAAACATGTTTACTCTCAGAGATATACAAAATATTTATACAGAATTAACAAAGACTTATACATCTACACAATTATATTCAAATCCACATCACCCTTTCGAAATACTATTAATTTCCCAAATACACGTGGTTATAGCGGAAAATTTGCTCATATTTTTGTTGAAAATCCCTATATTAAAAAACCCTCAACCTTTACAAGAAATTTACATTGCTCCAAATCCTAATGGTACAGTCCTAGTTAAACCTACTGATTTTTATGCTGATATATAAATGCACAATTGCAAGAAATTAAGCCTTTCCTACATATGTGAAAGTTCCACTAACCAGAAATGTAATCTAACCATCGCCTCTACTTGTACATTTGCACATTTAAATGATACAATTATATCACCTATGCACAATGGACGAATCCTCATTGGAACAGTACATCCAATAATGGTACACGAACATTGTAATATTAGCACAAGAAATTATGAAATAAAACACAACAGTGTAATCTACAGTTCCTGTTTACTCGAAATTCTACATGAGTTATACCCACCGAAAATAATAACCTATTGGAATTACAAACAACCCACCATGATAGAACCAACGGTACAGCACGACGCTATCATTCAAAATATAGACGAAATAGATGTTATTTCAAATGTAAAGCTTGAACATGTACCAACCTTCCATCTGTACACCAATAGATCCATAACGATAATAGTCCTTATATTTATTACAATCCGTTCTACAATACTTTTTAGGAAAAGAAAAAGGATTTATAATCTCCTCCATGATGCACCAAGACTCTTCGAGGACGAAGACAAAACCAAGAGGGGATGAGTTACGAACTGGCCGATATCAATAAAGCCATTAGTGAAGAAGATAACGAATCACCGAAGCCAAGCTATAAATACGAGCCACCATGGGCTTTGAAAGAAATTCTGATATAATCGTTAAGCTGTAAACTTGTATCTTGTACTATTAACTCTTGTATTAAATCTATTTTAAAAAGTAATCTGTGTGAGCTCATCATTTAACTCGCGCGGTCGAGATTAGCATGGTCCGCGAAGCGATAGGACCGCGACCGCCTAATGCGTTCCCTGCTTAAATGATCGATATGAAAGGGTCAGTCCTTTGATTGCCGCACAGAAACCGCTCTTTTGGGGAGCTCTAAGCAGCGCATGTTGGAGCTGTGTGTTGGAGTGGCAACATTAAGAGAAGTATGGTGTTTAAATACTGCTCTTCATACTTACCTGCACACTTCCCGGTCCACTTCGGCATAACATAGACGAGATTTCCACCCTACTTCAGCAATAATTCCAGCAGCCTGCCGATAGCCCGAGTAGCAGTGGTTGGGGCATAATGTAAACGAGCTATAAGAATTGGATTGAAAAAGTCCCAAATCATCCTGTTATTGAAAAACCAATCGGAACTTTCAATCCATTGAACGTAGGTTTACCAATACCTGTTAAAGAAATTAAGATACCAACTCTTCGAGATTTTTCATTCCATTGAACGCAAGATAATATGTTGTTTCTAGTCGAGAACCTTCATCAGTTGCGCTCCACTCAACTGATTGAATTCTCGAATAATTATTTATGTATATAGTACATATATAACTGAATTTATTTATTTTATCGCGAAATCTATTCCGACATCCAGGAGTTTCAGGAAAATGGATTGAAAAATCTCGAAAAGTTGGTATAGTAATTTCTTTGACAGGTTTTAGTAAACCTATGAATTTTTTCGTGTGATTTCTATCCTAGGAATCCCAGGGAAACGGCTTTACACACAGTACGACTCTCGATTTGGAGTATCTGTGAGCTATATTTTCCTGAAACTCCTGGATGTCGGAATACATTTCACGATAAAATAACTAATTTCAGTTATATGTACTATACAGGGTATTCCATCTCAAACGAGCCACCTTGAATATCTTTGTTGTTTTCTATACTAGTGCAATAAGAAAAAACAGGTCGACTTTTATATCGAGGGGGAATTTTTTTGAGGTGAATTAGCGCTTGCGCGCATTCATCATAAACAGACCAATTCAATGACCTTGAGATTTGAGATAGAGAAAATAGGTGTTGTCGTATATCATTTGAAAGCCATTTTTACGGACTTTGCCGTCGTAATAAAATTTATTGCAATTTCTGTACACGTAATAATAAATATAATAATAAGACTGACCGAATACTAACGAGGAGTCAGGAACAACAGAATAGAAAGGCTTGTCAATACTATCATGGACAATAACCGAATACACTCCCAGTGGGATGGAGAAAACATCACATCTCAGCAGTGTCTGTACGGTCTACGACAAAAGCTCTCCGTTTACACAAGCCGATTGAGAAGGTACAAAACCAGTAACCAACGGAAACTAGACAACACACTTTTCCGACAATCAGAAAAAGGGTTTTATAGAAAACTTAACAACACCAATACTAATGAAGCCCCTAGTTACCCCAGTAAAACAGACATCGAGGAATTCTGGAAAACACAGCTTTCCACAACAATCTCCTATAACTCCAGAGCCAGCTGGATTAATGAGGAGGAGGCTGCATTTCAGAACTGTGATGCCATGCATTTACAACGGAAGACACATCCAACATAATGAAGCACCTCCATAACTGGAAAGCACCAGGACCAGATGGTGTAGAGAATTACTGGATAAAGAAACTGTACGCAAACCACGAAACACTAACAGCCCTTATAAATGACGTAATTACCCACCCACACAAGATGCCTAGTTTCCTTACGCATGGTGCTCTTACCAAAGGACAACCTATGTGCACAGGACCCAGCAAAGTACCGACCAATCACTTGCCTTCCAACCTTATACAAACTCATAACATCGTGCATTTCATCGCATTTTCAAACATTGTGAGCTGAACGACATAATTACTCAACAACAAAAGGGATGCCCAAAAAATTCGACGGGCTGCAAAGAACAACTGATAATTGATTCCGTTGTCTGCAATCAAGCCCACGCCAAACGTCGAAATCTCTACATGGCATATGTGGACTAGGTATTGAAACTCTATAAAGTGAATAATTATATTATTAAGTTTTTAGAATATGCCATGCCCACCTGGCAAACCAAAATCTCACTGAATGAAGCCAACTGTTCGATACAAACTGACCCCATTCCAATCAAAAGGGGTATATTCCAGGGAGACTCTCTTAGCCCGTTGTGGTTCTGCCTTGCCATGAACCCTCTCTCAAACAAACTGAACTCGACTAATGTTGGATTCAGCCTCAAACACAACAACGTACAAGCATTAAAGATAAACCATTTGTTATACATGGACGACTTAAAGTTGATGGCAGCTACGAAACAACAGCTGCATGATATGCTTAAAATAGTAGAAGGGTTCTCTACTGACATCCATATAAAATTTGGCTTAGACAAATGCCGAATTATTAATATAGTTAAAGGCAAAATACAGCAGGGGCACTTCGAAATGGGAGATGACATCTCAATTGAATCTATGGGGGACGGTCATACTTATAAATACCTTGGAATAAAGCAGGCTCAACGTATTGATCACATGACTATGAAAAATGACCTAACAGCAGAGTTTTATAGAAGGGTAAGACGACTGTTGAAAACTAAATTAAACAGTAAAAATCTGTTTCAGGCTATTAACACCTATGCGTGTTCAGTGCTCAGTTACTCTTTCGGTATAGTTAATTGGTGCAAGATTGACATTGAACAATTACAACAAGTTCGAGTTTTACTAACAAAAGCTCAAAATCACCACCCAAAGAGCTCTGTCGAACGTACAACTTTGCCACGGTATGAAGGAGGAAGAGGATTGACAGATCTAAGCAAACTATTAGATCAACAAATTTCCATTTTACGTAGTCATTTCCAGAAACTCGCAGAATTTTCTGATCTACACAGAGTCATGTGCCTGGCTGATGACTCAACACCACTGCGACTGACACAACATCATGTCCAATTACACCACCAGAACACAGATCAGAAACTGCTGAAATGGAAAGAGAAGCCCCTTCATGGAAGACATATAAATGACGTCAACCAAGATTATGTCGACAGTGCAGCGACGAACTACTGGTTGATCTCTGGTCTTATGTTTCCTCAAACGGAAGGCTTTATATTGGCAATCCAAGATCAAGTAATTCCAACTAAGAACTACCTAAAGTACATCGTTAAAGATCCTTCTATTAACAACGACAGATGCAGGTACGGTTGCCAAACATCTGAATCTATCCAGCATATCACAGGAGGTTGTCAAGCGTTCGCTGCAACTGAATACAAAGAATGACACGATGCTGTGGCAAAAATACTTCACCAGGAACTAGCACTGAAACTTGAATTATCACAGTCGGTAAGATTACCATACTATAAATACAAACCAGAATCTGTTTTAGAAAATAACAATTACAAGCTGTACTGGGACCGCACGATACTGACCGATCGGACAGTTGCTCACAATAGACCAGATATAGTTTTCGTAGATAAAGTCTCTCGGAAAACAACTTTAATTGACATAGCAATTCCTAACAACAATAATATAAATATCAAGCAAGCTGAGAAAATAACCAAATATAGAGATTTGGAATTTCAAATAAAGACTCAGTGGGACATGAACAATACAAGAACTGTACCAATTGTTATGTCAACGACAGGACTAGTCCCAAAACATCTATTAAACAATTTAAAGTACCTCGGTCTGGACGAACATCTTTACAAACAAATGCAAAAAGCCGTCCTGTTAAGAACGGCCTGGACGGTCAGGAAATTCATGGGAAACTGCCGCCACGACTCCAACCACGGGCCTGAAAACCTGGCAAGGGCTCCCACAGAGCTAAACCCTTTTGATATCTAGGATATCTGGGGTTTGGTGAATTTTCCCCTAAAGGCACTCATAGCGTGCCTTAGAGGGAGTGTGATACCATACATTGTATGGTCAAGTCGGGAGTATGACAGTATGCGGGACGTCTGTGGCGGGTGCTGAGGAGGTGGGCCCCTGTCGTCCAAAGAGCTACGCCCAAGAACCCCAAGAACCACAACAACACTCACCTATACGGTCACAGAATCAACGTGACCATCACCAACGGAGTCAAACGAGAACTCCACCCGCAAAAAGTGTTGCGCAGGATCAACAGCCAGCGTTCACACAAGTGGTACTGAAAAGACAGCGCATGAAATGGACTAGCGCCATGAATGAATTTATAATGCGCACGTTTTACAGAATTACGAATCTTGGCCAGGATAAGACTGGATATCGCCAAATACTGCATCAAGAATTCTGTCGTGAGTACCCAGAGCTTCAAGTTACGGAACAGAAAGTCGCAGATCAATATCGTGTCATCTTGAGAAATGGCCTTATTTCGCCTGATCAACTGGATACAATAAAGAGCGAAGTTGAGCGCTTATTATTTGGTCGAAATACCACAGATCCAGAGCCTGAAACACCTCTGGCGCAAAGAGCGGACGAGACTCAAGAACTTCATCAAGAACAGCTAGCCAACGATGACCTGCTTGAGAAAATCCAAGCAGAAATGGAAAGAGCTCTTATAGAGTATAATGGAACAGATCCATTGAATAGACCAACTCTTCCCAAACTAAGATCTTCTAAGAAACTGGCTATCATCTTGCAGGCCATCAACAAATTTATCTTGCCAAACTATGTTTTAGGTGCTAATATGTTAGAGTTGCTACACACAATCATCTACTGTGCTGCAATTTCCATCTGCAGAACACTTGGGTGGCAATAAGACCAAAGCAAGACCCTCCTCAATTTAGACAAACACCGCGAATACCACCTTGGCAAAGAAGGCTAGAAGGGAAATTAATTCTCTTCGGAAAGACATTGGAAGACTGACCGAGTACCAACGAGGGGTCAGGAACAACAGAATAGAAAGTCTTGTCAAGACTATCATGGACAATAACCGAATACACTCCCAGTGGGATGGAGAAAACATCATATCTCAGCAGTGTCTGAACAGTCTACCACAAAAACTTTCTGTCTTCACAAGTCGATTGAGAAGGTACAAAACCAGTAACCAACGGAAATAGACAACGCACTATTCCGAAAATCAGAAAAAGGGTTCTATAGAAAACTCAACAACATCAATAATAATGAAACTCATAGTTATTCCAGTAAAACAGACATCGAAGAATTCTGGAAAACACAGCTTTCCACAACAATCTCCTATAACTCCAAAGCCAGCTGGATTAATGAGGAGGAGGCTGAATTCAGAACTGTGATGCCATGCAACACCTACCATTTACAACGGAAGACACATCCAACATAATGAAGCACCTTCATAACTGGAAAGCACCAGGACCAGATGGTGTGCAAAAGTACTGGATCAAGAAACTCTACGCAACCCACGAAACACTAACAGCCCTTATAAATGACGTAATTACCCACCCACACAAGATGCCTAGTTTCCTTACGCACGGCATGGCATATGTGGACTACAAAAAGGCCTTTGATTCAGTTCCACATGATTGGCTCATTCAGGTGCTGAAACTCTATAAAGTAAATAATTTTATTGTTAACTTTTTAGAACATGTCATGACTACCTGGCAAACCAAAATCTTTCTGAATGAAGCCGACTGTTCGATACAAACCGACTCTATCCCAATCAGAAGGTGTATATTCCAGGGAGACTCTCTTAGCCCGCTGTGGTTCTGCCTTGCCATGAACCCACTCTTACACAAACTGAACGCCACTAACTTTGGGTTCAGCCTCAAACACAACAACGTACAAGCACTAAAGATAAACCATTTGTTATACATGGACGAATTAAAGTTGATGGCAGCTACGAAACAACAGCTGCATGATATGCTTCAAGTAGTAGAAGGCTTCTCTAGTGACATCTATATGCAATTTGGCATAGACAAATGCCGAATTATCAGTATAGTAAGAGGCAAAATACAGCAAGGGCCCTACGAAATAAGAGATGGCACCTCAATTGAATTCATGGAGGAAGGCCATACTTACAAATACCTTGGAATAAAGGAGCCTCAACGAATTGATCACTCCACCATGAAAAATGACCTATCAACAGAGTTCTATAGAAGTGTAAGACGACTGTTGAAAACTAAGCTTAACAGTAAAAATCTGTTTCAGGCTATTAAAACCTACGCGTGCTCAGTACTCAGTTACTCATTCGGAATGGTTAAATGGTGCAAGACTGACATTGAACAACTACAACCGAAAGTTCGAGTTCTACTAACAAAAGCTCAAAATCGCCATCCAAAGAGCTCTGTCAAACGTACAACGTTGCCACGGTAAGAAGGAGCAAGAGGATTGGCAGATATAGGCAAGTGATCAATAAATTTCTAATTTGCGTAACCATTTCCAGAAACTCGCAGAATTTTCTGGTCTACACAGAGTCATATGTCAGGTTGATGACTCAACATCTCCTGCGACTGACAGAACAACAAGTTCAAGTATACCACCAGACAACTGATCAGAAACTGCTCAAATGGAAAGAGAAGCCGCTTCATGGAAGACATATAAATGACGTCAACCAAGATTATGTCGACAGTTCAGCGTCGAACTACTGGTTGATCTCTGGTCATATGTTTCCTGAAACGGAAGGCTTTATATTAGCAATCCAAGATCAAGTAATTCCAACTAAGAACTACCTAAACTACATCGTTAAAGACCCTTCTATCAACAACGACCGCTGCAGATATGGTTGCCAAACATCTGAATCTATCCAGCTTATCACAGGAGGTTGCCAAGCGTTCGCTATAACTGAATACAAACAACGACACGATGCTGTAGCAAAAATACTACACCAGGAACTAGCGCTTAAACTTGAGCTATCACAGTCGGTAAGAACACCCTACTATATATACAAACCAGAATCTATTTTAGAAAATAACAACAATAAGGTATACTGGGACCGGACGATATTGACCGATCGGACTGTTGCTCACAATACACCAGATATAGTTTTGGTAGATAAAGTCTCTATGAAAACAACCTTAATTGACATAGCAATCCTAACAATAATAATATAAATATTAAGCAGGCTGAAAAAATAGCCAAATATATGGATTTAGAATTTCAAATACAGAGACAATGGGACATGAACAACACTCGAACGGTACCAATAGTTATGTCAACAACAGGAGTAGTCCCAAAACATCTATTAAACAATTTGAAATACCTCGGTCTGGGCGAACATCTTTACCAACTGATGCAAAAAGCCGTCCTGTTAGGGACAGCCCGGACGGTCAGAAAATTCATGGGGAACTGCAGCCACGACGCCAACCTAACCTGGCAAGGGCTCCCACAGAGCTAAACCCTTTTGATATGTAGTAAATCTGGGGTTTAGTGAATTTTCTCCTAAAGGCACACATTTAGAGGGAGTGTGATGCCATATATTTTATGGTCAAGTCGGAAATTAAAAAAAAAAGCGTTTACATTACAATACAATGCCTCTAAAGCAAATGTTCAAAGTGTCTTCCATTGACTTCCATACAATAGTACAACCATGACTGAAAGCCGTCTCTGACATGGTTCAGCATAGTCGGTGTTATCTGACGACACTCCGCTATAATTGGTTGGCGTAGTTCGTCCAAATTCTCAGACTGAGTCATAAATATTTTTGATTTAACATGTCCCCACAAAAAGAAATCCAAAGGGTTCAGATCAGGTGATCGGGCAGGCCATTCTATAGGACCTCTTCTTCCAATCCAGCGACCAGGGTATTCCAATTCGAGGTATTGACGAACTGGTGCAGCGTAGTGAGGAGGAGGTCCATCTTATTGGAAATGCAATTGCTCTTCATGTAGTAAAGGATCATTTTCTAATTTTTGTATTATCAATGCATTAATTTCATTTTCCAATATACTGTGATAAATTTCACCATTTAAATTACTAGGAATAAGCAGGGGTCCAATTAGATGATTTCCCAAAATCCCTGCCCAAACGATTAGTTTTACCGGATGTTGACTATGAGCTTCTCGAAATAAATGAGGATTTGTATCACCCCAAAATCTACAGTTATGTCGGTTAACCTCCTCATGAAGTGAAATAGTTCACTCATCCGAAAAGCAAATATTGTACAAGAAATTCGGGTTTTCGATCATAAGCTATGTCATAATTTCGCAAAACTCTTGCCTTCGATCCAAATTTTCAACAAATCAGTAAAGTAATAACTTGACAGATAAATGTACAATGCTTCAAATGATCGAATAAAGCTCAGAACAGATAAACAAACTTGCTGTAAATATCAGCAAAAAATAATGTAAAATAATGATTGTTTACATTTAATGTTTTTCTTGAACTCTGTTATTACAGGGTGCGGCAGTGAAACAGGATGGTTTAAGAGCGTATTATAAAATAATTCCTTTTTCATACATCTCCATGCAGTAAAAACTTTTAATTTAAGGTTTTCTGTTACAGTAACAGAAATGGCAATAACGACGGTATAGACCGTAAAAAGGGCTTTCAAATGATATACGACAACACCTATTTTCCCTATCTCAAATCTCAAGGTCATTGAATTGGCCTGTTTATGTTGAATGCGCGCAAGTGCTAATTCACCTAAAAAAAAATTCCCCTCGAATCAAAAATCGCCCTGTTATATCTTATTGCAATAGTTTTGAAAATAGCCAAGATATTCAAGGTGGCTCGTTTGAGATCGAATACCCTGTATACATAAATAATTATTCGAGAATTCAGTCAGTTGAGGGGAGAGCAACTGATGAAGGTTCTCGACTAGAAACAACATATTATCTTGCGTTCAATGGAATGAAAAATCTCGAAAAGTTGGTATCTTAATTTCTTTAATAGGTATTGGTAAATCTACGAATTTTTTCGTGTGATTTCTATCCTAGGAATCACAGGGAAACTGCGTTACACACAGTACGAGTCCCGATTTGGATTCTCTGTGAGCTAGATTTTCTTGAAACTCCTGGATGTCGCGATAAAATAAATAAATTCAGTTATATGTACTAGATATATACATAAATAACTATTCGAGAATTCAGTCAGTTGAGGGGAGCACAACTGATGAACTCGACTAGAAACACTGGATTGAAAAATCTCGAAAGTTAGTATCGTTATTTTTGTTATTGGGTTTTTATTTTCAAATAAGAAAGGTTTTTATGATTAATATTGTATTTTGTACAAAAAGAACAATTGTAGAAACGTTTACCCATCATTGGAATATGAAATGCGGTAAATACTTGGGCTATATATAAATCTCTTATCTATGCTTGGGCTTGTATAGTGAGGCTCCATACATATTTACTCAATGGATACCATCCACCCATTTGGATGTCATGTGTCACACAATGTGTCATTATGTTTGTCATTTAAGTTCACTTCAATCGTTTCACAGAAGTTACCAAAAAAGGCAAAAATTGGAAGTCTCATGGAATTCAAGTTGAAAGTAAAATTATGTTATTAAAAGAACCTAAATCCAGTTCCAAAAAGTGGTTAAAACGTGGTGCTATTGGAGTTATCGTAGTAGAGGCCTGCTGTTTCGTCGGAAGTTTTTTCATTTGGCGTAGGATTAACACTGACAGAGGTCAGAATCAAGATGGGAAATAACTATGTAACTAATACATTTATTTACAGATTTTCGAAAGTATTTGAACGACAATTATCCACAAATATTAGAAATTTTTTATAAGACCGGAGAAATACTTGATTCTCAAAACAATATAAGGGAAATTGACCAAGCACAGTGGAGGCATTTTATAAATGGCAAATAGGTTAATCAAATCTGTTCTTTGGTTTTGTGGTCTGTCAGGTATAGGAGTAGCTCTCTTGGCAGCTACAACACCTTCTCAAGATCAGTTAGATAACTTTTCTAAGGTAATATATTTTAATCAAATGAGGTATGATATATGCTTCCAGTGATATGTTATCTGTTAAAATCAGTACTCATTTTGAGTGCTCTTTTATTATTATAATAATAGGTATCAACAAAGTTGGTTGTAATTTCTGAAATGAATTTTGGAAATTCTTGTTTTTAGAATTTGCTCAGATATTTTTATTTTATCTTGCAAACAGGTAAATATACAAATATTTGTTCCATAAGTTAATTTCAGAATTACAATACAGTTAGAGCCAACACATATGGGACTAGTTTTTGCTGGATTATAAAGATCTCAAATTACTGGCTTTTGAATGAAAAAAAGCATTTTGAATGTGTATTTATATGATTTATAGCCATCTACTGGTTAAAAATGTTTCTAAATGGTTTGAACCAAACACATTCTAGTAGTGTTGGTTAATACCAGTGTCCTCACAAAAATGTCAAAAATGAGTGATTGCCACATCATTATTTGTAAGATCTTCAACTGCTAATAACCCAAAACAAGAATTTGTTTTTGATTGCCTGTCTTTTTCTTAAATGACATTTTAGGTTATCTAATACTATAATATGAGCAATATTTGTATATATATATATATATATATATATATATATTTATGTATTTGGTGTTTTCCGGGAATTCATCCAAATAGTTGATAACTGATTGAAAACTGCCGGGATTGATGGTAAAATGACGACGTTTTGGCAAAGTCACATCTGCCCTCTTCAGGTCGGTTTGCATAATTTTAGTAGCCTTCTGTTTTCGCTTCTAGTTACTAGAATACTGTATTGATTAGCTTATAATTTGTTTATTTCTTACTTTATGGACACAGTGTTGGAGAATACATAATAATAAATAGAAATGTAAAGTACCTACCTACATTTAATAGGATTACATATGTTATGTAATTTTATTCAACTTACTCTTTTACATCAATAGGATTTGCCTGAGAAATGTAATTAACAATATTTGTTTATTTTTTAGCTAATAAAGGGATTTTTATATATTTTTCTAGCACTACCCAGCTTCTACATGTTTTTGTCAGCCCATAACACACATGACTCTGTTTTGTTTTATGGTATGAATATTTGGCACTGTTTCCACTTGTTCATCACTATTACATATTGTCAAAACTAGTTTGACAATTTCATTATTCATCTTCACTGTATTTCAGAACTTTCTTGCAAATTTATTCATTCACATCTCAGAGCTGTTTGGCTTCCTTTTCACTAACAGGATCAACAACTTCCTACATCATTTCACCTTCTCTATTGGTATTTTTATACTGAGCTAACAATGGAAAATCTGACCACTTGTTGCCCCATGCACAATCCATCCCTCTGCTGACACACTTTCCAGCCTTGAACAAGGTTGCAAACAATGTCTTTAACATTTAATTCTTTCCATGACTAACTAATGCTTTGTTTCACTTTGCTGATTACTTTTTTCGTAATGAACCTTAATAGATACATTCTATAATGTTCTAATCCATGGGGGAAAGAAATATAACTTTTATTAAGCCTTTTTTAGATTTCAAGTTTTCAGGAACAACTTTTGTTTTTAAGAAACTTTTTTGACTGACTCTATGAAACCAATCACTGAACAGTTCCTGTGCCATCCAAGCCTTGTTTTTATATTTAACTGGTAGGTTTGTTACAATTTTTGAATGACTTTTTATTTTCCAATAACAAGCAACTTAAGTTTGTGTGTCCACTAGAGTTAGAGCCTGGCATAAATGTTAGTGAATGTGTTGTTGTTAGGCAAATGTCACCAGAACATGTTTCATTTTTGCTATAAATCTGGTTGGGAGTCACCTAGTAGGTACTCACACGGAAATCATTTTTTTCATAATCTCCTTAAAAATCCCCTGAAATAGGAGTGTGTTTACTACATTCCTCAATCCTCTTATGGTACAAATGTTTGAGTTGTTTGATCTCATCAAACAATATAAGTCAAAGGTAAATACATAAGATTTTCTGCTTTGTCTAGTTTTTATAATATTCTGGCTGTTTCAACTAAAGTTCATATTTTGTGTTTTAAGTCTTTCACTTATTCTCAGTTACAATATTGTATGTTATGTACCCCTTACCAGTGTCAGATCTAGGATTTTCTTGAGGAGGAGGCACAAGATGAAAATTGTGATCATAAATCATGTTACCTAGAGTTTACTTAGAGCTACACTTATTAAGTTGGTTCCCTACTGTTTAAGATTATAGAATCTAAGCCTGGGTTTATGTTACTGATATTATTTTCAATTTTTACTAAGCCTCTCGGAGGGGTGCATGGACATAGAATATTGTAGTGGGTGAACATGCAGGACTAAAATAAGATCCCAGGCAATATACATACATATTTTTTTAATTACATTTTCTAAACTAAAGTAATCTAATTCAATTTAATTCAAATTTTAAATTTCATCTAATATTATAAACCATATGTGTTTACTTAGACAGAATGTCAGCAAATGCTTTTCCAACAATTTTTAAAAATAAAAGTAAATTTCTTTTTTTTTTTATGTTGTCAGCATTTGATACTTTAGGTGCTTTTTATTTTTACGGACTTAAATTTAATACGATTTAACTAAGAATACCAAAATGCTCAAATTATGTAGATATCCTAAGATTTACTTTAAATGTTAGATCTGGCAGCTCTGTGACAAATACTAAACATCTGCTCTCCCCTTCCTATAGTAAACTGGAAATCAGTGCAATTAATGGCAAAACCAATCAGCACTTAGTCTATACATTGGAACACTCTTCTTATACGCACTCGGTGCCAGACTAGCGGTCGAACTACAGAGACTTTACTGTAACTAATTGTGAATCTGGAGGTGGTTTCACTCACCAGTTTTAAATTATTCATCTGCTTATATGTCGAAGTCATTTTCAAACTACTATTTCTGTAAATTATCAGCAGAGCAAACATGATTATTATATGATCCTCTTAAAGATTTCTTGCTTTTGACTGTAACCATATATTTTTTTTCTGTCAGTTTAAATAATTTCAATATCTAATAAACTGCAGTTAAATACGTTTGACTTTCTAGGCCATTTTGAAATAATTCAATACAATGGTAGTTACAATGGTAGAGTCCATTGAAAACCTTCTAGTTTGTTTAGTTTCTTAGTGTTAATTGTGTTCTTATGGCGAGTTTAAAAAGAATAACATGGTTGCCTCTTGTTTGCCTATAGCATATCCCTCAGGCCATTTGCTGAAATAATGCATTGTAACCAGAATGTATTTGCTTCCCCTCTCAGATTCGGGAAATGGACCGGCGACATCAATGGCAATTCCGTCAAATGGGACGTCCATGTTTAATTGCTGCATCATGGGCTTGGTCCGGGTCTTCGGGCTCTTACTGTCTGCACAGGTGTCACATTTCAGGCACTAAGCGAATTTTATCCCAGTTGACCTCCGGTACTCCCGGTTGTGTATTTCGGTCAGGAGTGCGTGAACCTTTTACTTTGCGACCACCAGTTGGAATTTGGTTTCTCCGACATTAGTGCTTTCCCAAATATTCATTAACATTCTATTCTCCACTATTAGAGAGTCCCATTGGGCCCATAATGATTTCAAGACGACCAAGTATCTAGCTATCTCGTTCCATGTTCTTGAGTGGAAGGATTGGTTCAACCGGTTGGTCCTGGATACATTGTTCCGTTCTGCAGTCTTCATGCGTCTGCACGCGTATCTAACGCATGGAGATAGCCTCTCGCTGTTCCGTCTACAAACAATGTCCGCATTCTGCTCTACAGGGTCTTCTTGACAAGGCATCGACATTATTATTTCCTAAATGACTACCATAGTGATATTTGTGGAAATGGTCTACAGCCCTGATTATTGCAAGTTCTTTGTCTTTGCAAGTGACACAATAATCCCTTTCCACAGCTGTAGTACTCTATCACCTTCTCTTCACCGACTTGCATCTGGAATAGGACAACCCCAAACCTGTGTTGCTCGCGTCGGTATCTAAGATGAACCTGCCGGACTATGTAGGAAACGCGAGAAATGATGTTTCACAATCCTGATTCTAACGGAAGATTTCTTTTTCAGTGGTCTGTCGATGCCAATAAAACTATGGGAGCAAACCATGGCCCGATGGATGGCTCATTAACTCCATTTTGTAACATGGACTCGATATTTTCCTGTTGCCTCAATGGTAGTCGCCTAGGTGATATTCTGATAGGTTGAGCGTTCCCGGCTCTATTCTGTGCTGGATTTGTTTGTACGGCCGGTAGTACCTACTTATCTTAACTATTAAAATTTTCCAGTGATTTGCGATAAATTGCTTGGCTTTGTGCTCTGGTGTAGGGTCTGTCAAACGGTGAACACTTTACTGGACCCTGTCTGACCTATGTCCGGGACGTTCGCAATTGATGATGGTGTCTACTGGCTCAAAACAAATTATTTCTTGACCAATGGCAATTCGGATGCTGTTGTTGGACATATGCAGCACTCTAATTCGAATGTCTCGTCCGGTTTTAACTATAGCCCGTTTAACTAATTAGTCATGAACTGGTTGTACGGACTCCACCATCTCAACGCAGCTCCCAGGATTTCTTTCTAACTGCCCAAGAATAATTTGTTCGGACAGGAAATACTGGTTGAGAATTTCCCTACATTTTTTACGGTAATCGCTGAGCTGTTGTGGCCGTGTCAATAAAAATTCCACGTAGATCCATTCCCAGTATAAAATCTTACTCAATCCCCGCTACTAGAGTCCTATACCGGATTCTGTTGTGCCCTATCTGTAGCACGACATCTGACTCAACCTGTATTGACATGGACTCGCCGATGACTGTTCTGAGGTGGATGCTGTTGTTAATTGCCCGGATTTCCTATGACCTCAAAACCCTGGACCTGGCAGTGGAAACAGCGGCATCGGTATCAAAGGTGATGGTAATTACTCTGCCACTGATGGTGCCTCTGATGACTGGGCTGCTGCTATCTCTGCTCCATCCCCGATTGGATACTGTCCTGGGGGCTGGTGGACGGTTACTCAGGATTCGCCCCCTTGTGCTGACTGACTGTTCCTAGAGCTTGTATCCTTATGTAGGCAATTCTAGCTGGTAATCTGTCAGGTAACCTCATGCAGCAGTCACGTTGAAAATGTTCTGTCCGTCCACAAAGGTAACATGCTCCTCTAGCGTCAGTTCTTTGAGACCGTTGCAGTAACTTGTGTATTTCGGCGTGAAGGGATAGTTTCTGGTCCTTCATGGTTGAAGGAAACTGCTCATACCCTTGGCTTGGATGTGTTTCTGACGGCGTCTATTTCCAAAGCACGAAGTAAAGCTTCATTGCTCTTCTTAATGCAACTCAGTTGCAATTTCTTTGGACTTCAACATCTCTGATACCATTTATAAAATTGGGTAGGACAAGCGTACTAAACGTCTAATCTCTAGTTGTCTTCTGAAGGATATTTGTGGCAAATTTTTTGATGTTTAAGCACTTTTTGGGAGATAACACCACAAGTCACGAAATTACTGTGTATTTGCAAACGTTTCGGGGTCTAGGTCAGACTCCGTTGTCAATGGCAAAGAAACTATGAAAGAAGGTTCAATTTCCCAAAAAGTGCTTAAATGCCTAATTCTCGTAGACTCTCTCCAGATTTTTTCTTTTTCCACTTAGTTGTACCTTGTATACTTGGCTCAAGGATTAATTGTAGTATCTCTTATCTAGGACTGCGATGATTCTGTCGAAGTTGCCTTGTTCATCCAGTGGAATGCTTTGAAAAAGTTCTAATGCCGGACCTCTTAAAGAACTAACGAAAGAGGCAGATTTTTCTTTGTTATTAGCTGTAGTCACGTCTTCAAATTGCCGTTTATACATATCGATGAACTACCATCAAATATCGGTGGTTTGCTAAAGGATCTTTTGGTACTTACAGTGGTCTGATATTCTCCTCTCTATAAGTCTGCATTCTTTTTATTTCCATTTATACTCTTTGAATATAACTTAACACTGTGTTTTGAATTGAATTGATTTGAACTTGCTTTAGATGGAATCGATGTCAACTAGTTTGGTTTCAAGGGTATCCACAGCATTTTTTAGTACGTTTATATCATCGTTTATCTCTTTTATGTCTGACTCCATAATCACTATTTTCTGGTTCGCTGCTTCGTTATCTTGCATTACTAATTGTTCCTTTTGTATCTTTGAATCATCTTGCCTTTTTAATTCTAATATTCCAACTTCACCTTGTCTCTTTTCTTCTAATATTTTAAATTCATTTGGTCTCTTTAATTCAATTTGTTCTTGTTTTTCCTCTAATATTTTAAATTCATCTTGACTCTTTTATTCAATTTTAGCAAATAACCTCTCAATTAAATTTTGTTGCTTTTCATCCACATTAGTTACAAGGTTGCCTAATTCAATTTTACGTTTTTCATCAAAAGTTTTCACTAACCTTTGTTGGATTTCATCTTGATTTTGTTTCTTCTTTTCGTCTCGCTAATTTTTTCGTCCAATTTATCGGTAACTTGTTTGAATATTTTTTGCTGGTCTCTTCCATTTCTGCCATAAATCAATTTAAGATGTTAATTGCACTGAATCCCACTACTTCTGTCACCAAATGTGATAGATTCTGTGGGTTCAATATCACAAATATTCACACACACTTTAAACATCTTAATTTTATCAAAATAAAATCTCTTATTTACCAAACAGTGACTAATACTGTCAGCCGGTGTCCTACACGCTGCGTGAATTCAAAATTTCTCGCAACAAGCAGCAGTGTCTCATATAGGATTTGGCGTTCTTAGATCATTCCAGTCCTCTCTGTTCTGTCAGTCTAGGTATTCGACTTCGGAATCACGTCAACCCTTAACTTAATTACATTTTTTCGAATTTTCACGCTACCGTTGATGTTTTTTTATATACAGCTGTTTTTATTTCGATTTCGCAATGATTTTATCAGAATGATTTGTTTAGAAGGCTTAATTTTTGACGGCTTAAAACGAGTTATATAACAATATATCAAAAAGTTGACAACAAAATAGATTTGGAAAATAGCTAACCCTTTTATAAACATGCAAAACTATTCTACTTCGGACATGAGCAGAGATTAGAATAATTTAAAATGTCCAATATTGGAAACTACTTCCCGCATGAGATTAATCTTTATTTTATCAACTGTACAAATATTTGTAAAACAGACTGTAAACTTATATGAAATGTATGCTTTGTTTGAGATGTTATATCATCAGCATCAATCATGCATTCTAACCTTAAAATAAGTTTCAAAATATTCAGCTCACTAAAATATGAAATGGCAGCAATGTTTTTGTTTTTGTATTTAGATTTTTTTTATCTTGACTGATGAAAATCTTATTGTATGTCATAGTGGTTAATTTATGAGAAACAAAAAATATATCTTCTCTCTTCAAAGATAACAAATTATTATTATATAGGATATTTCAGAAATATTTTCTATAAAATTTGAGATTTCATTATCAAGTTCTCAAGATGTTCTATCATACATAGCCCCACAGCCAACTAATTACAATAAATAACATTAAGATTAGAAATATCGGTTTTCTTATTTATATAATTAGGTTGATTATTAATACAAATCATTTCGTTTATAAAGATTCCTCTCATTAATCAGTATCTGAGCGTTGTCCAACTCTGTTGTCGGTTATCCCACATAAGAAGCTGGACAGTTATTATTATTCTCTCAAATGAACATAAGACAACAATAATCTTTTTTTTTTCATTTTTATATCATGTTTACAAATTCAATGACAGTGTTCAGAATTGATGATTGTCCAGCAAATACTAAATAACATAGCATCGTCAAACTTCCAACAACGTTGAACTTTTTATCATTCATTTCAAAAACTAGCGCCTTATATGTCAAAACGGGTACTTGTAAAACTATCTTCGTATATACAGAGCTACAACACACTAACAGTATTCTGTCTCCTCAAATTTCAACTGTAGATAACTATAGATTAACTTGGAACACAGAATAGTCTAATTGGATTTTTAAAAACTGACTTTTACATCAACTTTATTTTAGGACTATCCAGGACTGGAAAAAGATCATTCCATTAGGGAAAAGAGATATCAGCAGTTTACTAGTACATTACAAACTGCTGCAAAGAGTGAAAAGCCTCTCTACCTTATGACTAAAAAGGAACTTGACGAACTAATCAAAAAGTAAAATTTGTGTATAATTTTCAAAATTGTAGAAGCAATGAATATTTCTAATGTTACTGACTCTCTTCGATTAGAGAAAATTAATTTGCTTAAAAACAGAGAGGCAGAACGTCAACAATTTTGCAAAAAAGAAAGATGAATATAATTTACGTTTAGCTGATAATGAAAAATTGGATTTTTTTAATACAGTGTTTGCAGAAAAACAATTATTTATAAGTAATTTAATTAATAGTGCAAGGAATGTTAAAAAAGACAAATTAGCTGACCATTTTAACGACATTTCAAATGAAATAATAACATTGCAAAAATATGTAGCTTCATCTAATATATTTTTGAGGCATTATGACTTACAGAAATGCCAAGCCATTATCAATGAATTAACAACATACACAAAATCATTAGAAAACGAATTACTTCCAAAAAAGAAGTTTACTTTCAAGAATAAAGTCAAACAGGGCAAAAATAATCTGCATGCAAATGGTACAGAAGCAAAAGATGCAGTAGACTTTTCACCAGCACACAAACTTGATGAAAGTAGTTGTGGATATTTTAACAGATCATCTGAGATTTTAAAGCTACTTGACTCGGAAATCTTCCAAAAAGATGTTACCATAGCAAATTTGAAAAATTGCACAGTATATCTGATGGGGAGTCCTTCTACTTTACACCTCAATCATTTAGTAAACTGCAAAGTTTTTTCTGGACCTGTTTCAACCTCAATATTTGCAGAAAATTGTGAAAAATCTCTTTTGGTCATAGCTTGTCAACAGCTAAGGTTACATGCTTCTAAAGAAGTTGAAATTTACTTACATGTTACAAGTAGGGCCATTATGGAAGACTGCACCGCCATAAGAATTGGACCTTATAAATGGAAATACCCTGGTATAGAGAAAGATTTTGAAAGGTCAAAGTTAAATATTTATATAAATAATTGGAGGTGCATTGATGATTTTAATTGGTTAAATGAGAAACATTCACCCAATTGGCAGGAAATCAAGGAAGAAGATCAAATAAATGATTGGAGTGTGTTTTTGTATTGAGCTTTATATTTGAAATAAAAATGTTAGTAGTTTTTATTAGCTTCTTTATATTATCCTAAACCATTTGTGATATTAATATAATTCCCCTAGAATTGTTAATATTTGGGAATGTAGCACTTTGTAATATATAAATAATTTTAAGATGGTTACTTTTAATTAACCTGCTTGCAATAAACCACCTTTAAAATATTATGAAATTAGTTGTCAATATTTACAAATTTTATGGAACTATCAGATTTTCATTTTCTCATTAGCTATCCATATTAACTTGAATATCAAAATAATTGGATGCTCTCATCACATCATAGCCAGAGATTTGAAAATAAATATTTCGTAAATATTACAATGACATCAAAAGGCAGTCATTAGAACAGTTGAACAAAAGTAGAATAATTAGCATCACTTTGCTATGAATTTAGTATTAATTTAAACTTGTTAAATTTTAATGAAAACTGAGGTACTTTAGAGTTTTAAACATCTAATAGTATATTATTTAATATGTAGTATTAGTTTACTAGTATGCTTATTTACGCGAAATTGTTTACATTCTGAATACACTGAGTGTGCCCCTTCTTACCTATTCCTCATCGACTCCTCCTTACCTCTACTATCCATGGTAGGTGCCAAGGTAATTTAGCTATAAATCCATCTTCAGCAAGTCATCTCTCCCAGAAGCAAGTGCTTAAGTTAAATTTTCGATTCAAAAATATGTATTAAAAACTTCAATGATCCGGAATATAATAAATTGACCAAGCGTCTCAATAATTCTGAACAGGTACATCACAAAAATCAAAGGATACTAAATTTGAATGGGGATCAGTGACTACCCAGGATCGTATTTCAAAAATATTGACTTCCATAAGAATGTATATATATATGTAATATATGTACTACGCCAACTTTTGGAGTAAAGACGAGTACACCGTCTGACATGATTTTGAATATTTTAAATTAAGCTTTCTGAGTGGAATGGATAAATGCACTCATGATCTGAAATGAAAGTTTTACATTTCTCAGAACACTCTATTATTTAAGAAAATTAACTGTCTTCAGTACCCTGTTAACATTGCTTTTCATTTGTAATGAATAAGTCGCGACTCGCGAACCAAATCTGGTAAAAATGTCAAACGTACCTGATAAATTTAAACTCAATAACTTACCTTGATTTACTCACATGTGCAAGCAGCAGCATTTCATCGCTTTGTGTAAGTAGTCATTACCCAAGGAAAAATTTATTTATAGGGCGCAGGACAGTTTAAATTATTTTATTTATTGGCGTATTAAATTTATAGTACAATGGGTATCAATGGAGACACACCATAAAAAATCGGGTTTACTCGAAAACCAACTGTTACAAATTTAAAAAGTAATCAGTTATTAAATTACTGAGATTATGTTAATTTGGATCTAAGAAAAAATTGTCGACAAATTACATACCGTATTTCATCTTAGTACATATTACAATTTAGTACATTTTAATTACCATAATTTGTCATTTTTTCAGAACGTCTGTACGTTACATTTAAATAAAACTTCAAAATGGTGTCAAAATCGTAAATTAACCCTTAAACGGACCAAGGAAAAATCCATCCATACCATATATCCATAAGGTTTATAAAAATTTTCCGGAAAGATGCCTGAAAAAACTATAAAATACAACAATGCCGAAAAGCTCTAAATATACCTAATTGCAACAATCATTTTTAAATGGTAAAGTCTATTTTCATACTTCCATAAGGAATAATAATAACCGTTTCCGGTCCCGGACTTCATCAGGATGTACATGAGATGTCGAATGTTACTAATGTTGTGTCCCATGGAAGTGTTGTTTGGACATAACTAGGACGTCGGAGAAGTCTTTTCTGGGACGGCACAGCAGTTCATGTTAAAATATATACAATTTCATTTGTGCGAATACGTCGTCAACAATCAGTACTGTCGCTTACAACTACCACTTTTATTATACATTAATTGGATCTCATTTCAATATAAGTAAATCTAAAACTATATTAAGATAACTACAAATTAAAACACTAATATTTATACAGAATTTTAGTGAGTTGCAACTAGAAAGTAATCATAATCTGGCAACGCTCATTTTCAGGCCATTAAATAATCTTTGTAAAAATTGGGCTTTTTGAAATTATGCAAATTTTAAATAATATTGAAGTAATTTCGAAATAATTATAACAAATAAAAGTTTAATCGAAACTATGAGCGTAATTAAATACATGAAAAATACCAATTCAACATTTAAGATGGTATTATGTATTCCGGAATATGATGGTAATAATTTCAATCAACACAAAAATGTACTGTTTCCAAAGTTACCTAAAAATAAAGTTGGTAGACGTCTTTCGTACGTACTAGAGTAGGTCCTTTCATAAATTCCCTTGTTGCCACGGTAAAGGGCATCCCCAGGAAGTTCGATTAAGGTCTCGGACATTCGGATCTAAAGAGGATAAAAAAAGAGAAACATAGATTCTATAGAATTTAATCATATTAGGACAATCTCTTAGAAAATCTAGCTCTTTTAGCAACCCCAGAGTGAGTTAGGATGCCATCTTAGGGTAAAGCTGTATAGTCATGTAAATATACCTTAAAATTATTTAGTTGGTGAAATGTATTGATAAATTGCTGAAAATCAAATGTGAGGATATTGCAAATTGATTTTAATTTTCATCAGTTTAGTCCTAAAATCCTAATCTGTTTCAATTTTTATCCAAATATCAGTTCTAATAATATCGGTATTATTGAAGATGAAATCTCAGTCACATATATAAATGTGATTATCATCCTGCAACAGATCTTGTTCCTTCTAGAACTACTTAAAAGATACACACACATCTTTCTAGTCCCTAGTGTATTATATTTTCAAAAAGTGTTAGTAATGTTAGTTAGTTTCCCAAACAATCTATATGTGTAAAGGAATTACATATAATGTCTCTAAATATTATCTCAGCTCAATTTGGAAAGCATTTGTTGTTTTTTGCCGACTTGATTATTAAAATAATATCTAATTATGTTTTGAATAAAATACCACTCAGCATTGGTCTTTTAATTTTGACCACTTATCTTTATACTGCTTTAGATAAATCATATCACGTTAACACAGAGTATTATTTACTTAAGCCTTTAACCCAGTTGACCGTGGAATACAGCTTCAAAAATATTAGATTAAGTAGGTACTGTTTGGATACTGACTGAATCATACTTAAGTGTGAGAAGGCAGAAAGTAAATATAAAAGGTCACTTCTGGTGTACTGCAATGGTCGCAATTGGGTCAATTTTCTATTTGTTGATATTGCACTATAGGTACTTGGATTTAACTTATTTTTAATATTGCAATTTTTAATGATTAAAGGTCGATTCTTATTTGCCATCAGGTGGCGAGTCTGGTACGTAGGTACATTGGCAGACACAAAAAAAATCATTGCATAAATTTGACATTGGTATATTCGTATCTAGAAAACTTGAGTGGTGCGTGATAATACAGACACGGCCCACCATCGGTCAGTCTTCTTTGCCTGTATTAGTCTGTTCGTGTCTGTGGATGCCTATGGTGTTTTCCCAAACCCTCGCTGAAGTCTTACGGTTGTTGAGAGGTCTAGACAATAGAAATTACGCATCCAAACATAGCAGGAATTTGGAACTTGGCTCAAACCTTTCACTTAAACGCTTTACTATCACTGATTTGCAGATGAATTTGGGCACCATTGACTATATGACTAATATGATGGCTACATCATATTCGTCAATGCTGCTATGTTAATAGCACTGATGGTGCTGTGGATGACTCCGCGGTCATCTTAAGGTGGCCTATATCCTGTGTCATCTACTCACATATCTTTCATACCTTGGACAATAATCTGCTGAACATGTTTTCTATCTGGTTGATGATCTCCATGTGTTGGGTAACGACATCTAGTAATCAATTTTAAACTAATTACAGATGCTTTATTAATCTGATATTCTGATTTTTTTTTTGGGATAAAAAAAGTTGAAAGTTGTTTATAAAAAATATATTAGTGTCAGATAAAAATGAAAAGTTGGTTTTAGGTTTTGTCTGTATTATTATTAAATAAATAATTTAATAATTACAAATAATAATTATTTGTACCACTGCACAACAGGTTATGGACCCAGAAAGTAATTAAATAATTAATTTAATAATTCAAGTCTGAAAGTTTAACCTAAAAATAATTAACCACTGTATGGATGCTAAATTGAACTTGGACAAGCTGATTGATCATAGTGACAGAAATGGAAAATCAAATTATGTGTCATGGAAGTTCAAGTTGATTTGATATTAAAAATGAAAGATTTGTCAGAATATGTTGCTGGTAATATTGCAAAACCAGATGAGCAAGTGTTAGCTATGGAAATTGGATCAGAAAGACATTGAGGCTCAGACAATCATTGGGCTAAATGTTGATGAAAGATTGCTTTAAAATTTTCTACCTGTAAATCATCACTTGAAATGATTACAAGATTAGAAGGATTGTATGCTCAGAAAAGTCAGAAGTCTACAGCAATAGCCTTGTTCATAGTAATGACCGCGAAGCCTCGGAACATATATATATATATATATATATATATTATATATTATATATATGAGAGGCTCCGCGGTCATTATTATGAACTAAGCTAGGTTCGGGTGAGAACCGCGTCTGAATTTATTGAATACTCGACGTTTCGACTCCTGCTTCGAGCCATTATCAAGAGACAAAAGTGAAAAAGAGTTTCAGAGTCTAGATCGAACTCGGGGCCTCAATCTGCCTATCCCCAAGAGTCACTAGTAACTGAACTGAATTTGAGTCTGCTCTGCTTCTTTTATTTATAGGTAGCGCTGGGTTAGAAGAAGATGTCACGTGATGAGGCTGTGTTGTGATTGGTTGGGTATTGGTGGGCGTGTCTGCTTTGTTTAATCTGGCAATTACGGAGGTCCAAGCTGTGGGAAGGCGAGTACTGTCATCGCGTCTATTTAGACAGAGAGTCTTTTTTCCTATTTCGATAGCTTCGCGAATAGTGGATGCCCTAAGAGAATTGAGAGAGATATGATATTCCTACTGTCCTCGAAGTTGATAGAGTGCCCTGTTTGGATTGGTGATGCGCGAGAGCTGAAGTCGAATCTTTTTTACGAACTGACAGAGAGTGTTCATATACTGATGGTTAACGCGCCTGTTGGTACGACCGATGTAGCTTTGTGGGCAATCGCGACATGAGATTTCGTAAACTCCTCGATCCTCGTTAGGTACTTTGTCTTTGGGGTTACCGGTTAAGTTGCCTATAGTTTGAGTGGTGTTGAAGATAGTCTTTATTTGATGTCTTTGTAAAATCCGTGCATTTTGTCAGTGACTCTCGAATGTATGGAAGTACGGCTTTTTGATGTTGTTGCTCTGTTTCTGACGGGGTTGGTGTGATTGGGGTTGTTGAGATTGATGAATTATACGCGCAATGTGGTCCGGATGATAACCGTTTTGTCGAAGGATTTGTTGAAGATTATTAAGTTCGTTTTGTCTATTGTCAATATCTGTTAAACGAATAGATCTGAGAGTCAAAGATTTCATTACAGAACTCAATTGGGCAGGGTGGTGGTGTGATTGGGCATTTAAGTATCGATTGGTATGGGTTGGTTTTCTATAGACGGTATGTGAGAATCTGTCATTGTTGGTTTTTGTTATGAGGACATCAAGAAACGGGAGAGAAGAAAAACCTATAAACAAATTACTACTGACCCAACAACTTATCTAGAGAAAACAACCAAGCCAAAATCCAAGCAAGTAGGATCGACAAAAATCTCCAACTGCAACTCATTCCGCGTGAAAAGTCATCGAGATGTCCGAAATTCTATGGGTTGCCAAAAGTACATAAAGAAGGTGAGGCCAATAGTACGCTCAGTTGGATCCCCAACACAACACCTAGCCAAATACCTAGCCCAACAACTTCAACCGTTTGCAGAGGGGGCAGACTCATATGTAAAAAATTCGACACATTTCATCGAAATTCTTAGAAAAACTGTCTTACAACGAGAGTGTCTTCTTGTAAGTTTTGACGTAGTGTCCCTTTCACCAACATCCCTATCGACGAAGCCTTGGATATCATAATAGAAAAATACAAACCACCTCAACACTTGTAGACTTAACAAGGCACTGTCTGATGAACACCTATTTTGTTTACGAGAACCAACGATACAAACAGTGGAAGGAGCTCCAATGGGATCGCCACTCTCACCAGTTTATAACGAACCTTTTTATGGAGAACTTTGAGGAGTTGGCACTAAGAAAAAACATCCCTTAAACCGAGTTTGTAGTTACGATATGTGGACGATACATTTGTGATTTTGGCCTCATGGGAGGGAACACCTCAATACTTTTTTAGATCACCTTTATGGCATCCATCACAAAATAAAATTTACCATGGAGGTTGAAGCCAACAATCAACTGCCATTCCTTGATGTTCCCATAATAGGAAGCAAGAGGAACCCTTGGCCATACGGTATATAGGAAAGCTCACACCACAACCAACATATACCTTCATGCTAATCTCATCACCACGCAGCCCAACTACAAGCCGTCGTCAAGACTTTAGTAATCAGATCACAAAGGCTAGCTGACCAGGATAACATCAAACAGGAAATGGACAGTTTGAAAACCGCTCTGAGACAAAACGGATTTACAGACCGAAATATTCAAAGAGCCCTAAACTCAAAACCGAGACAAACAGACGAGGCGCTTGAGACACCAATAACCAAGGCTTATTTACCGTATGTCAAGGGGACCACGGACAAGTATTGCAAGAATTCTACGGAGACACAATATCGATACTATTTTCCACAGACAGAAAAATAAGCACGGTGTTGAGAACTCCGAAGACGAGGATCCCTTTACAACAACAGAGAGTGTACGAGATTCCATGTGCAGACTGTCATAAACCTGTGGGGGCAAACTAATAGAAGAATTCAAGCTAACGTGTTGAACACCAGAACGCTGTAAGAAAGCAGGAAAAAACAACATCCATTGCGGAACACGCCACCACGATGTCACACCGAATAGACTTTGACAACACCAGAGTACTGGCAAATATAGACACCCGAAATCAAGACTCGTAAGAGAGGCCATTGGAATAGCGAAGAGACCTCATAGTCTAAACGCACGCATGAAATTCAGAACTTATCGAATTGTTGGAAAATCCTATTAACACCGTACCGACCCGTACCCGTACCCGTCCAATAACAACTCAACCGGAATAACAAATCAGCAAGATGGAGCCTGCCCACTGAGCGCCAAGGGCCAATCCACAGCACGCAGCCGTTTCACGGTGTCAACCGATAGGCGCCGAGCCGCGACTATATAACAGCGCGCTCGCTTCAGAAAATCTTAGTATTCGAGTAACTAGAAGCGAAAGCAGAAGGCTACGAGAATTATGCGAACCGACCTGAATAGGGCAGATGTGACTCTGCCGAAACGTCGTCATTTTACCATCGATCCCGGCAGGATCAGTTATCAACTACGCGGATGAATTCCCGAAACCACCTAACACACACACACACACACACACACACACACACACACACATACATAATGCTACACCTCTTCAGCCAAGTCCTCCAAAGTGCGGATAGTGGATTCTGAGCGTGCCCCAAAGGACAAATTAGAGTGGCAACATCCAACAACACTAGAGAGCAACACTATCGATTCCTAGGCTCTTGAGGTGTCATTGGAGTGGCCTCTTAGGCAAATCGTACATCATGAGATCAAAAGAACTGGCAAACGCCATTAAGTCAGATATGACAAATATCAGACTCACGACGCGGGACCATCTCCTGTAGCGAAACCTGCTACAACACAGACATCGCCAGTAAAGGTGGTCAACACTCAGACACAAGGTGGACAGCAAAAGGAGTTCCCAAAACGGCTGCCTCAAAAGCAGCTAACTCAACCGGCTGCATCAACACCGGCGGCCCCAAGCAGGCGGCTTCAATAAAAGTAGCCTCTAGCTACTCTGTAGCATGACCTCGCCACCGAAGGTCTCGCCTTCAGTAGCCTCATCAAGTAAGGCACCACCACTTAAAACGCTTAAACCGGTGCTAGCTACCAAGCTAAAGCCCGTAAGGAAGGTCGCCAGAACATCGGGCAAACCCCCAGGAACAACAAGTAGGGTGTCAATTCAGAGAAGCGGGAGAAACAATGGATTAAAATCCCAAGTTTAAACCGCAGACCAAAACAAACCTTCAAACCAGTCGACTGACTGGCAAGTGGTAAAGAGGAAAAGGCCCCGAGACCAATGCAAAAACAGCCCAACATTGTACGCTGCTTATAAAGAAAGGCGAGAAGAGCTCCCATGCAGATATCTTGCGAGTATCAAGAATGATCCCACCTTGCAGGATATAGGCAAAAAAGTCAATAAGATCCGACGAACAGCTAAGGGAGATCTACTTTGTTATTCGCCAAGGCCGAACGCTCAGGAGATGGAGCGCTATTGTAACGCCATCAAGAATAAGCTCCCAAGCGGGGCCACTGGTACATATCTCGAATACCCCAAATCGAGATTGAAATTAAAGACCTGGACGAGATCAGTACCAAGGAAGACGTAGTAAACCTACTCAAAGATATATCGACGGCCTGGCAGAGATCACTGAGGAGGCAGTGAAATCACTTCGACGGCATATAGATCAACACAAACGGCAGTTGTTTTGTCTCCCAGAGGTCCAGGCCGAAGAAAGCCTCGCACTTGGAAAGCTGAAACTTGCGTGGGGCACAGTACGTGTTCGCGAGAGGATCAGCCTTCGACGGTGCTTCAAATGCTGGGCACTTTGGGCACAACGCCAGGCGTGCAGAGGCAAACTGACCGAAGCAGTTGTTGTCACAGATGCGGAAGCGCTGGTCACAATGCCTCGGCTTGTCAACAACCTGCCAAGTGCTTACTCTGCAAAGAGAATATAGTAGTCAGACTGCCGGCACGTTGCGGGTAGTTTGAATGTCCGATCTACCAACAGGCGATGAGAGCAGCACAGCCCGTAAATGGAAGTACTGCAACTCAACCTCA